>CM024239.1:101007074-101632074 GCA_013421045.1 Propylea japonica
GAAGAAAAAGTTGGCGCATAAATACTTCGCAAACCCCATATATCGAACAGTCATAAATGTGAAAATGTTCTTTGTCTTATTACTTTGTACTATGATTTTCTTGATCACCGGAAGAATTCATAATTTGTATTCACGATAAAAGCTAATCCTTCGGTTGAACTGCAGATGTTCTATCAAGATTGTGCAGGTATACCTCTAATCATATTGGCGATGAGGTGGATACTGGATATATTTCGAGACAAAGTTGGAGGTTCTTGCAGAAAAACAAATAGTCTCAATTTATTTTCAACTCGAAGATATGCCTGGAATCGATCAGACAAGAACCGCAAAAGTGCCAGTAAAAATGATAAGCTTTTGGTGTAGAATGAGCCCTAGCAACAGAATTATTCCTTTTTCAAAAACAATATGGGCGGAAAATAGAAATACTCAGATACAGAAACGTACAAATTTTCATTGAATTATTATTTGCTCCGTCCTAAGACGGACCAAAAGACAGAAGCAAATAGTATCATCGTTGAAATACATGGAATCCAGATGATTTATTCATTTGCTTGTATACAGGGTGGCCGGACGATTGACGTCCAAAAGAAAAAAACAGGTCCCTCGTCTCATGGGGTATTTGAATCACCCACATGCATGTTATGCGATTTTTCACGGTTTCCGAGTTATGAATTTTTTTATGAACTTTTGAGGATTTTCAAACTTGACCATATTAAAAATTATATTAAAAAAAAGTACAAGAGTTTTCTGATATATTTTTTTTGTAAATAAATCGCCATGAAATGTACTTTTATACATAAAATAACCAGCATCGTAAATTTGATAAAAATTATAGAAATGTTGGTCTCAATTGAAAAAGTTACGTATTTTGGATCATGATCTAAATTTTCAAATTTAAATTAAAAATGTAAACAGGCTACTTCATGGTTTCTCAGTAGGCTTAAAAACTGCGCTCAACACTCAGCTTTCAGAATCATCAATAAAAAATGGTACTCAACAGTCCACTTTTGCTAGAATTAGCCTTCAAAGTCAGCGAGGTGGAAAAAATCAAAGAACTAGACGTTTACTCAAAAATTATTTTTTGCCATTTTAAGATTTTTCTGATCAAGTTATGATAGAAAATGCTGAAAATTTGCTTTAGGAGAAAAGTTTTGGATAAGAAAAAGAAAAAGGTATGGCAATAAATCACACATCATATAGATAAAAAAATTTATTTTTAAAAATTACAATAAAAAAAATAAATGAATAAATAAATTTTGCGAAGGTGTAGAATGTGTATTGAGGCTGGAGGTGGCCTTTTTGAAAAAATATTGTAAATTTTATACATAAATTTCTTTTTATCAACATGATGTGCCATACCTTTTTCTTTTTCTTATCTAAAACGTTTCTTCTAATGCTAATTTTCATTAATTTTCAGCATTTTATATCATAACTTGATCAGGAAAATCTTAAATTGGCAAAAAATAATTCTTGAGTAAATGTCCAGGTCTTTGATTTTTTCCACCTCGCTGACTTTGAAGGCTAGCAGAAGTAGACTGTTGAGCGCAGTTTTTAAACCTACTGAGAAGCCATGAAGTAGCCTGTTTACATTTTTAATTTAAATTTGAAAATTTAGATCATGATCCAAAATACGTAACTTTTTCACTTGAGACCAACATTTGTATAATTTTCATCAAATTTACGATGATGGTTATTTTATGTATAAAAGTACATTTCATGGCGATTTATTTACAAAAAAAATATATCAGAAAACTCTTGTACTTTTTTTTTAATATCATTTTTAATATGGTCAAGTTGAAAAGTCTCAAAAGTTCATAAAAAATTCATAACTCGGAAACCGTGAAAAATCACATAACATACGTGATTCGAATACCCCATGAGAGGAGGGACCTGTTTTTTTCTTTTGGACGTCAATCGTCCGGCCACCCTGTATACTTGGACGCATTGAATGCGGAATATACTGGGTGACCCACCACTGACGCCATGGTCCTTTTGAGGGTGTAAATGATGATAATGGAGAATATTTTTTTGTGGTGAGTGTATGGTAACCGAAAGCACAATTTAAAATGATTTTCATATATACAGGATGTTCCAATACAATGTTACACTTTTTTAAATGTGACACATCTTATATGACCTCAAAAAAGGAAAGGCAAGCTCAAATAATGATGAGTTTCTTCAGATCACTCTGTACATTTAATGCACCATTTACGAGAAAATCGCGAAAAATTTAAAATATGGAGTCATTTTGAATAGTAATTCATGAAGGAACCAGTTACGCAAGCGATACAGACAATGTTTTTTCGAGTAGACATATTAGCTAGTCCCATAAAGAGAAAAAAAATTGAACTCTGGAATGTACAGAGTGATCATAATTAATTCTCAAACATCTACTACGAAAAATGGTCAAAATCTTTCTCATTTCAAATGGCACGCCCGGTATTAATTCATCTTGTTGAACGTAAAAACTAATTTGTAAATTTTTTTCATAAGGTTCTTCCATACTTAAATCCCATAGTCTCTGAGTAATTCTCGATTTTCAATTCACTACACATTGAACAGGTATTTGATTAATTAATTCTCTGAAATTCATTCTGCAACTGTCAAATCACTCATCATAGAAATTTTTTCTATGATTATCACTACATAAAATTGTTGGTTTACTAGTTTTGAACGAAAATCGAAAATTGCTGGGAATCAGGTTCAGTTATAAGAAAACCTTATTGAAAAACTTTCGAAATAAATTTTTCCTTCGACGAGATGAAGAAATAACGGGCGTGCAATTTGAAATGAAAAAGTTTTTCACCATTATTCGTAGTAGATCGTTGAGAATTAATTATGATCACTCTGTACATTACAGAGTTCAATTTTTTTCTCTTTATGAGACTGGCTAATATGTCTACTCGAAAAAACATTGCCTGTTTCGCTAACGTAACTGGTTCTTAATAAAATACTATTCAGAATGACTCTATAACTTCATTTTCTCGCGATTTTCTCGTAAATGGTGCGTTAAATGTACAGAGTGAATTGAAGAAACTCATCATTGTTTGAGCTTCCCTTTTTTCTTGAGGTCATATGTATGGTGTCACATTTAAAAAAGTGAACCTTTGTATTGGAACACTCTGTGTATATGAAAATAATTTAAAATTGTGCTTTTGGTCACCCTACACTCACCACAAAAAAGATTCTCACAATATCATCATATACACCCTCAAAATGACCATCGCGTTAATGGTGGGCCACCTGGGGCCTGTAACACAAACCTTACAAGTGTAACAAGTCTACAAGTAATTTGCCTGTAACTACAAGTCCAACCCAATTCGATGTCACAATGCGAATGGCTACAATTGTAGAAATTAAATAATTTTGTACATGTGTAGCTACACTTGTAATGCAAATATCATAGAATTCATTATTATTTGATTCCTACTATATGACATGACTTGTCAATATAAGTAGTATTGCTACCTAGAGTTGGAGATATGTAAAACATTATCTACACTTGTAGAAAATTCCGTGACACGATTATACAAGTGTGAACTTTATGTTACAGAAAAAGTTTACATATGTAGAGATTTTGACGTAATTACTAGTCCGTACTTGTAATTACAAGTGGGTTTGTGTTATGAAACAGTTACAAGTGTAGAATATATTCTTACAATTGTAGGACTTGTAGTGCTTGTGTTACAGGCTCCTGGTATTTCACGTTGAAAATATGTCAAAATAATATTTCTGCTGTTTTTGACCAAATGTTACATTTCCTAATGAAATAGGGACGATTAATTTTTCTTTCGAAGTCTGAAGAAATGAATTTATACTCCTGATATATCGATATTCTGTATAAAGACAGTTTTAAGCGATTAATACCAATCAGGTATCGAATTTTAATTTTTTTTCCTGTTTTTCCTACTAAGAATCTTCATGAAAGTTAGTCTTTTTACCTTTTTGAGTAATTAAATATCAGACTTCAATACCATCAGATTCCTAAATTCTAAGATATCCGAAGAATATTAATTTATATGTTTATAGCCAACAACAACAAACAATTTGACTAATTTAGCTCATTAACAGACTCGAATGAAAAATTCCGCACATAAGCCCTGAAAATTTTGAGACTTTTCTTTTAAATCATGTCCCTCCATCACAAAGATGGAAAGCCATTCCGATCCTGAAAAAGGTATGTTACCCATTCCGTTCGAAACGAAAGTAGTTTTTTGCAAGCAGCCGAATTTTTTATCAGAGATTCTAATCGAGTCGTTTGGGAACACGTCCGTCCCACAATTCAAAATTTATAGGCATTTGGACAAAACGGGGGATGCCGTTCTAAAAGGAACAAGAACGCAAAAAACATTTCAAAATGCGTAAAAATTAGGTTTGAATATTTAATGATTCATACCTTTTCTTCTCATTCAGAGAATAAGTTCTCTGTCAGAATTAATGTTGTGTGTTTCGTTCGAATGCATAAATTCACTTGGAAAGAATTAAATACCCAGGGCCGCTTATTCTGTAAACATGTCGAATTAGCTGAAAGAATTTCCTCATTCTCCATGTTCTCGAAGAACTTCAACAGGATATAAACTGAAAACATTTTCAGTTCACCCCATCGATTTATGAAAGTGGAAGTACACAGGGTGACCAGAATTGGCGATCCCTGAACTACAACTTTTTAACCCTATGAGATAGAGAAAAATGAATGGCACCTTGCGATTTTTTTTAGAGAAACTCATTATGCCGTCATTACTCAATCTTCTTTGGTTTTCGAGTTATAATCCAAAATTAACATTAAGACAATTTCAACTTTTGTCATTATCTCCGTTCCCCTTTGTGTTATAAACTTGAAACAACACCATTATATAGGCACTTTCTGATAGGAATCCAGTTACTTTATCTAATATTTGCTGAGGGGTTTCTTACCTGATTTATTAGATAATTTCTTTCCTATAGAAACAATAGTTTATTTCTACTTGAAGGTAATCGCCGTTTTTTCTCGTTTCAAAAATATCTAGGGTGTTTCGGGAGTAACTGTCGGTACCTACTCTTATAAGAGATAAATTAGAACTTGCTGAATACGGATTGAGTAAAAAAATCAATTTGCGGCTTTCCCCACAAATTCGTGGAAATAATGAGACCACTATCAAAACAAAACTCATGGACAGAATTTATTGAAACTCAAAACGTTAATGACCCATGCTAAGATCTAGTCAAGATGCATCAATCAATTTCAAATAATTGTTTCACTCTTCAAAAAGAACCTTAGTTTAGCTTCAATGCTAGGTACCACTCAAAGTTGTAACACATGCAATTATATTTTCATGCATTCTTAAAAAAAGTTGATGTTCGAAAAGTTGAATTTATTCACAGTGCTGAAATATCTCGTGAAGGTCATGTGAACATGAAATCGTAAGGGTCTTCTCGAAAAACCCTTTGGAGATGTGGAAGACGTGAAAGTTATTCATGGATGAAAATACGATAAACTGCAGAAATAAAATTTTCTTCAAAATTTATGTATTGAATTTCTCGAATTGGATCGCAAATCGCAGAACCTTTTTATACAGACAATATTCAGTCATGAGGCTCAGACGCTCAGTTCACTACAGATGGTGTGTTCAATAATCATAATTCACTCATGTGGGCTGGAAATAATCAACACATTACAAGGCAGAGAAATTCAAAACCAATGTATGGTGTGCTACAGTAAACAAACATTAGATAGAGCGCCTCATTTTTTCAAAGGTCGGCTGACAAGTGCGTTTTATCTCGACTTTTTAGAAAATATTGTACCCGACTTGCTACAAGCTATAAATATTAGGGTCCAATATTTTCAACACTAAGGAGCTTGGAAGTGAGGAATCACCTTAACGATACCTGGATACAAGGGCGTAGCCAGGAATTAATTTCGGGGGGGGTTTTGACATTTTGGCAGGTGACTTTGTAGGTGCTGGGAATTGTGAGGGTCGCTTTCTGTGGCAAATATTAACACTTTGGCTGCCACGTCAGTCGTATACGACTGACACTCGATCGTTCGTTTAGGCCATCTGCCGGAGGCGAAATTGTTCTGCCAAGCCAGATATGCCCTGCGATATCTAGTTAGAGTAGAGTTGAAAAACAGATACCTGTAGTCAGAAAGAAGCCGAGACACTCGATTTGCTCCATATGTCATGTCAGTCTTTAAAGACTGACGCGGTGTAGGTAAAATGACACGAGCTGTCAGTCAGATTTGACTGCCAAAGCCTGAATGTGGTGTTCGATTGTCAGTCCCTGATGACTGACACAGCCTACCAGAATATTGACCTGAAAACTGTATGGCAGCCAAAGTGTTAAACAAAAAAATAGCTCTGAAACATTTCGGGGGGGTTGAACTCCAAAAACCCCCCCTGGCTACGCCCTTGCCTGGATAGGTCAAAGAAGACCCATTACATGTCCTCCTTGAACTCCGGATTTCGACCCGCTAGATTATAATCAAGAATTTTCAGTGGAGGTAGTGATGAATGAATTGGAACAATTTTAATTTGCAGAGGCTTACAGATTTGAGAGGAAGGGCTGGGCCAGTATCGAATTGGGCCCACCTTGTACCTACCTCAATGGTCCTCGGGGACGGGGGTAATCACCCAGCCACCACGGTGATAATAATTATTACTAACCATAAAATTATTACAAACATATTTCAATTAACAGATACTTGATTCAGTTTGACGCTCCATTCGTTGAGCAATGAAATATTCATTAAATATGAATTTTTCGAGGAAATTAATTCTTCAGAAAATGAGAATAACTAACAATTCAACTAAACTCTACAACGGTGTATACGTGCCACTGCGATGAAATAAAATGAATGAAATCAAAATCTGTCAATTGACAGATTTAATCTGGCAATTCACTTGTTTTCTATTTCGATTGCTGTTTTCGTACGTCAGGTTGACGTGTATGGGCACACGTTAGTAGCACTAATTCTAAAACTATGTGCAATATTCAGTGCCTAATGGTGCTTTCAAAACCAAAGAAAATAAAAATGAACCGTTTTCATGATAAGTATCAGAGATTGTTCATTTTGCTGCTGATTGCACAGTACGCATCAACATTCGTCAAAATGATTTCAAGTGTAAAATTCCAATTTTCAGTTAAATATGAAAAAATAATAAAAACTATGAGTTCTAGAAGAAAAGGATTGTACAAAGTCAATTGACAGATTAAAAGTGTAAATTGACAGATTTAATATTTCAATTGACGAATTTTATTTCATGGCAGTGGCACTAATACACCGTCGTAGAATTCAGCAATTTTTCATTGACGTTTGCACTTGCTATTCGCCTTCCAAACTGAAATATACGAAATTCAAACATGATCTTCTTTATCAGCAGTACGAACGACAGTTGTTCTTGTTGAGATAATGTTCTGTGTTCCTTCACTCCTCTCTTCTATGCATTAGATTACTTTTAGGTTAAGAGAAGTTCTATGATTATCTTTGAATATAAAACCACGTTGTGAGAATGTTTTATGGGATTAAATAAAAGATAAAAGCTGTGAAAAATAAACCTGAATGACTATTATTTAACATGGTAGCAGATGTCAGTGGTTTGAGATTAATTATTAAATTGCACGTTTCAAGATTTGGAAGAAATTAAATAGTTGAAGCTGGATAGCACATTGTATAGAAAACTCGAAGATGGACACGCATATCCCAATACCGAGTTTCAAATCAGGTTCCGAACCGTATGATACTTGGAGATACAAATTTCTCTTGTTACTGGAGATGAAAAACTGTAAGGAAACTATTGAGCACGAACTAAAACCAAATATAGTCACAACAGACGCTGAATGGAATAAAATGCAAACTAAGGCTAAATTACTTTTTGCATCGGCTGTAGATGTTGAGATTATTATGGAATGCCAGACAGCTAAACAGATGATGGATAAGTTGGATAGCTTATTTTGAAAAAGAGCGAACTCAGACAAGCATTGATAGAAAGAAAATTAAGCAGACTTAGATTTAATGAAACTGAGGATCCTGAAAAATTCTTTGAGATATTTGAACGCTTAATTAAAGATCTTCAAAATGCTGGTGCAACTGTCGATCGGAAGAGGAAGTTGACTTTATTAATTATAACCTTACCAGAAAGTCTTGACCATCTAACTGAGACAATTGACTTATTGCCAGAAGAGAACAGAACCGTCGATTATCCGAGAGAGAAAATATTGATAAGGAGGGCTAAGAAGGATGATATAACAAATTCTCCTGACCAAGCTGACTCGACTCCTGAAACAAAACACGAAGCTCATGTTTTCAAAACTTCCACAGTCAAATCAGATTTGAAAACATGTTTCTCATGCAATGAAAAGGGCCACATTGCACAATTTTGTCCAAAGAAGAAACTATCCAAGAAATGGTTCAAGAAGAGGTTTTCGAGGCCAAGGACGTGGAGGCAGATATCGAGGTGGAAATAACAGTGGACGTTCGAACTACAACACTGAGCTGGATCTGGATGATGTCAATGTGCCAACTATTAACTCCTTTAATATAGAGGTCAACTCAAGCGATGTAGAAAAAGAAGGTAGGATAATTGGATTCTTGATAGTGGTTCAACTAACCACTTAATTAATGATGATTGTTATTTTTATGAAAGTGTCACACTCAAAAGTCCAGTAAATATAAAAGTAGGAAATGGAAACACTGAAAGAGCCACAAAAATTGGCAACATAAAATGTAATTTTCATGGTAACATTGTAGATATTAAAAATGTTTATTTCTCTGAAAATATCAACCGTAACTTGTTAAGTGCTTCATGTATTCTCGAAGCAGGTAATTCAATCCTTTTCAAAAATTGTAAAGCCGAGATTTTCAATTCAAGACATTCACTTTTGACCACTGCATTTTTGAAAAATGGACTTTTTGAAATAGAATGTAATGCAATTCACATCAATAACACTGAAGTAGATAGAGCATGTAGAGAAAAGAAAAAGAGCATTTACATCGTATATTGGGTCATGTGAATTTTAATGATTTATATAATATGTGTAAATATAATGTTATTGAAGGTTACCCACTAACTGAGTTCAACAAGCATAAATTGTGAAATATGTACTTTATGCAAGATGACAAGAAAATCTTTTGAAAATAATAGATCTAGGGCTACTCGAATTCTGCAGATTGTTCACACTGATGTTAAATATTTTGATGTTGAAGGTTATGAAGGTTCAAAGTATATTGTGTCGTTTTTGATGATTTCAGTCACATTGCATCTGTTTATTGTATCAAATCCAAGGATGAAGTTTTCAATTGTTTTAAATCCTATTGCAATTACATGACTAATTTGACAGGTTTCAAGATTAATGAAATCCGCTGTGATAGTGGCACAGAGTACTTGAATGGGAAATTCTATGATTTGGCTAGGGAACTAGGTTTTCGTTTACGTCCTTCACCACCGTATGTCCACGAGTTGAATGGTGTTGCAGAGCGTTTCAATCGAACAATGATGGATCGAGCCAGGTGTTTGAGAAAAGAGGCAGGTTTAGAGAAGAAATACTGGCCTGAAATTGTTGTAGCTGCTACTATATATAGGAAACAGGTTGATTTGTTCTTCAACTGGTAAGTTCAAATCACCATATGAAATTTCTTTAAAAAGAAGCCTTCTATTAAGAACCTTTATTTGTATGGTAGTAAAGCTTTCATTCATGTACCTGATAAACTTAGAAAAACCCAAGACTATAAGGCCCGAGAAGGTATTTTAGTGGGATTCTCAGATGTAGGATATAGAATTTTGGTCGATGGAAAGGTAGTTGTTGCAAGGGATGTAAAATTTGTTGAAAGGGATAGACATTTCATAACTTTGCACGATGAAGATGGTGGTCGGTAATATCAAGAATAGCAGAGAAGAATCAACTGATGTGGTTAATGAAAATTTGGATGGATTTCGAAAATCAAATAGAACAAGAAGTGTCCAGAAAAATATCAAGATTTCGAATTATATCATTGCATAATCGATATCCCTATAAATGTTGAGGAAGCTTTAGGAAACGAACAATGGAAGAGGGCAATGGAAAATGATACAAACATTTGACTGAGAACAAAACTTGGGAGTTAGTTGAGTTTCCGAAGAATAAGAAAGTAATTGGACATAAATGGGTTTTCGTGAAGAAAAATGATGGTATGTTTAAGGCAAGATTAGTTGCTTTGGGTTATCAGCAACCAGTTTCATTTGAAGAAAATTGGTTTTCACCAGTTGTAAGTTACACTCTATGAAAGTTTTCCTAGCAGTATCATGTAAATTGAAACATTATATACATCAGTTTGATGTAGTTACAGCATTTTTACATGGAGATGTTAAAAGTGAAGTATATATGACTCAACCGGAAGGGTTTTCGGATGGTTCCAGCAAAGTTTGTCTTCTAAGGAAAGCACTCTATGGCTTGAGAGAGAGTCCGAGATGCTGGTTTGAATGTTTTCACAACTATGTTCTAGAGATTGGTTTTGAAGTTTTGCCAGGGAATTGTCTTTACGTGTTGAAAAATGAATTAGGTGTATCATTTTTGGCTTTATATGTTGATGACTTGCTGGTATCTGGAAGCTCATTGGAAATAATAGAAAAAATCAAAAATTCGTTGTTTGGTCGTTTCGCATGAAACATTTAGGAGAAGTTAAAACCTACTTAGGAATCAATATTTCTTATAATAGAGAGGACCAAATGATGAAACTTGATCAAAAATTTTACATTGAACAGTTGGCTACTAAGTTGGAATTGTTGATTCTCGATCTTTTAAAACACCGATGGAGCAGAATTTGAAATTGGAACCTTATGCCAAGATGTCTAGTAATACAAAATACCGTAGTCTCATAGGGGCTCTTCTTTACTTGAGTATGGGAACTAGGCCGGATATTTCTTTCTCCGTCAATTACTTAAGTCGCTTTCAAGATTGTTCTAATGAATCTCATTTCAAATATGCTAAGCGTGTTCTGGCTTATGTATTTCACACTAGTAATTTATGTCTGAATTTTTCCACTTCTAAGGAAGAAATCGTAGCATATAGTGATGCTGATTGGGGTTGTGACCCAGTTGATAGGAAGTCTGTATCAGGTATATTTGTGAAGCTATTTGGCTGCCCAGTCTTCTGGTCTTCTAGGAAACAAAGAGTTGTTACCAGGTCTTCTTGTTTTGCAGAGTGTCATGCTCTGGCAGATACTATAGATGAGGTTAAATTTATTAGAAATTTGTTAATAGAGATGGGTCTGTCTAATACCGGACCTGCAATTATTTATGAAGACAACAGCAGTACACTCAGTTTAGCAAATAATTGTAACTTTACAAAACGTAGTAAACATTTAGATATTAATATTCAGTATGTATTCCAGAATATAAATTCTAAAGAAATAATAGTTAGAAAAATAGATTCTAGTGATAATTTGGCAGATGTGTTCACTAAGGCACTAGGTAGAGAAAAATTTTTCTACTTCAGACAAATGCTGTGTTTAGAATAAGTTATGATCTCTGTCTTGTTTAAAAATAAAAAAAAAAAAAAAAAAACATTATTTAGTTAGTAATTTCTAAGTTTGTAAAACCCAGAAATTAAAGGGGGGTGTTGAGATAATGTTCTGTGTTCCTTCACTCCTCTCTTCTATGCATTAGATTACTTTTAGGTTAAGAGATGTTCTATGATTATCTTTGAATATAAAACCACGTTGTGAGAATGTTTTATGGGATTAAATAAAAGCTGTGAAAATTAAACCTGAATGACTATTATTTAACAGTTCTATATGCAATTGCGACGAATTCTGTACATGACACTTCAAATTTCCTGCACCCAATTGGAACAAGGAACACAACTGCTAACGGCAGTTGCAACGTCAAATTTATAAATTCCGCTTAGCTCTCGAACCAGATAAAAGAGGAAAAAATCAGTTCACCCCATTGACTCGAATTTATTAGCGAACAGGAAAACGAAGAACACTGGGAAATTTATGATATTCACAGCAGATTGTGTGTGTTCAGTTTTCGTTTATATCATTGAAAGCAGTCATTAAAGAAACAAAGTTTTCATTGAAATCGAACCAAAATTTATAATTGTTAATATTTCAGAGCCATATATGTATGTATTAAGCAGTTTGAACTTTAAAATTCTAACTGCGAAGTTGGCAACCGCGACTGTAGCAGAGGAACTCGAAGTGGTGGTCTGATAGTATGTGTAGAAACGTAGTTTTGCTAGAAGAATTAACCTTTAATCAATTTTTCCTACAACCGTAGTCATTTTTTATTCGAAAGGGGAAATGTTTTTAGCAGAAATGTCCTCAATCAAAGGTGTAGGGGTTGTCACCCCTAAAGTCTATATAGAAAATAGATGGTGAGCTATACCTCAACTGGAAGACAAGGAAGTCAATTTTTCGCGAATTTTTAGACTATTTGTATAACTATACAGGGTGTCCGGGGAATAACTGTACATACTCTTACCAGAGATAGAGTTGCACTAGCTGACTACTGATTGACTATAGAAAATTAATTTCTGGATTTCCCTAGAAAACTACAGGGTGTTTCTCCAACTTCATGGAAATACTTAGACCACCATAAAATCCAAACTTCTTGACGGATATTATTGAAACTTGGGGGGTTATTGGCACATGCTAAGGTTGAGTCAGAAAACACATCAATTATCTCATTATTCCAGGACCGGACTCATTAATCTTCATTTAAAGTGTTCAGGGTGAAAAAAAACACTTTGTATTTCGAATTACGAATAATTGATTCACTTTTCAGAAAGAAGCTAAATTATGCTTCAATTTGTGGTATCGCTTAAAGTTGTCACATCAACAATAATTTTTTTATGAATTTTGAATTTGGAAAAAGTTCGAAAAATTGAATTTATTACCTGAACAGGACTTAGTCACCTTGTGAAGGTCGAAATAAATACTAAATTTTCTTTAAAAAGTCACTGAAGGTGAAGAAGACTATAATAATTTGTTGATATACTGGGTGGCCACCCTAGACGCGGATCTCATTGCGATGAAGTGAATAGGTTTATTGCTTAAAAAAATTATTGGCGACATATATAGGGTATACATAAGCATATTTCAAAATTATTCGTATGTACACCGGGTGTTCGACAACAAAGATATAGACCAAAGTGACACTTCTTCCAATGAACACTATACATGTCGCCAATAATTTTTTTTGCAATATAAATACCTTAATCACTTCATCGCAATGAGATCCGCGTCTAGGGTGGCCACCCAGTATATCAACAAATTATTATAGTCTTCCTCACCTTCAGTGACTTTTTAAAGAAAATTAATAATTTATTTTCGACCTCTACAAGGTGACTAAGTCCTGTTCAGGTGAATAAATTCAATTTTTCGAACTTTTCCAAATTCAAAAATTCATAAAAAAATAATTTTTGATGTGACAACTTTAAGTGATACCACAAATTGAAGCATAATTTAGCTTTTTTTAAACAGTGAATCAATTATTCGTAATTCGAAATACAAAGTGTTTTTTCACCTGAAGATCAATGAGTCCGGCCCTGGAATAATGAAATAATTGATATCCTTCTGACTCGACCTTAGCATGTGCCAATAACCCCCCAAGTTTCAATAATATCCGTCAATAAGTTTGGATTTTATGATGGTCTAAGTATTTCCATGAAGTTTGGAAAACACCCTGTAGTTTTCTAGGGAAATCCAGAAATTAATTTTTTAAGTCAATCAGTAGTCAGTAGTCAGCTAGTGCAACTCTATCTCTGGTAAGAGTATGTACACAGTTATTCCCCGGACACCCTGTATAATATTAAACTAGAACCATACAAATATCGCTCAAATGGCTAATAACATGCGTGTTTTCGCTTCTTACGCAGATGATCAATATGTATACATGTGGCCAAGTTTTTGTGATGAAGGTAATACTTCCGTAAGTGTCACTTATTTTTAGGGCAGTTTATCAAGTGTGGGTCGTTCGTTCAAGAGAAAATTCACGAGAGAAAAGTACAGTAACTACGAATGCCTTGCAAATACTTGAGACTCACAAAAAATTTTCAAACTATAATATTATGTAGAGGGAGCTCACTCTGAATTCCCTATGAAAAATTTAGATGTGATAGCCCCTACCCCTAGGTTTAAGAATATTTCGGCCTTCAATTTTGCTCAAAATATGTTTTCTTCTTTTTAAAAATTGACATGTTCAGGCTTTTTCTTTGAAAACATCCTGGTCCGGACATAATTGGCCAGGCAAGTTTTCAAAATTGTCACCTCCTCTAACTACTTCAAGGAATCAATATAAAAATTTACTGACTATAGTATTCATGTAGAGGAACGAGTGATCTTTCTATTGAGTGTAAATCTCACCCCCTAATCCCTAGTAAGAACCTAGGGGTGATAGCCCCTACAGCTAGGGTTGAAGAGCATTTTCTCTGAAAACATCCTTGTCGCAACATAATTGGCCTGGTAAGCTTTTGATTGTCCACCTGTATAGCTCTCTTTTCCTCTCCGAGAGTATAACTTCCGCACACTTTTCGAACAAGGAGATATTTGTTGAATTTGTAAATAATAATACCTTTATAATGAAATCGATATATCTGCGTACTCATATTACTAGTTAATAATCAGGAATTATGCAATTTCAACTATAATTTAATTATTATACAGGGTGAATCCTGTTGAACTGTACTACTTCACACAGAGATAGAGGACACTTGCTGGTTTCAAAAAGACCCCACATGAACGGGTGTGATCTTATCCACAACCACAAATCAGATTAAAGGTCGCATACACCGTCGGACTTATATACATCAGGTAGAATATAGATATTCATAAATTCAAGTTTTTCAAGAAAAAAGGAAGGTGGATTATGTGTTTTTTATACCCACATGCATGTTCGAGGAAAATAGAAGATTCGCCAGTGACGTGCGGGGGATCGAATATGAGTAATGGATATTAAATATTGTCAAATTTTACAATGAAGTTGGTTTTGTCAAGTAAAAAACGAATTCGTATTATGTTTCTTCTACTCAGACGAGCACATAGACAAAAAAGAAAAAATGGACATCCGTCAGTGACGTGCTACGGGGGATCAAATATTGAGTAATAGATAAAAAAAATCAATCGAATTTTTCACTGAAGTTGGTCTTGTCAAGTAAAAAACGAATGCGTATTATGTTTTCTATTCAGGCTAGCACATACACAAAAAAAGAAAAAATGGACATCCGTCAGTGACGTGCTACGGGGGATCGAATATTGAGTAATGTATATTAAATATTGTCAAATTTTACAATGAAGTTGGTTTTGTCAAGCAAAAAACGAATTCGTATTATGTTTTCTATTCAGCCGAGCACATAGACAAAAAAATAATAAAATGGACATCCGTCAGTGACGTGCTACGGGGGATCGAATATTGAGTAATGTATATTAATATTGTCAAATTTTACAATGAAGTTGGTTTTGTCAAGCAAAAAACGAATTCGTATTATGTTTCTTCTATTCAGACGAGCACATAGACAAAAAAGAAAAAATGGACATCCGCCAGTGACGTGCTACGGGGGATCGAATATTGAGTAAGTATATTAAATATTGTCAAATTTTACAATGAAGTTGGTTTTGTCAAGCAAAAACGACTTCGTATTATGTTTCTTCTATTCAGACGAGCACATAGACAAAAAATAAAAAATGGACATCCGTCAGTGACGTGCTACGGGGGATCGAATATTGAGTAATGTATATAAATATTGTCAAATTTTACAATGAAGTTGGTTTTGTCAAGCAAAAAACGAATTCGTATTATGTTTCTTATTCAGACGAGCACATAGACAAAAAAATAAAAAATGGACATCCGTCAGTGACGTGCTACGGGGGATCGAATACTGAGTAATGTATATTAAATATTGTCAAATTTTACAATGAAGTTGGTTTTGTCAAGCAAAAAAAACGTTCGTATTATGTTTCTTCTATTCAGACGAGCACATAGACAAAAAAATAAAAAATGGACATCCGTCAGTGACGTGCTACGGGGGATCGAATATTGAGTAATGTATATTAAATATTGTCAAATTTTACAATGAAGTTGGTTTTGTCAAGCAAAAAACGAATTCGTATTATGTTTCTTCTATTCAGACGAGCACATAGACAAAAAAATAAAAAATGGACATCCGTCAGTGACGTGCTACGGGGGATCGAATACTGAGTAATGTATATTAATATTGTCAAATTTTACAATGAAGTGGTTTTGAAGCAAAAAACGAATTGTATTATGTTTCTTCTATTCAGACGAGCACATAGACAAAAAATAAAAAAAATGGGCATCGTCAGTGACGTGCTACGGGGGATCGAATACTGAGTAATGTATATTAAATATTGTCAAATTTTTACATGAAGTTGGTTTTGTCAAGCAAAGAACGACGATTCGTATTATGTTTCTTCTATTCAGACGAGCACATAGACAAAAAAATAAAAAATGGACATCCGTCAGTGACGTGCTACGGGGGATCGAATATTGAGTAATGTATATTAAATATTGTCAAATTTTACAATGAAGTTGGTTTTGTCAAGCAAAAAACGAATTCGTATTTGTTTCTTCTATTCAGACGAGCACATAGACAAAAAAATAAAAAATGGACATCCGTCAGTGACGTGCTACGGGGGATCGAATACTGAGTAATGTATATTAAATATTGTCAAATTTTACAATGAAGTTGGTTTTGTCAAGCAAAAAACGAATTCGTATTATGTTCTTCTATTCAGACGAGCACATAGACAAAAAAATAAAAAATGGACATCCGTCAGTGACGTGCTACGGGGGATCGAATACTGAGTAATGTATATTAAATATTGTCAATTTTACAATGAAGTTGTTTTGTCAAGAAAAAAAACGAAGTCGTATTATGTTTCTTCTATTCAGACGAGCACATAGACAAAAAAAAAATTAAAAAATGTACATCCGTCAGTGACGTGCTACGGGGGATCGAATATTGAGCATTGTATATTAAATATTGTCAATTTTACATGAAGTTGGTTTTGTCAGCAAAAAACGAATTCGTATTATGTTCTTCTATTCAGACGAGCACATAGACAAAAAAATAAAAAATGGACATCCGTCAGTGACGTGCTACGGGGGATCGAATACTGAGTAATGTATATTAAATATTGTAAATTTTACAATGAAGTTGGTTTTGTCAAGCAAAAAACGAATTCGTATTAGGTTTCTTCTATTCAGACGAGCACATAGACAAAAAAATAAAAAATGGACATCCGTCAGTGACGTGCTACGGGGGATCGAATACTGAGTAATGTATATTAATATTGTCAAATTTTACAATGAAGTTGGTTTTGTCAAGCAAAAAACGACTTCGTATTATGTTCTTCTATTCAGACGAGCACATAGACAAAAAAAATAAAAATGACATCCGTCGTGACGTGTACGGGGGATCGAATATTGAGAATGTATATTAAATATTGTCAAATTTTACAATGAAGTTGGTTTTGTCAAGCAGAAAACGAATTCGTATTATGTTTCTTCTATCAGACGAGCAACATAGACAAAAAAATAAAAAATGGACATCCGTCAGTGACGCTGAGACGGGGGATCGAATACTGAGTGAAGTATATTAAATATTGTCAAATTTTACCAATGAAGTTGGTTTTGTCAAGCAGAAAACGAATTCGTATTATGTTTCTTCTATTCAGACGAGCACATAGACAAAAAAATAAAAAATGGACATCCGTCAGTGACGTGCTACGGGGGATCGAATACTGAGTAATGTATATTAAATATTGTCAAATTTACAATGAAGTTGGTTTTGTCAAGCAAAAAACGAATTCGTATTATGTTTCTTCTATTCAGACGAGCACATAGACAAAAAAATAAAAAATGGACATCCGTCAGTGACGTGCTACGGGGGATCGAATATTGAGTAATGTATATTAAATATTGTCAAATTTTACAATGAAGTTGGTTTTGTCAAGCAAAAAACGAATCGTATTATGTTTCTTCTATTCAGACGAGCACATAGACAAAAAAAGAAAAAATGGACATCCGTCAGTGACGTGCTACGGGGGATCAAATATTGAGTAATAGATAAAAAAAAACAATCGAATTTTTCACTGGAGTTGGTCTTGTCAGGTAAAAAACGAATGCGTATTATGTTTCTACTATTCAGGCTAGCACATAGACAAAAAACGAAAAAATGGACATCCGCCAGTGACGTGCTACGGGGGATCAAATATTGAGTAATGTATATTAAATATTGTCAAATTTTACAATGAAGTTGGTTTTGTCAAGCAAAAAACGACTTCGTATTTGTTTCTTCTATTCAGACGAGCACATAGACAAAAAAATAAAAAATGGACATCCGTCAGTGACGTGCTACGGGGGATCGAATACTGAGTAATGTATATTAATATTGTCAAATTTTACAATGAAGTGGTTTTGTCAAGCAAAAAACGAATTCGTATTATGTTTCTTCTATTCAGACGAGCACATAGACAAAAAAATAAAAAATGGACATCCGTCAGTGACGTGCTACGGGGGATCGAATATTGAGTAATGTATATTAAATATTGTTAAATTTTACAATGAAGTTGGTTTTGTCAAGCAAAAAACGAATTCGTATTATGTTTCTTCTTCTATCAGACGAGCACATAGACGAAAAAGAAAAAATGGACATCCGTCAGTGACGTGCTACGGGGGATCGAATATTGAGTAATGTATATTAAATATTGTCAAATTTTACAATGAAGTTGGTTTTGTCAAGCAAAAAACGAATTCATATTATGTTTCTTCTACTCAGACGAGCACATAGACAAAAAAAAAAAAATGGACATCCGTCAGTGACGTGCTACGGGGGATCGAATATTGAGTAATGTATATTAAATATTGTCAATTTTACAATGAAGTTGGTTTTGTCAAGCAAAAAACGAATTCGTATTATGTTTCTTCTACTCAGACGAGCACATAGACAAAAAAAGAAAAAATGGACATCCGTCAGTGACGTGCTACGGGGGATCGAATATTGAGTAATGTATATTAAATATTGTCAAATTTTACAATGAAGTTGGTTTTGTCAAGCAAAAAACGAATTCGTATTATGTTTCTTCTACTCAGACGAGCACATAGACAAAAAAAGAAAAAATGGACATCCGTCAGTGACGTGCTACGGGGGATCGAATATTGAGTAATGTATTAAATATTGTCAAATTTTACAATGAAGTTGGTTTTGTCAAGCAAAAAACGAATTCGTATTATGTTTCTTCCTTTCAGACGAGCACATAGACAAAAAAGGAATAAATGGATATCCGTCAGTGACGTGCTACGGGGGATCAAATATTGAGTAATAGATAAAAAAACTTCTTTGTAAAATTGACAATATTCAATATACATTACTCAATATTCGATTCCCCGTCACTGACGGATGTCCATTTTTTCTTTTTTCGTCTATGTGCTCGTCTGAATAGAAGAAACATAATACGAATTCGTTTTTTGCTTGACAAAACCAACTTCAAATTGTCAATATTGTCAAATTTGACAATATTTAATATACATTACTCAATATTCGATCCCCCGTAGCACGTCACTGACGGATGTCCATTTTTCCTTTTTCGTCTATGTGCTCGTCTGAATAGTAGAAACATAATACACATTCGTTTTTTACTTGACAAGACCCACTTCAGTGAAAAATTCGATTAATTTTTTTATCTATTACTCAATATTTGATCCCCCGTAGCACGTCACTGACGGATGTCCATTTTTTCTTTTTTTGTCTATGTGCTCGTCTGAATAGAAGAAACATAATACGAATTCGTTTTTTGCTTGACAAAACCAACTTCATTGTAAAATTTCACAATATTTAATATCCATTACTCAATATTTGATCCCTCGTAGCACGTCACTGACGGATGTCCATTTTTTCGTTTTTTGTCTATGTGCTCGTCTGAATAGTAGAAACAGAATACACATTCGTTTTTTACTTGACAAGACCAACTTCAGTGAAAAATTCGATTATTTTTTTTATCTATTACTCAATATTTGATCCCCCGTAGCACGTCACTGACGGATGTCCATTTTTTCGTTTTTTGTCTATGTGCTCGTCTGAATAGTAGAAACATAATACACATTCGTTTTTTACTTGACAAGACCAACTTCAGTGAAAAATTCGATTAATTTTTTTATCTATTACTCAATATTTGATCCCCCGTAGCACGTCACTGACGGATGTCCATTTTTTCGTTTTTTGTCTATGTGCTCGTCTGAATAGTAGAAACATAATACACATTCGTTTTTTACTTGACAAGACCAACTTCAGTGAAAAATTCGATTAATTTTTTTATCTATTACTCAATATTTGATCCCCCGTAGCACGTCACTGACGGATGTCCATTTTTTCGTTTTTTGTCTATGTGCTCGTCTGAATAGTAGAAACATAATACACATTCGTTTTTTACTTGACAAGACCAACTTCAGTGAAAAATTCGATAATTTTTTATCTATTACTCAATATTTGCTCCCCCGTAGCACGTCACTGACGGATGTCCATTTTTTCGTTTTTTGTCTATGTGCTCGTCTGAATAGTAGAACAGAATACACATTCGTTTTTTACTTGACAAGACCAACTTCAGTAAAAATTCGATTAATTTTTTTATCTATTACTCAATATTTGATCCCCCGTAGCACGTCACTGACGGATGTCCATTTTTTCGTTTTTTGTCTATGTGCTAGCCTGAATAGTAGAAACATAATACACATTCGTTTTTTACTTGACAAGACCAACTTCAGTGAAAAATTCGATTAATTGTTTAATCTATTACTCATATTTGATCCCCCGTAGCACGTCACTGACGGATGTCCATTTTTTCGTTTTTTGTCTATGTGCTAGCTGAATAGTAGAAACATAATACGCATTCGTTTTTTACTTGACAAGACCAACTTCAGTGAAAATTCGATTGATTTTTTTTATCTATTACTCAATATTTGATCCCCCGTAGCACGTCACTGACGGATGTCCATTTTTTCTGTTTTGTCTATGTGCTCGTCTGTACAGAAGAAACATAATACGGATTCGTTTTTTGCTTGACAAAACGAACTTCATTGTGAAATTTGACAATATTTAATATCCATTACTCAATATTCGATCCCCCGTAGCACGTCACTGACGGATGTTCATGTTTTCGTTTTTGTCTATGTGCTCGTCTGAATAGTAGAAACATAATACACATTCGTTTTTCACTTGACAAGACCAACTTCAGTGAAAAATTCGATTGATTTTTTTTATCTATTACTCAATATTTGATCCCCCGTAGCACGTCACTGACGGATGTCCATTTTTTCTTTTTTTGTCTATGTGCTCGTCTGTACAGAAGAAACATAATACGGATTCGTTTTTTGCTTGACAAAACGAACTTCATTGTGAAATTTGACAATATTTAATATCCATTACTCAATATTCGATTCCCCGTAGCACGTCACTGACGGATGTCCATTTTTTCGTTTTTTGTCTATGTGCTCGTCTGAATAGTAGAAACATAATACACATTCGTTTTTTACTTGACAAGACCAACTTCAGTGAAAAATTCGATTAATTTTTTTATCTATTACTCAATATTTGATCCCCCGTAGCACGTCACTGACGGATGTCCATTTTTTCGTTTTTTGTCTATGTGCTCGTCTGAATAGTAGAAACATAATACACATTCGTTTTTTACTTGACAAGACCAACTTCAGTGAAAAATTCGATTAATTTTTTTATCTATTACTCAATATTTGATCCCCCGTAGCACGTCACTGACGGATGTCCATTTTTTCTTTTTTTGTCTATGTGCTCGTCTGAATAGAAGAAACATAATACGGATCCGTTTTTTGCTTGACAAAACCAACTTCATTGTAAAATTTGACAATATCTAATATACATTACTCAATATTCGATCCCCCGTAGCACGTCACTGACGGATGTCCATTATTTCTTTTTTGGCTATGTGCTCGTCTGAACAGAAGAAGAAAACATAATACGGATTCGTTTTTTGCTTGACAAAACGAACTTCATTGTAAAATTTGACAATATTTAATATCCATTACTCAATATTTGATCCCCCGTAGCACGTCACTGACGAATTTCCATTTTTTTCTTTTTTTGTCTATGTGCTCGTCTGAATAGAAGAAACATAATACGGATTCGTTTTTTGCTTGACAAAACGAACTTCATTTTAAAATTTGACAATATTTAATATCCATTACTCAATATTCGATCCCCCGTAGCACGTCACTGACGGATGTCCATTTTTTTCTTTTTTGTCTATGTGCTCGTCTGAACAGAAGAAACATAATACGGATTCGTTTTTTGCTTGACAAAACGAACTTCATTTTAAAATTTGACAATATTTAATATCCATTACTCGATATTCGATCCCCCGTAGCACGTCACTGACGGATGTCCATTTTTTTCTTTTTTGTCTATGTGCTCGTCTGAACAGAAGAAACATAATACGGATTCGTTTTTTGCTTGACAAAACGAACTTCATTTTAAAATTTGACAATATTTAATATCCATTACTCAATATTCGATCCCCCGTAGCACGTGACTGACGGATGTCCATTTTTTTTTTATCTATGTGCTAGCCTGAATAGTAGAAACATAATTCGCATTCGTTTTTTACTTGACAAGACCAACTTCAGTGAAAAATTCGATTGATTTTTTTATCTATTACTCAATATTTGATCCCCCGTAGCACGTCACTGACGTGTCCATTTTTTTTTTGTCTATGTGCTCGTCTGAATAGAAGAAACATAATACAAATTCGTTTTTTACTTGACAAAAAAACCAACTTCATTGTAAAATTTGACAATTTTAATATACATTACTCAGTATTCGATCCCCCGTAGCACGTCACTGACGGATGTCCATTTTTTATTTTTTTGTCTTGTGCTCGTCTGAATAGAAGAAACAAATACGAAGTCGTTTTTTGCTTGACAAAACCAACTTCATTGTAAAATTTGACAATATTTAATATCCATTACTCAATATTCGATCCCCCGTAGCACGTCACTGGCGAATCTTCTATTTTCCTCGAACATGCATGTGTTTATAAAAAACACATAATCCACCTTCCTTTTTCTTGAAAAACTTGAATTTATGAATATCTATATTCTACCTGATGTATATAAGTCCGACGGTGTATGCGACCTTTATCTGAATTGTGGTTGTGGATAAGATCACACCCGTCTCTATTGGACGAACGAATAATCACAAATTCATCAAATTTGGTACGTAGGAGGACTGTATCAATCTCCATACAGCTGAGTTAACAGATTATCAGTTTCCAGGACCGGACTCTATTTTTCTGATATTATCGGAATTTATGGAAAAAAACCCCTGTAGATGAAAAAGTCAATGAACCTGTCATGGCAGTTCAAACTACACTAAAACTCTACAATAAAGAGTAATAAAATCACGTGGCACACCTACAAATTTATATAGAGAGAAAAAATATTGAATATGCGTACTCGGAGATAAATTTTTTGGACGGGCCTAATTCACATGGAAAACCATACCCAAATGTATCAAAAGTTGAAGACAGGAGAATATTATCAGTTTAAATCCTCTCGATATTCAAATATTCCAATATTCAGCTAAGTTTCGTCAGTTTCCAGGACCGGACTCTATTTTTCTGATATTATCGGAATTTATAAAGAAAATCACCCTGTAGATGAAAAAGTCAATAAACCTGTCATGGCAGTTCGAACTACACTAAATACTCTTCAATAAAGAGTAATAAAATCACGTGGCACACGTACAGATTCAGAGTACTCGGAGATAAATTTTTTTTGTACGGCTAATTCACAAAAAACATACTAAATGTATCAAAAGTTGAATATAAATGGTTAAGATCTTCTACGCATTCAATTATTCCTATTCAGGGACGGACTCCCATTTCAGATGGGGTTTTCAATAGATGATAGGTCGAAAGATTCGCCCTGAATTTGGAACACCCCAAAAAACTGTTAAGGGAGACCGAACAACATTAAATAACCTACAAGAAATTTTATGAAATCGCGAGACACACAATAGATTTACCAAAAAAAAAATTAATAATCGTACTCAGAGATAATTTTTTTGGGCGGCTGAAGTTTAGTAGAAGAACTAAACCGAAATGCATGAAAAGTCGAATATTATCAGGTTATATCCCTCCCATGAAAGTATTCCATAATCCCTGGATTGTAGGTTATTTAATGTTGTTCGGTCTCCTCCCGTAACAGTATTTTGGGGTGTTCCATATTCAGGGCGAATCTTTCGACCTATCATCTATTGAAAAAACCCAATCTAAAATGGGAGTCCGTCCCTGAATATTGGAATACTTCAATGCGTAGAATATCTCAACCATTTATATTCAACTTTTGATACATTTCGGTACCTATGTTTTTTTGTGAATTAGGCCGTACAAAAAAAAATTATCTCCGAGTACCCATATTCAATTTTTTTCTCTGAATCTGTAGGTGTGCCATGTGATTTTATTACTCTTTATTGAAGAGTATTTAGTGTAGTTTGAACTGCCATGACAGGTTTATTGACTTTTTCATCTACAGGGTGATTTTCTTTATAAATTCCGATAATATCAGAAAAATGGGAAGTCCTGTCCTGGAAACTGACGAAAATTAGCTGAATATTGGAATATTTGAATATCGAGAGGATTTTAAACTGATAATATTCTCCTGTCTTCAACTTTTGATACATTTGTATGGGTTTCCATGTGAATTAGGCCCGTCCAAAAAATTATCTCCGAGTACGCATATTCAATATTTTTTTCTCTAAATTTGTAGGTGTGCCACGTGATTTTATTACTCTTTATTGTAGAGTTTTTAGTGTAGTTTGACTGTCATGACAGGTTTATTGACTTTTTCATCTACAGGGTGTTTTTTTTTCATAAATTCCGATAATATCAGAAAATAGAGTCCGGTCCTGGAAACTGATAATCTGTTAACTCAGCTGTATGGAGATTGATACAGTCCTTCTACGTACCAAATTTGATGAATTTGTGATTATTAGTTCGTCCAATAGAGCATTTTGGAAATATGACCCAAAACTGGAAATCACCCTGTATAATTCAAACGAATCGTTTGAGACCTTCCATGTGGGGTCTTTTTGAAACTAGCAAAGTGTCCTCTATCTCTGTGTGAAGTATGTACAGTTCAACAGGATTCAGCCTGTATATACAATTTTCCTTTCCAAACAATCGAATCTTCAGAAATTATTGAATTGACATCTTTCAAAAATTATCAGTAGCACCCATGGATCTAATTCATTTCTGTCATGGCTTACGATTTTCTATTGCTGCAGGGTAACTGCATTTGTTTGTGAAAAAGTATATCTCAGGGTGAATGCTTGATTTTCTTCATTTTTTCATACGGTTGTAGGAAAAATATTGTTCCTATCGCTTCGCGTCGACAATCTCGTGCGGAAAAGTATAGCTTTTCGTTCTAGATAAAAAATAATTAATTACCTCACATTTACATCAAGAATAATGTTTCTTGAATGTATTTTGAGCTCAGAGTAAAAAGTAAACCTAAAGGTGCCTTCACGCATTTGTTATGCAGCCAAGTAAAGTCTCTTTATGCACGCGAACAATTCCTTCCGCGTTGCGAACTCGTGCCGTATGTTTATACCGTATAGAGATAATTGGTCTATACCGCTCCCTTACTCTGATACTAACTGCTTGCGTCTGTTACAGACAATTCTGTGAGTTTGGCAACATCGTCTGTTAGTGTTAGTCGATTTATCAATTAGTTTCGAAATTTAGTTATGTAGCAACAATAATGCTCAAAGTTAGCAAAAATGTATTCTTTTTGTTGTTGATATTCAGAAACGAGTTACGGCCAACATACTGCATATTAAGTAAAAGTCCATACAACTTCATAGAAACAATCATAATCAAGAAAAATATTTCTTGAATGTATTTTGAACACATGGTAAAGTTATATACAGGGTGTCTGTAAACAAATGCGAGGGTCTTTGGGAGATGATTCCTCGATTATATAAGCAGGGGTTATTCATATAAATTTTTTTCGAAAATGACCTCCATTCCAAAATACCTACAGCCTTTGGAAAGCAATGATGATTTGACAGCTTTCAATTTTCTTACGGCCTCTTAAAAACACTGAGTCGTAAAACTATACATAATATGGAGCACTAAGTAGATGTTACTAACACAATTTTTTTAGTTCTCATAACTTTATTATTAGGGGTTGAAAATAACAACCCCCTATGATTTTCGTTCAAAAAATGTTTTCGTAGGATATATTGTCGAAAAATAAAATTCTCTCATGGTTTCCCATTCAATTCTGGAGAAAAAAAAATCTCCTGTAAAATTTCGATACATTTGATAATTTTCTCGAAAAAAATTAAAACATACAAGCAGTTATGATCACTGTTCATATTCTAAGATATTGTATGTCTATGATAGGAGGTAAAAAAGTTGTATAAACCTGTCTGAAGGTTTAATTACTAATTTCCTGAAGAAAATTATACCTGTAATATTTTAATTTCACAAACAGAACTTTCTTTCGATTGATAAGCATAATTGACAAAACCAATTTTGTGCATAAAAAATATCTTAGAATATTCATTCTAGGGAAGATAGGTACGATGAGATGGAATAAACAGTGATCATAACTGCCTGTAAGTTTCTTTTTCCGAGAAAAGTATCGACTGTATCGAAATTTTGCAAGGGACTTTTTCCTTCAGAATTGAATGAGAAACCATAAGAGAATTATATTTTTCGAAAATCTATCCCACGAAAACAATTTCTGAAAGAAAATTATAGAGGATTGTTATTTTCAACCCCTAATAATAAAGTTATGTGATCAAAAAAAATTTGTGAGTTACATCAACTTTATGAATCATATTATGTATAGTTTTATGACTCAGTGTTTTTTAGGACTCCTAAAAAAATCAAAATTTGTCAACTCTTCATCGCTTTCTAGAGGCTGTATCTTGGAAGGGAGGTTGATTTCGAAAAAAATTTATATGAACTACCCATGCTTATTTTCATTGAGAAATCACCTTCATAAGTCTCTCGCATTTGTTTACAGTATAGGTACAAACGGTAAAAAATTAATATTCTCAACTTTTCATGGCAATGTTCGATTAATCAATTAGTTTAGAAATTAAGTCAAGCAGCAACAATAATGCTCAAGGGTAGCAAAAAATAGATTCATTTTGGTACGGTCATAGTTCGCACGCTCAAACTAGGGCCACCCCCGTGTTTATTCTTGCGAACATTTTCGTTTAATAAACCCCAGCTTTCAAGTCATGTAAATCAGACCTTGTGGGTGCAATTTATCGTATAATTTGATACGACCAATCACAACATGCGAAAAGCGAGGGCACAGAGAAAAGGTCCATACAGCAAATATTGTACGAATTATTGATCTGCTTTGGTCTCTACCTTCTTTCTCGTTGGGGAAACTAATAAATTTTCTCAAAAACGAAATTTTGTTTCAACAAATTAATTCTGGAATTAGAATGACCTGCAGAAAATATTTTCAAGCGGCTTATTGTAATAGTTCAAACAAGTCAAAAAGTTTTTTTGCAAATATGAAAATCTACGTGGATTGTGCAATGAGTTAATTCTCAAACCAACATGCCAAATTGACTGCCATCAGTGGCATCAAGTTCTTCAGTTTTGAATTCAACTCGTTTAAATTTTTGCAGATCCTTCAGTTAAAACTAACACAGAAAGAAACTGGGCTATCACAGGTTATAATCAGTAAGAAAGTCGAAAGATAAACTCTTCATTTCCTAGACATATATTTTCTGAATGTTTTTTCTCGGCCCTTTCTTCAAAACAAAAAAAACAATTCAGAACTTGCCAAGATAACTTAATTTTATTGACCTTCTAGAATAAGTAAGAACATCATAAGAACCCATCGAATAATTAGAATAATCATAAAGTCATAAGAGTCCCAATAAGCGAATATTATAATATTACTAGATGACCCTGCAAACGTTGTTTTGCCCTATAAATTATTTCTTGTTTCTTTAATAATAAAATAAATGTATATTTTCCTTGAAAAAATTTAAGATTTTTAATCGAAGTACAGTTAAAAACACTTTAATTGATCAGTTATCGGGCGGGATGAAAAATGATGAAATTACTAAAATGACTATAAAAAATTGGGGTTGGTGATAAAAGAGTAAAAATTTGGGATTCAATGTATTTTTAATGCCATATTATAAAAAATAAAAACAAAAAAATTCGTCAAAAAAAAATTAATGGTGAACAACCCTTATCATATAGTATGGAAAATAGATAGTAGCCGATTCTCAGACCTACTGAATACGTATAATTGGTCAGTTATCGAGCGGGATTTATAGCCGTTTTAGTAATTCATTTTTCATCCCGCTCGATAACTGACCAATTATAGTGTTTTTTACTGTGCGTATCAAGTAGGTCTGAGAATCGGCTACTACATATCTATTCAAATAGGAGTTGATGATGAAACAGTGAACATTTAGGGTTGCATGTATTTTTTTAATGCCACATCACAAAAAATTTAAATAAAAAGTTCGTTCGAGAACAAAAACAAAATTTTAATTATCACAAAGGGGTATGGAAAACGGTAAAGCCGTTTCGGAGGAGTACGGATATATATCATGTTTGTTAATACCTGAAAGAATTTGATAACATGGCTAGTTACTGATTCATTTTTGGAGGTATTTGTACGATTCATACGATTCACAGATTCAGGTTATTCCTTACACTACCATTCACATTTTATTGGAAACAATTCTCTGTTCATCTCCAAAATGCCGAAAATTCATCAATTCGAAATTGGCAGTTCTGCTGATTATTCGAAACTAAAGTTTCTTCAGTACGTAACAACAGGCACAATCAAGTTTCAATTTATTTTCATCTCCACAAAAAAAACTTTTTTGCATCTCAAAAAAAAATGGAAAATTGCAATAAATTAAACGTCCGCTCTTGTGAGAATCTGGAGAATGAAAAAAATAAGGAGAGCTTATAATCAGAAAAACACACGCTTAATTTAACACCTTAAAAGAAACATTACCTACCAATTCTTTCAAATGAAAAAATTCTCATCACAAGGTCCAGAAATCAAGCAAGTTGTGAGTGTTGTTACGCAATTTGATGTTCAATGAATAATCAAATGAAATGCTGAAATGAGAGCAGGAATCAGAGGTCATGTCATCATTATTTCTCTTTTCATCAACAAAATCCTCATCAGAAAGTTCATTAAATAGTTCTAGGATAAGTAATTCCGGGCATGTATAATCCACAAGCCTTTTTGCATGCAGAATAGACGCTCAGACGATTTCAGCAGATTTCCTCATACTTATCTCGTTAAATGTTCTCATGGGAAATCCAGCCAAACAATAAATTTAATAAACAAATGGGATTGGCGCGTTACATCGCCATTAAAATATAAACAATGATGTATGTGGTCTGAACGATTGACATGATCAGCTCCGAAGTATGAGTTTAGTATTGTTGATTTTAATCGATTGATATTATTCTCTGCTTTCATTGTTAATAAAATTATAAATTTTTATCGAAAATTATTACGTGAAGTTAGCGACTTTTGTGTCCTTTGCGGTTGAACAGGGGGTATTCTTGTGGGAATAAGGACAAATATTCTGAAACTTTTAAAATATAGGGTGTTTCATCATAAACTGGACAAACATATATTTTCGTGTAGAGGACATCGGGAGAATCATAAGCGAGATACAGGGTGTCAAACGTCATTTTTGAGCAAGATCTTATGAGTGTGGTCAGTTATGTATAAAGCAGCGTCCACACTATGCCGGAGTATGCCGGGCGGCCCAAGCCGGGCGGGTTCGTTCGGGCCGGCACGACGTCCACACCGAAAACGAGGCCGCCCGGGTTATATCTACCTATATTCGACAATTCAATTGTAACTAAAGCCGCCCGGTGCCGCTCGGCACGTCCCCACTACATATTTTCGTTCGGCTCGGGCCGGCATCCTTTGATCTGTACCTACTTTCTGCGGGTTGGGATCGGCTCGGCTCGGGCCGGCTTTTTAAGCCGCCCGGGCGTCCACACCAACCCAGCTTAGGCCGCCCGGGTCAGCCCGCTCGGCCTCGCCCGGCATAGTGTGGACGCTGCTTAACACTTGGTGTAACGGTTTTTGGTCAAATCTCAGTATTTTTGGGTCCTCTATCCAGAAAAGTTGACGAACTCCGAAAAAAAATTTACAAAATGGCGGAAAACCTGCAATGTTCCAATTTTTTTTGCGGTTGTCAAATTGACTTTTGTTTTCTGAATGAACACAATTTTCTAAGACTTTCTGTGAAAAAATTTTTTCAAAAATCGAACACAAATTTTTTTTTACATGTCTACAGCGATGAAAAATTTCACTCCGAAATGGATGAAATTTTGTACAATGTACTCTTGAATTATCAATCACGAATATGAAAACAGAATCGTAAAATATCGAACGGTTTCGTTACTACAGTCATTCAAATGTTTCGTTCGGACCTCTGAAATATTGAAAATAAAATTGTTTTGGGTTCTAGAGTCAAAATGATTAAATTATTGGCATGTCTAAACATTTAGATGAATTTAAACGAAAAAAATCAGTGAAACTTAGTTGGGACTCGAAGCGACGTAGGTATTAAATAGGGAAATCGCACTGTTCTAAGGATATTAATATTCGTTGCCAGGCAACAGTAGTTCACAGTTCATAGAGTTGGACTGGTATTTTAATTTCAGTGAATATAATTTAGCCAGTAGTCAAACTCTATGAACTACAGACTACCGTTGCCTGGCAACGAATATAATATCCCTAGAACAGTGCGATTCCCTATTTAATACCTACGTCGTTTCGAGTCCCACTAAGTTTCACTGATTTTTTTCGTTTAAATTCATCTAAAATGTTTAGACATGCCAATAATTTAATCATTTTGACTCTAGAACCCAAAACAATTTTATTTTCAATATTTCAGAGGTCCGAACGAAACATTTGAATGACTGTAGTAACGAAACCGTTCGATATTTTACGATTCTGTTTTCATATTCGTGATTGATAATTCAAGAAGTACAATTGTACAAAATTTCATCCATTTCGAGTGAAATTTTTCATCGCTGTAGACATGTAAAAAAAAATTTGTGTTTGATTTTTGAAAAAATTTTTTCACAGAAAGTCTTAGAAAATTGTGTTCATTCAGAAAACAAAAGTCAATTTGACAACCGCAAAAAAAAATTTGGAACATTGCAGGTTTTCCGCCATTTTGTAAATTTTTTTTCGGAGTTCGTCAACTTTTCTGGATAGAGGACCCAAAAATACTGAGATTTGACCAAAAACCGTTACACCAAGTGTTATACATAACTGACCACACTCATAAGAATCTTGCTCAAAATGACGTTTGACACCCTGTATCTCGCTTATGCTTCGAAAACGGGATATATTGTATAAGGCAAAAATGATTCTCCCGATGTCCTCTACACGAAAAATATGTTTGTCCAGTTTTGATGAAAACACCCTGTATATTCAGCAGCGTCTCGAAGAAATACGCAAAAAACAAATATATGTTTCATTTTATTTTCAATTGAAAATATCTCATCTCTAGGTCCAGAAGTCAAGCAAAATCAAAAAGTAAATTATGATGGATGTTTTATCAAAAATTCAATACTTTTTAAATGAGAGCAAACAATCAGAAAGGTTATTTCAATAATTTTCATACTTTCATCATCTATAATCCTAATCAGAACGTTCACCAAAAATTTCTTGAAGGAATAAGTAAAGGTTGAAGCGAGTATTTATAATCCTCAAGACATTCCTTTTTTCAAGTACCATACCAAATTCGCTTAGACAATTTCAGCAGATTTCGTCTTACTAATTTCGCTGAATGTTCCTGTGGGATGTCCAACCAAACAATAAAATTAATAATTCCTAAGCTCACCCCATTAACGTACGCATACGCGTACAAGAAGACGAATAACATAAGGGCAAAAACAGTTAAGTGTGGACCGCGTGACTAAAACACGGCGAAAAAACATCAAGCCTTTTTGTATGTATTTACACCTAAAAATAAACAAAAATGTTCGATTTTTTACAAATTAACAAATCTTTTTATAGCCCAGAACTCAAGCAAATTCGAAACTTCTGTACGGAAATCAAATAAAATTATAAAAAAGCAAACGATCAGAAAAATCATTCAGTATTCGATGATGTTCTATTTCAATTTTTAATTTTCCATCAACTGAATCCTCATCATAACGTTTATCACATATTTCTCAGATGTGCTAATTCTGGAGCATGTATAATAAGGACATGAGGTTTTTCAGTCGAAAAAACTAATAATTTTTAACTCAACCCATAAATATAATAATATGAGAATTCAAAAGTAAAAATTGATGTCCAACTTTAAGTCTTACCTAGATATTGTATGTACTACTGATGTATGTAGTGAGGTTAACACTGAAAAGAAAAGAAAATCAATATTTTTCAATCGGAAAAATCCTCCGAAGGTCCAAAACACAAACAAGTTCGTAACTTCTGTTCGTAAATTATGATGGCAGGCATGTTATCAATAATCAAATAAAACTATTAAATGAGAGCAAACAATCGAAAGATAATTCCATGAATTTTTCCCCTTTCATCAATTAATCTACAGAAAATTTAATATTTTTGCATACGTTCAAAAAGAGGCTTTTTTCAGGAAGCAGCAAGCAGTGAACTCCCTCAAAAATTACAGCAGATATTCTCATACTAATCCAGATAAATGTTCCCAAAGGATATCCAGATGAACAATAAAATAAAAACTCGCCCCATTTTAAATTTCTTTCGAGTACACGAATAACATAAGGGAAGAAACAATTACGTGTGGACCGCGTGACTGAAACACGTAGGAAAAGTTCCCTTCGCGCGAAAACGCGCTATAAGTTCCGGCGTCTCGACCACCCCAAGCGGCAATTCAATTACTTATGAGAGCTGAACGTGAAAATTGCAAATAATATCTTGATGCAGTTCCGAAAGATTTCCTTCAAACATAAAAATTCAACGTGTGTTATTCAATGGAAGAAGCCAAAACATACCAACATGGCTTTCACCAGATCAATCTGTTTTAAATTCAACTCTGTACCTAATAGTTTTCGCATTTTATCGCAAATACTTCAAACAAAACTAAAACAGAAAAAACTATAACCCCAGATTATAATAAACCAGTCGAGTAGACGAATTCATAAATATTTAACTTCATAATACTAAAAACAATCTTCCTGAATGTTCTCCAATGTCCCGATCTTTTGAATAAAAAAAAATATATAATGAGGGAAATTCACAATTAGAATTGCTGTTCAACTCCAAGACTTGTTGCATTGCTAAGGAAACTTCAGTCAACAACAAAAAACAAAAAAAGTAAATACGTTCCAATTCTTTCAAATGAAAAAATCTCAAATCAAGCAAGTTCGAAATTTTCGTACTTTAAATATGACGAAATTTGATGTTTTATCAATAATCCAATAAAATTCCTAAATGAGATCAGGCAATCATTTTCAATTTTTTTTCTTTATCAAATTAAACCTCACCGATATGTTAATAAATTATTTTTAGGATAAGTTATTTTTACGGAGAGTAGAATCCCCAAACCATTTTTTGCAGGCAGGCTAGCACAGACAATTTCAACTTTACTCCTACTAATCTCACTGAAATATCCTATACGATATCCAGCCAATTCAAAAATAAAATTCACAGTGAAAATTGAAGTTCTAGTTAAGGAAAAAATCACACTTATTTTTCTAACGAAGACTTAAAAAAAATTGTTTCATTTTTCTAAATCGAAAAAAGTCTCATCTCAAGATCCAAAACTCAAGCAAAATCGAAACATCATACTTAAATTATGATGAATATATTTTATCAATAATAAAATAAAATAATGAAATGAAAGGGAACAAACAGAAGGTTATTTTATCATTTTCTCCTTTCATCAACTAAATTCTCATCGGACATTTATTCATTATTTCTAGGATGAATAAATTCTGGAGCGGATATAAGCCTCAAAACATGCGTTTCTTCGGGCAACATACCAAACTCAGCAGATTTCCTCACCCTAATCTCGCTGAATGTTTCTATGGGATATCCAGCCAAACAATAAAATTAAATATTTCTTAACTCACCCCATTAACTTGAATATCGTACGCGTACAAGTAGACGAACAACAAAGGGAGGAAACCTCTGAGGAGAGAGAAGAAACAGTTACGTGTGGACCGCGTGACTAAAACACGTCGAAAAGTTCCGTTCACGCGAAAACGCGCTTAGCTGTTAGTTCGGCGTCCCGACCACCCCAAGCGGCTATTCCATCACGACTGAGAGAGCCGAACGTGAAAATTGCCGCTGTTGGAGTTTACCATCGGAAAAGACAGGCTCGCTTCTGAGCGCGCGACGTGCTTTCCGCGTTTGACAGAATTCGGGATGCGATACCGACGTTTAATTGAATTTGTCACCTCCCATCTGACGATGTCGATCACCGACCATTTTATTGGCCGCCACGATGCGGTTGATGCTGACTTTTGAACGAAACCGCAGTAAAGGGTTCTTGCAGATTTCGTGCCCGTTCGATTTTTTTTCAGGTTGAAAGGGTGAAGTTGAAAGAGTAAATTAATGGGGAGATATCAGTGGCGTATTGACCTTATAGAGGCTTAAATTACACTACCTAGAGGACAAATCTTACAATCATTACTGAAACCTGAAAGTGAAAATTGCCGCTTTTGCAGTTAACCATCAGAAACAGCAAGCTCGTTTTTGAGAGCTCGACATGCTTCCTGCGTTTGACGGAATTCAGGATGCAATACTGACATTTAATTGAATTTGTCACCTCCCATCTGACGATGTAGATCACCGGCCATTTTATTGGCCGCCACGACGCGGTTGATGCTGACTCTTGAACGAAACCGCAATAAAGGGTTCTTGCAGATTTCGTGTCTGTTCGATTTTTATTTTCAGGTTGAAAGGGTGAAGTGGGAGGGTGGATTAATGAGGAGTTATCAGTGGCGTATGAACCTAACTAGAGGCCCCAGCGCACTACAATTTTGGGGCTTACTTAGTGTACACACCTATAGGATAATCTTACGACCACTACTGCAAGCTGATCGTGAAAATTGCTGCTTTTGTAGTTAACCGTCAAAAAAGGCAGGCTCGTTTTGGAGCGGGCGACGTTTTTAATTGAATTTGTCACCTTCCATCTGACGATGTCGATCACCGGACCTGTTATTGGCCGCCACGATGCGGTAGATGCTGACTCTTGAACGATACCGCAGAAAAGGGATTTTGCCGATTTCGTATCCGTTCGATTTTTATTTTCAGGTTGAAAGGGTGAAGTGGAAAGGGTGGATTAATGGGGAGTTATCAGTAGCATATTGACCTAAGTATAGGACCCAAAAGCACGACAATTTTGGGGCTCATACTTAGTATACACTACCTATAGGACAAATCTTACGATCACTACTGAAAGCTGAATGTGAAAAATTCCGCTTTTTTAGTTAACCATCTGAACGGCAGACTCGTTTTTGAGCGCGCGCGATGTGCTTCCACGTTTGACGGAATTCGGGATGCGATTCCGACGTTCAATTTGATTTGTAACCTCCCATCTGATGTCGATCACTGGCCATTTTATTGGCCGCCACGATGCGGATGATGCAGACACTTGAACAAAACCGCTGTGAAGTGTTCTTGCAGACTTCATTTCAGATTATGTACGGTGTCGTCCGCGTCAGTGTTTTTCCGAAATCGCTGGGTCCACTCTATGGGCTTTTCCAGTTTAAATCATGACTAACTAAACGGAGAATAGATGAGACACTAGTAGAACAAGCTTCAACGCCATCTTTTTTTGTACAACATTACTAATTCGTGAAAAAAGCTCAATTGAAAAAGGAATCTGTATCGTAGAGCTGCCTCAAAAGAATTATGTAGTGCACCTTTGAATAGGTAGGTACACCCATATACAAGAGGCAAAAAGTTTTTGAAATTCAATTTCCAAAAGAAAATCAGAAATGGATTCGTGCAAGTTATCGATGAGTGAGGAAATTTATTTTCATGAAAATAATACCTGCAACGAACTTTCATCTGATTTTTTTTTTGAATCGAGAAATGAGGATCAATAATCAAATTCTGGATAGAATAAAAATTTATTAACTGAAATAGGTATCACCAATTAAAAATACAGATTTATTTCATAAATATCTAATTAATAAACTAATAATTGCATTCAAAACATTCTCAAAAACTAAAAATAATGAATTCAATAATACAAAATATGAGTATTTACCGACTAAACTTATTCAATACATGAAAAACTTTTTTGAAAACTACGAGTATCTTAATTCTTATAGTTAACAGAATATACATATAAATTTTATAATTACCTTCTTGCATCTCAATTTTCACATCCAATAACACAGCACGTCTTCACTCTTGCAGGCATATCGAAATTTATTATATTTCAAAAAGAACGTGTCAAACCACTCCTTGTGTCAGTTGACAATTCAAAGGTTTTTTGATAATAATGATTTTACATACTTACTATTTTCTCGATAGGATTCCATGAATGCAACGACATCTAACTATGAAATTGAAAATAATTTTTTCGTGTATTAGTCTCCTCCTCCGACAGATGTCGCGGAATATACGAGTGGCTCATCTATTTTATTAGTTTGTCTATGGTTTAAATCTGGTATCTGACGTGAATGTTATTGTCTTATTAAATGAATTGTTGCTCTGGAGATCTTGCTTTTGGACGTGCCGTGTCCCGTTATCGCTGGAATTTCAATGCATTGGACATGTTTGAAGGTCTTTTTTTCGATTCAAATAGACACATGTATTTTCCGATATATTTTATCTCTGAATGTCAGTCTACGGTACGTCACGTCACTGAAATCTGTAGAGTGACATTCAGTGAAAAAATATATCGAAAATTACAAGTGTCTATTTGAAGCAAAGAGAAAAGACGGCGCCGTATTCAAATATGGCCAACGCATTGATATTCCGGCTGTCATGAGAATATTTCAATTTTGACAAATGTCAAATGGGACGTTCCCAGTGTCATCTTTTCTTTTTTCTTCATCGTCCAAAAGCGAGATCTTCAGGGCAGCAATCATTTAGCAATATAAACATTCACGTCATATACCAGATCCAAACCGAAAAAAGCCCAAAGGACGGACCTAGCAATGGCGGAAAACACTGACACGGACGACACCGTACGTTGCTGTGTGGATGATGAAAAATTCATAACGGATTGAACTGGAGAGAGTACAGCACTGACAGCAACGTTACCGTCACGTCACGGAAATGTGTGGATCGACCTTCGTGGGGACTTATCAGTGGAGATAAACCTAACTAGGGGCCTTTAGCGCAAAACAAATTTTGGGACCCCTTCCTGAAATACAAAAGCTATACAACAAATCTTATGATCACTACTAAGACCTAAACATCAGAATTGCCGGTGTTGGAATTTACCAGGGGGAAAATACAGGCTCGTTTCTGAGGGCGCGACGTGCTTTCCGCTTTTGACAGAATTCGGGATTCGATAACGACGTTCAATTGAATTTGTCACTTCCCATCTGACGATGTCGATGATGACCCTTGAACGAAACCGCAGTGAAGGGTTCTTGCAGATTTCGTTCCTGTTCGATTTTTATTTTCAGGTTGAAAAGGTGAAGTGGAAAGGGTGGATTAATGGGGATTAATCAGTACCAGTAGCGTATTGACCTAAGTAGAGGACCCAAACGCACGACAATTATGGGGCTCATATTTAGTATACACTACCTATAGAACAAATCTTACGATCACTTCTGAAAGCTGTATGTGAAAATGCCGCTTTTTTAGTTAACCATCTGAAACGGCAGACTCGTTTTTGAGCGAGCGACGTGCTTCCCGCGTTTGACGGAATTCGGAATGCGATATCGACGTTTAATTGAATTTGTCACCCCCCATCTGACGATGTCGCCACGATGCGGTTGATGCTGACTCTTGAATGAAACAGCAGGAAAGGATTGTTGCAGACTTTGTGTACGTTCGATTTTAATTTTTAGATTGAAGGGGTGAATGGGAAATAGGCGGATTCACTGGAAGTTCCTAGAGGCGGATTGAGCTAATTAGGGGCCTCAAGTGCAGACAAATTTGGGGCCACTTAATCTCAAGATCAATAATGAGAACTGAACATGAAAATTACCTATGGCAGGTCAACCTAACTGGGGTCCTCAACCCCAATACAAAATTGGAACCAGAAGGAAAGAGAACTATACGGACACTGCAGACAGGTAGGATCGGACAGACTCAATCTGCATTGAAGCGACTCAACTAGCCACGGGACATAGCAAGATGAAAGCCTATCTAAGACGATTTAATCCAACGAAGACAAGCGGAAAGGACGAAGACGCCAAAGAATACAATGCACAATAGAAAGAAGACTCGGAATAAGACAGAAAATAACTACGGAAACACGACACTACAGTTGGGAATAGACTGAAAAGCAAACGACATGGACATAGAAAAACTGAATGAATGGGCACATGACGCAATGGGCAACTAATTGACTCAATGGACAATACACTGCAGCATGGACACCTGGCTGCAGTGCGGACATGTGGACGAATGCACTTCAGTCAACAACAACAAAAAGTAAATACGTCCCAATTCTTTCAAATGAAAAAATCTCAAGTCAAGCATGTTCGAAATTTTCTTACTTTAATTATGACCAAATTTGATGTTTATCAAAAATCCAATAAAATTCCTAAATGAGAGCAGATACTCAGAGGTCATTTCGTAATTTTTTCTCTTTATCAACTTTATCCTCATCGATATGTTAATAAATTATTTTTAGGATAAGTTACATTTTTAGAGAGTAGAATATCCAAAACATGTTTTCGCAGGCAGATTCGCACAGACAATTTCAGCAAATTTCCTCATACTTATCTCACTGAAATATCCCATACGATATCCAGCCAATTCAAAAATAAAACTCACAGTGAAAATTGACGTTCAATATAAGGAAGAAATCACACTTATTTTTCTAACGAAGTTAAGACTTTAAAAAAAAATTTGTTTCATTTTTCTAAATCGAAAAAAGTCTTATCTCAAGGTCCACAACTCAAGCAAAATCGAAACATCATACCTTAAATTATGATGAATATATTTTATCAATTATCAAATAAAATAATGAAATGAAAGCAAACAAACAGAAGGTCATTTTATCATTTTCTCCCTTTATCAACTAAATCCTCATAGGACATTTATTCATTATTTCTAGGATAAGTAAATTCTGGAGCGGATATAATCCCCAAAGCATGCATTTCTTCGGGCAACATACCAAACTCAGCAGATTTCCTCACCCTAATCTCGCTGAATGTTCCTATGGGATATCCAGCCAAACAATAAAATTAAATATTTCTTAACTCACCCCATTAACTTGAATATCGTACGCGTACAAGTAGACGAACAACAAAAGGGAGGAAACCTCTGAGGAAGAAACAGTTACGTGTGGACCGCGTGACTAAAACACGTCGAAAAGTTCCGTTCACGCGAAAACGCGCTTAGCTGTTAGTTCCGGCGTCCCGACCACCCCAAGCGGCTATTCCATCACGACTGAGAGCCGAACGTGAAAATTGCCGCTGTTGGAGTTTACCATCGGAAAAGACAGGCTCGCTTCTGAGCGCGCGACGTGCTTTCCGCGTTTGACAGAATTCGGGATGCGATACCGACGTTTAATTGAATTTGTCACCTCCCATCTGACGATGTCGATCACCGACCATTTTATTGGCCGCCACGATGCGGTTGATGCTGACTTTTGAACGAAACCGCAGTAAAGGGTTCTTGCAGATTTCGAGTCCGTTCGATTTTTATTTTCAGGTCGAAAATGTGAAGTGGAAAGTGGAAAGGGTGGATTAATGGGGAGTTATCAGTGGCGTATTAACCTAACTGAAGGCTCCAAGCGCACGACAATTTTGGAGCTCCTACTCAGAATGCATTACCTATTGGACAAATCTTAAGACCACTACTAAAGCTGAACGTAAAAATTGCCGCTTTTTTAGTTAACCATCAGAAAATGCAAGCTCGTTTTTGAGCGCGCGACGTGCTTTCCGCGTTTGACAGAATTCGGGATGCGATACCGACGTTTAATTGAATTTGTCACCTCCCATCTGACGATGTCGATCACCGACCATTTTATTGGCCGCCACGATGCGGTTGATGCTGACTCTTGAACGAAATCGCAATAAAGGGTTCTTGCAGATTACGTGTCTGTTCGATTTTTATTTTCAGGTTGAAAGGGTGCAGTGGGAAGGGTAGATTAATGGGGAGTTATTAGTGGCGTATTAACCTAACTAGAGGCCCCAAGCGCACTACAATTTGGGGCTCTTACTTAGTGTACACACCTATAGGATAATTCTTACGACCACTACTGCAAGCTGATCGTGAAAATTGCTGCTTTTGTAGTTAACCATCAAAAAAGGCAGGCTCGTTTTTGAGCGGGCGACGTGCTTCAAGCGTTTTATTTGACGGAATTCGGGATGCGATACCGACGTTTAATTGAATTTGTCACCTTCCATCTGACGATGTCGATCACCGGACCTTTTATTGGCCGCCACGATGCGGTTGATGCTGACTCTTGAACGATACCGCAGAAAAGGGATTTTGCCGATTTCGTGTCCGTTCGATTTTATTTTCAGGTTGAAAGGGTGAAGTGGAAAGGGTGGATTAATGGGGAGTTATCAGTAGCGTATTGACCTAAGTAGAGGACCCAAAGGCACGACAATTTTAGGGCTCATACTTAGTATACACTACCTATAGGACAAATCTTACGATCACTACTGAAAGCTGAATGTGAATGTGAAAAACGTTGCTGTGTGGATGATGAAAAATTCATAACGGATTGAACTGGAGAGAGTACAGCACTGACAGCAAAGTTACCGTCACGTCACGGAAATGTGCGGATCGACCTTCATGGGGACTTATCAGTGGCGGATAAACCTAACTAGGGGCCTTTAGCGCAAAACAAATTTGGGACCCCTTCCTGAAATACAAAAGCTATACAACAAATGTTATGATCACTACTAAGACCTAAACATCAGAATTGCCGGTGTTGGAATTTACCAGGGGAAAATTCGTTTCTGAGGGCGCGACGTGCTTTCCGCTTTTGACAGAATTCGGGATTCGATAACGACGTTCAATTGAATTTGTCACCTCTCATCTGACGATGTCGATCACCGGCCATTTTATTGGCCGCCACGATGCGGTTGATGCTGACTCTTGAACGAAACCGCAATAAAGGGTTCTTGCAGATTTCGTTCCTGTTCGATTTTTATTTTCAGGTTGTGGAAAGGGTGGATTAATGGGGAGTTATCAGTAGCATATTGACCTAAGTAGAGGACCCAAAGGCACGACAATTTTGGGGCTCATACTTAGTATACACTACCTATAGGACAAATCTTACGATCACTACTGAAAGCTGAATGTGAAAAATTCCGCTTTTTTAGTTAACCATCTGAAACGGCAGACTCGTTTTTGAGCGCGCGACGTGCTTCCCGCGTTTGACGGAATTCGGAATGCGATTCCGACGTTCAATTTGATTTGTAACCTCCCATCTGATGTCGATCACTGGCCATTTTATTGGCCGCCACGATGCGGATGATGCGGACACTTGAACAAAACCGCTGTGAAGTGTTCTTGCAGACTTCATTTCAGATTATGTACGGTGTCGTCCGCGTCAGTGTTTTTCCGAAATCGCTGGGTCCACTCTATGGGCTTTTCCAGTTTAAATCTGGTATCTGACGTGAATGTTATTGTCTTATGAAATGAATTGTTGCTCTGGAGATCTTGCTTTTGGACGTGCCGTGTCCCGTTATCGCTGGAATATCAATGCATTGGACATGTTTGAAGGTCTTTTTTTCGATTCAAATAGACACATGTATTTTCCGATATATTTTATTTCTGAATGTCAGTCTACGGTACGTCACGTCACTGAAATCTGTAAAGTGACATTCAGTGAAGCTGAATGTGAAAAATGCCGCTTTTTTAGTTAACCATCTGAAACGGCAGACTCGTTTTTGAGCGAGCGACGTGCTTCCTGCGTTTGAAGGAATTCGGAATGCGATATCGACGTTTAATTGAATTTGTCACCCCCCATCTGACGATGTCGCCACGATGCGGTTGATGCTGACTCTTGAATGAAACAGCAGGAAAGGATTGTTGCAGACTTTGTGTCCGTTCGATTTTAATTTTTAGATTGAAGGGGTGAATGGGAAATAGGCGGATTCACTGGAAGTTCTCAGAGGCGGATTGAGCTAATTAGGGGCCTCAAGTGCAAGACAAATTTGGGGCCACTTAATCTTAAGATCAATACTGAGAACTGAACATGAAAATTACCTATGGCAGGTCAACCTAACTGGGGTCCTCAACCCCAATACAAAATTGGAACCAGAAGGAAAGAGAACTATACGGACACTGCAGACAGGTAGGATCGGACAGACTCAATCTGACATTGAAAGCGACTCAACTAGCCACGGGACATAGCAAGATGAAAGCCTATCTAAGACGATTTAACCCAACGAAGACAAGCGGAAAGGACGAAGACGCCAAAGAATACAAGGCACAATAGAAAGAAGACTCAGAATAAGACAGAAAATAACAGAAAATTACGGAAACACGACACTACAGTTGGGAATAGACTGAAAAGCAAATGACATGGACATAGAAAACTGAATGAATGGACACATGACGCAATGGGCGACTAATTGACTAAATGGACAATACACTGCAGCATGACACCTGGCTGCAGTGCGGACATGTGGACGAATGCCGAAAGGCAGTCCACACACCACAATAGTATGACGATGTCGCTCACTGGCCATTTTATTGGCCGCCACGATGCATATGATGCTGACACTTGAACAAAACCGCTGTGAATGGTTCTTGCAGACTTCGTATCCGTTTGATTTTCATTTTTATATTGAAAGGGTGAAAGGGAAATAGGCGGATTCATTGGAAGTTATCAGTGGCGGATTAACCTAACTAGGGGCATCAAGTGCAAGGCAAATTTGGGGCCCCTACTTGGAATTCAATACCTCAAGGCAAATCTTATGATCACAACTGAGAGCTGAACCTGAAAATTGCCGCTGCTGGAGTTTACCAGTAGAAAAAACAGGCTCGTTTCGGGATGCGATTCCGACGTTTCATTGAATTTGTCAACTCCCATCTGACGATGTCGATCACCGACCATATTATTGGCTGCCACGATGCAGATGATGCTGACTCTTGAACGAAACCTCAGTAAAGGGTTCTAGTAGACTTCGTGTCAACTCGATTTTAATTTTAGATTGAAAGGGTTTAGGGAAAAAAGGTGGATTTATGGGGACTTATCAGTAGAGGATTAACCTAACTAGGGGCCTCAAGCGCAAGACACATTTGGGGCCACTTTCTGGAATACAAAACCTATACGATATATCTTATATGATCACTACTAAGACCTAAACATCAAAATTACCGGTGTTGGAATTTACCAGTAGAAAAGACAGGCTCGTTTCTGAGGGCGCAACGTGCTTTCCTCGTTTGACGGATTTCGGGATGCGATACCGACGTTGAATTGAATTTGTCACCTCCCATCTGACGATGTCGATCACCGGCCATTTTATAGGCCAACCGGCCATTTTATAGGCCACCACTATGCGGATGATGCTGACTGTTGAACGAAACCGGGGTAAAGGGTTCTTGCAGACTTCGTGCCGGTTCAATTTTTAGTAAGTTTGAAAGGGTGAAGCAGAAAAGGATTCATGGGGAGTTATGAAGATTAATTAATTTTCTATAATGCAAACTTGGAATGCCAAGTTTGAGTGAATGTGTACGAGAAAACAAACACGGTTTAGACAAAGAATTTCCATATATTATCACATCTCCTTTAATCAACTGGCCAATATGCTTAGCCATCAAACAAATGAAGTCATTAATGTATTTTTCAGGCATATTCTTCCATTGTTCGTGAAGGATAAAACTCAATTGTTTAAACAATAAAAAAGTTAAAGTTGGGTTTTGAGGATTGGATATTGCTCTACCTAAGTATTCCATACGTGGATTCATGTCTGTTGAGTTTGCTAGCCTGTTCAACCTCTGGATATTCTTCACTTGAAGAATGTTTTCAGCCCTAATTCTGCGCTGTGGTGGAGCGTTAAAATAAATAAAATTATCCCCAAATCCGTGACGCAGAGGAGCAATGTTTGGTTCACTGATGTTTCCTATGGTTATAGCACTTAGTGTTTTTCCAACACCAACCTGAATACTTCAAATCAAAACTACTGAATGATCTGTGAGCATTTTCCATTGTTCTACATCAAGTTGTGTGTGTGTGTGTGTGTGTGTGCAACATTCGTCAATGTCGTTTATTTGTGACATTTGTAGATGCTATCTCCTGAATAATCACAAGAATCCTCAATAAATCGGAATTTTTTGAAGATTAGTTTTTAACTTATTACTTTCTCTGTTGGATTTCCCAAAAAATTGTGTGAAATTACACACGGGGGGAAAAACTTTTCGGAAGAAATATTTCCGGCTTGTTTCAGCTCCTTGTTATGGAATTTCATTCATAACATTTCTGACAAAACCACATGCCTGCGGAACGAGGTTAACATTTCTAACGGAATTACAGAGTAACGAATTTTCGTGACCATTGAAATATTTTCCAGCAAACTTTTGATCCTAATAACATCACAAAGATTCATGCGTCTCTCCAAGTTTCTTTTTTTGGAATTTTGTTGTAAGCTCAGGCCATTTATTTAGGACTTCACATAAATGTCTTCATGAAGATTGTTCTCAGATCCTTTACAAATGAATATAAAAACTTTTCCAATAAGAGGTGTTATTTTGAATAGCCCACTATCTCGGTAGATGTCACGTTTGAAGCTGTCATTTTTTGACATTTGACAAGTAGTAACTACACCATTAATAAAAATGGAACGATACACGCTTCAAGAACGCATTGAAATTGTTGAAATTCACTATAAAAATGGTTAAAATTTGACAGAGACGGTTCGTAAAACTCTAACATTTTTGGGTCGCCATGAGGCACTTTGTCGGACCGCAATAAAGAAATTGGTGGAAAAATTCGAGCTCTTGGGACAAATTAAAGATGTGAAAAAAAACCCGTGCATTTTGCTCAAGAACAGCCGAGAATATTGCTGCTGTAGCCGAAAGTGTTGAAGAAAACCCAGGTTTGTCCATTCCTCGTCGTTCTTTGGAATTAGGCATTCCACAAACGTCATAACACACGTATTTTGCATAAGGTTTGGGTCTTGAGGCTCATAAAGTTCAGTTAACACAAGAACTCAAGCCGGCGGATCATCAACAACGTCTTGTCTTTTCTGATTGGGTCGTTGAAATGCATGAAAATGTTCCGGAATACCATCGAAAAACCATCTTGAATGATGAGGCACATTTCCACCTCGGTGGCTTAGTCAACAAGCAAAACTGTCGCATCTGGGGCTCAGAAAACCCAAGAGTTATTTTTGAAAAGCCTCTATTTCCTCAACGTGTCACTGTTTGGTGCAGTTGATGGTCTGGCGGAGTCATTGGACCTTACTTTTTCGATAATAAGGCTGGAGCAACAGTTAGGATTGCACTATTGAGAGATGATTAATTATTTTTTATGTCCGAAATTGGATAGTATTGATCTGGACAACGTTTACTTTCAAGAAGACTGCGCCACGTGCCGCACAAGCAACGAAACCATTGATCTTTTGCGGGAAGAGCTTCCAAACCGTGTTATCTCTCGAAGAGGTGATCACAATTGGCCACCAAGATCTTGTGATTTAAGACCTAGCGACTTCTTCACAACTACCAATTAGGTGTTTTCTCGAATTTTTAATTTCATGCCCGAGAGAGAATAATATTTTTCTGCTACGGTCTGTTTGTTGTTGTTTTGATTCAAAATCGAAAGAAATATCCACAATACATAATTTATACGTATCTTCAATTGCGAGCTTCCAAAGAAAGTAACTGAGTAGTCGGGATTCACATAATACCTCAAATGAATTATTTTCTCTCAAGTCTTGGTCTGACCTTCCATTATTTGTGATTCGAGACCTTTCCGGATGACTGCTCTGCTATTGTTTGCCATCTCCGTAGAGAATTGGCGACTTTTCGCCAGTTTTTCTTGGAAATGATGAACGATATCGTTATGAGAATAATGGTCTGGTTATCGTCGTGCGATAACAACACATATTTATCACCAATAGCTTACAATTCTTTCCATTTGCTCTGTGTAAATGGTTGATATATCAGAAATAATTTTATCATTTATTACTTGAAAATATCATATCAGTTTCTATTCATATGTATAAAAATAGTTCCTATTTAGGCGGATATACAGGGTGTCATATTGAGGATCTAACGTTGGTTTTATTCTAAATTTTCAAGCAATACGTTCACATTTTTCACGATCATCAAATGGAAACCAATCAACTAATTTCAATGCGTTTATTCTCACGAACATTTAATTTCGCCCAATCATTTTATTATTTTCAAGGGCAAGTTGTCTCGAAGTAAATTAAGAATCTGTTCTGCATGCAGTAGTTCTTTTTGTGTCCGTGAAGTTAGGACCCCCTTTTTCGAAAATGAAAAAAAAATTCTTGCTTTCGTTAGTAACTATTTGTAACATCAAAATTTCCGTTTGTACCTCAAAGGAACTGGTAGAAAAACACCGCATTCTGCTGGGTGCTAACTTCACGGGCACCTACATTTTCGAAAATTAACAAATATTTTGTTGCATTTGTAAGTAACTCGTTAGTTACTATTTGTAACGCAGAAAATTCTGTTTGTGACCTTACTTGTCATAAGAAAATGACACCCCCAAAATGCGAAGTTAGCTCCCACTTTTACGAAAATGAAGAAGATATTTTTTCATTCATTAGGAACAAGTTAGTAACTTTTTGTAACTCAAAAATTTTCGATTGTAACCTAACCTGTAATAGAAAAATTACACCCCTAAAAATGCGAAGTTAGCACTCACTTTTCCGAAAATGAAAAAAAATTTTTGCATTCGTTAGTAAGTCGTTAGTAACTATTCGTAACATCAAAATTTTTGATTGTATCTCAAAGGAAATAGTGAAAAAATACCGCATTCCGCTGGGTGCTTACTTCACGGGCACCTACATTTTCGAAAATTAAAAAAAAATTTATTGCATTCATTAGTAACTCGATGGGGAACTATTTGTAACGCAATGAAATTTGTTTGTAACCTTACCTGTCATGAGAAAATGACACCCCCCAAAATGCGAAGTTAGCTCCCACTTTTTTCGAAAATGAAACAGATTTGTTTTGCATTCGTTAGTAACTGTTTGTAACACAAAAATTTTCTTCTGTAACCTAATCTGTAATGGAAAGATTACACCTCTCAAATGCGAGAACACTTCATCGAGAATGGAAAAGATTTTTTTTATATTCGTTAGTAACTTCTTACTAACTATTTTACACAAAAATATTCGTTTCTAACCTAACCTTTAATGAAAATTAGGAGATAGCATTCATTCTTTCTAAAACGAGGAAGATTTTTTCTGCATTCGTTAGTAAATAATTGTTATTCTGAATAGGGATGTTGACTATTTTTTGGATTTCATTTTATTTTGTAGATAAACCCTTTACAAACACGAAAATATTATTCTTTTCTTAAAAATATAGTATTTGCTAATAAAAAATACGTTGAAGAAAAGAGAATTAATTTTTCCGCGGAAACGGCACGTTATGATGATTACGTCAATAGTCGGTAGACATCATAGACTAACTAAATTTTTAGTTTGTCAGTTTGTCTATGGTAAATACTTCTGTCAAAGCGAACTGATTTTGCCTGATTCCTTGTGGAAAAGTTCAATTTAAGCCTTCAAAATGAATATGTCGGTCTATAAAAGCTGAATGAGGTGTTTCTTTTATTTGTAATAATAAATATGAGTTAAAAGTTTGCTACTTACAGAGACAATTCTACGTTTTTAAGCTCCACTGCACAAAAATCTTTGTTTTCAGCAAAGAAACTTGCGACCATCAGGGAATCAATCTTCGTTAAGTTACCACTATTACCCTTGATGAATCCTCTCCATTATAAAGAAAATTGTAGATTATCGTTCTTGTAACGAATAATCGAACTATTCTGTTCTCTTTCAGCTTTCAACTTCTTGAGTTCGAAACATAGATATGATATTCTATATATTTACTATGGTTCAAGTCACAAAACTGTGGGTTTCACAAAGCTTGATTGGGCAATCAAATCGTTCGTTTTGAAGTCGATGGTTTATGTCAAAAATGAACTGAAAATTGCAGAGAAATGATGACATTTCAATAATCAAGGTGATTGGAGTTTTGTGAAACCCGGCCTATGAATGTATTTTGTTGATCTGAGCAGCGAACATTCGAATTTGTAATGACAATACGGCATAGTGACGTCAATTACCTCTGATTGTCTGTCACGTGACAGTTGATAATAAATAACAAAATTGGAATCAGCTTTATTTAATTCAACGAGAATAATAAGATCACTAAAATGGTTTTTTAGGATTGCAAAAATTTCCTTCTATGAGGAAACCCTCAATTTATATGAATTCGTAACATAAGTCAACATCCCTATTACTGTTTTTGACATCAATTTTTCATTTTTTTCAAGTTGGTTATGGAATTATATGTACTTATGCTCCATTTCTATTGAAATCTTAAAATTTCATTTTCCTTTCGAAAGTAGTTACTAGTAGTACTATTCTTTACTCTTTCGTAAAACATTGATTAGTGTTTATAACATAAAAATTATGCATACATCATCATGATTTTTTTATTGAATTCAAAACTAGCGAATGGAAAAAAAATCTTTTACATTTTCGAAAAAGTGGGTGCTAACTTTTCATTTTGGGGTGTAATTTTTCCTTCACAGGATAGGTTACAAACGAAAATTTCTATGTTACAAATAGTTACTAACGTGTTACTAACGAATGCAAAAAAATCTTCTTCATTTTAGATAAAGTGGTTGCTAATATCGCATTTTGAGGGTGTCATTTTTTCATTACAGATTAGGTTACAAAGAAAATTTTTGAGTTACAAATAGTAACTAACGTGTTACTAACGAGTGCAAAAAAATCTTTTTCATTTTCGAAAAAGTGGGAGCTAACTTCTCATATTGGCGGTGTCATTTTCTCATGACAGGTAAGGTTACAAACAAATTTTTTTGCGTTACAAATAGTAACGTATGAGTTACTAACGAATGCAACAAAATTTTTTTTGATTTTCGAAAATGTGGGTGACCGTGAAGTTAGCAACCAGCAGAATGCGGTGTTTTTCTACCAGTTTCTTTGAGGTACAAACGGACATTTTGATGTTACAAATAGTTACTAACGAATGCAAGAATTTTTTTTTCATTTTCGAAAAAGTGGGTCCTAACTTCACGGACACGTTCTTTCTGGCAGTTCGGTTTTGTATCATCGCAACCATAGATAATAGTTACTATAATTCTCAAATTATTTTTTATGTGTTCAGTCGCCATTTCTCCAATGTCAACACAGCATTTAGGATGAAGCTTGTTGGCTTTTGTACAGAGTTTTCTCATCTTTAGTTGAAGACGATCGAGATCTGTGTATCAGTCCTATTCACTATTCCGAAAGAGCTGCTTTTCAGTTTCGTTTTCAGAGTGCTTCTCCTTTTTCTGCTGAACTTATTATTATCGACTTGAGTCTCTTAGCGTAGAAGGATGAGATTTCCCACACCCCCTAGCGATCGGATATCGCATTCCCTGCTGAAGGGATTCACACAGGTTTTCATTTGAGACTCAATAATTCCCCATTTTTATCATTAAATAAATACCATCATAAAATGTTGGTAAAATTATTCAAAATGATCGTCAAGTTACCACTGAAATTATTTTTTCTACCGGTATACTTCATGGGGTAATATATTATTTTCTCTTTCTTCTCTTCAAGTTTTCCACTAAATTATGTAAGTACTGAATCCGTTGAAATAGTCTGCTGAAGTAGCATATAAAGGGAGAAAAAAGAACCGTGCAATTTAATTTGGGTTAGAAACTCCGGTTCTAAATCCCTATGATTTATTTCTTTCGATATCCTTCCAGGCATGCTGGCTGTAATATATCACGTGAAAAATCGGCAATCGACAAATAGAACTGGGTGATCACTTCATAAGCCTTAAGCGTTTCCGTGTGCGTGACTGTGTAGCCCCTTTTGATGTCTATTTCTTCCTGCTCTGGGTGAACGTTGCATGAATACAACACAGCTTCCTCATTGAAACATTCCATCTTGACATAACTGGGTGAGAGCATTCAATTTCATCTTATGAAATAACCAGAAAAATATTGCAAATTCCTTCTCGCAAAAGAAACGATAAATAACCTTCAGCTTCAACTACTTGTTTCTCCCTTAAGAGAAGTTCAAAAATAAATCCTCTTCTCTAGCACTTTTAATATATCAGATTGTTGTAGATTGTTTGAATTATTGAAAATACCTACCTACGTAAAGAATCTTAACCACAACATTACTACTACCTCAAATTCTATATGGGACTTGAGATGGATACCAAATATATAAATGCAAAATCTCAGCGCAATCGGAATATGATTCTGGAAATTTTTAAAAAATGAAATATGTAAAAATTGAAAATTAAAAAAATTGATTCAATGATGCGGTCCTCTTGAAATTTAGCATGAATATTCACTATATCAGTCTTGATTTTCAAATAAATTTCATTCGAATCTGACATCTTGTTATGGAAATATAGAGATTCTTCTTTTCAATATTCTTATTGAATTTTTTATGTTATGTACACTAGGACCACGAAATTCAGCATGATGATTATTATGAGCATCTTGCGTGTGGCCGCAACATATCATTTTGATCGGTTTCGTTTTGTCTGAGATATTGAGGAACAAAATTTTGAATGGCCATATTTCATGGTCAGCCTTTTCTTTGGAGCTAGTTGCCAGAGCACCGTCGTCTTTAAGAAGTGGTGGAAAAGTCGAATGGCAAAATTATTGCTAATCGCCTTAGCGAGTGACCAAAAGGGGCGCGAACCACTTGGGCAATCTAGAAGCTTTTTTGTTACTGTGTTGTTAAATGCTTGTTTTGCGGCTTGAATAGTTAGATTGCAGTTGTTCCTATCAAGTATATACGCTGCCCTCTTCTCGTATGTCGGGTTTGAGCACCATTCGCGGAAGGCTTTATTTTTATTGACGCAGGCTCGCTTACAATCTTTGTTAAACCATGGCTTTGCAGATGGAGGTTTCTTGGTGTTGTGTGGAATGTAAAGTTCCATACCCAAAAGAATCACCTCCGTGACAGCCTGTGCACCATGGCTGACATCTTCAATATTGAAGCAGGTGGCGTGCCATGGATATTCCGCGTAAAACTCTCTCAATTCATCCCACTTGGCCTTGTTGTAGTGCCAAACTAGGCGACGATTTTTCGGCTGTACGAGTTTTTCGGCAGTCAAAGGACATGAGACGGATATAAGAACGTGGTCTGAGTTACCGAGAGGGCCGTTTGAATTGATAACATAGCTGTCCGGTTCTGAAGTCAGGTACAAGTCAAGCGTATTTCTGAAATCTATAGGATTAGTGGGAACTCTTGTAGGACAATCTACAAGCTACGTTTAATTGCAGCTGATTGCGAACGCTTCGGCTTTTCTTCCAGCTTCGTCAGTTTTGTTAGAGTGAGCTAGCCAATTTGAATTATGGACATTAAAATCGCCAAGTATTACGATCTCTGAAGATGGATAGTTGACCTGGATCCAGTCGACCTTATTTGACAAGTACTGAAACAATTGGCTGGGTCGTTCACTATTTGGTGAGCGATACAGGGCGCATATAAATCTAGTTTTGTTGTGGACAATCGTCCTAAGCCACATTGCATCCACTTCTTCTATTTCCAAAGATTCTTCATGTTGACAAGCAACGTCTGCTCGAATGAACAGCAATGTCTTCAGTATTGAACCTTTCGGAAAACCTGTTGTCGAATGTAAACTCTGTGATTTTATACCACTGAGTGCGTCCTATTGGTAAGAAGGGATTCGGCCAGTACAAGTGGACATACGAGTAATGGTGCAGTTTCTCTGAAAGAACTGATTGTCAAACCATCAAAAGCTTTACTCTATTCATCTCATGGCTGAAATTTCAAATTTCGATAACTCTCAAACTATTCAAACCGAATGATTTCAAATTTGAAAGTTTTGTCACCCTTCACGATTGCCATCTTCCGTAAGTTTCATGAATAGTGGAACACCTTGAAGGTAAACATTATGTTTTTTTTTTCATTTTCGTAACCAAAAAGAATCAATTAATGAAAAAAATCTCTGCTTGGAACGGTCATACAGGGTGATCAAGATGTGATCAAAAAAACATTACCTCATGAGTGAAATTGCAAAGTTCAATAACTCTTAAACTATTCGACCGCATGATTTCAAATCTGGAAGCTTCGTCACCTTTTACGATTGCCATCTTTCAATATTTCTGAAATTGAATAAATCAGATCCGGACTAGAAAAATTTCAGACGTTTTCTCTTTTCGTTAATATTGGATCACCCTGTACGTGAACATTATTTTTTATTTTCATTTTCGTAATCACAAAAAATCAACTAATGAAAAAAATATATATTAATACAATAAGTGATCGAGAAACATTTCTTCATGAGTCAAATTTCAATTCAATTTCAACGTGCTCAAAAAAGTATTGAAATGGAAGGATACCTTTTGAGCAATTCCTGAACTGAAACTTTTTTCATTCAATTTGTTTTTAAGAAAGAATAAAACAATTCATTTGTTGTTTTTCGTTTCATTCATTATTCACTTTGTTGGTTAAAATTTTTTTTTCGAATAAATCAGTTTCATTAGTGAACACTCTTCTTTATGATTTGAATTCTTAATCTGAACTCTCTACTTAAACATTAGTGTTCTTTTTCAGTCGTAAAAATCGTATTGTTACGTACAGGCTGATTCGATATCACAGGAAAAAGTCTTAAATTTTGCTAGTCCGGTTCTGTTTTTTCAATTTAAGAAAAATTGAGAAAGGCAGCCAGGAGGGGGATAAAACAATAGAATTTGAAATAATTTTGGTTCAAGATTTTCATCCATATTATTAACAAAATGAAAAGGTTGTCGGGAATGTGGACTTTATTTACTGCCAAATTACAGAAAGATTGCCAACGTTTCGAGGAAACTTTCTCCTCTTTTTCAAGGCTGCAACAAAATTCGAGTTCAAGGCAAACGATATACAAGAATATTAAAACTGCTATTACCAATATTCTGCTACTTTCAAATGCAGTCAAGAATTAAAAGATATGTGAACATCTATTTTAATTATGTTCAACAAGCACATGTAGAAGGGAACCATACAATTAACCTAACAATTTTACAATTATTATAAGGAGCAGTGGGTTAGACCACTGAACTTCAACAAACACTGAACAACACACAGAAGAAGACATGTAAATAATTATAAATAACACTATTACATGGAACAATTTGTTAAATCCTATCTTGTACAATTAGAACCAAGTTATGTTATATCTAACAGGAAATCGTAAACCAAGCTAAGGTTCTTGACATCATCTCTGAAATTTACTGAGTTGTTTAATTTTATATGTAACATTTCGCTGATGTTGCGTTTTTGTGTGAACTTTTCTCTGTCGAGAATCGTGGTATTGTCGAAGTCGAAGTGGTGTTTTTCTTTTATTGCATGGTTTGTGAGAGCTGTTCTGTCAACGTTACGTGTATTTCTCAAATCTGATTTATGTTGTTTAATTCTTTCCTTCACATATTGTCTAGTTTGTCCTATGTAACATTTTCACAATCACCGCACGGGATCTTGTATACTACCTCCGTTTGTAAACTTAGGGGGGTTGGATCCTTGAGAGGAGTAAAAAACTTTTTGGTCGTATTTAAATTATAGAAAGCACAACGGCAATTGTATTCATTAAAATCTTTTGGATCTTATAAGACAGGTCGGGTATAAAAGGGAACTTACAGTATCTAATCATATTTATTTCAACATCTAATCTAACACTATAGAACCATCATTCACATTAGTCAACTGTTCTAGAACTCGATTTATAATCTTATTGGTAAAGTATGCTGGGTAGTTATTATCTGACAGGATTCTTTTTACGATTTTTAAATTTCCAGTATGAAAACTAGGGTCACTAAGGGTTAACGATTTTCTAATCAAATTATAGGCTATATTTGTTCTTTGGGATATGCTGTGATTACTGTAGTAGTTAAGTAGGCGGTTGGAATTTGTTGGCTTATAGTACCAATTGGACAAAAGTCTACCATTGTTGTTAATGATGTTAATGTCGAGGAAGGGAAGTACAAAATTACAACTATTTTTGGGGATCAATGTGATGGTATCATCTACATATAGTTTTAAAAGGGGTATAACAAATGGAATTTGGCTAATCACGAACTCTAATAGATCCTCCATCACAACACCAGCAAAAGATGGACTAGCAGGGTTGCCCATTATTGTACCAAATATTTGTCTGAAAAAGGCACCATCAAATGCAAAATAGCCACTATCAAAACATATTTCTACTAATTTACAAACACATCTTTATCTAAATATGTAAAGTTTGATATACTCCAACGTTTCTTTACAACCGTAATTACTAATTCTTTTGGTATATTTGTGAACAGTGATACAACATCGAACGATACAAGAATGTAATCCTCTGGCACAACAATGTTTTTTATTATTTCAACCACTTCATGAGAATTTTTAACACTTACAGTCGAAGTAGATAGGACTTGTGAAAGAATGATATGTAAAAATCTACCGATGTTGTATCCTGGTGTATTGATACTACTTACTATGGGTCTAAGACATAAATTAGGTTTATGAACTTTTCTTTGGCAATATAGCTTAGGTGTGGAACTGTTATGTCTAATTAATAACTTGTAGTCATTTGGAGTTATACTTGCGTTATCTTTGAAAGTTTTTAAAGTTTTGTTGATGAAATCTTGTATCTTCTTAGTTGGATCCTCGTCCAATTTCAGGTAAAAATCACTGTTGTTGAGCATGTTGTTCACCTCCACAATATATTCATCATAATACATAATCACCGTAGTGTTACCTTTATCAGCATTTCCAATTATGATGTTGGGATTATCTTTGATAAATTTAGATGTTTTGGTTAGTTGTTTTTGATCCGGAAAAAAGTATTCATGCCTTCTGCTGAAGTTAAAATAGTTGTTTATAGCATTAACACATTTCATCCTGAAATGATTCTTGTTTGTTTCATCCAATGGGCATGTTGAGATGCAATGTTCTACATCTTTAATAGATAGATAGATAGATAGATATATTCTTTATTTCAAATCAAATTTTTACATGAAAAAGCATGAAATGAAACAGTGTCAATGAATATTATACAACAATTAAAAACTACATGAAGTAATCCCCCAAATTATACGGTTCAAGATTGATTAAAATTTCTTGGTTTTTGCTTTGAAAAGTTTCTGATTTTCTATTATTTTCAAGTGATGTGGCAAATTATTGTAGATTTTGATACACATGTAAGATGGATTTTTCTCTGTTATTGTCAACTTGTGCTGCGGATAATTAATATTGGCCGTTCTTGTATTGTATGTAAGATTGGTGTTATTTCTGAGAAATTCTGTTTTGTTTCTATGTAGGTATAGAAGGCATTCATGCAGAAAGAGACCATAAACTGTCAGTATTCCTAACGACCTGAATTTGCCTCTGCAGGAATCGCGGTATCCCATATTCAACAATATTCTGATTATTCTTTTTTGACTAATGAATATAGATTGCACTGATGTACTAGCACCCCAAAATATAATACCATATCTTATTAACGATTCATAATTAGCATAATACAGAACTTTTTTCACATTTTCATCTAGGTACATGTTAACAATTCTGAATGCATTCAGTTTTTTCAATAGATATTCAATATGAGTAGTCCACTTCAGAAATTCATCAATTATAATGCCTAAAAACTTTGCACTTTGTACTGTATTAGTAATATGGTTGTTAAGACATATTTCTGAAGGTTTTTCTTTTGAGTTACTTGCTCTGAATACAGCGACCTTTGTTTTATTGGTGTTTATGATGAGATCATTTCTACAAAACCAATCATCTACACATTTGTACAATAAACTACATCTTTCCTTCAAGCTAACAGTGTTTTGCCCTGCCACAAGAAGATTAGTGTCATCTGCAAAATTTATTATTTCTGAGTCTTCTATTTCTTTTTTTACCTCGCCCAGGTCATTTATGTATATTAAAAAGAGTATCACTCCTAAAATGCTACCTTGGAGAACACCAAATTCATTCTCTAACCACTCAGAAACGCTAGTTTCACCACATTTAGTTATTTTTACACATTGCCACCTGTTGGATAGATAGGAGGCAAGCCAGCTCAAAGCACTACCCACTATTCCATAGTGTTCTAATTTCTTTATTATATATTCCCTATTGAGACAGTCAAATGCCTTTGATAGATCAATGAATAGGCCAGCTACAAGTTTATTTTCTTCCAAGAACTTCAAAATGTTTGCTGTGAACTGAAAAATCGCACTTTGAGCTGATCTACTTCCCAGGTATCCATGCTGAGTGGGACTAAAAAGGTTACAATCATTGAAATATGCAAGAAGACGAGTGGCCATAGCTAATTCAAAGATTTTAGAGAAGCTGTTTGAGAGACTAATTGGTCTATAATTTTCTAATTTTTCTGGATCTCCAGACTTGAAAATTGGAATTATCATTGATATTTTCAGTTGTTCAGGAAATATTCCAAATTTGAGAGAATTATTGATGATGTAGCATAGCACATTCTTCAAACAACCTATGCTAAGCTTCACAATGTTGATGGGAATTTCATCAAAGCCACTACTGCATTTATTTTTTAGTTTACTACTTAAAGCTAAAATTTCTGATGGGAGGAAGGGTTTCAAGTACATTGATGTATCTGTCTTAACATTGCAGTAAAAGTTTGAATTGTTACAATTTTGCAGTAAACTTGGAACCATGTTGGTTAAAAATTCGTTGTATGATTTAGAAATAGACTCAGCGGAACCGGGTATTTGACATTCAGCGTCAGTATGAATTTTTCCTTGAATTTGATTACAAATATTCCACATGCTTTTATTTTTGTTATCAGAAGAAAGTATTTTGTTATTGTAATGGTGTTTCCTTGACTGAATTAAGATTTGATCATATTTCCGTTTTTCTTCCTTGTACTGAGTTTTTATATTTTACATCATGACTACTCAAGCATAGTAACACATCTGAATAATTTTTGCACTGTAAAATTTTTGGGTCCTTATTATTATTATTATTATTATTATTTAATGAGGATAAGAGAAGAGGCAATAGCCTATACATCTCAAATATGGACAAGTACAAAGAATTACACTGCAATACAATAAACTAACAGCAGCGATTACGGAATAGTCAAGTAATGATCAAGCCGATTCTTGAAAGCGTTAACTGACGGGGCACAGACAACTTCACCAGGCAGGGCGTTCCACTCACGGAATACCCGATTTGAGAAATAATGCTCTCGAACGGTAGACTTGAAGTTCTCCCGGTAGAGCTTGAGATGATGGCCACGGCGGCCTGCCCGATCCCGCACAAATAGTCCACTCATATCACAACCGAAAAGCCCATGAAGGGCGCGATACGTCACAATGAGATCACCACGCGCACGACGGTCTGAAAAATATGGTAGACCAAACAACCTGAGCCTCTCCTCGTACGTTGGGCGGATGGTACCGAATGGAATCCTGGTTGCTCTTCTCTGGACTGACTCCAAGGTTTCACGATCTCGAGCTAGCACTGGCGCCCAGACAGGACCAGCATACTCCAGTACGGGTCGAATATAGGTGGTGTAAAGTAATTTGCATGTCTGAACTGAGCAACGAGGAAATGACCGCCTGATGAGATATATGAGTTTGTTCGCTCTGCTAGCTACACTATTAATGTGTTGGGACCAACTAAGGTCGTCAGAAACCACCACACCAAGATCATTTTGTGAACTCGTAACACGCACCAAGTGCCCGTCGATAAAGTACTGTTGCCTGGGATTTCCTTTACCCAAGTGCATAACAGCACATTTTCAATATTCAGTGGTAAGAGCCACTTTCTGGACCATTCCAATATGCGATTTAGATCCTGCTGCAGGCTAACACCCGAAGAAACATCGGCGAAGATCTTAAAATCATCCGCATACGACGAGTGACTGCAAACCAAGCCCGTCGGCAAATCAGCCACATAGGCCAAGAATAGGATTGGGCCAAGGACTGATCCCTGTGGCACGCCACTACCAACTGGGAAATTCCGTGACGTAACGTTAGCCACCCTTACCTGAAACTGGCGGTCCTGCAGAAAGGACTCAATCCACCGAAGAAGTCCACCCCTGACACCAAAATGCTCAAGCTTGTGGAGGAGTCTTCTGTGCGGTACGCGGTCGAATGCCCGTGAAAAATCTAAATATAGAACATCCATCGGTATATTTCCATCAATTGATCTCGTCCACTCGTCGAGACACTTCAGCAAGCCGGTTATGGCTGACCTTCCCGGAAGAAAACCATGCTGATCAACCGGAATGATGCTGTTTTGCTCGAAAAACGATAAGAGCCTCGAGCTCACCAATCTTTCAGCAACCTTACCAATAATAGGAAGAAGACTCATAGGCCTATAATTTGTAGCATCGAGTTTATCCCCTTTCTTATAAACTGGTGTCACCTTAGCACGTTTCCATTCTAAGGGAAGCTTCATAGAGTCAAAAGATATGTTAAGTAGTCTGGTAATGGGTTCAGTTAGAGACTCAGCACAGTTTTTCAAGATGCTACCAGGAATGCTGTCAGGACCTGGTGCAGAGGAGGGGTCAAGTGATTTCAGAATATCATTAACTTCTGTGGAACTGAAACTGACACGATCCAAAGTCTGATTACATCTTGCTGCCTCAACATCTGGAATTCGATCGTTTGGTTCCGATGTGAAACATGAAGCAAATGATTTGGCAAAAGAGTGGGCGCACTCCAGAGAATCAGAGCATATCACACCGTCATGGTTACGAATATGAGAGGGCGTTGCAACTTTTGAACTGAGATTCGATCTGATATATTTGTAGAATCGCTTTCGATTCTTTGAGCCGGCCAACATGGCCTCAAAATTTTCTTTAGCCACCTTGATGGATGCTGACAGTTGGTTAGAGTAACGTCTATGGGCATCATAGTTTGACCGCGATCTATTCCGCAGGTATCTCTGCCAGAGGCTCTTCTTGCAGCGGATTTGTTCAATTAGTTCACCGTTTAGCCATGGTTTAGTAGGTATCCTTCGAGTTATACGGAATGTGGTGTTTTTATCTATATTTTCGTTGAGAATAGACAAAAATTTTCTTTTAATTTTTGTTTTTTCAATATTATTTTTTTTTTTAGGAAAATGCTTTTCAAAAAGTTGTGAGAACAATTCGAAAAAAACAGCTCCATTGCCCATTTACATTATTAGTTTCATAATTGTAAACACTCAACCAATTCTGGTTACCTAACTCATTTAAAAAGTCCTGTTTTGCTTCATTCGAATATAGCCTGATCTGTTTATACTTTGAACATTCACCAAAATGGACCTTGAAAGATATTTTCTGCGCACTATGATCGGATATATGATTAAAAATGATGGAGCTATTCACAGGTTCTGTTAAATTTGAGAAAATGTTATCAATGCAACTGTTTGTATTATGGGTTACTCTAGTATCCTCAGAAATATGTTGTACTAATGAAAAAGAGTCCAAAAGTGATAGTAATTCGTTCCTGAACTTGTAATAAGGTTGATCTTTGGTGCTCTGTCTTGTCGAACAGGAATACCAAACTTTGGGCCCAATACTAGTATTGCCATTACAGATCTTGGGACTTGTATATTAGTGTAATTTTTGACATACTTGTCAGACATCGTGACCGTGATACCAGTTCTCTGGCTGAATTCAAGGTCTTCATACTTTTTTAAATTGTTTTCTCTAATTTGGTTTATTCTCTTTTCAAACAATCTTCGAGAGAATCCCCTCAGGCATCTAAAACTGTCAGAATCTAATAACTGTTGAAGTCTGTGTTCCATGTCAGGAAGAGAGTCTATCAATTTGTTCAACTTCCAAAACCGGCGTGAACTTAGCCGGTAAAGTTATCCTGTAAAATGACCGGAAATAGCCGAAGGCTCATAGACGTTCGTCAAATTAAACATATGTTCACGAATCGAATAATCGAATCATTTGAACGAATTAATTGCTTATTCGAGTACATTTCGAGGTCTACGATACTATAAAAATGGATTGATTCAGTATCCCACATCAATCAGATATAAAAAGGGCTTCTATGAATACTTCAAGATCAATTTATTATTCGTTCTTATTCGACTCATGTAAACAAAGTGGATGATCCTTTTTGAAAAAATATTCGGAAGGAAGAATCACATCACACAACAAGTAGTATTGAAAGAATTCCTGCCTTGATCAAATCTTTTCAATGAGCCTACTCTCATTTTCTTACATAAAGGATACGTTATCGTTGTCCAGCCAGATTTCAACTACATATTGGAAAGAATTATTGAACTTACCCTCATTTTTCTACATAGGGGAAACTGGGGTGAAAAATCACCCCTATAGGTGATTTTTGCCTCTGCGGGGTCGTTATCGTTGCCAAAATCTTATTGTTCAAAAAAATCCTCCTATGACAGCAGTTTTCGAATGAGCCTACCCTCATTTTCTTACGTAGAGGATAAGGGGGTGAAAATCACCCCTAAAAGTGATTTTTGCCTCTACGGGGTCGTTATAGTTGTTTAGCCAAATTCTTGCTATCGAAAAAAATCCTGCTATAACAACAGCTTCCGAATGAGCCTACTCTTATTTTCTCACGTAGGGGATAAGGGGTGAATATCACCCCCAAAAGTGATTTTTGCCTCTTCGGGGTCGTTATCGTTTTTTAGCCAAAATCTTACTTTTGAAAAAAATCCTGCTATGACAACAGCTTTCGAATGAGCCTACTCTATTTTCTTCCGTAGGGGATAAGGGGGTGAAAATCACCCCTAAAAGTGGTTTTTGCCTCTACGGGGTCGTTATCGTTTTTTAGCCAAAATCTTACTATTGAAAAAAATCCTGCTATGATAACAGCTTTCGAATGAGCCTACTCTCATTTTCTTCCGTAGGGGATAAGGGGGTGAAAATCACCCCTAAAAGTGATTTTTGCCCCTACGGGTTCGTTATCGTTTTTCAGCCAAAATCTTACTATTGAATAAAATCCTGCTATAACAACAGCTTTCGAATGAGCCTACTCTCATTTTCTTCCGTAGGGATAAGGTGGTGAAAATCACCCTTAAAAGTGATTTTTACCTCTACGGGTTCGTTATCGTTTTTTAGCCAAAATCTAACTATTGAAAAAAATCCTGCTATGACAACAGCTTTCGAATGAGCCTACTCTCATTTTCTTCCGTAGGGGATAAGGGGGTGAAAATCACCCCTAAAAGTGATTTTTGCCTCTACGGGGTCGTTATCGTTTTTTAGCCAAAATCTTACTATTGAAAAAAATCCTGCTATGACAACAGCTTTCGAATGAGCCTACTCTCATTTTCTTCCGTAGGGGATAAGGGGGTGAAAATCACCCCTAAAAGTGATTTTTGCCTCTACGGGGTCGTTATCGTTTTTTAGCCAAAATCTTACTATTGCAAAAAATCCTGCTATGACAACAGCTTTCGAATGAGCCTACTCTCATTTTCTTCCGTAGGGGATAAGGGGGTGAAAATCACCCCTAAAAGTGATTTTTGCCCCTACGGGTTCGTTATCGTTTTTTAGCCAAAATCTTACTATTGCAAAAAATCCTGCTATAACAACAGCTTTTGAATGAGCCTACTCTCATTTTCTTCCGTAGGGGATAAGGGGGTGAAACTCACCCTTAAAAGTGATTTTGGCCTCCACAGGGTCGTTATCGTTTTTTAGCCAAAATCTTACTATTGAAAAAAATCTTGCTATGACAACAGCTTTCGAATGAGCCTACTCTCATTTTCTTCCGTAGGGGATAAGGGGGTGAAAATCACCCCTAAAAGTGATTTTTGCCTCTACGGGGTCGTTATCGTTTTTTAGCCAAAATCTTACTATTGAAAAAAATCCTGCTATGACAACAGCTTTCGAATGAGCCTACTCTCATTTTCTTCCGTAGGGGATAAGGGGGTGAAAATCACCCCTAAAAGTGATTTTTGCCTCTACGGGGTCGTTATCGTTTTTTAGCCAAAATCTTACTATTGAAAAAAATCCTGCTATGATAACAGCTTTCGAATGAGCCTACTCTCATTTTCTTCCGTAGGGGATAAGGGGGTGAAAATCACCCCTAAAAGTGATTTTTGCCCCTACGGGTTCGTTATCGTTTTTTAGCCAAAATCTTACTATTGAATAAAATCCTGCTATAACAACAGCTTTCGAATGAGCCTACTCTCATTTTCTTCCGTAGGGGATAAGGTGGTGAAAATCACCCTTAAAAGTGATTTTTGCCTCTACGGGGTCGTTATCGTTTTTTAGCCAAAATCTAACTATTGAAAAAAATCCTGCTATGACAACAGCTTTCGAATGAGCCTACTCTCATTTTCTTCCGTAGGGGATAAGGGGGTGAAAATCACCCCTAAAAGTGATTTTTGCCTCTACGGGGTCGTTATCGTTTTTTAGCCAAAATCTTACTATTGAAAAAAATCCTGCTATGACAACAGCTTTCGAATGAGCCTACTCTCATTTTCTTCCGTAGGGGATAAGGGGGTGAAAATCACCCCTAAAAGTGATTTTGCCTCTACGGGGTCGTTATCGTTTTTAGCCAAAATCATACTATTGCAAAAAATCCTGCTATGACAACAGCTCTCGAATGAGCCTACTCTCATTTTCTTCCGTAGGGGATAAGGGGGTGAAAATCACCCCTAAAAGTGATTTTTGCCTCTACGGGGTCGTTATCGTTTTTTAGCCAAAATCTTACTATTGCAAAAAATCCTGCTATGACAACAGCTCTCGAATGAGCCTACTCTCATTTTCTTCCGTAGGGGATAAGGGGATGAAAATCACCCCTAAAAGTGATTTTTGCCTCTACGGGGTCGTTATCGTTTTTTAGCCAAAATCTTACTATTGAAAAAAATTCTGCTATGACTGCAACTTTCGAGTAAGCCTACTCTCATTTTCTTCCGTAGGGGATAAGGGGGTGAAAATCACCCCTAAAAGTGATTTTTGCCTCTACAGGGTCGTTATCGTTTTTTAGCCAAAATCTTACTATTGAAAAAAATCCTGCTATGATAACAGCTTTCGAATGAGCCTACTCTCATTTTCTTCCGTAGGGGATAAGGGGGTGAAAATCACCCCTAAAAGTGATTTTTGCCTGTACGGGGTCGTTATCGTTTTTTAGCCAAAATCTTACTATTGAAAAAAATCCTGCTATGACTGCAGCTTTCAAATAAGATTTTTTTCAATAGTAAGATTTTGGCTAAAAAACGATAACGACCCCGTAGAGGCAAAAATCACTTTTAGGGGTGATTTTCACCCCCTTATCCCCTACGTAAGAAAATGAGGGTAGACTCATTCGAAAGCTGCTGTCATAGCAGGATTTTTTTGAACAATAAGATTTTGGCTAAACAACGATAACGACCCCGCAGAGGCAAAAATCACCTATAGGGGTGATTTTTCACCCCAGCTTCCCCTATGTAAAAAAATGAGGGTAAGTTCAATAGTTTTTTCCAATATGTATTTGAAATCTGGCTGGACAACGATAACGTATCCTTTATGTAAGAAAAGGAGAGTAGGCTCATTGAAAAGATTTGATCAAGGCAGGAATTCTTTCAATACCTACTTCAAATTTGGCTTACATACGAAAACAAACTGTAAAGACGAAAGACTACTTGTTGTGTGATGTGATTCTTCCTTCCGAATATTTTTTCAAAAAGGATCATCCACTTTGTTTACATGAGTCGAATAAGAACGAATAATAAATTGATCTTGAAGTATTCATAGAAGCCCTTTTTATATCTGATTGATGTGGGATACTGAATCAATCCATTTTTATAGTATCGTAGACCTCGAAATGTACTCGAATAAGCAATTAATTCGTTCAAATGATTCGATTATTCGATTCGTGAACATATGTTTAATTTGACGAACGTCTATGAGCCTTCGGCTATTTCCAGTCATTTTACAGGATAACTTTACCGGCTAAGTTCACGCCGGGTACTTCCAAATGGTTATTTTTATTTCCAACTTCAGGATGGATTTGCGGAAGTTGTGGAAGGTTTTATTGACATTGTTCTTGTACGGATGATTTTCCAATTCCAATGAAAAGAATTTGAAATAATATTTCCTGTAGAGTACAGATTCATTGAAGGCAATGTTTATTGATCGCACTGTATAAAGGTATCTATCAATGATTCAAAATTTTCGTTATGAATTGTTGCTTTGTGGTCTCGATAGCGAAAAAAACACATAATGTTTATGTACAGGGTGATCCAATATTCTCGGAAATATGGAACGTCAGAAATTTTTCTGGTCCGGATCTGATTCATTTGATTTCAGAAATGTTGAAAGATGGCAATCGTAAAAGGTGACAAAACTTCCAAATTTGAAATCATTCGATCGAACAGTTATTGAAATTTTACCCATGCGAGGTAATGTTCCTTGATCACTTCTTGATCACCCTGTATGACCGTGCCAAGAGGAGATTTTTAATTTTTCACATTAATTGATTGTTTTTGGTTACAAATATGAGAAAAAAACATAATGTTTACCTACCGGATGTTCCAATATTACTAAAAATAGAGAAAGCCCGAAATGTTTCTAATCCGGATCTGATTTATTCAATTTCTGAAATATTGAAGGGTGGCAATCGTAAAGGGTGACTGAACTTCCAAATTTGAAATCATTCGGTTGAATATCTTAAGAGTTATCGAACTTCGAAATTTCAGGCATAAGATGAATATCACCCTGTATAGCCCAAACGAAGATCCTCAAACGATTAAAACCTCTTGTTGCGAATCATCCTTGATGTCCTTGATTCATGGTATCCGTTGGTCGCATTCTTCCCGGGACACCCAGTATATGCATGTATTTTCCTTACTTCCAAAAACTCACTACATAGCTTCTGAGAACTCAATCGAAGTCTAAATGATCATACTGATCACCTACAATTATCACCAGAATAATCTCAATACCAATTATGACATCTTCCGAATTTGAAATTATTCAGAAGAATCCAAATATCTGTCTGTTGAGTATTAGATTTAATTGTACATTTATATTCAAACGTGTTCATGCGTATGTGCAAGAAGTGAAGTGCGCGTGTGCACGAGAGCGTACCCAACGCCAAGCCCAAAGAAGGAATGTCTGGTTAGTATATAGTCAGACGTCATGAGTGACATGTCGTAATATAGTTAGTCACTAAGAGTTGGAACAGTTGTATTCTTGTAGTTCATAGTTTAAAATAAAGTTATAAACAGAAGTTAGTACACCAAATTGACCCCCCTCATCTTTACACTGTCAATTATGTTGAAAAGAAAAAAATAACCAACCTTTCTATTCTCGCTGAACACTGATAAATAATTTCAAACTCTTGAGTCTCAACACGGCATTTCTACTTCAAGAAGATAACAGATTCGGTCCCATCAAGTTCAATCGATACTGCAAATTCAGCACAAATCCAGATTATAATTACCGTATCAATTCAAACTTCTGTATTCGCTAATTTGTATTTCTTCTCGGTAAGTTCCAAATTAATTGGAGAATCTAAATTATCGGAAACCATCAGAATACGTATTTCACTGTAGAAATTTGGTGAGTAAAGAATGTTATCCTGATCTGAATTCATCTTTGTATAATCAGCTACGAATTAATCCCATCAATCAACGATTTGAATAATGTTATTTTCGTTATTAGAACGACGACTAAATTTTGACCATTCCGACATTGAGTAAATTGAATTAGGTACATAATCAAAGTTCACTTAGTATAACTTTGCCATCAACAGTTCAATTTCTACATTTTCCAGTTCAGTTTGGGCCTATGGAATATCGGGTATTAAATTTCAGACTTTTCGTTTAATAATTCAACTCAATCAAAAAGCCTGGAACAGTCAAATGTGGTCAAGAGTGGCCTTCTTGTGCATAAAAAGCCAAAAATGACAGTTTTTAACTAGACTTCAATGCATGCGATGCCAAATTTGTGTGCTGTTTTTTATCTTTGATAATAAACTTTTTTCTTTTTCCAAATTATATTCTGTTTAATAAGACCAAATTAATCACATTTAAATAGAAAAATAATTTTTTGCTCTTCAATTTGATAATTCATGCAATAGAGGGTAAATTTGTATTATTATTAGGATGTGATATCTCAGCGAATCAATAATGAACCATCAATAAACATAGATATAGGTTTTAACCACAATGAGTTGTTGAATGTTGAATGTTCTAAAATTATCATGAGAATTCTAAAAAAGGTTTGAATCGATTCGTGAAGTGATATGAAAGAAGAAGGTGACTTGTTATTCTCCTCTCAATTTAGAACAAGCTCTGACGAAAAGTAGTCTTCATAGAACGATTTCTAAAAATATTTGAGATTAATTTGAGCAATAATATACATTTATCTACTTCAGATACTGTTAATGAAGTTATCTGCACTTATCCATAATAATCAGAATTAATTATTCCGTGAATCATTGATGAACAATTAAATAAACCGAGATATAAGTTTGAACAACAACGAAAGGGATACGAGATGTTGACATAAACATAAGAATTCTAAAAAGAGGTTTGTATCGATTCATGAAGTGAACTGAAAAAAGAAGGTGACTCGTTATTCTCGTCTCAATTTAGAACAAGCTCTGACGAAAAGTAATCTCCATAGAACGATTCGAAAAAATATTTGTTCAGCAAGAATGACAATGATTGATGCGATACGTAAGGAGAACACGAGTCCTCGGGAAACGAATAAACATGCTTTCTTAAAGAGGAATCAAGTTTTGTTACTATGGACATACAAAATATTTGCATGCCTGGTGATCCGTGGGACAAGGAGCTCAGCGTAGATTAATGAGTAAGGTTATAAAAAATTGAATAAGATGTAAGTATGTAGGCACAGATTACAGAAAAGTTGTTTCTGTAATCTGTGTTATGTAAGTCAACTAATGCTATTAAATTCGTACTTCGGAGCTAGTATCTTCAGCGTTAAAAGAACCTACATGGAGGTAGTATCACCCAAAGTATCCATAAATAACTATTCCACCTTACTGATGCTCATCAGTATGGAAAGATAGTATCTCGGAACCCTTTAGCGTCCACCATTATGTAGAAACAGGAATGAAATAATGTAAAATGCCTTCTTATTGGTGAAACTGCAAATAACTTGCCTGCTCGACTAGTTTCGATGGGTGTTTCCCATCATTTTCAAGAGCCTAGTAACTAGACAACTACAAAGAGAGAAAACAAAACAGATAATGAAAAACAATTGTCAATAAGAACAATAAACAACTCACGATGCAGCAGTCTAGCACAGTTCTCCAGCAGGGACAAAGAATCGAACTTGACACATTTATGTTCTGGTTTTCAAAAAATTATACTAATTACGAAGTCAAATAATAAAATATAAATTTAAATAGTTACATGTCAAAACAACAACAAAACAAACATCAACACGCATGCGGACACAATTCTGCTGCAGAAGTCATAAAATTGACGGATCAAGGTCGAACGCATCAGTCTACTCAGTGGCGGCGCGGCAGACACAACAAGCCAGTGAACACTAGGGGCAAAACAATGAATGTCAAGTGGTTCCAACAGAAGATTCCGAGTTTAACGCAACTGAACCGGTGGACAGAGAGTCTGCTACAGCTGGTGTGTCCAGTAGGATATCAAATAAGCGTGGGAAGGTTTGCGTTGACAAGGCATTGAGAGTGTTTAGTGACTTTATCATTGATATGACAGAAAATTTCTATATCTTCCAGGGCAGACTGTTTTAAACTGAATTTAGAGGGATGTAAGATCTTAACATCCGAATTCACGTCGAAACCATGTTTGGAAAACCTTAAGTGTCTACCAAACACTGATTTGTTGCACCTCTCATTTTTCTGACTGCGAAGATGTTCAGATGTACGCTGTTGTAAAGTGCGCCCCGTCCTACCAATGTACACTATATTACACTCCGGATCACCACAGCTCAATTTGTAGACACCACTTTGTTGTAACATGGGTATCTTATCTTTGTTGTGGACCAAAATGTTCTGTAAAGTGTTAGGAGACTTGTAGGCTATCCTGATGTTGTGCTCACGAAATAGGCTACCCACCTTGGTCGAAATGGGACCTATATACGACAGTCGCATATACTTGCAGACAGGATCCGTCCGCCGAAGAACAGATGCATCGCTGTTAAGACGCTTCATTTGCTTCTTCCTAACCATATTTTCCACCCATCCAGGGCTGTATCCGTTTCTAACTGCCAGATGCTTTATCACATTAAGCTCACACTGAAAGTCGTCATCGGAGAGAGGAACGCTGAACAACCTCAATCAATTGGTCTGTTTGGGTGGGTTTTCTGTAAATACTGAAGGCAATTCTGTTGTTGATGCGTCGCAGCAAATATCAAGAAAGGGGATGGTTGAATTCTCCTCCAATTCCATCGTGAAATTAATCTTGATATGAAGACCATTGAGCCAATTTAAGAAGGAACCCAATTCATCCCTCCCACCTGTCCAGCACACTATTACATCATCCACATATCGATGCCAAAATAGAATTTTTTCTTTGAAAGGGTTACCATTGTTGAACACCAATTTTCGTTCGAAAAAAGACATGAAGATTTCCGCGAAACAATTGGAGAGAGGATTGCCCATGCCGATTCCGTCGCATAGTCTGTAAAAAATGTCCTCGAATGTGAAATAGTTTTGTTCCAAACACAGCCTGGCAAGATTTAAGACACCCTCACACTCTTCATTGTTCAACGACGATGTATACAATATGTGTTCGAATAGTTTGAGGGTTTGAGCGACAGGTATATTCGTGAATAGATTGGAAACATCGAAGGAAACTAAAACAGACTCATTCGGTATGTCAAGATCTTTCAACTTAGATATCAGATCAGCGGTGTTCAATATACAGTAGGGTGAGTGAAAATTCAGGTTGTTACGAATGAAATCACTCAACCAATGCGATAAATCGTAAGCTAGAGTTCCGCAGAATGACACGACCGGTCTGATGCAAAGATTTGGCTTATGGATTTTGGGTAGGCCATATAGTCTAGGAGGAAAATGGTTCATTGGGATGAATTTTCGATATGTGTCACAAACTTTAGGTCCATACATTTGCAGAGTGTTGTTGAAAGTCCTCTGATAGTCTATCATCGGGTTCTTGTCTAGCTTGATGAAACCGTTCTCCTGAATGAATTCCAAAACTTTTCCAACGTAATCCTCTTTGGACATGACAACTACGCAGTTACCCTTGTCAGCTTTCGATACTATCAAGTTGTTGTCTGAAATCTTCTTTTTCAATGACACCATCGATGCTTTGAAACGGTTGATGGGGGAAAAATGACCCTGCTTAATCTTGTGTGAATGGAGAAGTGTATATATTCTCGAAGCGACTGTACGCAGACCACAGGTTGCTAGCCTGGCAATATTAACCCGTCAGTTCTTCAAGTTGGGCACGAAGGCAAGAATTGCATCTGGACATATTTGGTTCAATAAGGAATGTTTGAGGGCGAACATATACCCCAACTATATTCTATATTTATATTCTTCTTTTCGCCAAATTTTTTCGTAGTATTTATATGTCCAACCTGTTAATAATAAAACCGCAGATTTTTACAGACTATACGCACAGGTTCGATCCCATTGCTTGCCGAGTATGATTGAGCCACTCCAAATCATTTTTAATTTTTCACTCGAGACCGGAGTTTTTCCGAAAAAATGGAAGATTTCAGAGATCTCTCCTATACATAAAAATGGCGTGAGGGGTGATGTTCAGAATTATAGGCCGATTAGCAAGCTGTGTATCTTCGGTAAAATATTTGAGAAGGTGATTTATAACCGTATTCTGCCAAGCATAAAAAATCTCATCATCGAGGAACAGCATGGCTTTTTCCCGGGACGTTCACTGGTTACCAACTTACTCTCATTTTCAGAATACATAGTTGAACATATTGACGCCGGAGGTCAGGTGGACGCGGTATATACTGACTTTAGCAAAGCCTTTGACAAAATAAATCACGAAAAACTCTTGGAGAGACTTGCTGAGGTCGGTGTGAGTGGTACACTTTTAAGGTGGTGTAAATCGTACCTTTCCGATAGGGTGGGATATGTCTCCGTTGCGGGCCACAGATCCGAATTTTTTGGCATAACTTCGGGTGTGCCCCAGGGAAGTCACCTGGGACCCCTGTTTTTCATTATTTATATTAATACCATAAAAACCTGTTTTCACCATTGCTTGATACTTCTCTACGCAGACGATTTGAAAATTTATCGGTGTATTAAGACCGTAGAGGACTGTCACAGAATGCAGGAAGATTTGGAACGACTGTCTGAGTTTTGTCAGCGGAACTTTTTAATAGTGAATCCCTCGAAATGTTCGTCCATCTCATTTACGAAAAAAATCAATAAAATCACATACCCTTACCAAATTGACAAGAAAGCATTAAAATACTCGAATGAGGTGGTCGACTTGGGGGTTACACTTGACGAGAAGTGGTCGTTCAGAACACATATAGACAAGACCATTAATGCATCTAATAGGTTGGTTGGATTCATCAACAGAAACAGTAAGGATTTTAATAATCCTAAAGCGCTTATTTCGTTATACTATTCATTCATTCATAGCAGACTCTCATTTGCATCTGTAGTCTGGTCCCCAAAATACGATATCCATATAAAAAGAATTCAGCGAGTACAGAATAAATTTTTGAAATTTTTGGCCTTCAAGACAGATAGTCAATTTGATGATAGAGACTACAACTCTTTACGATATAAATACAAAATATTGAAACTTGAGGATGACCGAACCATAATGGATCTCTGTACTCTGCAGAAAATAATCAATTGTACTATCAACTCCCCTTACTTACTCTCAAGAGTCAATTTCAGAGTACCTGCTCGCAACATCAGAGATAAAAGCCTATTTTACAACCCTTATCGTAGGACGAATACTGGACAGCACTCTCCTATGATACGTTTGCAGGCCGTTTTTGACTACCTGAACCTTAGCCAACGTGTGGAAAATTTTTGCCGACGATTGCCGAACAGTTAAAATGCTCACCAAGAACTTATTCCTCTCCTCCTACTGTACGGTGAACCATTAATCTAATGTATAATTTGAATAACGACTTAATTATCTTGTAATTTGTAATTTGTGGTTGCTTTATTGGTACCTAGGTACTGTTTGCAACCTAAATCTCTAAATAAATAAATAAATAAATAAATACATAAATAAGGTCATTTAGGAAAAGCACAATCCGGCGCGAAGGCGAAATTCTCCGAAACACCATGAGAATTCTAATAAGGAAAGAAATAAGAAAGTGGCACTCCATCATGGCGGTCAACAGGGTGAAGATGAAAATTTTGGATGACATACTCCAGATTAGATTACATCCTTTGGAGTTGGACGAAATGAAGTCCAAACTTGAAATGAAATGAACATCTTGATAATTTGGCTAGACGTCGATTCCGCTCACTGAGTAAAAAGTTGCGCATGTTGAGATCTAGAGGTGACCCATTCAAGGTTGAGAGTGCTGAGCTTCCTCCGTTACAGCATTCTTTTCACCCCAGAGTTAAACTTCTAACAAATATTGATTTCTCACCAAAGGATTTAGAGCTGCTCAACCTTGGACTAAAATTCTCTCTACCATCCACGGGCTTCCTTGGTGTCAAATCACTTATTGCAGATTTGGAATGTGGTCTGCGTACAGTCGCTAAGGGTTTTACAAATTCGTTGACTTCGAGAATATATACACTCCTCCATTCACACAAGATTAAGCAGGGTCATTTTTCCCCCATCAGCCGTTTCAAAGCATCGATGGTGTCATTGAAAAAGAAGATTTCAGACAACAACTTGATAGTATCGAAAGCTGACAAGGGCAACTGCGTAGTTGTCATGTCCAAAGAGGATTACGTTGGAAAAGTTTTGGAATTCATTCAGGAGAACGGTTTCATCAAGCTAGACAAGAACCCGATGATAGACTATCAGAGGACTTTCAACAACACTCTGCAAATGTATGGACCTAAAGTTTGTGACACATATCGAAAATTCATCCCAATGAACCATTTTCCTCCTAGACTATATGGCCTACCCAAAATCCATAAGCCAAATCTTTGCATCAGACCGGTCGTGTCATTCTGCGGAACTCTAGCTTACGATTTATCGCATTGGTTGAGTGATTTCATTCGTAACAACCTGAATTTTCACTCACCCTACTGTATATTGAACACCGCTGATCTGATATCTAAGTTGAAAGATCTAGACATTCCGAATGAGTCAGTTTTAGTTTCCTTCGATGTTTCCAATCTATTCACGAATATACCTGTCGCTCAAATCATCAAACTATTCGAACACATATTGTATACATCGTCGTTGACCAATGAACAGTGTGAGGGTGTCTTAAATCTTGCCAGGCTGTGTTTGGAACAAAACTATTTCACATTCGAGGACATTTTTTACAGACTATGCGACGGAATCGGCATGGGCAATCCTCTCTCCAATTGTTTCGCGGAAATTTTCATGTCTTTTTTCGAACAAAAACTGGTGTTCAACAATGGTAACCCTTTCAAAGAAAAAATTCTATTTTGGCATCGATATGTGGATGATGTAATAGTGTGCTGGACAGGTGGGAGGGATGAATTGGGTTCCTTCTTAAATTGGCTCAATGGTCTTCATATCAAGATTAATTTCACGATGGAATTGGAGGAGAATTCAACCATCCCCTTTCTTGATATTTTGCTGCGACGCATCAACAACAGAATTGCCTTCAGTATTTACAGAAAACCCACCCAAACAGACCAATTGATCCATTTTACATCGGCACATCATTTGAGCCAACGACTGGCGGGTTTGCAGTTCCTGGTGAATAGGTTGTTCAGCGTTCCTCTCTCCGATGACGACTTTCAGTGTGAGCTTAATGTGATAAAGCATCTGGCAGTTAGAAACGGATACAGCCCTGGATGGGTGGAAAATATGGTTAGGAAGAAGCAAATGAAGCGTCTTAACAGCGATGCATCTGTTCTTCGGCGGATGGATCCTGTCTGAAAGTATATGCGACTTTCGTATATAGGTCCCATTTCGACCAAGGTGGGTAGCCTATTTCGTGAGCACAACATCAGGATAGCCTACAAGTCTCCTTACACTTTACAGAACATTTTGGTCCACAACAAAGATAAGATACCCATGTTACAACAAAGTGGTGTCTACAAATTAAGCTGTGGTGATCCGGAGTGTAATATAGTGTACATTGGTAGGACGGGGCGCACTTTACAACAGCGTACATCTGAACATCTTCGCAGTCAGAAAAATGAGAGGTGCAACAAATCAGTGTTTGGTAGACACTTATGCCCGATTGCACCGTTCGTCTAAGCAACGTTTAAGTCCTGAAATGACGTTTCATCAATGGAATAAACGTCACTTAAGGGCTTAAACGTTGCTTAGACGAACGGTGCAATCGGGCATTAAGGTTTTCCAAACATGGTTTCGACGTGAATTCGGATGTTAAGATCTTACATCCCTCTAAATTCAGTTTAAAACAGTCTGTGCTGGAAGATATAGAAATTTTCTGTCATATCAATGATAAGTCACTAAACACCATCAATGCCTTGTCAACGCAAACCTTCCCACGCTTATTTGATATCCTACTGGACACACCAGCTGTAGCAGACTCTCTGTCCACCGGTTCAGTTGCGTTAAACTCGGAATCTTCTGTTGGAACCACTTGACATTCATTGTTTTGCCCCTAGTGTTCACTGTCTTGTTTTGTCTGCCGCGCCGCCACTGAGTAGACTGATGCGTTCGACCTTGATCCGTCAATTTTATGAATTCTGCAGCAGAATTGTGTCCGCATGCGTGTTGATGTTTGTTTTTGTTGTTGTTTTGACATGTAACTATTTAAATTTATATTTTATTATTTGACTTCGTAATTAGTATAATTTTTTGAAAACCAGACCATAAATGTGTCAAGTTCGATTATTTGTCCCTGCTGGAGAACTGTGCTAGACTGCTGCATCGTGAGTTGTTTATTGTTCTTATTGACAATTGTTTTTCATTATCTGTTTTGTTTTCTCTCTTTGCAGTTGTCTAGTTACTAGGCTCTTGAAAATGATGGGAAACACCCATCGAAACTAGTCGAGCAGGTGCCGTATTCTCGAGAAGTGATATTCGAAAACGTATACGAACTTCATTGGGCGAGTCCCTGTTTTACCTGCAAAAATGAACACCGCGCAATGAAGTTCGTATACGTTTTCGAATATCACTTCTCGAGAATACGGCACCAGGCAAGTTATTTGCAGTCACTAATAAACAGTTTCACCAATAAGAAGGCATTTTACATTATTTCATTCCTGTTTCTAGTATGGAAAGAGCTTCAAACGATAACACTCTAAGACCCTCACTTAAAATCTGGCATACCATCTCGGGTATTATTTGTACGAATACCAAAACAAAACGCCTTATCTGAGGATCTTTAGGACTAATTTCCCCCACTGCGTGAAACTTAAACGAAGTATCGAGACGTTCTTCCAATTGGGCATTTCGAGTCAGCTGACTTAGTCAGTTACCGCCATTTTTACTGTAGGGCAACCAGTTTAGTTTACTTCACATTGCAGTTTTGTTTGGCACAGAAAAAATATTTTCTTTATGTTGTTTGGTTCAGGCTAGTTTTAGAATCATGTGGAATGCTTCAGTTTGTGAAAAATAGTATTAAGAATTTTGAGATATTTAGTTGCCAGTATTATCTAACCCTATATGATGATATTAAGAGGAGATATGAAGAGATATTGAACCTCATACTCTCTCTGAAAATGAGTTAAATGAGAACTTGACTTCTTTTCCAACCATTACATTTGTTGATTTGGTATGCTATTTCATATATACTCATAGCTTCTATAAAAAAAGCTGAAAGCACATAAAGTCTCTGCAGGCATATAAATATTATGAAGCTGGTTTTGTGTGTAGAGTCTTTTGAGAAGAAGTCAATGAAAACGCCTTTGTATTAGTAGGAAAGGTAAATATTCATTTTTGGTGACCGAAAAATTATCATTTATTCTTTCATAAAATTATTTTTTTTAGATATAATACTTTTTCTTCAATTTCAGGTGAAACATTTCCAAAAGATGAGAGATAGGAGCCTGGACGTCTGGGTTATTTATTGTTTTGAAAGATGGTTCGATATGAAGTGGACATTGCACATGCATGGCTGGACTAGGAGAAGTGTGCAGCCATTTGCTGCAATATTATTTTATTTTGAAGCTAGACCAACAGTGGAAACAGCATGTACCTACTGATGAGTTGTCCAAATGGCCAGTGCTTGCTACTAGAAATCCACAGATGATGCGTGTTAGGGATATGGATTGGGCCAAAAATAAAAGAAGGGTTCAAACATCTTCAAATGTTCCAGAAATTAGTGAAGATGAACTGAAATGATAGCTCAATTTGAAGAAGATGGCCACTAGCCTGCATTAGCTAGAATATTAGAGCCATTCGCTTCAAAGATTGAAAAGGAAAATGCACCACCTCCGTTGCCAGAACCACTAGATGGCATATATAGGAAAGATTTAGCTCAGAAGAGTTTGAATTAAACCATGTCTGATGAAGATATCAGCTCGATAGAAAAAGTTACTCGAAACAAAGCAAAATGACACTTGTGGTACAAGTATCCTATAGGAAGAATAACGGCTTCAAAATTCAAATCCACTTGTAGAGCAAGCATAGAGAAACCCCCGTTGTCTCTAATTAAAAGTATTTGCTACCCGCACAAGGTGAGGTTTCATTCTACGCAGACATCGTATAGAATTGAAAATGAAAAGAAGGCTCTAAATGGGTGTCTTGAAGAGATACAAAAGCACCACTAAGGTGTCACCCTGAATAATGTGAATGTGGGCTTCTACATTTCAGGTAATAATTCTGTTCTTGGAGCTTGGGCTGTGTAGAGGTGAAATGCCCATTCAATTTGCAAGAACTAACCCTACAAGAGTTCATAAATAAAAAAAACTCGTTTTTGAATAATGATAATGTTACCATCTCCCTAAAACGTGACCACAGCTATTATTGCCAAATTCAACTACAAATGTTTGTAAGGAATTGTGAATATAGCGATTTCATAGTGTGGTCAAGCCATACTTTATTTATTGAAATTCGAAGAGTAATTTTGTTCAGAAAATAATAATAATAATAATCTTTATTCACTAAATATAAACACTTATGAATAACATCAACATGATCACATGGGTTGTTCAAACAATTTGTTTGTGTATAAATATAAATGCAATAAATATATATCTGCTTACAATTGACAATCTCACATTCACTTTAAAATGCAATAAATAAAACACATTTTACAATTGATAAACACTAATATCAATAAATTTAAACTCAAACATAAACATATAAATACATATACAAAGTCACATTTATAAAACAAAATTACTGGGTTCATCCTGCCAGAAATCCTCCATTGAATAATATGCTTTCATCATTAAAATTTTTACCAATTCTTTTTTCAGTCTCAACTTTGTCATTTTCTTGAAAGTTTCGGGAATTTCATTGTATATTAATATTGCTTCGTGATTAATGCTCATCTGAGTGGCTGATATTCTATGAAATGGAATTACAATTTTTTTTTGCATTCCTAGTGGTGTAACTGTGATAATGTTCATTTTATATAAAGTTATTTATATTTTCATGGACATACAGAATACAGTTAAGTATATACAGAGAGGTTAATGTTGGAAGTAGTTTTTGCAGCTCTCTGTATACCTCAAATCACATATTATGCGTAGGACATTCTTTTGTTTTGTGAATATTCTTTGGGTTTCAGGTCTTCCACCCCAGAAAAGAATTCCATAGCTAATGAGACTATGAAAATATCCATAGTGTGCATGCTTGGCTGCTAGCTTACCGGCAAGTTGTTTTGATCTTTTGATTGAATAAGTTGCAGTGGACAGTTTCTTTGATATGTTCTCAATGTGGAGCTGGCTTTGAAGTTCCACAAGTATGTTTTGCAACCAGAGTTGCTAGGACAGTTTTTTACTGCAAGGAAGGTTCGTTCACAAACTTGGTGTCTTTGTGGAAGTATATCCGATAACAATTATCCACTCATTAAATGTGGTAATGTTGAGTACAGGGTTAAGTGGTACCATATGGACTGCATCGGTATGACTGAAATTACTGATATATCATGGTTCTGTGAGGAATGTCAATAAATCTTCTCCCGATCAAAGTAGTGAACGCAGCAACCGTCAACCAGTTCAAGAACATCTAAGACCGGTGAAAAAGAAGTGCTAAGTTAAATTTTTTACTAATATATATTGTATATATTTTTTTGTTTCTGTATTGAGTGCATAAGTTTTACCTACATTTTTATTGTAGTTCAATAATACTAAAAAAATATTTATTTGTGAATAAATATTTTCAGTTATGAAAATATGAAAGTTTTATTAATTGTGACTGACAAAAAATAAATAATATTTAATTTAGTCATAATAGAGGGTTTTTCAATAAGGGCGGGTAGATTTTGATACGAAATCAAACAAGCTGAGTATGAGGTATCAACATTTTTTTAAATTTATTTAAAAGGCCCATATATGCCATTAATTATGGAAGAAGACATCATTCAAATGCCCACCTCGGCTTCTCACAGTGGCACGGATCCGAGTGGTCCAATTTTCAATGACTCTTCCGCATAGATCCAAAATCCACACCAAACCGTAACTTTTTGAGGATGCATTACCACCTGGTGAACCTCGTGTGGGTTTGTGTAGTCCCATATACGGCAATTTTGTTTGTTAACAAAGCCATTCATCCAAAAATGCGCCTCGTCGCTAAAGATGATTTTTCGCCCGAAATTGGGATCCTCTTCCAAACGATTCGATGCCCAGGCAGCGAACAAACGACGTTGTCTATGGTCATGAACGTTGAGCCCCTGGGTCAGTTGAATCTTATACGGGTGTAACCCTAAGTCCCGTCGCAAAATTCGCCAAGTTGAAGTTTGCGAAAGGCCGAGTTCTTGTGCACGGCGAGGAATCGACTGCCTCGGGTTCTGCTGTACACTTTGACGGACCGCCGCGATGTTCTCGGCTGATCTTGCGTTTTTCGAACGTACAGGTGTGGGTTGATCGATTAACGAACCGGTTGTTTCAAATTTTGCCACCAAACGCTGAAGAGTCGACTGTGAAGGGCCACCACGTCTACCGTGTAAAATGGGCGCAACGTTTGCACTAACGAACACTCATTTTGAAAATAAAGTTTTAACATTTGTACGCGCTGTTCAATCGTGTAACCTGCCATGGTGATTTGGCATAAGCAACTGAATAATAAGCGAAAGATTTGACAATTCTCACCAAAACAAAATGGCCGCCACGGACTGCCGAAATCTACCCGCGCCAATTGAAAAACCCTTTACAATCACTTATACTTACAATTATGAGCTAAATAAAATCTGTATTTTCTAAAAATATATATGAATTAATATATCTCTATTGAAATGATCAAAATTATGAGTGACTCAAGATAGAGAGCATGTATTCATCAATACTACAGAATGCACCCTCGATGAGACATTCCTTAATTTAATAGCCACAAACTCAGGTCTAGCTTGGCAATTACAGGGCCTGTACAAATCAGTCACTAATGGCCACTTGCACCGTCGCATTAAGATACAACTTAAGTGCATCTTAAATTTTAAGATGGCTTCAAGACATAATTCATCTTGCACCATAGGTTGAGCACATGCTAAGATGTTCTTATTTTAAGCCATGATGTTTGTTGCCTTGAGAATTAAGATGGACAGAGCTTCTACTTGATTCTGTGTGTCATTTTTTTGTCTCTTTGATATTGTGTACTATTTCATTCAATATAATGGATCTTTCAAACTTATTGAGTGAAATCGACGATATATGACGATGATTTCGATATCTTAGAACTCGCAGATTTTGGCTTTCCAATATGTTTGATTAATAACAAAGCTGACCACTATCACGAGTTGGCATTTTTTCGTCAATTTCGATTGACAAAAAAAAACATTTTGCAGCTGCTCAAATTAATTCAGGCCGATTTGAAATTCCCAAATTATATAATTTATTTATTCTATTAGTTATTACACAAATATTCGCATTCTTTTCAATTTGCTGCTGTTGGGAAAATATTCCCTTTTGAACGGAAGTATTTTCCTAATTCATACAAATGGCATGATAATTTGTTGAAAATTTAAATGTAAAACAAGTGCAAATAAAGTATATTATAATACTGTTTTTTGGATTGGGTTGAAATACATTATGTCGTGGAATTTGAAAAACCAACGTCTGAACACTGTATACAGGAATGCACCATATTTTTACTCAAAAACAGAGGAGTTTTCGAAATGTGTCTTCGTCTCACGAATTTCTTAACTTGAATCTGAATGTTTATAAATATTCAATTTGCACGGGCGCTCTCAAAATAAGAAGAATATATGGAATGTATCACAGAACATAAATATATATCTAATAATTCTGTACTCTGGCATAGAAAATCCAAATTGACAATATAGAAACTACTAGTTTTTATATGCCCACAATTTTACAGCGTTGCCAGATTCACCATGGCTCAACTAATACTTTATCAAGTTCTTTGTCCTATGAGCACGGTGCAAGTCATGGTTCGTTAAGTCGAGCTTAAGTCGGACTTAAATTAAAGCTTGTCTTAATAAAGGCTGTCTTAGGTAGAAAACGGTGCAAGTGGCCATAAGTATCTATTATATCAAATAGAGTATCTACAACGATTAAAGCGACAAGAAAAATTATTCTCATTTTTCTCAAATATATTACACATAAGTTAAGGAAAACATAAAAATTTTCATGAATTTAAAGGTTGACCTATAGCTCAGCACATATAGCACCCTGACAGCTCCCACCCAAAAATTTTGAATATAAGACCAATTCAATACTTGAAATAAGAAAAACCCATGTTACAAACAATAATTAATGATATTTTGATTAAAATGTTGTTCTACAATGTGTCGGGATAATAAACAGATATTAACATAAATATTTTAATTTTATCAAAAAGGCATAGAAAAAATACAAAGAATTTTTTTTTTTTAATTGAAATGCATACGGGAAAGAAGTTCAACCGGAACACTTGTAGAAGAACAATATTTACAACTCGGTTGAGAGGAATCACCGAAGCACATAATTTCAATAAAGCACCCCAAACAATAATTATTTTATCTAAAGCACTATTTTCATCGTAGCTTACAGTTAACATACCCATTGGCAGAGGCATATTTTAAATTTATTTTTTAGAAGACCTATAACCTTTTCTACATGAATTCGAACTTCAGCTATATTCCGAGTTTTTCTAAACCAGCTGGATGTAACTGGTTTTTACCCTTCGTGAACATTGGAATTTGTAACTGAGCACCGAAAATCTTGACATCATCTCTAATAAAAAAAACTCGATCGGCAAGATCTGTATCTCCAGGTATGATTAAATAAATAATGATAAATAAATATAAAATTCAAAAACCCGCAATCTTCAGTGATAAATTTATCGCTTCATCTACCCCCACATGCATCAGACATAAATGACACCGTTCCTTGTGGAATAATGCCTATCAAAAACTTTACTGTCTGATGATGTTTATAGTTTGAACAACACTGTGCGCCATTTAGATAAATTGATGGTTTTTTTCAATAAATATTTCAAAACAATCAATTATCACTGTTACCTTGTTTCCTAAAACTTCCTTGAAACATAAAGATACATTTGTGTGAGGATTTTCACGGTTTGGCCAAGATATTAATTTTTTATATCTTGAATGAAGTACATCTATGCACTCATAAAATATCTCAGACGATGTTTGAGGGCAAACTCCAAAAGTATATCCCAAGTTTTTGAAAGACAAATTTAACCGAAGTTTCATGAAAGTTAACAAAACTGTTTAAATGGGGGTAGAGCACTTTTCTGAAACAGATATGAACTAATATAACTGAAAATTGTCAACATCTATACTAATATTATAAAGAGAAAAGATTTGTATGTTTGTGGGTTTGTGGCGTTGATACGAGTTAACTCATAAGCTACTAGACCGATTTCAATAATTCTTTCACCCTTAGAAAGCTACAATATCCCTGAGTAACATAGGCTATACTTTTCACCCGAGAAAATTAAGGAAACCTACTATAACTTCAATGATAATAAATATGAGTACCAAAATCAGCTATTTTCAGGTGCGCTACAAAAACCGTAAGACGTACATGTAAACAATGTATGACGGAAATGTACCTCTTCAATAGTTCTACAAAAAAGTCCGCGATAGCATATATCTATCTTTCAAGGTTTACTCGGTATCACCTTTTAAAGGTATCCGAATGTTTCTCAAAATTATGGATTATTTGGGAGTATTTTTAATGAATACGCTATTGATCCTCATCCAATTAAATACGTCGTTCATCCCCAGTATTTAATTTAGAACGAAATTGCCTTTTACATCATTCAATTATGATGAATACATCAAAAGATATGGCAGGTTGAAGATGAAATCGCACCAAAATGCGTCTCCGAGCACGATACACAAACACCGGTATGCCGACGCGCATCGAGATGTGACGTCACTGCGGAGCATTTCCATTGCATTTGCGGGATGGAAGTGTTAGAACTCGAGGGAATGATTGGAATAATGCAATTAATCGCAAGTTTCATTGAAAATGCAATCAACTAACTATTTCAAATGAAATTTCTTCGATGTCTTTGTTTGTTGATCCTGGAATATATCAATGAAGCTGTATAAATATGGATGTTAGTGCAAAGTATTTACGAGTATATGTTTATAGAGAATAAATTATTCAAGTTTCATTTAAAAACTTCCAATAAATCTATATCTATACTAATCTATACTAATATTATAAAAAGGAAAGATTTGTATGTTTGTGGGTTTGTGGATTGTTGGATTTGTGGGTTTGGGTTTGATACGAGTTAACTCATAAGCTACTAGACTGATTTCAAGAATTCTTTCACCCTTAGAATGCTACATACTAATATTATAAAGAGGAAAGATTTGTATGTTTGTGGGTTTGATACGAGTTAACTCATAAGCTACTAGACCGATTTCAATAATTCTTTCACCCTAAGAATGCTACACTATGCCTGAGTAACATAGGCTATACTTTTCACCCGAGAAAATTAAGGAAACCTACTATAACTTCAATGATAATAAATATGAGTACCAAAATCAGCTATTTTCAGGTGCGCTGCAAAAACCGTAAGACGTACATGGAAACAATGTATGACGGAAATGTACCTCTTCAATAGTTCTACAAAAAAGTCCACGATAGCATATATCTGTCTTTCAAGGTTTACTCGGTATTACCTTTTAAAGGTATCCGAATGTTTCTCAAAATTATGCATTAATTGGGAGTATTTTTTTATGAATACGCTATTGATCCTTATCCAATTAAATACGTCGTTCATACCCAGTATTTAATTTAGAACGAAATTGCCTTTTACATCATTCAATTATGATGAATACATCAAAAAATATGGCAGGTTGAAGATGAAATCGCACCAAAATGCGTCTCCGAGGTAGGCACTAGGCGGGTAGGAGAAGGTACCGAAGTGTGAGGGATGTATGAATGTATTTTGGATTGCCTGATGCCCTTATGTTTATGATCACAAATCAGATCAACAGATCAACAGTAGCGATATTTTCAGTGGTACGAGCAAAACGATGATGCACAGGGCTTACAATATCTGTAACCGATCCAGTCTCTTCAAATTTCTTCACAATTTTACCAATTGCTTGCGTAGTTGGACGATTATGTAAACCAAAATCTACTCTTAAAGCACGATATGTGGCTGTGGCAGAATCGCCATTTTTGTATTAGGTTTTTATAATTTTCATGCGTTGTGCGATAGTCAAGCGATCCATTTTCATAAATGTCAGACTTTCAACTGAACAAAAAATTTTTTTTTTAAAAACTTCGTTTGACAGATGTCGAATTCCAGCCCTATACTTTTGAAACCGCGAAATGGATAACCCGTTACATAGTTGGCAGGCTGTTCTATACTTTACTGGATCATCTGTACTGTAATTGAGGTAAGCTCACCCCCTATTCCCTATTGAGAATTTAGGAGTGATAGCCTCTACACCAAGGGTTGAGGAGATTTCGGCTTATAATTCTGCTTAAAATTTTCGCTACGAAAAGAAATTGACCTGTTCTGCCATTTTCTCTGAAATCATCCTCGTCATAACATAATTGGTCTGGTAAGTTTTGTCATCTTTGGATTGTTAACACCTTATAGTTGGTAGTAAAATAATAGTATTCACAAAATAACATTTTCAATCATTCATTATTCTCATCTTTTCACAATTAAAATTGGAAACGGGCTTGTCCCATCAGTAAATGGAAATGATGCATAATATGCAAAAATTACGGAAGATTTATGTTCCAGATACATGTTTATTCATAACCACTGTGAGGGAGTGGTGATTTCGAATGAAATAAAATTGAGAGTGCTCCGGTGAATGGTCAGACAGATCATTTCAATTTCAATCAATTTATGAGGGAAATAACCCTGATTCAGGATACAGACAGTAGTGTTTAGTTAATTAAAAGACGCGTCCTGTTCTGATTATCATTGTTACAATGGACATCCCTCATTAACATAAAACTTGATTGATGTAGTCGTTGAACTTTTTATGACGTGAATGAAGCCCTCGCGGAAGATACAATGGTATTTAAGAATTTTTTTTCAGAGAAGCCGAATCAGTTTTTTGCTTGTTCCTAGAAAAAAGCGTACTGCAGCGGTTTTTCCATCACACCTAAAAGTGGAAACAAAATATCTTGTTTTTCACAACACCTTTATTATATAAAATTCCATGGTAACAATTCACTTCCTTCAGAATACTCTATAATTGTGGAGAATTTAGCAGTATACAATACGAGAAATGTTCGCAATAATAAAATAAGAAGGTACTATAAATACTTATCTATATATGTAATGATTGTGATGTACCTCAAATATTTGTTAATCGACTTATTGGCAGATCTAATGCCTTTCACTTCATGACTTCCCATGTAAAATTTTTGATGGGTCAAAATAATCCACTTATGTTTTTTAATTGCGTCTTGTGAATATACAGTCCATTCCAAACTCAGCAAAAACTATGGCCAAAAAGTATTGCATCAAGCTTATTCTGGGCATTTTGCAATAACAGATATTTAGGCAAAACGATATATAACTCGTTTGGGTAAAACGAGCGATTAGAAAGGAATGAACTGTGAGGTATTCGGTGTTCTTCTCCTTGGACCTTGGTCGTTTGTCCATTGTTGTTTGGTACTTATGTATGTATGGTTCGTGGCTCAATCATGAACTACGAATTTTCTAAATGTTCTAGCAGTATCCACCTCAAGTATTTTTAAGTTTATTTCAGTGAAGAAATGGAGGCGTACGCATAGGGTGCTATGATCACGACTTTAGTCTATTGGCTTTCTCACTCTCTCTAAGGAAAACATTCACTCACCCTTTTATTTATTACGCCAAAGAGGCCATACTGAAAACTGCGACTAACTACCAATCCAAACAAGACCTCTTATTCAGTAGTATGCTTTGCACTAACTGAATGCCCTTATCCAATAAGTATTCAGGTTATGTTAGCTTGATGTGTTCTCTAGTTTGAAAGTTTGGAGATTTCAATTATCATTTCATTGAACACAGAACTGACAATGTATTTCTTAAACTGTTCCATATCAATCAAAATTTAGCAGTATCAAATGATTTTCCTATAGCGAACATGACCACGGTTGTCTTTCTAGGTCTTTTTTTGTACATCTGTATGATTTCTGAACCTAATACCAACCGACACTTTGATTTATAGTGCTCTATGATTTCACTTCATTTTGTGCTTGCCAGTTCAATTTCGTTGAACCAAAATTAATGGTTGAATTGATATTCTATAGAAGTTTTGGGGTGATTAAGTCACTTCTTTCAGTATATAAAGTGTAGACAGAAAATCATGACCACAATAGGTAATTCTAGTGATACTTTGAATGGGATGTCAGTACCTGAAGTGGTTAAATTTGTATAAAACAGATAAAACAATTAATTGAAAATCTGAGCCTAACGAGATATAACAGATGTGCAATAAAAATTTTCGTGAGGCTAATTACATTTCGATCAATATTGAGGAACACTCACCTTCTGCACGATATCAAACAAGCAATACAACCTAAAGATCGATATCAGTTATGACACCGATCAAATGATTCTTGACTTTCATGTACTTTTGGGCCTCAACGCACATATGATTAACGCACACAATCATCTATTGAGACAAGAACTTTTAGTCAGCACAACGCCTACAACAGAAAAGTTCTTGTCCCAATGAGTGATTGTGTGCGGTTAATCATATGTGCTCTGGCCTAAAAATCATGAAAGTCACGAACCATTCAATGATGTAATCACCGAGATCAAAATATAGGTTTCATTGGTTGTTTAGTATTCTTCAGAAGAAAAAATATCATCATGTTTATCAATATCGAGCCTCAAGAAGAAATGTATTGCTTTCTGTAATATCTCCTCATGTTCAGATTACCAATTCACTGTTATATCATTCTGTTGCAATTTTTAGCACTTCGAGAACTAACTTCCCACTTCGAAGTGACACTTGAATTTTCTTATTCTTCACTTATACAATAAAAAACTGACCATAACTATTACAAACCTCATTTAGATAATCGATTCAAACATTCAACAACATTGGGAGAGCAAAATATTCTGAAATGCACATAATGAACCTGTCTAGATGATAAAAAATCATATAGCCGTATTGAACAACATGTCGATTGATTTCACTTTGGTCAGTAATAAAAAAAAACACCAAAAAAGGCCAACTGCAGTCATGTGGACATTCGAAAAATCATTCGGTACTGCTAAATTTCGAATGATAAGGAACAATTTGAAAACACAAAGCCTGCTTTGTGATGCCTTAATTGAAATGAATATAGAATTCAAACTGTAAGACTAGAGAAGACATTCAGCATTTATAACGCAATCGCTTATTTGTTAGGGACCTTCAGTCAGCCTAAAGTCGCTCGATTGTTTGGTCCAAAACTTTTGCATGTCAACCTTATTCGGATAGGCGTTTTGGAAGTGAGGTTGTTTTCCATCCATCCAATTTTTTTCTGAGTTTTCAAAGGGATACAATCTTGCTGCCTCCTGTTGCTTTCTTAATTAGAGGGTTGAAAAGGATATGTCGAACTTGCTACAGCATTGGTTCGGTTATGCCCTCTGGTCTGACCATGAGTTAACACGCCATGAAGGACAGACTAACTACGGGCACTAAGGAGCAGGACAAAGCAGGACAGGTATTCGGTTGAACGTACTATAGCATTGGTTTGCATCAGCCCTCCGGTCTGACCATGAGTTAACACGCCATGAAGGACAGACTAACTACGGGCACCGGTTATACGGACAAACGTACTATAGCAGACTAACTACGGGCACCTGGACAAACTAGGAAGGTATTGTTAAGGAATCTGACGGAACAGCTATGTAGGTAGACTCAACGAGGGATAAAATAGGACTGCAATAAATCGGCTCGGTACTTACATTCAATTGCACTAGCACTCACTTTGAAGCAAAATATAAAAGAATTGAGAAAATTCGGAAGCTCAGAAAAATTTAGAAAACGTTTAGATCAGCGAATAATTCGGAACTAATTTAATTAAAAAGGTATACTTCTGAAACAGAAATAATTCGGAACTAATTCAATAAGGTAAACGTCTAAAGCAGAAAATATCTCGGAACTAATTACCGATGTAGGGAAACCCCGCCTTTTATAATCTTCCGGAGGGGGGTGGAAAAGGTAGGCGCAGAAACGTTAAAATTTGCAGGAGAGTACCTCGGTAAAAACATCTTAAAACTGGCTTATCGTACGTATATGCAAAAAACGGCGTTATCGGCGATCGGCGTTGTTCTTGCGGACGGTTCTACGATGTTTTCTGTATGAAAAACAAAATCAATCGCTAAATGTTCGGTTTTCGATTGTTTTGAATTAATTCTGAACGGAATAAAAATTCACGAATTTAAAATGAAAACTCGGATAAATTATTCTAAAATGAAGACCACGGTTTTTCCTGATTGTTGTGAATTAATTCTGAAAGGAATAAAAATTCACGAATTTAAAATGAAAACTCGAATAAATTATTTTAAAATGAAGATCAATTACTCAGTAACTCAGTTATAAAATTGAACTTCATTACAAGATGAGTTATGAAACAGTTCACGTTGGGTGAACAAAATCATACTAGAATTCCTGGGATAATATGAATAGATGGTAAAAATCGTATAGCAATAATTATTATCAACGTGTCGGATGGCATTACATATGAACATCATACAGTAATACAAGAGAAAACCATGGAAAACAATCCACAATCAAATGCGCTATTGTGAAATCATCTGCTTTGCTGAATTCCATGTGATGGGAAACAATCTTGAAAATTCAAGAAAAGCCCTGAGCAGGAGCTTGTGAGCGCTCGTTATTGGTGGGGCAATAAGACTATTAACTCAATTTTTCAAGGTGACTTGAGATTGATATATATATATATATATATATATTGGAACTATATTTGCCGAAAGAAATAGGGGAAAGTAGTTATTTGGGTTCTTCAGCAATTGGTTGGGCAATAATCAACAATCAAGTGTCTTTACATCTATATTTCGAATCGTCTGTGATTCTTCTTCAGGATGCTAAAATACAATGAACATGGTTATGTACAAAAATAAAATTTTTATCAAACTTATTTACTTACGTCCGACAAGGTTGTTTTTAAATTAACAGAGAGAGCATTGGAAAAATGTTTCATGCGAGATTTTTTTCTTCTTTTGTGATGAAAGTCGTCAATAATGTAATAACAAATCAAGCTGGTATAAATCACAGTTATAGGTTAATGTCACAGAACACAGAATATAGTAAAATACAGAATACAGTAAAACATAGAAACAAACAATCAAGTGATGACATCGGCAATATGGTCTTCGGCAGAACGTCGGTCTAAGGATAACAGGTAACTATATATCGCACTTAGATTTTTGGTGTCAGTCTTCTTGTTGATATTATTTTCATTTTCGTTGATGAAGCACATCTCAAGAAAGGTTCTTTTGTTGTAGTTAGAGTTGACACATAATATTTCGGTCTCATTGAACTTGAATACGTGGTCCAATGATGATGAGTGGCTTGCCAATGCGCATCTGTCAGGTCGTAGCCTGGCATCACTCTTATGGATGGCAATACGTTTTTTTAGGCATTGAGAAGTTTGGCCAATGTATACAGAATTGCAGTTTCCACATGCGATGCGATACACCACGTCTGATTTGGACATGATGTGGACTCTGTCCTTGATCTTTGTAAAAATATTCCTTACTGTTAGTGGGTTGTACCTTGCAATTTTTATATTTTCGATCTCCTTTAGGATGTGGCTCAACTTATTTGTTAAAGATGGAATGAGGGGTAGGGATACATATTTGATGGGCTCGTTTTGGGCTGTTGTTATTACTTCTTCTGTTGGTGGTCTACTTTGAATCTGGTCAAGGGGCAGGGCATGGAGGCATTTTTTTAAAAATATCCTAGGGTAGCCATTGTTTTCAAAAATGTTGAGTAGTTTTTCTTCCGCGGATTTCAGGTAGTCGGGGTGGCAGATATTTTTTATTCGTTTGAACATTCCTTTGATGAGGTTCGTTTTCATAGACCAAGAATGATTGGACTTGTAGTGGATGTACCGTCCCGAGGAGGTCGGTTTCTGGTACCAATCGAGTTTGATCACATTATCTGTACATCTCATCACCTTCGTGTCTAGGAATGGAACCCCATTGTCAGTTTCCTCCTCGACCGTGAACTTGATGTGTGAATTAAAGCTGTTAAAGATTGTTAGAGTTGTAGAGGTCATGTCTTCAGGAATAGCAAGCAGGAGGTCGTCGACGTATTGATAAACCACCGGTGGGTGGAAGGGTAGCAAGGGGATGCAATAATTCAGAAGTACTGTCATAACAATAAGGGCCAGGATGGAACTAGTTTCATTACCCATTGCACACCCGAAGATCTGGGAGAAGAAAGATCCCCTGAATGTAAAATAACTGGAGTCAAATAAGAACTTGATGATCGATATGAACAAAGACATTTCGATGTTTGTGATCTGGTGTATCCTATTCCAATCAGACTGAATAATTTGTATGACTAGGTCCAGTGAAATGTTCGTGAACAAACTGATGGCGTCTAAAGAAACGAGTTTGTACCCTTGAGGTAATATGAGGTTGTTTATTTGTCTGCTAAATTGAAAGGAGTCAGCTATGGAATATGTCAGGGAGCCAGAGAACGCTTCTGTGAGGATGTGTGTCATAAAGTGACTGAGTTCAGCTGTGGCTGAACCGATGGTAGAGACAATGGGTCGCAATGGAATGTCGGGTTTGTGGACTTTGGGAAGACCATATATTCTTGGTGGTATTGCCTTGTATGTGGTTAATTGTTTGGCCATGGCAGCATCGATAATACCTATATCTTTTAGTTGTTTAATAATCTTGTTATTCTTATTTTGGATTTGATTAGTGGGATCTTTTGTTAATCGTTTGTAAATTGCTGAATCTTGTAAGAGTTGATTCATCTTATGCTCATACTGATCTACGGAAAGTACTACAGTGATGTTGCCTTTGTCAGCGGGGGTGACAACTAGATCATTGTGTGCTCTGATGTATTTTTTGGCCTTGGTGAAAAGGTGATGTTCGAAGCTTTGTGTTCTCTGATGTGAGTGTACGTAGTTTGTGATGGCGTTGGTGCATTTGGCCCTCAAGATATTCTGCGTGGGGGTGGGAGCCAACCCGATTATGTTTTCAACGTCTGCTATGATATTCTTAATGGGTAGATCCATAATTGGAACAGGAGCTACCCCGAATTTGGGTCCTAAACTTAAGATTACTTTAACATCAGTTGGGATCTGTGTAGTTGTCATGTTGTGGAGCCAATCATCTTGGACTTTGATGGATTGGATTTTTTGTCTTTTTAGTTCCCAAAATTTTTTGTCTAGGAGTTTTTTGTTGGTTGAAAATATAGTCTTGTATGATCTGTTCTGTGTATGAAGAAATTGTTTCAGTATCCCTTCTGGTACGAGTTCAGACAGTTTATTTTTTAATTGTTCAAGGTTGGAAGAAAGGACCGCGATTTTCTTTATGGTAAATGATATTTCCATGTTAAGAATTTTGGTTGATATTTTGTTGCCAAAAAGACTGACCTTTCTATTGTTCCCTGCGTCATCAGACAAAAGGTTGGTTAAACATTTGACGTTCTGGACGATGTGTCTGGGGAAAATTCCCGCTGTTCTGCATCGAAGTAGGAAGTTTCTCCTGCTGGTCATCTTTGCTAATTTGGTGTTAAGGTGGGCCCGAAGTCTCATCCTCTCAGACGCAGCTGCACCATAGCTCAATTCCACGTCCTCAAAGAAACCCATATCTGTATTGTATATTGGAACTATATTTGCCGAAAGAAATAGGGGAAAGTAGTTATTTGGGTTCTTCAGCAATTGGTTGGGCAATAATCAACAATCAAGTGTCTTTACATCTATATTTCGAATCGTCTGTGATTCTTCTTCAGGATGCTAAAATACAATGAACATGGTTATGTACAAAAATAAAATTTTTATCAAACTTATTTACTTACGTCCGACAAGGTTGTTTATTAAATTAACAGAGAGAGCATTGGAAAAATGTTTCATGCGAGATTTTTTCTTCTTTTGTGATGAAAGTCGTCAATAATGTAATAACAAATCAAGCTGGTATAAATCACAGTTATAGGTTAATGTCACAGAACACAGAATATAGTAAAATACAGAATACAGTAAAACATAGAAACAAACAATCAAGTGATGACATCGGCAATATGGTCTTCGGCAGAACGTCGGTCTAAGGATAACAGGTAACTATATATCGCACTTAGATTTTTGGTGTCAGTCTTCTTGTTGATATTATTTTCATTTTCGTTGATGAAGCACATCTCAAGAAAGGTTCTTTTGTTGTAGTTAGAGTTGACACATAATATTTCGGTCTCATTGAACTTGAATACGTGGTCCAATGATGATGAGTGGCTTGCCAATGCGCATCTGTCAGGTCGTAGCCTGGCATCACTCTTATGGATGGCAATACGTTTTTTTAGGCATTGAGAAGTTTGGCCAATGTATACAGAATTGCAGTTTCCACATGCGATGCGATACACCACGTCTGATTTGGACATGATGTGGACTCTGTCCTTGATCTTTGTAAAAATATTCCTTACTGTTAGTGGGTTGTACCTTGCAATTTTTATATTTTCGATCTCCTTTAGGATGTGGCTCAACTTATTTGTTAAAGATGGAATGAGGGGTAGGGATACATATTTGATGGGCTCGTTTTGGGCTGTTGTTATTACTTCTTCTGTTGGTGGTCTACTTTGAATCTGGTCAAGGGGCAGGGCATGGAGGCATTTTTTTAAAAATATCCTAGGGTAGCCATTGTTTTCAAAAATGTTGAGTAGTTTTTCTTCCGCGGATTTCAGGTAGTCGGGGTGGCAGATATTTTTTATTCGTTTGAACATTCCTTTGATGAGGTTCGTTTTCATAGACCAAGAATGATTGGACTTGTAGTGGATGTACCGTCCCGAGGAGGTCGGTTTCTGGTACCAATCGAGTTTGATCACATTATCTGTACATCTCATCACCTTCGTGTCTAGGAATGGAACCCCATTGTCAGTTTCCTCCTCGACCGTGAACTTGATGTGTGAATTAAAGCTGTTAAAGATTGTTAGAGTTGTAGAGGTCATGTCTTCAGGAATAGCAAGCAGGAGGTCGTCGACGTATTGATAAACCACCGGTGGGTGGAAGGGTAGCAAGGGGATGCAATAATTCAGAAGTACTGTCATAACAATAAGGGCCAGGATGGAACTAGTTTCATTACCCATTGCACACCCGAAGATCTGGGAGAAGAAAGATCCCCTGAATGTAAAATAACTGGAGTCAAATAAGAACTTGATGATCGATATGAACAAAGACATTTCGATGTTTGTGATCTGGTGTATCCTATTCCAATCAGACTGAATAATTTGTATGACTAGGTCCAGTGAAATGTTCGTGAACAAACTGATGGCGTCTAAAGAAACGAGTTTGTACCCTTGAGGTAATATGAGGTTGTTTATTTGTCTGCTAAATTGAAAGGAGTCAGCTATGGAATATGTCAGGGAGCCAGAGAACGCTTCTGTGAGGATGTGTGTCATAAAGTGACTGAGTTCAGCTGTGGCTGAACCGATGGTAGAGACAATGGGTCGCAATGGAATGTCGGGTTTGTGGACTTTGGGAAGACCATATATTCTTGGTGGTATTGCCTTGTATGTGGTTAATTGTTTGGCCATGGCAGCATCGATAATACCTATATCTTTTAGTTGTTTAATAATCTTGTTATTCTTATTTTGGATTTGATTAGTGGGATCTTTTGTTAATCGTTTGTAAATTGCTGAATCTTGTAAGAGTTGATTCATCTTATGCTCATACTGATCTACGGAAAGTACTACAGTGATGTTGCCTTTGTCAGCGGGGGTGACAACTAGATCATTGTGTGCTCTGATGTATTTTTTGGCCTTGGTGAAAAGGTGATGTTCGAAGCTTTGTGTTCTCTGATGTGAGTGTACGTAGTTTGTGATGGCGTTGGTGCATTTGGCCCTCAAGATATTCTGCGTGGGGGTGGGAGCCAACCCGATTATGTTTTCAACGTCTGCTATGATATTCTTAATGGGTAGATCCATAATTGGAACAGGAGCTACCCCGAATTTGGGTCCTAAACTTAAGATTACTTTAACATCAGTTGGGATCTGTGTAGTTGTCATGTTGTGGAGCCAATCATCTTGGACTTTGATGGATTGGATTTTTGTCTTTTTAGTTCCCAAAATTTTTTGTCTAGGAGTTTTTTGTTGGTTGAAAATATAGTCTTGTATGATCTGTTCTGTGTATGAAGAAATTGTTTCAGTATCCCTTCTGGTACGAGTTCAGACAGTTTATTTTTTAATTGTTCAAGGTTGGAAGAAAGGACCGCGATTTTCTTTATGGTAAATGATATTTCCATGTTAAGAATTTTGGTTGATATTTTGTTGCCAAAAAGACTGACCTTTCTATTGTTCCCTGCGTCATCAGACAAAAGGTTGGTTAAACATTTGACGTTCTGGACGATGTGTCTGGGGAAAATTCCCGCTGTTCTGCATCGAAGTAGGAAGTTTCTCCTGCTGGTCATCTTTGCTAATTTGGTGTTAAGGTGGGCCCGAAGTCTCATCCTCTCAGACGCAGCTGCACCATAGCTCAATTCCACGTCCTCAAAGAAACCCATATCTGTATTGTATATTGGAACTATATTTGCCGAAAGAAATAGGGGAAAGTAGTTATTTGGGTTCTTCAGCAATTGGTTGGGCAATAATCAACAATCAAGTGTCTTTACATCTATATTTCGAATCGTCTGTGATTCTTCTTCAGGATGCTAAAATACAATGAACATGGTTATGTACAAAAATAAAATTTTTATCAAACTTATTTACTTACGTCCGACAAGGTTGTTTATTAAATTAACAGAGAGAGCATTGGAAAAATGTTTCATGCGAGATTTTTTCTTCTTTTGTGATGAAAGTCGTCAATAATGTAATAACAAATCAAGCTGGTATAAATCACAGTTATAGGTTAATGTCACAGAACACAGAATATAGTAAAATACAGAATACAGTAAAACATAGAAACAAACAATCAAGTGATGACATCGGCAATATGGTCTTCGGCAGAACGTCGGTCTAAGGATAACAGGTAACTATATATCGCACTTAGATTTTTGGTGTCAGTCTTCTTGTTGATATTATTTTCATTTTCGTTGATGAAGCACATCTCAAGAAAGGTTCTTTTGTTGTAGTTAGAGTTGACACATAATATTTCGGTCTCATTGAACTTGAATACGTGGTCCAATGATGATGAGTGGCTTGCCAATGCGCATCTGTCAGGTCGTAGCCTGGCATCACTCTTATGGATGGCAATACGTTTTTTTAGGCATTGAGAAGTTTGGCCAATGTATACAGAATTGCAGTTTCCACATGCGATGCGATACACCACGTCTGATTTGGACATGATGTGGACTCTGTCCTTGATCTTTGTAAAAATATTCCTTACTGTTAGTGGGTTGTACCTTGCAATTTTTATATTTTCGATCTCCTTTAGGATGTGGCTCAACTTATTTGTTAAAGATGGAATGAGGGGTAGGGATACATATTTGATGGGCTCGTTTTGGGCTGTTGTTATTACTTCTTCTGTTGGTGGTCTACTTTGAATCTGGTCAAGGGGCAGGGCATGGAGGCATTTTTTTAAAAATATCCTAGGGTAGCCATTGTTTTCAAAAATGTTGAGTAGTTTTTCTTCCGCGGATTTCAGGTAGTCGGGGTGGCAGATATTTTTTATTCGTTTGAACATTCCTTTGATGAGGTTCGTTTTCATAGACCAAGAATGATTGGACTTGTAGTGGATGTACCGTCCCGAGGAGGTCGGTTTCTGGTACCAATCGAGTTTGATCACATTATCTGTACATCTCATCACCTTCGTGTCTAGGAATGGAACCCCATTGTCAGTTTCCTCCTCGACCGTGAACTTGATGTGTGAATTAAAGCTGTTAAAGATTGTTAGAGTTGTAGAGGTCATGTCTTCAGGAATAGCAAGCAGGAGGTCGTCGACGTATTGATAAACCACCGGTGGGTGGAAGGGTAGCAAGGGGATGCAATAATTCAGAAGTACTGTCATAACAATAAGGGCCAGGATGGAACTAGTTTCATTACCCATTGCACACCCGAAGATCTGGGAGAAGAAAGATCCCCTGAATGTAAAATAACTGGAGTCAAATAAGAACTTGATGATCGATATGAACAAAGACATTTCGATGTTTGTGATCTGGTGTATCCTATTCCAATCAGACTGAATAATTTGTATGACTAGGTCCAGTGAAATGTTCGTGAACAAACTGATGGCGTCTAAAGAAACGAGTTTGTACCCTTGAGGTAATATGAGGTTGTTTATTTGTCTGCTAAATTGAAAGGAGTCAGCTATGGAATATGTCAGGGAGCCAGAGAACGCTTCTGTGAGGATGTGTGTCATAAAGTGACTGAGTTCAGCTGTGGCTGAACCGATGGTAGAGACAATGGGTCGCAATGGAATGTCGGGTTTGTGGACTTTGGGAAGACCATATATTCTTGGTGGTATTGCCTTGTATGTGGTTAATTGTTTGGCCATGGCAGCATCGATAATACCTATATCTTTTAGTTGTTTAATAATCTTGTTATTCTTATTTTGGATTTGATTAGTGGGATCTTTTGTTAATCGTTTGTAAATTGCTGAATCTTGTAAGAGTTGATTCATCTTATGCTCATACTGATCTACGGAAAGTACTACAGTGATGTTGCCTTTGTCAGCGGGGGTGACAACTAGATCATTGTGTGCTCTGATGTATTTTTTGGCCTTGGTGAAAAGGTGATGTTCGAAGCTTTGTGTTCTCTGATGTGAGTGTACGTAGTTTGTGATGGCGTTGGTGCATTTGGCCCTCAAGATATTCTGCGTGGGGGTGGGAGCCAACCCGATTATGTTTTCAACGTCTGCTATGATATTCTTAATGGGTAGATCCATAATTGGAACAGGAGCTACCCCGAATTTGGGTCCTAAACTTAAGATTACTTTAACATCAGTTGGGATCTGTGTAGTTGTCATGTTGTGGAGCCAATCATCTTGGACTTTGATGGATTGGATTTTTTGTCTTTTTAGTTCCCAAAATTTTTTGTCTAGGAGTTTTTTGTTGGTTGAAAATATAGTCTTGTATGATCTGTTCTGTGTATGAAGAAATTGTTTCAGTATCCCTTCTGGTACGAGTTCAGACAGTTTATTTTTTAATTGTTCAAGGTTGGAAGAAAGGACCGCGATTTTCTTTATGGTAAATGATATTTCCATGTTAAGAATTTTGGTTGATATTTTGTTGCCAAAAAGACTGACCTTTCTATTGTTCCCTGCGTCATCAGACAAAAGGTTGGTTAAACATTTGACGTTCTGGACGATGTGTCTGGGGAAAATTCCCGCTGTTCTGCATCGAAGTAGGAAGTTTCTCCTGCTGGTCATCTTTGCTAATTTGGTGTTAAGGTGGGCCCGAAGTCTCATCCTCTCAGACGCAGCTGCACCATAGCTCAATTCCACGTCCTCAAAGAAACCCATATCTGTATTGTATATTGGAACTATATTTGCCGAAAGAAATAGGGGAAAGTAGTTATTTGGGTTCTTCAGCAATTGGTTGGGCAATAATCAACAATCAAGTGTCTTTACATCTATATTTCGAATCGTCTGTGATTCTTCTTCAGGATGCTAAAATACAATGAACATGGTTATGTACAAAAATAAAATTTTTATCAAACTTATTTACTTACGTCCGACAAGGTTGTTTATTAAATTAACAGAGAGAGCATTGGAAAAATGTTTCATGCGAGATTTTTTTCTTCTTTTGTGATGAAAGTCGTCAATAATGTAATAACAAATCAAGCTGGTATAAATCACAGTTATAGGTTAATGTCACAGAACACAGAATATAGTAAAATACAGAATACAGTAAAACATAGAAACAAACAATCAAGTGATGACATCGGCAATATGGTCTTCGGCAGAACGTCGGTCTAAGGATAACAGGTAACTATATATCGCACTTAGATTTTTGGTGTCAGTCTTCTTGTTGATATTATTTTCATTTTCGTTGATGAAGCACATCTCAAGAAAGGTTCTTTTGTTGTAGTTAGAGTTGACACATAATATTTCGGTCTCATTGAACTTGAATACGTGGTCCAATGATGATGAGTGGCTTGCCAATGCGCATCTGTCAGGTCGTAGCCTGGCATCACTCTTATGGATGGCAATACGTTTTTTTAGGCATTGAGAAGTTTGGCCAATGTATACAGAATTGCAGTTTCCACATGCGATGCGATACACCACGTCTGATTTGGACATGATGTGGACTCTGTCCTTGATCTTTGTAAAAATATTCCTTACTGTTAGTGGGTTGTACCTTGCAATTTTTATATTTTCGATCTCCTTTAGGATGTGGCTCAACTTATTTGTTAAAGATGGAATGAGGGGTAGGGATACATATTTGATGGGCTCGTTTTGGGCTGTTGTTATTACTTCTTCTGTTGGTGGTCTACTTTGAATCTGGTCAAGGGGCAGGGCATGGAGGCATTTTTTTAAAAATATCCTAGGGTAGCCATTGTTTTCAAAAATGTTGAGTAGTTTTTCTTCCGCGGATTTCAGGTAGTCGGGGTGGCAGATATTTTTTATTCGTTTGAACATTCCTTTGATGAGGTTCGTTTTCATAGACCAAGAATGATTGGACTTGTAGTGGATGTACCGTCCCGAGGAGGTCGGTTTCTGGTACCAATCGAGTTTGATCACATTATCTGTACATCTCATCACCTTCGTGTCTAGGAATGGAACCCCATTGTCAGTTTCCTCCTCGACCGTGAACTTGATGTGTGAATTAAAGCTGTTAAAGATTGTTAGAGTTGTAGAGGTCATGTCTTCAGGAATAGCAAGCAGGAGGTCGTCGACGTATTGATAAACCACCGGTGGGTGGAAGGGTAGCAAGGGGATGCAATAATTCAGAAGTACTGTCATAACAATAAGGGCCAGGATGGAACTAGTTTCATTACCCATTGCACACCCGAAGATCTGGGAGAAGAAAGATCCCCTGAATGTAAAATAACTGGAGTCAAATAAGAACTTGATGATCGATATGAACAAAGACATTTCGATGTTTGTGATCTGGTGTATCCTATTCCAATCAGACTGAATAATTTGTATGACTAGGTCCAGTGAAATGTTCGTGAACAAACTGATGGCGTCTAAAGAAACGAGTTTGTACCCTTGAGGTAATATGAGGTTGTTTATTTGTCTGCTAAATTGAAAGGAGTCAGCTATGGAATATGTCAGGGAGCCAGAGAACGCTTCTGTGAGGATGTGTGTCATAAAGTGACTGAGTTCAGCTGTGGCTGAACCGATGGTAGAGACAATGGGTCGCAATGGAATGTCGGGTTTGTGGACTTTGGGAAGACCATATATTCTTGGTGGTATTGCCTTGTATGTGGTTAATTGTTTGGCCATGGCAGCATCGATAATACCTATATCTTTTAGTTGTTTAATAATCTTGTTATTCTTATTTTGGATTTGATTAGTGGGATCTTTTGTTAATCGTTTGTAAATTGCTGAATCTTGTAAGAGTTGATTCATCTTATGCTCATACTGATCTACGGAAAGTACTACAGTGATGTTGCCTTTGTCAGCGGGGGTGACAACTAGATCATTGTGTGCTCTGATGTATTTTTTGGCCTTGGTGAAAAGGTGATGTTCGAAGCTTTGTGTTCTCTGATGTGAGTGTACGTAGTTTGTGATGGCGTTGGTGCATTTGGCCCTCAAGATATTCTGCGTGGGGGTGGGAGCCAACCCGATTATGTTTTCAACGTCTGCTATGATATTCTTAATGGGTAGATCCATAATTGGAACAGGAGCTACCCCGAATTTGGGTCCTAAACTTAAGATTACTTTAACATCAGTTGGGATCTGTGTAGTTGTCATGTTGTGGAGCCAATCATCTTGGACTTTGATGGATTGGATTTTTTGTCTTTTTAGTTCCCAAAATTTTTTGTCTAGGAGTTTTTTGTTGGTTGAAAATATAGTCTTGTATGATCTGTTCTGTGTATGAAGAAATTGTTTCAGTATCCCTTCTGGTACGAGTTCAGACAGTTTATTTTTTAATTGTTCAAGGTTGGAAGAAAGGACCGCGATTTTCTTTATGGTAAATGATATTTCCATGTTAAGAATTTTGGTTGATATTTTGTTGCCAAAAAGACTGACCTTTCTATTGTTCCCTGCGTCATCAGACAAAAGGTTGGTTAAACATTTGACGTTCTGGACGATGTGTCTGGGGAAAATTCCCGCTGTTCTGCATCGAAGTAGGAAGTTTCTCCTGCTGGTCATCTTTGCTAATTTGGTGTTAAGGTGGGCCCGAAGTCTCATCCTCTCAGACGCAGCTGCACCATAGCTCAATTCCACGTCCTCAAAGAAACCCATATCTGTATTGTATATTGGAACTATATTTGCCGAAAGAAATAGGGGAAAGTAGTTATTTGGGTTCTTCAGCAATTGGTTGGGCAATAATCAACAATCAAGTGTCTTTACATCTATATTTCGAATCGTCTGTGATTCTTCTTCAGGATGCTAAAATACAATGAACATGGTTATGTACAAAAATAAAATTTTTATCAAACTTATTTACTTACGTCCGACAAGGTTGTTTATTAAATTAACAGAGAGAGCATTGGAAAAATGTTTCATGCGAGATTTTTTTTTCTTCTTTTGTGATGAAAGTCGTCAATAATGTAATAACAAATCAAGCTGGTATAAATCACAGTTATAGGTTAATGTCACAGAACACAGAATATAGTAAAATACAGAATACAGTAAAACATAGAAACAAACAATCAAGTGATGACATCGGCAATATGGTCTTCGGCAGAACGTCGGTCTAAGGATAACAGGTAACTATATATCGCACTTAGATTTTTGGTGTCAGTCTTCTTGTTGATATTATTTTCATTTTCGTTGATGAAGCACATCTCAAGAAAGGTTCTTTTGTTGTAGTTAGAGTTGACACATAATATTTCGGTCTCATTGAACTTGAATACGTGGTCCAATGATGATGAGTGGCTTGCCAATGCGCATCTGTCAGGTCGTAGCCTGGCATCACTCTTATGGATGGCAATACGTTTTTTTAGGCATTGAGAAGTTTGGCCAATGTATACAGAATTGCAGTTTCCACATGCGATGCGATACACCACGTCTGATTTGGACATGATGTGGACTCTGTCCTTGATCTTTGTAAAAATATTCCTTACTGTTAGTGGGTTGTACCTTGCAATTTTTATATTTTCGATCTCCTTTAGGATGTGGCTCAACTTATTTGTTAAAGATGGAATGAGGGGTAGGGATACATATTTGATGGGCTCGTTTTGGGCTGTTGTTATTACTTCTTCTGTTGGTGGTCTACTTTGAATCTGGTCAAGGGGCAGGGCATGGAGGCATTTTTTTAAAAATATCCTAGGGTAGCCATTGTTTTCAAAAATGTTGAGTAGTTTTTCTTCCGCGGATTTCAGGTAGTCGGGGTGGCAGATATTTTTTATTCGTTTGAACATTCCTTTGATGAGGTTCGTTTTCATAGACCAAGAATGATTGGAACTTGTAGTGGATGTACCGTCCCGAGGAGGTCGGTTTCTGGTACCAATCGAGTTTGATCACATTATCTGTACATCTCATCACCTTCGTGTCTAGGAATGGAACCCCATTGTCAGTTTCCTCCTCGACCGTGAACTTGATGTGTGAATTAAAGCTGTTAAAGATTGTTAGAGTTGTAGAGGTCATGTCTTCAGGAATAGCAAGCAGGAGGTCGTCGACGTATTGATAAACCACCGGTGGGTGGAAGGGTAGCAAGGGGATGCAATAATTCAGAAGTACTGTCATAACAATAAGGGCCAGGATGGAACTAGTTTCATTACCCATTGCACACCCGAAGATCTGGGAGAAGAAAGATCCCCTGAATGTAAAATAACTGGAGTCAAATAAGAACTTGATGATCGATATGAACAAAGACATTTCGATGTTTGTGATCTGGTGTATCCTATTCCAATCAGACTGAATAATTTGTATGACTAGGTCCAGTGAAATGTTCGTGAACAAACTGATGGCGTCTAAAGAAACGAGTTTGTACCCTTGAGGTAATATGAGGTTGTTTATTTGTCTGCTAAATTGAAAGGAGTCAGCTATGGAATATGTCAGGGAGCCAGAGAACGCTTCTGTGAGGATGTGTGTCATAAAGTGACTGAGTTCAGCTGTGGCTGAACCGATGGTAGAGACAATGGGTCGCAATGGAATGTCGGGTTTGTGGACTTTGGGAAGACCATATATTCTTGGTGGTATTGCCTTGTATGTGGTTAATTGTTTGGCCATGGCAGCATCGATAATACCTATATCTTTTAGTTGTTTAATAATCTTGTTATTCTTATTTTGGATTTGATTAGCAAGATGACCAGCAGGAGAAACTTCCTACTTCGATGCAGAACAGCGGGAATTTTCCCCAGACACATCGTCCAGAACGTCAAATGTTTAACCAACCTTTTGTCTGATGACGCAGGGAACAATAGAAAGGTCAGTCTTTTTGGCAACAAAATATCAACCAAAATTCTTAACATGGAAATATCATTTACCATAAAGAAAATCGCGGTCCTTTCTTCCAACCTTGAACAATTAAAAAATAAACTGTCTGAACTCGTACCAGAAGGGATACTGAAACAATTTCTTCATACACAGAACAGATCATACAAGACTATATTTTCAACCAACAAAAAACTCCTAGACAAAAAATTTTGGGAACTAAAAAGACAAAAAATCCAATCCATCAAAGTCCAAGATGATTGGCTCCACAACATGACAACTACACAGATCCCAACTGATGTTAAAGTAATCTTAAGTTTAGGACCCAATTCGGGGTAGCTCCTGTTCCAATTATGGATCTACCCATTAAGAATATCATAGCAGACGTTGAAAACATAATCGGGTTGGCTCCCACCCCCACGCAGAATATCTTGAGGGCCAAATGCACCAACGCCATCACAAACTACGTACACTCACATCAGAGAACACAAAGCTTCGAACATCACCTTTTCACCAAGGCCAAAAAATACATCAGAGCACACAATGATCTAGTTGTCACCCCCGCTGACAAAGGCAACATCACTGTAGTACTTTCCGTAGATCAGTATGAGCATAAGATGAATCAACTCTTACAAGATTCAGCAATTTACAAACGATTAACAAAAGATCCCACTAATCAAATCCAAAATAAGAATAACAAGATTATTAAACAACTAAAAGATATAGGTATTATCGATGCTGCCATGGCCAAACAATTAACCACATACAAGGCAATACCACCAAGAATATATGGTCTTCCCAAAGTCCACAAACCCGACATTCCATTGCGACCCATTGTCTCTACCATCGGTTCAGCCACAGCTGAACTCAGTCACTTTATGACACACATCCTCACAGAAGCGTTCTCTGGCTCCCTGACATATTCCATAGCTGACTCCTTTCAATTTAGCAGACAAATAAACAACCTCATATTACCTCAAGGGTACAAACTCGTTTCTTTAGACGCCATCAGTTTGTTCACGAACATTTCACTGGACCTAGTCATACAAATTATTCAGTCTGATTGGAATAGGATACACCAGATCACAAACATCGAAATGTCTTTGTTCATATCGATCATCAAGTTCTTATTTGACTCCAGTTATTTTACATTCAGGGGATCTTTCTTCTCCCAGATCTTCGGGTGTGCAATGGGTAATGAAACTAGTTCCATCCTGGCCCTTATTGTTATGACAGTACTTCTGAATTATTGCATCCCCTTGCTACCCTTCCACCCACCGGTGGTTTATCAATACGTCGACGACCTCCTGCTTGCTATTCCTGAAGACATGACCTCTACAACTCTAACAATCTTTAACAGCTTTAATTCACACATCAAGTTCACGGTCGAGGAGGAAACTGACAATGGGGTTCCATTCCTAGACACGAAGGTGATGAGATGTACAGATAATGTGATCAAACTCGATTGGTACCAGAAACCGACCTCCTCGGGACGGTACATCCACTACAAGTCCAATCATTCTTGGTCTATGAAAACGAACCTCATCAAAGGAATGTTCAAACGAATAAAAAATATCTGCCACCCCGACTACCTGAAATCCGCGGAAGAAAAACTACTCAACATTTTTGAAAACAATGGCTACCCTAGGATATTTTTAAAAAAATGCCTCCATGCCCTGCCCCTTGACCAGATTCAAAGTAGACCACCAACAGAAGAAGTAATAACAACAGCCCAAAACGAGCCCATCAAATATGTATCCCTACCCCTCATTCCATCTTTAACAAATAAGTTGAGCCACATCCTAAAGGAGATCGAAAATATAAAAATTGCAAGGTACAACCCACTAACAGTAAGGAATATTTTTACAAAGATCAAGGACAGAGTCCACATCATGTCCAAATCAGACGTGGTGTATCGCATCGCATGTGGAAACTGCAATTCTGTATACATTGGCCAAACTTCTCAATGCCTAAAAAAACGTATTGCCATCCATAAGAGTGATGCCAGGCTACGACCTGACAGATGCGCATTGGCAAGCCACTCATCATCATTGGACCACGTATTCAAGTTCAATGAGACCGAAATATTATGTGTCAACTCTAACTACAACAAAAGAACCTTTCTTGAGATGTGCTTCATCAACGAAAATGAAAATAATATCAACAAGAAGACTGACACCAAAAATCTAAGTGCGATATATAGTTACCTGTTATCCTTAGACCGACGTTCTGCCGAAGACCATATTGCCGATGTCATCACTTGATTGTTTGTTTCTATGTTTTACTGTATTCTGTATTTTACTATATTCTGTGTTCTGTGACATTAACCTATAACTGTGATTTATACCAGCTTGATTTGTTATTACATTATTGACGACTTTCATCACAAAAGAAGAAAAAAATCTCGCATGAAACATTTTTCCAATGCTCTCTCTGTTAATTTAATAAACAACCTTGTCGGACGTAAGTAAATAAGTTTGATAAAAATTTTATTTTTGTACATAACCATGTTCATTGTATTTTAGCATCCTGAAGAAGAATCACAGACGATTCGAAATATAGATGTAAAGACACTTGATTGTTGATTATTGCCCAACCAATTGCTGAAGAACCCAAATAACTACTTTCCCCTATTTCTTTCGGCAAATATAGTTCCAATATACAATACAGATATGGGTTTCTTTGAGGACGTGGAATTGAGCTATGGTGCAGCTGCGTCTGAGAGGATGAGACTTCGGGCCCACCTTAACACCAAATTAGCAAAGATGACCAGCAGGAGAAACTTCCTACTTCGATGCAGAACAGCGGGAATTTTCCCCAGACACATCGTCCAGAACGTCAAATGTTTAACCAACCTTTTGTCTGATGACGCAGGGAACAATAGAAAGGTCAGTCTTTTTGGCAACAAAATATCAACCAAAATTCTTAACATGGAAATATCATTTACCATAAAGAAAATCGCGGTCCTTTCTTCCAACCTTGAACAATTAAAAATAAACTGTCTGAACTCGTACCAGAAGGGATACTGAAACAATTTCTTCATACACAGAACAGATCATACAAGACTATATTTTCAACCAACAAAAAACTCCTAGACAAAAAATTTTGGGAACTAAAAAGACAAAAAATCCAATCCATCAAAGTCCAAGATGATTGGCTCCACAACATGACAACTACACAGATCCCAACTGATGTTAAAGTAATCTTAAGTTTAGGACCCAAATTCGGGGTAGCTCCTGTTCCAATTATGGATCTACCCATTAAGAATATCATAGCAGACGTTGAAAACATAATCGGGTTGGCTCCCACCCCCACGCAGAATATCTTGAGGGCCAAATGCACCAACGCCATCACAAACTACGTACACTCACATCAGAGAACACAAAGCTTCGAACATCACCTTTTCACCAAGGCCAAAAAATACATCAGAGCACACAATGATCTAGTTGTCACCCCCGCTGACAAAGGCAACATCACTGTAGTACTTTCCGTAGATCAGTATGAGCATAAGATGAATCAACTCTTACAAGATTCAGCAATTTACAAACGATTAACAAAAGATCCCACTAATCAAATCCAAAATAAGAATAACAAGATTATTAAACAACTAAAAGATATAGGTATTATCGATGCTGCCATGGCCAAACAATTAACCACATACAAGGCAATACCACCAAGAATATATGGTCTTCCCAAAGTCCACAAACCCGACATTCCATTGCGACCCATTGTCTCTACCATCGGTTCAGCCACAGCTGAACTCAGTCACTTTATGACACACATCCTCACAGAAGCGTTCTCTGGCTCCCTGACATATTCCATAGCTGACTCCTTTCAATTTAGCAGACAAATAAACAACCTCATATTACCTCAAGGGTACAAACTCGTTTCTTTAGACGCCATCAGTTTGTTCACGAACATTTCACTGGACCTAGTCATACAAATTATTCAGTCTGATTGGAATAGGATACACCAGATCACAAACATCGAAATGTCTTTGTTCATATCGATCATCAAGTTCTTATTTGACTCCAGTTATTTTACATTCAGGGGATCTTTCTTCTCCCAGATCTTCGGGTGTGCAATGGGTAATGAAACTAGTTCCATCCTGGCCCTTATTGTTATGACAGTACTTCTGAATTATTGCATCCCCTTGCTACCCTTCCACCCACCGGTGGTTTATCAATACGTCGACGACCTCCTGCTTGCTATTCCTGAAGACATGACCTCTACAACTCTAACAATCTTTAACAGCTTTAATTCACACATCAAGTTCACGGTCGAGGAGGAAACTGACAATGGGGTTCCATTCCTAGACACGAAGGTGATGAGATGTACAGATAATGTGATCAAACTCGATTGGTACCAGAAACCGACCTCCTCGGGACGGTACATCCACTACAAGTCCAATCATTCTTGGTCTATGAAAACGAACCTCATCAAAGGAATGTTCAAACGAATAAAAAATATCTGCCACCCCGACTACCTGAAATCCGCGGAAGAAAAACTACTCAACATTTTTGAAAACAATGGCTACCCTAGGATATTTTTAAAAAAATGCCTCCATGCCCTGCCCCTTGACCAGATTCAAAGTAGACCACCAACAGAAGAAGTAATAACAACAGCCCAAAACGAGCCCATCAAATATGTATCCCTACCCCTCATTCCATCTTTAACAAATAAGTTGAGCCACATCCTAAAGGAGATCGAAAATATAAAAATTGCAAGGTACAACCCACTAACAGTAAGGAATATTTTTACAAAGATCAAGGACAGAGTCCACATCATGTCCAAATCAGACGTGGTGTATCGCATCGCATGTGGAAACTGCAATTCTGTATACATTGGCCAAACTTCTCAATGCCTAAAAAAACGTATTGCCATCCATAAGAGTGATGCCAGGCTACGACCTGACAGATGCGCATTGGCAAGCCACTCATCATCATTGGACCACGTATTCAAGTTCAATGAGACCGAAATATTATGTGTCAACTCTAACTACAACAAAAGAACCTTTCTTGAGATGTGCTTCATCAACGAAAATGAAAATAATATCAACAAGAAGACTGACACCAAAAATCTAAGTGCGATATATAGTTACCTGTTATCCTTAGACCGACGTTCTGCCGAAGACCATATTGCCGATGTCATCACTTGATTGTTTGTTTCTATGTTTTACTGTATTCTGTATTTTACTATATTCTGTGTTCTGTGACATTAACCTATAACTGTGATTTATACCAGCTTGATTTGTTATTACATTATTGACGACTTTCATCACAAAGAAGAAAAAAATCTCGCATGAAACATTTTTCCAATGCTCTCTCTGTTAATTTAATAAACAACCTTGTCGGACGTAAGTAAATAAGTTTGATAAAAATTTTATTTTTGTACATAACCATGTTCATTGTATTTTAGCATCCTGAAGAAGAATCACAGACGATTCGAAATATAGATGTAAAGACACTTGATTGTTGATTATTGCCCAACCAATTGCTGAAGAACCCAAATAACTACTTTCCCCTATTTCTTTCGGCAAATATAGTTCCAATATACAATACAGATATGGGTTTCTTTGAGGACGTGGAATTGAGCTATGGTGCAGCTGCGTCTGAGAGGATGAGACTTCGGGCCCACCTTAACACCAAATTAGCAAAGATGACCAGCAGGAGAAACTTCCTACTTCGATGCAGAACAGCGGGAATTTTCCCCAGACACATCGTCCAGAACGTCAAATGTTTAACCAACCTTTTGTCTGATGACGCAGGGAACAATAGAAAGGTCAGTCTTTTTGGCAACAAAATATCAACCAAAATTCTTAACATGGAAATATCATTTACCATAAAGAAAATCGCGGTCCTTTCTTCCAACCTTGAACAATTAAAAAATAAACTGTCTGAACTCGTACCAGAAGGGATACTGAAACAATTTCTTCATACACAGAACAGATCATACAAGACTATATTTTCAACCAACAAAAAACTCCTAGACAAAAAATTTTGGGAACTAAAAAGACAAAAAATCCAATCCATCAAAGTCCAAGATGATTGGCTCCACAACATGACAACTACACAGATCCCAACTGATGTTAAAGTAATCTTAAGTTTAGGACCCAAATTCGGGGTAGCTCCTGTTCCAATTATGGATCTACCCATTAAGAATATCATAGCAGACGTTGAAAACATAATCGGGTTGGCTCCCACCCCCACGCAGAATATCTTGAGGGCCAAATGCACCAACGCCATCACAAACTACGTACACTCACATCAGAGAACACAAAGCTTCGAACATCACCTTTTCACCAAGGCCAAAAAATACATCAGAGCACACAATGATCTAGTTGTCACCCCCGCTGACAAAGGCAACATCACTGTAGTACTTTCCGTAGATCAGTATGAGCATAAGATGAATCAACTCTTACAAGATTCAGCAATTTACAAACGATTAACAAAAGATCCCACTAATCAAATCCAAAATAAGAATAACAAGATTATTAAACAACTAAAAGATATAGGTATTATCGATGCTGCCATGGCCAAACAATTAACCACATACAAGGCAATACCACCAAGAATATATGGTCTTCCCAAAGTCCACAAACCCGACATTCCATTGCGACCCATTGTCTCTACCATCGGTTCAGCCACAGCTGAACTCAGTCACTTTATGACACACATCCTCACAGAAGCGTTCTCTGGCTCCCTGACATATTCCATAGCTGACTCCTTTCAATTTAGCAGACAAATAAACAACCTCATATTACCTCAAGGGTACAAACTCGTTTCTTTAGACGCCATCAGTTTGTTCACGAACATTTCACTGGACCTAGTCATACAAATTATTCAGTCTGATTGGAATAGGATACACCAGATCACAAACATCGAAATGTCTTTGTTCATATCGATCATCAAGTTCTTATTTGACTCCAGTTATTTTACATTCAGGGGATCTTTCTTCTCCCAGATCTTCGGGTGTGCAATGGGTAATGAAACTAGTTCCATCCTGGCCCTTATTGTTATGACAGTACTTCTGAATTATTGCATCCCCTTGCTACCCTTCCACCCACCGGTGGTTTATCAATACGTCGACGACCTCCTGCTTGCTATTCCTGAAGACATGACCTCTACAACTCTAACAATCTTTAACAGCTTTAATTCACACATCAAGTTCACGGTCGAGGAGGAAACTGACAATGGGGTTCCATTCCTAGACACGAAGGTGATGAGATGTACAGATAATGTGATCAAACTCGATTGGTACCAGAAACCGACCTCCTCGGGACGGTACATCCACTACAAGTCCAATCATTCTTGGTCTATGAAAACGAACCTCATCAAAGGAATGTTCAAACGAATAAAAAATATCTGCCACCCCGACTACCTGAAATCCGCGGAAGAAAAACTACTCAACATTTTTGAAAACAATGGCTACCCTAGGATATTTTTAAAAAAATGCCTCCATGCCCTGCCCCTTGACCAGATTCAAAGTAGACCACCAACAGAAGAAGTAATAACAACAGCCCAAAACGAGCCCATCAAATATGTATCCCTACCCCTCATTCCATCTTTAACAAATAAGTTGAGCCACATCCTAAAGGAGATCGAAAATATAAAAATTGCAAGGTACAACCCACTAACAGTAAGGAATATTTTTACAAAGATCAAGGACAGAGTCCACATCATGTCCAAATCAGACGTGGTGTATCGCATCGCATGTGGAAACTGCAATTCTGTATACATTGGCCAAACTTCTCAATGCCTAAAAAAACGTATTGCCATCCATAAGAGTGATGCCAGGCTACGACCTGACAGATGCGCATTGGCAAGCCACTCATCATCATTGGACCACGTATTCAAGTTCAATGAGACCGAAATATTATGTGTCAACTCTAACTACAACAAAAGAACCTTTCTTGAGATGTGCTTCATCAACGAAAATGAAAATAATATCAACAAGAAGACTGACACCAAAAATCTAAGTGCGATATATAGTTACCTGTTATCCTTAGACCGACGTTCTGCCGAAGACCATATTGCCGATGTCATCACTTGATTGTTTGTTTCTATGTTTTACTGTATTCTGTATTTTACTATATTCTGTGTTCTGTGACATTAACCTATAACTGTGATTTATACCAGCTTGATTTGTTATTACATTATTGACGACTTTCATCACAAAAGAAGAAAAAAATCTCGCATGAAACATTTTTCCAATGCTCTCTCTGTTAATTTAATAAACAACCTTGTCGGACGTAAGTAAATAAGTTTGATAAAAATTTTATTTTTGTACATAACCATGTTCATTGTATTTTAGCATCCTGAAGAAGAATCACAGACGATTCGAAATATAGATGTAAAGACACTTGATTGTTGATTATTGCCCAACCAATTGCTGAAGAACCCAAATAACTACTTTCCCCTATTTCTTTCGGCAAATATAGTTCCAATATACAATACAGATATGGGTTTCTTTGAGGACGTGGAATTGAGCTATGGTGCAGCTGCGTCTGAGAGGATGAGACTTCGGGCCCACCTTAACACCAAATTAGCAAAGATGACCAGCAGGAGAAACTTCCTACTTCGATGCAGAACAGCGGGAATTTTCCCCAGACACATCGTCCAGAACGTCAAATGTTTAACCAACCTTTTGTCTGATGACGCAGGGAACAATAGAAAGGTCAGTCTTTTTGGCAACAAAATATCAACCAAAATTCTTAACATGGAAATATCATTTACCATAAAGAAAATCGCGGTCCTTTCTTCCAACCTTGAACAATTAAAAAATAAACTGTCTGAACTCGTACCAGAAGGGATACTGAAACAATTTCTTCATACACAGAACAGATCATACAAGACTATATTTTCAACCAACAAAAAACTCCTAGACAAAAAATTTTGGGAACTAAAAAGACAAAAAATCCAATCCATCAAAGTCCAAGATGATTGGCTCCACAACATGACAACTACACAGATCCCAACTGATGTTAAAGTAATCTTAAGTTTAGGACCCAAATTCGGGGTAGCTCCTGTTCCAATTATGGATCTACCCATTAAGAATATCATAGCAGACGTTGAAAACATAATCGGGTTGGCTCCCACCCCCACGCAGAATATCTTGAGGGCCAAATGCACCAACGCCATCACAAACTACGTACACTCACATCAGAGAACACAAAGCTTCGAACATCACCTTTTCACCAAGGCCAAAAAATACATCAGAGCACACAATGATCTAGTTGTCACCCCCGCTGACAAAGGCAACATCACTGTAGTACTTTCCGTAGATCAGTATGAGCATAAGATGAATCAACTCTTACAAGATTCAGCAATTTACAAACGATTAACAAAAGATCCCACTAATCAAATCCAAAATAAGAATAACAAGATTATTAAACAACTAAAAGATATAGGTATTATCGATGCTGCCATGGCCAAACAATTAACCACATACAAGGCAATACCACCAAGAATATATGGTCTTCCCAAAGTCCACAAACCCGACATTCCATTGCGACCCATTGTCTCTACCATCGGTTCAGCCACAGCTGAACTCAGTCACTTTATGACACACATCCTCACAGAAGCGTTCTCTGGCTCCCTGACATATTCCATAGCTGACTCCTTTCAATTTAGCAGACAAATAAACAACCTCATATTACCTCAAGGGTACAAACTCGTTTCTTTAGACGCCATCAGTTTGTTCACGAACATTTCACTGGACCTAGTCATACAAATTATTCAGTCTGATTGGAATAGGATACACCAGATCACAAACATCGAAATGTCTTTGTTCATATCGATCATCAAGTTCTTATTTGACTCCAGTTATTTTACATTCAGGGGATCTTTCTTCTCCCAGATCTTCGGGTGTGCAATGGGTAATGAAACTAGTTCCATCCTGGCCCTTATTGTTATGACAGTACTTCTGAATTATTGCATCCCCTTGCTACCCTTCCACCCACCGGTGGTTTATCAATACGTCGACGACCTCCTGCTTGCTATTCCTGAAGACATGACCTCTACAACTCTAACAATCTTTAACAGCTTTAATTCACACATCAAGTTCACGGTCGAGGAGGAAACTGACAATGGGGTTCCATTCCTAGACACGAAGGTGATGAGATGTACAGATAATGTGATCAAACTCGATTGGTACCAGAAACCGACCTCCTCGGGACGGTACATCCACTACAAGTCCAATCATTCTTGGTCTATGAAAACGAACCTCATCAAAGGAATGTTCAAACGAATAAAAAATATCTGCCACCCCGACTACCTGAAATCCGCGGAAGAAAAACTACTCAACATTTTTGAAAACAATGGCTACCCTAGGATATTTTTAAAAAAATGCCTCCATGCCCTGCCCCTTGACCAGATTCAAAGTAGACCACCAACAGAAGAAGTAATAACAACAGCCCAAAACGAGCCCATCAAATATGTATCCCTACCCCTCATTCCATCTTTAACAAATAAGTTGAGCCACATCCTAAAGGAGATCGAAAATATAAAAATTGCAAGGTACAACCCACTAACAGTAAGGAATATTTTTACAAAGATCAAGGACAGAGTCCACATCATGTCCAAATCAGACGTGGTGTATCGCATCGCATGTGGAAACTGCAATTCTGTATACATTGGCCAAACTTCTCAATGCCTAAAAAAACGTATTGCCATCCATAAGAGTGATGCCAGGCTACGACCTGACAGATGCGCATTGGCAAGCCACTCATCATCATTGGACCACGTATTCAAGTTCAATGAGACCGAAATATTATGTGTCAACTCTAACTACAACAAAAGAACCTTTCTTGAGATGTGCTTCATCAACGAAAATGAAAATAATATCAACAAGAAGACTGACACCAAAAATCTAAGTGCGATATATAGTTACCTGTTATCCTTAGACCGACGTTCTGCCGAAGACCATATTGCCGATGTCATCACTTGATTGTTTGTTTCTATGTTTTACTGCATTCTGTATTTTACTATATTCTGTGTTCTGTGACATTAACCTATAACTGTGATTTATACCAGCTTGATTTGTTATTACATTATTGACGACTTTCATCACAAAAGAAGAAAAAAATCTCGCATGAAACATTTTTCCAATGCTCTCTCTGTTAATTTAATAAACAACCTTGTCGGACGTAAGTAAATAAGTTTGATAAAAATTTTATTTTTGTACATAACCATGTTCATTGTATTTTAGCATCCTGAAGAAGAATCACAGACGATTCGAAATATAGATGTAAAGACACTTGATTGTTGATTATTGCCCAACCAATTGCTGAAGAACCCAAATAACTACTTTCCCCTATTTCTTTCGGCAAATATAGTTCCAATATACAATACAGATATGGGTTTCTTTGAGGACGTGGAATTGAGCTATGGTGCAGCTGCGTCTGAGAGGATGAGACTTCGGGCCCACCTTAACACCAAATTAGCAAAGATGACCAGCAGGAGAAACTTCCTACTTCGATGCAGAACAGCGGGAATTTTCCCCAGACACATCGTCCAGAACGTCAAATGTTTAACCAACCTTTTGTCTGATGACGCAGGGAACAATAGAAAGGTCAGTCTTTTTGGCAACAAAATATCAACCAAAATTCTTAACATGGAAATATCATTTACCATAAAGAAAATCGCGGTCCTTTCTTCCAACCTTGAACAATTAAAAAATAAACTGTCTGAACTCGTACCAGAAGGGATACTGAAACAATTTCTTCATACACAGAACAGATCATACAAGACTATATTTTCAACCAACAAAAAACTCCTAGACAAAAAATTTTGGGAACTAAAAAGACAAAAAATCCAATCCATCAAAGTCCAAGATGATTGGCTCCACAACATGACAACTACACAGATCCCAACTGATGTTAAAGTAATCTTAAGTTTAGGACCCAAATTCGGGGTAGCTCCTGTTCCAATTATGGATCTACCCATTAAGAATATCATAGCAGACGTTGAAAACATAATCGGGTTGGCTCCCACCCCCACGCAGAATATCTTGAGGGCCAAATGCACCAACGCCATCACAAACTACGTACACTCACATCAGAGAACACAAAGCTTCGAACATCACCTTTTCACCAAGGCCAAAAAATACATCAGAGCACACAATGATCTAGTTGTCACCCCCGCTGACAAAGGCAACATCACTGTAGTACTTTCCGTAGATCAGTATGAGCATAAGATGAATCAACTCTTACAAGATTCAGCAATTTACAAACGATTAACAAAAGATCCCACTAATCAAATCCAAAATAAGAATAACAAGATTATTAAACAACTAAAAGATATAGGTATTATCGATGCTGCCATGGCCAAACAATTAACCACATACAAGGCAATACCACCAAGAATATATGGTCTTCCCAAAGTCCACAAACCCGACATTCCATTGCGACCCATTGTCTCTACCATCGGTTCAGCCACAGCTGAACTCAGTCACTTTATGACACACATCCTCACAGAAGCGTTCTCTGGCTCCCTGACATATTCCATAGCTGACTCCTTTCAATTTAGCAGACAAATAAACAACCTCATATTACCTCAAGGGTACAAACTCGTTTCTTTAGACGCCATCAGTTTGTTCACGAACATTTCACTGGACCTAGTCATACAAATTATTCAGTCTGATTGGAATAGGATACACCAGATCACAAACATCGAAATGTCTTTGTTCATATCGATCATCAAGTTCTTATTTGACTCCAGTTATTTTACATTCAGAGGATCTTTCTTCTCCCAGATCTTCGGGTGTGCAATGGGTAATGAAACTAGTTCCATCCTGGCCCTTATTGTTATGACAGTACTTCTGAATTATTGCATCCCCTTGCTACCCTTCCACCCACCGGTGGTTTATCAATACGTCGACGACCTCCTGCTTGCTATTCCTGAAGACATGACCTCTACAACTCTAACAATCTTTAACAGCTTTAATTCACACATCAAGTTCACGGTCGAGGAGGAAACTGACAATGGGGTTCCATTCCTAGACACGAAGGTGATGAGATGTACAGATAATGTGATCAAACTCGATTGGTACCAGAAACCGACCTCCTCGGGACGGTACATCCACTACAAGTCCAATCATTCTTGGTCTATGAAAACGAACCTCATCAAAGGAATGTTCAAACGAATAAAAAATATCTGCCACCCCGACTACCTGAAATCCGCGGAAGAAAAACTACTCAACATTTTTGAAAACAATGGCTACCCTAGGATATTTTTAAAAAAATGCCTCCATGCCCTGCCCCTTGACCAGATTCAAAGTAGACCACCAACAGAAGAAGTAATAACAACAGCCCAAAACGAGCCCATCAAATATGTATCCCTACCCCTCATTCCATCTTTAACAAATAAGTTGAGCCACATCCTAAAGGAGATCGAAAATATAAAAATTGCAAGGTACAACCCACTAACAGTAAGGAATATTTTTACAAAGATCAAGGACAGAGTCCACATCATGTCCAAATCAGACGTGGTGTATCGCATCGCATGTGGAAACTGCAATTCTGTATACATTGGCCAAACTTCTCAATGCCTAAAAAAACGTATTGCCATCCATAAGAGTGATGCCAGGCTACGACCTGACAGATGCGCATTGGCAAGCCACTCATCATCATTGGACCACGTATTCAAGTTCAATGAGACCGAAATATTATGTGTCAACTCTAACTACAACAAAAGAACCTTTCTTGAGATGTGCTTCATCAACGAAAATGAAAATAATATCAACAAGAAGACTGACACCAAAAATCTAAGTGCGATATATAGTTACCTGTTATCCTTAGACCGACGTTCTGCCGAAGACCATATTGCCGATGTCATCACTTGATTGTTTGTTTCTATTTTTACTGTATTCTGTATTTTACTATATTCTGTGTTCTGTGACATTAACCTATAACTGTGATTTATACCAGCTTGATTTGTTATTACATTATTGACGACTTTCATCACAAAAGAAGAAAAAAATCTCGCATGAAACATTTTTCCAATGCTCTCTCTGTTAATTTAATAAACAACCTTGTCGGACGTAAGTAAATAAGTTTGATAAAAATTTTATTTTTGTACATAACCATGTTCATTGTATTTTAGCATCCTGAAGAAGAATCACAGACGATTCGAAATATAGATGTAAAGACACTTGATTGTTGATTATTGCCCAACCAATTGCTGAAGAACCCAAATAACTACTTTCCCCTATATATAGACGTATTACGCGACCTTACCAAGCCAGAAACGCCATACGCCGTTACCCTTGTCAAGCCAAAATCATTTTTACGAAGCCCGGGTCGGGCTTCGTAAAAATTCACGTGTATATTTTCTACAGAGGCTTTGTACTGCCCCACTGAGTCTATATACGAATTTTCGTATGGGCCGAAAATCGACAAATTTTTATCGCAATATATACACGTTTAGTTCATGCCATCCGCCTGTAGGTGGTGCTGCGGCGCTAACGCGTGTAAATATATACATTCTGGCGGTATAACTCGGCTCATAAGAGTCCCGCTATAATTTACATTCTATACAAAGCCCGTAAATTTGACAACGTCGCATTCAATCTGGTACTGGCTCTGACCTTTTCAATTTAATAATTGCAGATTAATTTTAATTTACAGACGCAATGGATGGAGCTGAAGGGGGTGGAAAATTAACATTTCTTATTATCTTATTGTTCTTCGAATCGATTAGAATTCACTAAGAAATAATTAGATGGAATCAAAATTTATCCTTAACAATCTTCAATGTACAATTTGAAAATTTTCATTGTAAACGAAAAATGATATAATATTCGACTTTCATAATCAGATGTAATTTTTTTCACCTCGTCTGATTTATGCTTGTTTGTATTCTGGAGGAACTGAACACATTTGCATCATATAGGTGGTTAACAGATTCGATGATCACAAAGTAGAAATAGGTGATATAGCCAAACGTGTTTCTATTTAGGTCCGGATGAATACTTCGAGCTCATTGAGAAAATATTAATTGATGCAATATTCGATAATAAATGAATCTTCCTTTCTTTCATGAGGATATAAATAACCAATTAATATTGAAAATGAACGAGAAATCTCTTGATATTTTCTGAACTAATCGTCGTGACAATGAAAACAATTTTCTTTGGCTTTCTCGTAGTATGAATTTTTCCAAAACTTCATGTAGGTTTATTCGTGAAATTAAGCTGATGCGAGAAAATTGCTGGAGTTGGAATGAAAAATCATATTATTTGAAACCTTATGTTCAAAAACCGCCAAAATTTCGTTGCGTCTTCTTGTGAATTTTTACTTTGTTGACGTCAATTACATGTTTTTTCGTTGATTACATTATCAAACAGGGCATTAATTATCCAGACATTATTTCTATGCCGTTAACTTTCGAGTCTTGTGGATATCATTTATTTTGTTAATTTTATACCTTCAACAGAATTCAACGAAATAAAAAATTAAGAGACATGTTTGACATTTTAGCTTTCCTTTCGAGAAATTCTGAATAGAAATTGTCACCTGAAGTCATGAAATATTCCAAATAAAATAGGAAATAATGTATTTTCACAATTTACTTCTTAATAATATTTCACACAATACAGGGTGATTTTTTTAAGTGTTTCATTATACGTTTCCGAGGAAGGAATTTTAATAGGGATTCAAGATTTTGGATTTTCGTTTTAGAGTACATGAACTTTAATTGTGAAATATTTTCAAGAGGAATCTACTTCCGGTTTCACCGGAAACGAATGTAACTTCGTTATTTCAAATGCAACACCCTGTATATTTATACATATTCGAATTCTTCGTTCAATTCTTCACTGATTTGATGTATGAGATGTGCATCCACTCAAGCGGTTCTTGAATTATAGCCTGATTATCAAATTTTTTGAAAAAAAGGTTATCACAAATTAGTGTCCATATCTTCAAAATCCCTCATTACAAGAATTTCTTTTTGCAAAAGTGGAACAAAAGAAAGTACGCTGATGCTGTTTCTTGTATAACTTATGAGGAAATATTATACAGGGTGTCTGAAAAAGGGCCTCAAGGTGAGCCTCAATAAAACTATGAAATCTAACTTTTTTCACATGGCAACCCTATAATTTTGTAATTCCAATCGATTGTTCGTCAAAAACCAGTTATAGTGTCTCGAACGTTTCATGCCTCTAAAATCAGTATTTTGGCCGTTATTCAATAAAATTCGAATTTCACGATTAAAGACAGGTTTCGCACAGTTTGTAAGCTTGCATTTTTGAAGCAGGCTATGTACGGAACTGTCATTCTTACTTTTTCTTACAGATCAAGCACTAAGCATAACATGCAATAATAATTTCACTGGAATGTATGTTTTTTATTTGCGGCAAATGTAACAAATTCGTAGAACAGGTAATAAGAAATTCAACGAACGAAATTCACATTTACTGACTTTAACGGAATCAAAGTTCAGGAGGTATCAAAACAATTTTCTCCGTACTGGAAGCCTTAGCCCTAAACGGACACGAGTGAATACAGTAATAGATAATGAATGATCTGTTACTGTATTCACACGATTCCGTTTTAGGTTAATGCTTCCACTACGGAGAAAATTGTTTTGATACTTCCTGAACTTCGATTTTGTTAAAGGTGGTAAATGTGGATTTCTTTCGTTAAAAGTTCTGACTGCCCTTTCTAATATTTTGTAACATTCGCCATAAATGGAGGACATATTCAATACATCACTGTAACTGTAATTCATATTTTGCATAGTGCCCGATGGATCAAAAAACTATAAATGACAGTTCTCTAAAATGCATTATAAATCAACAGACACAGCCTTCTTGGAAATTTCTATCCTAATAAATGCATGGTTAGACTAAGAAACCTGAAATTCGAATTTTATTCATTAACGGCAAAACTACTGATTTTAGAGACATGAAATGTTCGGGACATCCTAACTAGTTTTTGACGAGCCATCGATTGGAATTACAAAATCATAGGGTTGCCATTTGAAAAAAGTGAGATTTTATAGTTTTATTGAGGCTCATTTTGGGGCCCTTTTTCAGACATCCTGTATAATATTTCCTCATAAGTTATACAAGAAACAGTATCAGCGTACTTTCTTTTATTCCACTTTCGCAAAAAGAAATTCTTGTAATGAGGGATTTTGAAGATATGGACCATAATTTGTGACAACCTTTTTTTCAAAAAATTTGATAATCAGGCTATAATTCAAGAACCTGTTGAGTGGTTGCACGTACCATACATCAAATCAGTGTAGAATTGAAAGAAGAATTCGAATATGTATAAATATACAGGGTGTTGCATTTAAATAACGAAGTTACATTCGTTTCCGATGAAACCGGAAGTAGATTCCTCTTGAAAATATTTTACAATTAAAGTTTATGTACTCTAAAACGAAACTTCAAAATCTTGAATCTGTATTACAATTCCTTCCTCGAAACGTCTAATGAAACACTTAAAGAATCACCCTGTATATCGACCTAGTGAAGACATAATATTCATAACTATTATTATCTTTTCAGACGAAAACTCTAGCAATTAACATGATAATTAAATAATAATTTTTCAATCTGAATTTTTGTACCAAAAATATGTATATAACTAATGTTACGAAACGATTTGAAGATCATTGCTAAAAGTCTCAAAAAAGCAGAGTGAAGAAAAACATAAAAGAGGACAATCCATTCGAAAAGTATGAGAATATATCGAGTGAAATTTATTTTGTGAATAGAGATCGGTATACAGAATGTTCATCCGAAATTGCGTGGCTATAAACAGAACCATATAAAATTCAATTGGAATATTGAAAGGTAGAATCTTTTTATTTCCATAACAGAACTCCCGATTCAAATGGAATTTATTTGTGAATGAAGGTTGATATACTTAATGTTCATGCAAAATTTTGTGGCCATAGTGTTAGCAGAACCATAGAAAATTCAATTTGAAAATTGAAAAGAAAAATATTTATATTTCCATTTAACAGACTATCCGATTCGAATCAAATTTTTTTCTGTTCATGAAAACAGTTATACTGAAATTTTATGAAAAATTTTGTGGCCATAGTGTCAACAAAACCATAGAAAATCCAATTCGAATAATGAAAGAACAATCTTCATAGTTTCATAACAGGATAACTGATTCGAATTAAATTCATTTTGTGAATGAAGACTGATATACTGATTGTTCATGCGGAATTTCGTCGCATCATCAGAACATTAATTTCTTAATCATTTACTTTTTACATATTTCATTATCTGAATAATTTTCAGAATAAAATTCCGATTGTGCTGTGAGATTCTGCATTTATACAGGGTCTCTATAAATGATTGTAGCAGCGCAGTTGGCTTTGGATCATTCTCATTTTGTCGCTTTCTATGCGAACCACAGAGTTCTGTGATCATGCTATGCTCTGATTGGTTATAACCAATTTATAGATTGGTATTCTGTAGCGGCAAAGTAATCCAAAGCCAACTGCGCTGTTACAATAATTTATAGAGACCCTGTATATTCGGTATCAATATCAAATCTCATGTAAAATTTTGAGGTAATATTCTCATTGCTCCACCAATGAACAAGAGCTCAAAAGCTCCTGCTCAGGGCTTTTCTTGAATTTTTTTATGGAGGGTACTTGTTTGTTTGTTATTCGAATTTCAAAATCCCACAAGTGCATATACGAAAAAAATAATTATTTGACCTCGATCTATTTCATTTTCATAAAAGTGAGAGGGTTGTTGAAAAAAATATGGATTCATACACATGAACAAAAAGTGTATCCATTTGTGGCAAATCAAATCAGGGTTACGGTTCAAAAAACAACAATCCGTGAAACACTAATAAATTGATCTGTACGAACAATCCATAGAAATATTTGATTAATCATCGCGTACTGGACATGAGAATCGAGAATATCTGAAAACTAGAATGTTTAACTGATCAATTTCCAAGCTGCAATGCAAATTAAATTTATGGAAATGTCAACCCAAAATTATGAGTCATTCGATAAATTTTTGAACAGAGAATATAATCGTTTAGTTTCGAATTTTATGATGGAAAAAACTCTTCATGAAATGATTGCATTGTTTCATTCATATAAGAACAGAATGAACTAATTCCATGTGAGAAATTGGAATTTCATTGCCAATTTCAAATTTTATTTATTGTGTGAATTTTTTGTTGTTTATAGAAAAAATAACGCAAAGTGCAAATGTTCCATTTTTGGATAAGAAATGCTTAAAACCTGTACATCCTTTTCATTTAGCTCTCCTAAGATGGAAGTTACCGAAGCTAACAATAAACCGCGAAACGGAATAGTTTTTATTGATGAATCATACTTTGGCTTCCGTTGGACGCATTTCGTGTCGCGTATATCTGTTACGATCGAAAGAAATAGAGAAATAAAGCATTCAAATGCAAAAGCTACTAGAATATTTTGGCAACACCGCCTGGGCTGGGGATGGATCTAAAATCATCTATTTTGATACAGATGGGCTCAATATGTCACTAGCAGTATGCTGGGACTCTTATTGGTAGTGATAAGTCTCCAGAAATGTATAAATTATATACTTTCCCCGCATACCCCCGCACACCAGGGCTTCACTTCACCTGGGGTGTATACCGGGCTTGGTAAAGATAGCCTAATGCGTATATATATATATATATATATATATATATCTCAATCTCAAGTCACCTTTGAAAAATATATATATATATATATATATATATATTCTTTTGAAATTAAGAGCTAACATAATACAATACATAAAACAAAAATAAAAAATCCCTAACTGAGGTTGGTGCAAAACGGGGTACCATACTATTTTTTCGTATGATACCAGAGCTCAGGGAAAAACCCAGTATAAAAAACCCTGTCTCGCCGTTTCAACAAAAATGACACTCAAAAACTAATAGAATATTGAAGGATTCCTTCTTCATTCAGACCGAACGATAATCCTCTCCAGGATGCCTTCGGAATTCTGAAACGAGAAAATCAAAGCAGTAAAAAGGAACAGAAAAATAAAATGATTGAAACTCTATTAAATCGATTTAAAATTAGATTGATACATAATATATAGATGCAGAATCGCAGCACAATCGGAATTATATTTTGAGAATTATTCAGAAAATAAAATATGTGAAAAGTAAATAATTAAAGAAAAAAATGTATTATATTTCTATGATGATGCGATCCTCTTGAAATTATGCATGAAGATTTAGTATATCAGTCTCCATTCACAAAATAGATTTCAATCGTATCGGATATTTTGTTATGGAAATATAAAAATTCTTCTGTTCAATATTTCAATTCAATTTTCTATGGTTCTGTTAACACCATTTCCACATGATTTTGCTCCAAAACTCAGTTTATCAGTTTTGATTCACATAAGAAATTATTTCACTCGAATCGGATATCCTGTTATGGAAATATTGAGATTCTTATTCTCAATATTCATTCCAATTGAATTTTCTTTGGTTCTGTTGATACTCGTTTAAGTAGAATGAGCGCTCAAAAAGTGATCTTCGTAATACCCCTAATAAAATAAGTACAGAATTTCACTCACTTTCCTTCAATAATAATATAAATATTAGATTTCTATTTCAATATTAACGTTTCATTAAAAATTCCAACAGAAATCACAAAATGCAAATAACAAAAATAATTTATTTTGAATAATTTTATGCGTTTCAAAGTTAGTTTAAATCCAAAATTTCGAAAAAATATCGACCAAATCGTCAATTTTGTGAATTTTGATTTAGTGTTTATAATAAGTGTAAAATCAACGAAATTGAAAACACTTTCAATAATAGGTAATAAAAAAAATATTCCGTAATATTGAACTATCCGAATATCAACAGAACTCCGATAATGCAGTAAACAAGAAAAATTAATTTTGAATGATTTTGTGCCAACGTTAGTTCGAATTGAAAAATGCCAATAAATTTCGAGAAGAATCGTTTCCATTCCAATTATATTGCTTGCTTCAAAATATCACAGAAATTCCAAAATTTAGTAAAAACGTCAATAAATCTTATAATTTTGAGTAATAGTGTGGGTATAATTGCATAACCGCTCTAATTATTTAGATGATAATAATTATTGTGAGGATAAAAATATTTCGTTTGCATTTCAATAATATTGCACTACCAATTCGAAAAACCAACAGAAATAACATGCAGTTAAACAAGAAAAATCGATTTCAAGTCATTTTGTGCTGAGGCGTTCCCAAACATTGGTTGCAATTGAAAAATTCTTAACTAGAATCCCCGAATTTGGCGAATTTTCAGTATTCGTTCATAAGTTCATAATTATCCTGAATGGAAATATTGAAATATTGATTCCATAATACACTCAGTATCAATATTTTTCATTCGGGCAAATTTTGTATCACACCAGCAAATTTTTTCACTCTCACACTTTTCTGTATCACAATAGTAAAATTATGACTTGCGCATTTTTTTTTAATTTAGCCGAAAATTTAATTGCACAAAATCATTATTTTCAGAAGTCCAATACACACGTCACGAACACTCGAAAATATTTTCGGAAAATTTTGCTGGCGCAGGGGATACATTCTACGAACCGTTCGTGACTCCTGTTACCCTCAAACTGATTCATACCGGTATAAAACTGGTCAATGACCAGTTTATGATTTTACGCAATACTATTAAATGTAACTCCACTTGAAGTGAAAAGTGGAATATTTTGATCAGAAAAATAGATTTCGAATAATTTTATGCCGAGGGCATGTTCAAAGTTAGTACTATATAAACCGAAAAAATCGAATGAATTTCGACTAGAATCCGCGAATCTGGTAAACTTTGAGTAGGTACATAATCTTTTGTAAGGTTATCATCACCCTAACTAATTAGCCCCCAATAATTGAAATGATTCGTTTTCATCTCAATATTATAGCACTATTTGAACTAGTACCCATAGTCCCATCAACAGAAATCCCAAAATGCAGTAAACAAGAATATCGATTGAGAATAATTGTTTCCGGCGTTCGTTCTACCATCAGTTTGAATTGAAAACTTCGAATATATTTCGACTAGAATTTCCAAAATGGATGAATTTTTAGTGAAAGTTTATCCTAACAAAAAGTCGCTATTAATAATAATTATTGAAAGAATTCCTGTTCATTTCAATTATATCGCACAACAGAAATCCTAAAATGCAACAAACGAGAAAAATCGATTGCGAATATTTTTAGGCCGACGTGTGTTCGAAGGTTAGTATGAATTAAAACTTCGACAAAATTTTGACTAGATTTCCGGATTTGGTAAATAAGTTTTTAATTCCCCTTACTATGTGGGCCCTATTGATGATAATAATAGAAATATTTCATTTGTTATGAACGAACTACTTGAAAATTAGTTATAACCCAAATGACTTAAATAAATTTTCCGAAATGAAACTATTGGAATTTTAATTTGGCCGTATTAAAATAAGAATGCCACTTACCTTGTTTTTTCCATGAAATTTCCACGTAAACTCACTGGCTGTTTCTCCTGATTTGTTGTGAAAAAATAATTCCAGGTGTACGATTCTTATTTTATTATTATTATATTATGTTTTGTTTTGGTAATAATTCAGTGCAATTTCCCATTTATCCCTTTCCCGTCCTATATATGTTGAAACTGACCATATGAGAGGGACAGAAGAGAGAGAGAAGAATTGATGTTCACCGTCTCGAGGACGAGGGGAACATATGATAGTATTCTAAGGCTGTCACCGAACGAGGTAAAACGATTTTTACTTACACCGAACGAAATTATTCATATCATTTTCTCTTCATCGTTTTAATTATCACCGAAAAGTTATTGTGTTGTGTTGATGGAAATAACGCCCCTGCTGGAAAGCAAGAAATTCAACGCAAGAGGTTCTTATCAGGTGATTGGTCAGTTTTCCCAATTTTCCTTGATATTTTCTTCATTATATTTTCCATTGATGCCTTGAACTGAATAACTGATAATTAATTATTTCATTTCTTTTAAAATAATCAAACACCAGGTTCAAGGTCACAAAACACTTTAAGATTTTCACTCTATACACGCACTATTAAAATTTTCACCCATGCACTTTTCGTATCTCTCACGTAAATTTTTCACTCCCCCACTTTCACACCCGGAAAAATTTCACTCGAACACTTGCAGCCAAAAATTTAATCGCACGAAATCGCTATTTTCAAAATTTTGATATACATTTCCCGAACACTAGAAAATATTTTTGGAAATTTTTCCTCGAGCAGGGGGTACATTCTAGGAACCGTACGTGACCCTCGTTCGCGTTAGACTGATTCATCTCAGTTTAAACTGGTCATGAACTGGTGATATACCTGATTCATGATATTACGCAAAACGATTATGTAACTTCCCTTCCTTGCATTCGGAGTTTTCCTTACCCCCTGACGATATATAGGCTGTTACACATGGAGAGTCGAACATTTTGATGAGATATAGTTCTAACTTTATCATTTTGATGGAAAATAAGGAAAAATTAATAATTTTATCACTCTTACAATAAGAATAAAACTAAACATTATCTGAACAGCAAAAGTTTACGCATCAATCAAATATTTTGAACTATTAAATCGATTGAATGATTTTGAGCGAATTTTTCAAAACTTTCTGAGCGATTGTATCAGCACTGTATTTTGATCGTTATTCAATTAATTCTTGGTTTATTGTTTAGAAATGATTCCATTATAAGTCTGATACTAAAATTTTTAAATTTCTCAGTGGAATATCAAATCAATTATATTGTTTGTCCCTTGAAAATATGGTGTACCTACTTGCTCATTGTGCATTTTCAGAAAACATATATTTTTGGGAACTTATATGCTTCTGTTAACACTATGGCCACAAAATTTTGCATGAGGCTCATAATGAGCATCTGCATGTGGCTGCAAAATTTCATTTCGATTGATTTCGTTTTTTCATAGATATTGAGAAACAAAAATTTTAGATGGCCATATCTTATGGAACACCTTCTACGATTCGGCTGGTTAACGAAATGAACTCTTTATAGGGCAAAAGAGTTGGGCTTGGAATATCATCCTGAAATTTTGTGGGAATATCGTGAAAGATCCCTAGTTATCAAAAGTGTATTTAGTTTTTTTTCGATATAGCCCCAAACTCAAAATTTTGGGTGGGACATATTTGTCCGAGTGACCGTTACGAGCATAATGTTTCGCTTAAAGTTCATAGGGACAATTATGTCCCACCAATTAAATTACCTGAAAAATTTGAAAATTATCGAATGAAAAAAAAAACGGAGTAATGATAATTATAAGTAATAAGTATTAAAAATGATGAAAAAAAATTGCTCTCAAAATTTTATTGGGAAAAAAAACAAGAAATAAACGATTTCATAAAAACAACAAACAGAAATTCTTATTCCAAATAACATCACAATTGTTTGAAAATAAAATGAAATTTATAAATTACTAGCTGATCCGGCAACCGTTTCTTGCCTTATAAATTATTATAAATAACCTAGATACCGACTGCAGCGCCACCTGTCGGGCTGATTTGAGAATCTAAACTATTCTCGAATCTCCACGAACACACACAAAAAATTTCATCAAAATTGGTCCAGTCGTTTAGGAGGAGTTCAGTCACATACACACGCACACAAGAAATATATATATATTAAGATAATTAATTTTCTTATAAAAACGCAGAAATAAACATTTGACTCCATAAAAAAACGAAAATTATATATAATTCTCTTATGGAAGTATGTCGGTCCTGTTCACGAATTGTGGAATTTGGAGAATTGTTGAGCCAACAATGTGAACAAAGTGAAATAACAGTTTATATCCTACAAAATGCTTCCAAACCACAGTAAAAATATCATGAAAATTCTTTGTACCGATCCCAACGGCTTCATAATAAAAATTATGAAAGAAGAAGGGCGGTCACAATCATTTCTTTACTAAAATTATTTCCACATACCTCAGCACAGAAAGATTCACAGATTAGAATTCATGTCAATCGAAAACAAACTTGTATATACAAAAAACTGGCTGAAGACGGGTTTTCCATGGGCATTGGGGCAAATATATCCCTCCTGCGCAGTTTTAACGGCACCTATCAAGCGACAATCGAATCGAAATTAGTATTAGGGATCTCCTGTAGGACGTCCTACACATCCGTTAACACGATAGGCACCTACATATCCCTCATAGTTTTCGAAAAAGAACGAGTGGGACATAATAGTCCCAATGTCCTATAAAGGACTAACCGAGCCATTTAGGACCCGCACTCATCCTGAAAATTTGAAATCTTTAGGACAACCCCTTCAAAAGTTATTTTGCTAACGGAGGGCTGGACGGCCCCACGGACAGAATTCAATTTGATCACGAATTCGTCATCAGGGAGTCGAACCCTATCGTATTAGACCATTTTCGGCTGAAAATTCGATGATTACAGATATTTAGGCAAAAAATATTGCACTCGTTCGAGTAGAACAAGTGCTCAAAAAGATGCAGTGTAATCACATAGGTTCGGAGACAATGGGAGGCAACCAGCGAATTCACCATTCTGTGATACAGGGTTTTCAGAAAAAAATTAAATTCGACAATTTTGCTAAGGCTTCAACAGTGCAAATTCAACCTAAAATTCGAACGTAATGAAAATAGACTGAAAACTGATCGAAAAATATAAAGTGTTTCCCGCCCATGTACGAATAGGTGACAACTGCAATTCGTATTGGAATGCTCTCATGGGGTTTTAAATGAAAGCATGTTCGATTTGATTCCATTTTCCAATTAGAGCGTCACTGAGCTCTCAAGAGCATCTCGAACATGCTCACTTGTGTTCAAACCTGGCTAAGAACCAGCGTGAAGCCAGCCACGCGTTTCAGCCACGGATTTGAATAGAATAGAAGTGCAGCCTGCCATCGGAATACGGACGTTGCGTTGGTGCGAATACGTAGCTGAAACCTGAAACGCTGGCATTATGAATACTGGCCTGAGTTGCCTCTTAAGCTATGGTTTCCTAGGAAAGCGGTTGCCGCAATTTGACCACCGACATATACCGGTACATGAGGTCACTAAAACGTTGTCTGTGCCAACCAATGGTGTTGGTTTCTTAGCCCCATTTCGCACCAAGCCAGTCCAGTCCAGTCGAGTCAAGTCACTTCAGGATTGGAACTATTAACTTCGTTTAAAATCGTTTAAAACAAATGGAATGTGATATCTAGTTTCATACTAGGCCCTAGATATCACATTCCATTTGTTTTAAACGATTTTAAACGAAGTTAATAGTTCCAATCCTGAAGTGACTTGACTCGACTGGACTGGACTGGCTTGGTGCGAAATGGGGCTTAGAGAGCGTTGATCATGAAAGATCGTCGAAAAGCGGCATCGCAAATTCATCTGCTAATGCCGTCATAAAACGTCACCGCTTTCCTAGGAAACCATTGCTTTATGATCGTAAAAACCTCATTAGTCTCCCAAAATGCAAGAATATGCAGTTTTGTTTTGACTAACCTATGCTGCTTGATGTCCTTTATGAGAATAATATGAAAAGCGATTTTATCGGGCAAAAATTAACCCCCCACGAACCCACCATTGCTTTCAAGGAAATAGTCATAAATTTTTCAAAATTGAGGAAATTTGCTGGATGCTTGATGCTTGATGTCCTCGATAAGAATAATATAGGTACACACTCGATTTTGTCAGGCAAGAATTGGCCCCCCACGAGCCCCACCATTGTTTTCAAGGAAACAGGTATAAATTTTTAAAAATAGAGAAAAAGTTATTTTTTTGTTCGAATCTATACTGCTTGATGTCCTCTGTTATAATAATATTACACTAGATTTTGTCGGGTAAGAATTGACCCCTCACGAACCCACCATTGTTATCAAAGAAAAAGTCATACAACCTTGAAAATTGAAAAAAAGGAAATTTTTTTGTGTGAATATCTGTGTGTGAATATCATCCATTAGAATAATATAAAACTCGATTTTGTCGGGCAAGAATTGACCCCCACGAGTCCCACCATTGTTCTAAAAGGGAAAGTCATAAAATCCTGAAAATTGGGTGAATTGTGTGAATCTATACTGCTTGATGTCCTCTAAAATAATAATATAACACTCGATTTTGTTGGGCAAGAATTGACCCCTTGACGATACCCACCATTGTTTTCAAAGAAAAAGTCATAAAATCTTGAAAATGGGAAAAATTTTTTTTTTTTGCGGAACTCAATGCTGTTTGATGTCCTCTAAACTAATAATATAACACTCGATTTTGTCGGGCAAGAATTGACAACCCACGAGCCCTTCCCTTGTTTTCAAAGAAAAAATCATACATTTTTCTAAATAAAAAGTATTTTGATTTTTTTGTACGAATCTATGCTACTTGATGTCCTCTATTAGAATAATATAACACTCGAATTTGTTGGGCAAGAATTGACCCCTTGACGATACCCACCATTGTTTTCAAAGAAAAAGTCATAAAATCTTGAAAATGGGAAAATTTATTTTTTTTGCGGAACTCAATGCTGTTTGATGTCCTCTAAACTAATAATATAACACTCGATTTTCTCGGGCAAGAATTGACAACCCACGAGCCCTTCCCTTGTTTTCAAAGAAAAAATCATACATTTTTCTAAATAAAAAGTATTTTGATTTTTTTGTACGAATCTATGCTACTTGATGTCCTCTATTAGAATAATATAACACTCGATATTGTAGGGCAAGAATTGACCCCCCACGGGCCCCACCATTGTTGTCAAGGAAACAACCATAATATTTTTTTAAGTTCTCGTTTTTCTTCATTTTACTCACTAGTTCGTTAATTTTGCTAACTCATAGTTTGAGAGATTTCGAACTTAATTTTTTACTCATCCTATCTACATTATAATATTGTTTTACTCCTTCCAAATCTACAATTAGATTTTCTCTAGGAGTTACTGTTAATGAGCGATATACAGTACAAATTAAACGGATTTTGCCTATATTGGCGAAAAATAATTGGGGCTAGTTCAGTAAAAAAAAATTAGTAGAGATATCCGAATTCAAGATAGAGGCGTTGAACTAAAAAAAATATATACGTCTCTTAAGATTTTGTCGAAACTTCTGGCAACATTGCAATGAAATTTATACAAATATGTTTTGGAAGTTGATACATCTTATGAATTTGTTTTTATGTCTGACTCTCATAGAGCTAGTTACATGGTTCGTACCAAGCAGTATTGAACATAGCTTCTTTAACATTGGAATTATTGAGCCAAATTTCAAGTGAACTTAAACATCATTAAATTTTACAACAAAAAGGTACTCTTGAGAAAAGTCGATAATGTGTACCGTTTTCGAAATCAGGGGCTTAGTGACCGGTGTTCGGCGTGTTCGAAGACACGGGCCCGGGCCCCATAGGGGTCCGGCCCGGCTTGGGACGACTATACTATTTTTTATTGCACAATAAATCCTTCATTTTGTACTAAAACCAACTTATCTCCGAAACTCTAGTTAAATATTATCAATTCATATCAGCAATATGATTGTTATTAAAATTTACCACATCGCACACAAATGGAAACCTTGAATCAACAATTCCTTATTTATATTCATATTCTTCTGGTGAAAATTGCTATCCCCGTAATCAATTTTGAGGTCTGGACAAATCGTACCGAACTCTTTGCATGAAGCGTGTCGGCATTCTGTTTAGGGGATAATTACATTACATTAACGTCACCAGATGTTCGCTTTATTGGGGCGGCTTCTTTTTGAGCGGCTTCTTTCATGTAGGATTCTTCATGTACATAAGGAAATTTTTTTTGGACTAGGGGAAAATGCGACAACATTTCACTTCTATTTCTATTCTAGAGAAATAAGTACCTATTCGAATTTGAAACGACGTTGTGCTTGTGAGTGTGTTCAGAGTGAAAGTTCTCAAAATTCTTGACTTTTTTTAGTGTTTTTGAATTCTGGACTTTGAGTGTTATTGAAGGTGAGTTCTATAATTCATCACGTGGCTGATTTTTTCGTTAGGCGCCTCTTTTAATATGAAAAAATGCGGGTCAGTCTTTGGGGATTGCCGATAGAATTTAAAACTAAGTGAATTGTGAATTGTATCGTCGAGTTATCAGATTTTTATTTTCAAATTATTTTCGGTATATAATCAAGGATAAATGTTCGAATTGGTAATTGGTCACTAACACTTCTTTATAAACCGAAAATAATTAGAAAAAAGAGCCTAATAGCTCGACGATATAATTCACAAGTTACTTCGTTATGGTCTCAAGAAATCTTGCTAGAATTATTGTCAATGATTTCTATAGAAAATGAAGTTGCCCGAACATTAAGTATAGCTAATATTGTGACTAATTTTGCAAATTCGAAAGCCCGCAAAAAAAGTTTTGATTGCGCTTTGTTTTAATCTCTTTTTTGTGTTTATTATATTAATAATAATATATTTATATGTTAATTTGGTTTTAATATAATTTTGTTTTCATTTTGCTTATAGTTGTTATTTCGTTAGTTGGTTATACATATTTATATGTGGAAGGTACCCACGTACTTTGTATTGTCACTATTCTAATATAAGTGACAAAGAAAATGTGGTTTTATTTTGTCCTTATCTAATTTTTTTAATTATGTAACCAGCAGGCAGCGCTGCTAGTCAGGGCAGGGGCCCGGAAAATATCTTGAACACAGGCCCGTGGTGGCGTTACTACGCCACTGTTCGAAATATTTTGAATTGAAAATTTTGAAGTAATACCCGATGATTGCATGAAGTAATGATAAATGTATTAACTAAGCAAAAATTCACAAGATGAAAATTTCGAAAAAAGGTAAATAATATAAAATAGAATAGAAGTGTCGATCGATGACTCAATAAGTTTTTGTATACCTACATCCACGCATTCCCATATTTTCTCTTATAAAGTTTGCGACGGTTCTGTTGCAAATCTCAGTTTATTTTGATATATCGACCTTCTGGAATTTCCATAAATATAACTGTGGCTCTCTATTTCCTTCGTGATATACTTCAGAAATAGGAAGACTATTGCTACGTGACCCTATCGATCAAACAATTCGGATATTCAGAAGGAGTCGTCCGCCTGAGGCACTATAGTAAAGTGATGTATAACTTCATATAAATATTGCTTGTATGAATCGTCGTGAATTATTTATTGAAATTTCTTGAATTGAATTTTTGCACTATTATTAAAATTTCAAAATGGAGGTGATGGAAGATGGTAACTTGATGGATAAGGTGATAATACTGATCCAAAGGGATATGGATTATTACAAGGTACCTAATTGAGTAGAAGGGTTACGAAGTTTGAATGTAGTAGGTAGTAATAATTTTCCTCCATGAAGTGAAGCACATAATTATCAACTATTGAATACCAATTGATTCATAAAGGAACGCAGAAGAGCACCATTTTTAATTTTTGTTATAATTCACTCATTCAAACAAACCTTTTGGGGCTGCAATCGTCATTTCAAACACTGAAATAGGCTTTTTTCGTCCCCAATTAGCACAATATTTTTTAATTATTGCACCGAGATAGCTTTCATATAGAGGATGCGTGGTGACGTAAGGGACAATGGCTAACTGGAGATAGAGGACCACAAACTGAATGAAGTTTGGGACTTTACATGTCCCATAAGGATATTGGTTTCAGAGATACAGGGTGTTTTTTGAAAAAGTGCTTAAACTATAAACACCCATATCTAGTCAATACGACAAATTTTGTGCTGATATTTGGCAAGCTTGTTACTATACATATTCTCCATCAGATCGAGAAAAAAATTCTCAAATTGCAGGTCCGTATTCCAAACTTTCAATTTCCGTGTCAAGTGAGAAATATCAATCGGTATATGAGTTTTAAAAAATCAGATAGAGAATTAGAAACTGCAGATCTGTTTTTAGTTTGAATGGCACAAATTTTTTATTGTTTTTATGATATTCTAAAAGCCGATTATTATAATTTATTCATATCCACAAGTGTGTAAATAATCCTGACGCATTCTAATTATTCGTTCACAACTGGAAATACTTTTTATTAATTAATCTATCAATATTATTAAAATTATAAACACAAAACAAATACTGAAAGAAGAACAGTAGCACATATGATTTATAAAAAAATCAACTAAACAAATGCTCGAAACGAGAACCATTCACCTCAACACATTAATTGGCTCTTTTGAACAGATGAAGTACTGATTTTTTAATTACAGGAATAATTGTTTTAATTTTTTCGCATGCTTCAATTATTTTACTCTTTAAATCTTCACGGGTCGTAACGGTTTCCTTATATGTAGACTGAATTCTTGAGATGACCCCATAAAAAATAATCCAAAGGAGTTAGATTAGGTGACCTAGCAGGCCAATTCCTTGAACCTCCTCGACCAATCCACCTCTCAGAAAATTCACTATATAAAAAATTGATGACTTCAGTGTAAAGTTGGGGAGGATTCTACAAGAAATCCAAAAAACAACACCAGTTATTCTTTCTTCAAAGAAATTTGGACCGACCAAATGTCCATTGTAAATTCCGCACCAAACGTGGACACTGAAGCGTCTTTGATGATTTCTTTCTCTTTTATGATGAGGCTTATTCTGAGACCAAATATGATCGTTCCTTGAATTAGTTATGCCATCGCGGGTGAATATAGCTTCATCTGTGAAGTGAATACGCTGAAGTTGTCGATGTTCTTCATCTGCAGGTTCCAAGTGCTGTACCAATTGCGAATGGAAAGGATGTTATGTTTCTTTCTTCAATGTATTCTACACAGAACATTGAGATAAACCTAATCGATGTGCCACCGGTCGAGTACTCGTATCAGGATTTTCATTTATAATATTAACAATATCATCGACTACTCGCCTTCTGATTTGTTGCGACCTATCAGGAACTGTTAAATTAGGAAATTTTCCATTTTCTCGGGCATACGAGACAAGATTATTGAAAATCTTGTGATTTGGCGCTCGACAATTCGGAAAACGCCTGTTATATTCTCTTTCTCTTTCTGCTTGCATTAAAGAAATTTATATCCCCCCAAAAGAAGGTGAACTCGTTCCACCTGCTTCGTACATATTAGAAGAAAATGTGTCCACATTATTTCGCTGAAGAATAAATTTCGTCGAAAACATAAGAAGCATTATTGTTCTACAGGGTGTCCCGGAAAATGTGAGAAATCTCTCGGATTCAGATAGAACATGAATAATGATGATGACAAGTTTCCATAATTGTTTTTTCCCAGCGGCCCTCCCTACGAAGATACGACCTCCTAAATGACGCCACTGGAAATCCATTCTAGTGGAATAAGTTTCAAACTATTTGATATAATTTGATGAAAATTTGATATGATTAATAGTAATACGAACCTCTTGAATTATGGCACTCAAATTTCAATTAGCTTGTTCAGTTTACCAGAGGCGGACTGGGTTGTACATTTTAATGCTTACATTTTAAACACCCTGTATGATAAGGTGTTAAAAAACAAATTTGGATACCTTGAATATTAAGCTGAAGTTCGGTGTCGATAAAATGAACCGTTTTCGAAAAAAATACGGATCTTCAGTTCTTCCAAACTGTAAGGACAATGCTTAAAAACCTTTTCCTTGAGGTAGAGCCTTAGGAAAATATCGTAAATGTTCCCTGCGAGCTTCGTCCCTCTGAGGGGCGAGGAATACGATTACGAATCAGACAAAATTATCCTATTTAGGCAATAGTTCGATTAATTCGAAGTTTCTGTGACAATGTTCTTTGACGTTTGTGTGGTTGGCTATATCTTAATCGTTTTGGTATAGTTTCTATTGTGAATGCTATACGAGCCAGAAGCCTCTTCGCCTATTCGTATTGAAAGCAAAATTAGGACATCTTGACAGCAATTTGTTGTATACTATGTCTTTTTTATGAATTGAACTTTTCTGTTCAAATCAACGGAATTTTAAAAAATTTAGGAAAAGCCCTGAGCAGGAGCTTTTGAGGGCTCGTTCATTGGTGGGGCAATGAGACTATTACCGAAAGATTTTATATAAGATTGATACCGAATATATAGATGCAGAATCTCAGAATAATCGGTATAATATTCCGAAAATGATTCAGACAGTGAAATATGTGAAAAATATAAATTAAAAAATATAAATCATAAGAACTGAATTCTATGGTTCTGGTGATACAATCCTTTTCAAATTTTGCAAGGACAATTAAGTATATCAGTTTTCATTCACAAAATAAATTTCACTTGAAACAGATATTCTGTTATGGATATATGTATGAAGATTTTTTTTTCAATATTCCAACTGAATTTTTTATGGTTCTGTTAACACTATGGCCATGAAATTTTGGATGAACATTCAAAACATCGATCTCCATTTACAAAATGAATTTCACTCGAATCGGATATCCTGTTATGGAAATATAAAGATTCTTCCGTCAATACTCCAATTGAATGTTCTATGGTTCTGTTAACACTATGGCCACAAAATTTTGGATGAACATTCAGTATATCGATCTCTATTCACAAAATAAATTTCACACTAATTGGAAATTCAAATATGAAGTTTCATCTTTTCAATATTCCGATTGAATTTTCTATGGTTCTGATGGACACAAAATTCTGAACGAATCTCCATTCAAAAAATGAATTTCACTGAAATCGGAAATCTTTTCCTGGAAATATGATGTTTCATCTCTTCAATATTTCAATTGAATTTTCTATGGTTCTGTTTACACTATGGCCACAAAATTTTGCATGAGGCATGTTATGACTTATGAGCATCTTGCATTTGGCCGTAACATTTTATCTCGATTGGTTTCGTTTTTTCTGATATATTGAGGAACAAAATTTTTGAATGGCCATATTTTATCGAACACCCTGTACGATTTGGCTGGTTAACGAACTTAACCGAGCCATTTCGGACCCGAACTAATCCTGAAAATTTCAAGTTTCTAGGACAATCTCTTCGAAAGTTATTGTGCTAATGGAGGGCTGGACGGTCCCAAGGACAGAATTGAATTTGACCTTGGAATTCGTCATCAGGAGTCTAACCCATCATTTCAGACCATTTTCGGCTCAAAATTCGAAAATTACAGGCATTTGGGCAAAACTATATAGCACTCGTTTGAGTAGAACGAGCTCTCAAAAAGAAACTTATGATGGAGAAATTTGGCCCATTTTAAGGTTCGGCCGTACCTATAACCTAGTGGTTTCACTTCGAGCTCCAATTTTGGCCTGTTAAAACTTAAACATCATTTTTTCTAGTTTGATAAGTGCTGCTACTGTTTTATGCACTGCATGAAAAATTGTCGATTTAACATTCCACATAAGAATTTTTCAGGAAAAACAGGCTATACTCCAAGAAATAATCTGTCCAAGTGTTGTTGGTGGCCTCCTAGACTTTCCCAGATTCGTATCGTTTTCCTCTATGAAATTAGTTTTATGGTGGGAAGAAGAGTATGTTGCCGCTTATAGAAAAAGCTCAGAATTTATAAGCAAAAAACAAGGGTACATCAGTGATGGATCAGAGGGAGCCAGAGACTGTGAAGGAGTTTTGAAAGCTTCTGACCCAAAGAGATTCGTCGAGGCAATAAGCAGCTCTGCCAAGAATTTATTAGGTAAGTAAACAATGATAGGACGAAATTAATTTTTTAGACAGCCTATATCCAATGAATAAATTCGTTATATCAAATGATATAGTGAGAACCAGAGCGGAACATCCCACAAAATTTGAAGTATCGAACCAATCATCTAATAATATATTCTTCTTTGAAGTCACAGTGGACCATCTCAGTTTCAAGTATTCCTGTAGTTTTCAAGATATTTGCGCCAGTTTTCGTGATTCTACATTTTAATGTACCTTGCAGTGATATTGAAGATAATTTACTTCAGAAAAATGCCGAAATATTGTGTTATTTGCAAGACAATTGAAAAACATGATTATTCACGAACAACATTCCAGAGTGGAGTACAGTAGCGTGGGTTCATTATGGGTGGTGGGTATCAATTTAATTATATTTCTCTTATTCTGTAAAATATAAGGTGGATGCGACTCATTTCTAGAAAAAATTTCAGTTTATGAAGAAGTTATATTTATTTCATTTCAGTACCCCTGAAAAAATCATGACTGTCAAATATGAAAACAAAAACGAACAGCTACTTGTCCTCAAATTCATTCCGTTGATATGGTGTTTGGGGCCTATCTATGGTCTTTTATTTATCTGAGATCGCAGCCATCTAAAACACATAGGCGTGAACACAATGTGGCAACGCCGCTAATAAGGGAACCGGAAGGCCCACTAGGAGACTTCGGCCGGCCGAAGTGAATTCGACGTAAGAGAGCAATTTTCAAATATTCTCTAATTGGTGGTCGAATAGTCGACATGAAATATTTTAAATTCAATCCAAAACCTAGAGGCAACAATACTAAACCCTACTTGGTCAATAAATTGGATTGATTCATCATTTTTATTATCAACTGGTGGACCCGACAGACTTAGTCCTGTAAAAAAGATTTCTAATGTGAGAGTTTTTTTTCCTACCTCTTTTATAGAAGAGGCAAAAAATTCTCCTGAACAGAACCGTCACTTTGGTGATAGAGCATTGTCAATGAAGAACAATTAAATAACACATTTCAAGAGTTAGTTACAGTTTCTGTACAGTTGTGATTGTGTGCTTTATACCAAACAGTTTCGAAGTGAAGATAAATCTGGAAGTGTGTGAAAGTAATTCTAAATAAAGCAGCCCAGAAGAAATTTGTTCAACCCTGAAAAATATTACAGTATATTATCAACAAAAACTTGTACATAAGATGCGTTTTGCGTCATTGCACTTTACTGCCTAATTTCATAAAAAATGTCCTTTTCATTCAAAAGATGGTAATTTTGGCTCATTGAGTTTTTGTCAATGAATATTTTTCATCGATATTTCATGATATTGCTGAAATAAACCTACAAAAAATTTAAGAAAAGCCCTGAGTAGGAGCTTTTGAGCGCTCGTTCTTTGGCGGAGCAATAAGACTATTACCTCAAAATTTTATATGGTACTTGAGATTGATACCAAATATATAAATGCAGAATCTCAGCACAATCGGAATAATATTCTGGAAATTATTAAAAATGAAATCTGTAAAAAATAAATAATTAAAAAAATTAAATTCTATGGTTCTGATGATACGATCCTCTTGAAATCTTGCATGAACATTCAGTATGTCAGTCTTGATTCACAAAATAAATTTCACTCGAATCGGTTTTCCTGTTATGGAAATATAGAGATTCTTCTTTTCAATATTCCAATTGAATTTTCTATGGTTCTGTTGACACTATGGCCACAAAATTTTGCATGAACATTCAGTGTATCAATCTTCATTCGTGAACGGAATTTCAATCGAATTGGATATCTTCTTATGAAATTATGAAGTTTTTCTTTTCAATATTCTAATTAAATAAATGAAAATTATTGCGTTCAGGTAACGCGGGCATAATATAAACAATGAAAGCGGAGAATAATATTAATCGATTTAAAATCAACCAATATTAAACCCACACTTCGGAACTAATCCCGTCAACGAACAAAGAACATGCATAGTGGTAATATCAAACAGAGCATCCATAGATAGCTATTTCGCCCTATTTGGGGCTCTTCAGTATGGAGGAGCTCCGTCTGAAAGGCATTCTAGGTTCCCTTATTTGAAGAAATGTCGCCTAGCTCTGAGAATAACAGAACCAAAACGCCATCTCTTGGGATCCTTACGAACACCGTTCAGAGTTCATGCATCGGAGGTAGGTGTTCGTAAGGATCCCGAGGGATGGCGTTTTGGTTCTGTTATTCTCAGAGCTAGACGACATTTCTTCAAATAAGGGAACCTAGAATGCCTTTCAGACGGAGCTCCTCCATACTGAAGAGCCCCAAATAGGGCGAAATAGCTATCTATGGATGCTCTGTTTGATATTACCACTATGCATGTTCTTTGTTCGTTGACGGGTTTAGTTCCGAAGTGTGGGTTTAATATTGGTTGATTTTATATCGATTAATATTATTCTCCGCTTTCATTGTTTCTAATTACATTTTCCGCTTACACAATGGCCACAAAATTTTCATGAGGCTCATATTGAGCATCTTGCATGTGGCCGCAACATTTCATTTCGATGTGTTTCGGCCATATTTTATGGAACACTTTGTACGATTTGGCTGTTTAACGAACTCAACCGAGACATCTGGGAACCGAACTCACCTTGAAAATTTCAAGTCTATAGGATAATCCCTTCGATAGTTATTGTGGTAACGGCCGGACGGAATTTGATTACGAATTCGTTATCAGGGAGTCGAACCCAATCGTTTGAAACCATTTTCGGCTCAAAAGTCAAAAATTACAGACATTTGGGCAAAACGATATATAGCTATCGTTTAAGTAGAACTAGCGCTCGAAAAGGGAGTACCTGTCTATACTGTTCGTTTGAAGTGAACTCAATTGAAACCCTCAATCCTTGGATGAATCATAATACCTACTTAGTAAATAAATGTTCAACATCCATTTATTTCCTGAAAAAATACAAAAAACAAGGAAAATTTGTCAACTGCCATTCGTAACCCAATTTCAAAATTTTAACATTTTCTCTTGGCAGTCTTCACATCGTACATAGTTCATTCAAAAGATGTTATTTCTAGATATTGATATACAGGGTGTCCGGGGAATAACTGTACATACTCTTACCAGAGATAGAGTTGGACTAGCTGCTTACTGATCGACTATTAAAAATTAATTTCTGGATTGCCCTAGAAAGCTACAGAATGATTTTCCAACTTCATGGAAATACTTAGACCATCATAAAATCCAAACTTATTGACGGATATTATTGAAACTTGGGAGGTTATTGGCACATGCTAAGGTCGAGTCAGAAAGACATTAATTATTCCAGGGCCGGACTCATTAATCTTCATTTCAAGTGTTCAGGGTAAAAAAAAACACTTTGTATTTTGAATTACAAATAATTGATTCGCTTTTTAGAAAGAAGTTAAATTATGCTTCAATTTGTGGTATCGCTTAAATTTGGATAAAGTTTGAAAATTTTAATTTATTTACCTGAACAGGATTTACTCATCTTGTGGAGGTCGAAAATAAATGATAAATTATCTTTAAAAAGTCACTGAAGGTGAGGAAGACTATAATAATTTGTTGATATACTGGGTAAGTGGGTAGCCACCCCAGACGCGGATCTCATTGCGATGGAGTAAATGAAGAAATATTTCGAAAAAAAAAATGGTGATGTGTATAGGGTATACATAAGCATATTTCAAAGTTATTCCTATGTATACCGGGTGTTCAACAATAAAGATATAAACCAAAGTGACACTTTGTTGTCGAACACACGTTGTTGTTGAAATATGCTTATGTATAGCCTTTACACATCACCAAATATTTTTTTTAGAAATATACCTTATATAATATACCCAGTATATTATTATGGGCTTCCTCACCTTCAGTAAGTTTTTTAAGATAATTCATTATTTATTTTCGACCTCCACAAGATGACTAAGTCCTGTTCAGGTAAATAAATTAAAATTTTCGAACTTTATTTAAATTCAAAAATTCATAAAAAATAATTGTTGATGTGACAACTTTAAGCGATAACACAAATTGAAGCGTAATTTAGCTTCTTTCTAAAAAGCGAATCAATTATTCGTAATTCGAAATACAAAGTGTTTTTTTTACCCTGAACACTTTAAATGAAGATTAATGAGTCCGGCTCTGGAATAATGAAATAATTGATATCTTTCTGACTCGACCTTAGCATGTTCCAGTAACCTCCCAAGTTTCAATAATATTAATTAATTTTCAATAGTAAATCAGTAATCAGCTAGTCTAACTCTATCTCTGGTAAAAGTATGTACAGTTATTACCCCGACACCCTGCATATATATACAATGTGATTTGCCCACATGGAAAAATCACACCAACACACCCTGACAGATGCATGATTAACAAAATTATTATGTCAGCCCTAAGTAGCATTAAGGGGAAAACAGTTAAGCCTGCGAAAATGATCAACACACTGATTCATTTCAATAATTTCTTTTTTTCAGATCATCTCCATGTTGTCACTCAAGAGGCGTTGGATCACGCTGATCTTACAGTTCTGACTGGTACGATTGGAGCGGCTTCCCTTCTGAAGAACTGTTTATGGTTTTATGTACAATCAATGGACAACACAAGCAGAGACTTGACATCCATTTTGCAGGAAACGTACAAGAAATATCAAGAAATGGAAGAGGCCCTAGCAGAGCGTTTGTTAGATTTACATTGTAGACTTGTTACCCTCTACATTCTACAAGATGCCGATTGTTTAGATTGGGAGAATTCTAGTCCGTTTTTCGAATTGGAGAGAGGATCTTACGTTATACAGATGTGGTGGCTTTATATGAAAGGTAGATAACTGGATAACTTAATTTCATTCTTCCGTCTTCGAACCGTGGGCACTCTTCAAGACTCAATCCAATGGGTGTTTGTGCACTGCGTCCTTATGATCTATTGTTTGCTCTATAAATTAAGCAGTTCTTTGCAGTACTCACACTGTAGCTTGCAGCCAGTTTCAGAGTTTCGATGGATCTCCGAAAAGGGACACAAGTAGCATTTTGATGACGACAACCACATTATGCACCAAAATTAACGTTGTTTTAGGAATTAGTCGTCCTTGAAACGTCGCATTGAAGACTACTTTACAACGTACTAACGTATGTAGTCGCGACGTTAAGCATGACTAAAGTTGCACTAGTCGTCGCTTCAACGTTGAAGCAACTGCATACAAAGCAGTTATTCTTTGAGATAAGGAACAATGTTCTCATAACGTTTATTCGACAACTTTAGTTTTCTGCTGTATTCAACTATAACCGGTGGAGATTTTCTATCGAAGTAGTTGACTTGAAAACGTTGTCGCATATTCATTTCAGCAACCTTCGAATACGATGAGAAATATCAAAAAATTATACTGATTTATTATACGGGGTCTTTATAAATGATTATAACATCGTAGATCGCCTTGAAATTTTCTTATCTTATCTTTTCTTACAAATACTCAACAAATTTATAATTCTAGTCACATTATTCAATTCCTTTTGGAATTACCAGCTTAAACTTATAGTAACGTTTGTTTAAATTAAAGTTTACATCAGAATATGAATATTTATAACAGTCCAACGCCAACTGCGCTGTTATAATCATTTATAGAGACTCTGTATTCCCAAAATTATTTCATTTGCTAACACATTTTCAGATTAAATCGAGCAAGATCAAGTTTATATTATTATATTTGTCTTATAGTTTCGTGATATTTAAATTCTTCAATCCATAACGACTACGTATTATATAGGACAAAATCAGCTCCAAATTCCGAATAAATTGTCAAAAAATCATATCGACATTTTTTAACCTCCATTTTGACAGGGTAAACCAACCTGACAGAAGTTAAGCTTTGGTCGTATAGGCAACTAGAGTCGCATTTTGAGTATCATATTGGTTGTCTAGTAACCCAACGTTTAGAATTAGTGCAGTTTTTGGTCAACGAAACTACGCCATGTTTTAAGAATTGGTCATTAACCTTTGGGACGTAAATGAACGAAAACAAATAATTTCAAGGCCTTTATTCAGATTTTCTGCTCAAAATTTTTCTAAATCTCGTTTAGTGAGCGTTTGAACTTATGAAAAACATCGTCAAATTCTTCCTTTTTTAACTTCTCATGAATTTTCAATTTTGAATTTTCCAGAAATATCCAATGAATTGCAGGCGTGCTTGTTTTTCAGCACGAATCAATAGTATATTCGACAGTCTACGTTGTCGATTTCTGTTGCGAAACAATCGTTTCTACTCTTTAACAAGCGACTATTGACTCTATGCAATAGTTGATAAAAATCGACATGGCTGAACAATTTGAAATATTCGCATGATGGTCACGGTAATTATTTGGTTGAAATATCAACTATCTCAACGTCATATGTGGAATGAACTTCGTTCCCATAGATGGCGCATGTGTAAATTAGTTGCATCAAAGTAAAATTCGCAACGTTTAAACAACGTAAATCTGTTAACTGTATTGCAGCACGACGTTGTAAAAACCCGAATATGATTGACCAAACAGGTACATATCATGGTTGTGAGAATATTGTTTTCAGGTCGGCAAAGTCACTTAATTTGGTTGCGCGACTTCTTTATATACGTCAACGCTTCTTGGGGAGTGGAAGTAGATATCCCCATACCTCATGATTTCCTTACCAGGGCACTCCCTCTGTTGTTAACCGATGGCAAGTCATTGCATTACAAGATCGAAGTTTCCTACTCTTCTTCGTCGAATGTGCAATCGTCTCTCAAAGCTACAGCCAATTTCATCAAGTATTTTCTTGGATGGAAGTGAATCGTGAAATACCCTGTGCGCAGTCCATTTATGATCAAGTGTGTTCACACTCTTTCTGTATCGTAGGTACCGAGAAATGTCTTCTGTGTCTGACCATTATATCTGCCTAGAAGACTATCAAACAATCGAGGGTGTGACATATTCATCCATTCTGATAGTCAAGCTGCTATTAAAGCACTGAACTACTATGTCATTTACTCAAAGCTTATATGGAAGTACCGAAGTAAACTCACTGAAGTAGGCAAGAACAACAACGTCTCTTTAGTCTGAGTTCCCGGTCACTCAGGAGTCAAACAGCACTGAAACATATCTGGCCATTTCTTCTCATGAATTCCTGGAATCTAACCAATGAGACTCTTTTGTGCTTTACGAGTTCATTCAGCTTGCCTATCATTCCCAAACCATCTTTGCTTAAAAACGGGATATATTGTATAGGGCAAAAATGATTCTCCCGGTGTCCTCTACATGAATATATATGTTTGTCCAGTTTATGAGGAAACACCCTGAATAGTGTTAGGACGATAATTTGAATATTTTTAGGAACAAGAAAAGATCTCTGGAATACAGTACCTCCGAATATGGCTCAGAGAGTTTTCGTTGGTATTTTAAATGAATCTCTTACTATACTGACAGTCCGCTATGTACAGGTGAGTAAATTAATCGGGAAACCTATGATTTCTATTAGGAATTGAGGGGTATAACTAGCAATGTCAAACTATACGTATACTATACAATACACCTTTTGTTAGGCCAGGCGCAAAATGACTCGCAGTTTCGTGAGGTAACGCAGCGTGAGTCACGACGAGATTTTGTGAATCTAATAAATAAATACCACTGCGCACGCGATACACTGACATTTGTGTATCGTGACTGCGCATACATAATAGAAAGTTGAAGTGCGGCCAAGGACGTAGACGTAAACGTTACAATTGACATGTGCTCATGCGCACTGGTCAGTTTCTTACGTTCACGCTTGGGCCGGCTTTACGTGCGACGTAAACTAGCGTCCTGTCACGTATACCTTATACGGCAACGTACGTAACCGAACGTTGAACGAATCCGACCGATGAAGGGCGAATGCTGGAATTTTGAAATGAATTGCTCCCAACCTTAAAAATTTAAAAATAATCTAGTAGCAGATGTAGCTAAAACTTTGTTTTGAGAAGACGATTAATTAACTTTTTTCTTAATATCTTCCTTATTATTTATAAACTGTGATTTTGCATTTTTCTAAGAAGTGTTGAATTTTTTTCAATGCAATATTTCTATTACAAGATTGCATCTAAGTACCAAAAACCAATATATTATTTCGATTAGTTACAAATGTTGAATTTTCCTTTCAAATGAGAGTGATGATTTTCTCTAAAATTCCTGCTTTCGGCAAGAACTCAAGTTATCAAAAAATATTTTCATTATTATTCATTTTGAAATTCGAATGTAATGAAGGAATCCTACAAATATATGTTCACTTCATCAATTTGTTTATAGAGAATAGACAATCTGAATCGCTAATATCAGAAACTTTCTCTGTCAGAATACAACAAAAAGAAATAATAGGTTAGCTTTAGTCTCTAATGGTCTGCCGTACGTACGTGTGGCGGCACTTCAACTCTATTTTTACTTCAAGACGTAAACGTTATATTTGACTGTTTTTCTCACGTCAACGTCCACGTTCGGGCTTACGTGCTGCGCGCACTTCAACTCTCTATTAGCAGTGTGACGTGACGCAGGTTCTGATGCTTAACGTGATCCTGCGGAACGCAGTTTCGATCCCGCAGTTTCTTGTATGTATTCACGGTGAGTAGTAGTGAAAAATATAAGAAAAATTAAGTGAAGCAGTGCGAATTCTGCGACTTTTGTACAATACAAGCTATGTAGACTATATAAGAACAAAACTAAAAACTGAACTGGTCACGGTTTAGCCAAAATTAATTTTTAAATTGCCCGTCTTTAAATTCTTTGATTAAAGCAAATTCTCCGTGACTTTTTCTTTTTTTTAATTATAAACTTTTTTCTGGTCAGTTGGGGGGTAAAAAATAACACCGGACACAAACTCATCTTCCGAATCAGATTCAGAATTGAAGTCAAACAAAAGGGCAGTAGTTATTTCCATTTTGAGCCTGTAACCAACTACGTTATAGCAACCACAAGCAAGTACTGCGATCGTATTTGCGCGGTTCCCGCGTTAGCAGCTAACCTCCTCAAAATTTCGCTGCGACTCACGCTGCGTCACCTCACGAAACTGCGATTCATTTTGCGCCTGGCCTTAAGGCTAGGCGGGAACGCAGCTGGTTACAGGCTCAAAAGAGAAATAAAAAAAATTCTACTCGACTCACCGTGAATACATACAAGAAACTGCGGGATCGACACTGCGTTCGGCAGGGTCACGTTAAACAAAACCTGCGTCACGTCACACTGCTATTGTGTATGCGCTGTGGTATTTATATTTATAAGATTACTAGCTGGCCGGCAAACCTAGTTTTGCCAGTTTAAAAATTATTAAATGTTGTTATAAAGTAGAAATCCAAAATGAGTGATAGATTTATAGAGGTTCCCTGAAAATATCTATCTATATCCATAGTCTGGAATTCAGAATATTCCACATGTTTATAGGAACAACCTGGTTTTATTCAAAGCGTCTATTGAAAATTCATATGAAATCTTTTACAAATCAAATGAAACATCAACAATACAGAACTCATATGTGACACGTTAAAAAAAATGATAATACTGAAGGGTCTATGAAAACGTCTGCTTGGAAAGGATAATTAGAATATTAGGAGAGCAGCCCATCCGATTCAATAGTAGTAGTAGTAGTTGTAGTACCTATTTTGCTCTTGAAGAAGTGAACCCGGCCTATGTAGATTTCAAAAGTTCGAGATGTTACTTCTCATAGTAGTCATGTAGAGCACGATTCTGAGATTTCTTTTATCATGAGGACTCCACTTTCTTGTTCAAAACCTTAAATCCACCTTTTAATTTGGTTAATCTTGATATTTCCAGTTGTTGCTCCTGGAAGTTATCGAGTTTAGGAGTGGCCTATCGGCCACCTATAAACCAAATGACTTCCGACGGCAACAACTCGAAAAACCGAAAATTTCAAGTTGAGTTTATGGTTTGAACGGGAAAGCCGAATGAAATGACATATTTAGAATGAGCCTTAAAGTCCTCATAATTGCCCTTCAAACTTTAGGTAAATTCAAAGCATGAATGAAATTGTTGAATCAAATCAAAATAATATCGTAAAGAGGATTGGTTTTGTGGACCTAAATTTCTTCATGAGTAGCTTTCTTTATTTTTAAAATATTCCGTAAATTATCAACAGTCCAAATTCATTTATTTAACCAAGCAGTGAAAGTTTATTGAACACTTCATATCAAACCTTCAGGACCTGCAAAAAAATATATATTTCCGCCGACCTCGAAATAAAAGGTGCTTTTAATGTGTACGAAATTGAGCATTAATGACCCATTTTAATGCTCAATTTTTTGGCTATTTAATGTGCAATCCTCATGGCAACCGTTCACAAAGTATTCAGAAGCACTACGAGAAATGTCAAAACTCTACTGGAACATAGAAACATAGAAATTCCTTTACGTCAAATGTATGTCTTGTGCGAATTGAGAATGTATTTCAATCAAGTATTTATACACTATTCATGTTGAGATCGTCGGAAAAATCTTGTAATAAACTCGGTTATTAATCGAGCGACTAATGGTCTCGAACTATTAACGCGTTCGCTCCGCTCACGCATTGAAATATCTTGACCATTAGTCGCTGTCTTTAATAACCTAGTTTATTAAATAACTATTAATTACTATTTAGTGATTAAGAAGTGAAAATTACTTATTTTATTTTCGAGTTTTCTATCGTTTACATTTTAATGAAGCGGGCAAAATTCAAATCAATATTTTACATTTTTCGCATAATAATAATTGTTATTTATTCTAACATTTCCCTTGCATATATGATGAAATAAATTATGAACTTCAATGTAGTTATCTAAGGAAACCATTCAATCTCTCAGTCTCTCGGTAAACCACGAATGGGTATAATACACAGACAAAATTATCAGATGTCTGCTACAATAGTTCATAATATCATTCACCTTTGATTCCAGATATATTTTTCTTCATAAGTAGCTTTCTTAATTTTGAAAACATTCAGTAAATTATCAACAATCCAAATCCATTCATTCCATTTTATTGTGCAATTCATATAAACCTTTTCGGACCTGCAAGAAATATCAATAATTAGTAACAATTAATAGGTGAGTCTTCAAACATCCACTCTCTTGTTGAAATGTATGGTAGAATTGATTAGAGCAACCTTGTGTACAATGTCTACCCTATTATAGTATTCGTTTTGAAGAGTTTTGAGTTCCTGAGCTGTACCAGTGCTTGTGCGCAGCAAATGGCAAGCCGTATTTCGAGCTTTTGAATTACTCAGGAGCACGAAACTCTTCAAAACGAATAGACTATATATGGAACTATCGTGGAGAAACCCATTGATATTAAAGTTAAAAGAAAACCTCAATGAATTGTAGCATTATCATCATGAATTACTGTGTTACTTAGATTAATCGTTTATATTCTGAACACTCGCATGTCCCAAAAGGTTTCGATTTTTCAGTAGTATTCTTCTATTCACCAGATGGATTCACTGTCACCATTTTGTATTAATCTATCTGAAATGCAAATATCCACTTTTGAATAACAATAGCAGCATTGATATACACTAATATGTATTGATCGTTGTGTTGGGTTTCTAGGTTATGAAAGTTGTTGAAAAAATTTTATTGTATAAACGTTTCGGCTAAAAAGCCCAACACAACGATCGATACATATTAAAACTAGGTAAAAAAACTATTAGTTATACTAATATGTATTGATATTTCATGTTCCTCCTATTATAGTACATAAACTCGAATAAGTTGAACCTACCTCTTATTATTTCCTATGCGAGGAGTTCAACGGTACTTATCTTCGTTAGTTCCTTGCTTCACCTTGAGAACTTCATCTGAACCTTGTATTTTCCTTTTCTTGGGTTGAAAATGTAGTAACTTTATATTGGTCATTTTCTATTGATATATCAGAACTGCAAATATCCTCTTCTTGAATAACAATAGTAGAATTAATATAATAATATATCACATATTTCATGTTATCATAGTACACAAACTCGAATATAGAACCTACCTCGTATGGTACCTTTAAGTAAAAATTGTTGTATAATATGCTAGTTTATACGTTATTTCTAATTAAAATTTAAAATTTTCGTTTCACTCGATGTAACTTCACTTTTTGTTCAAATGTCAAAATCACTATAACATATAAGTACTCTATGATTTTCAATTCAGTCTACTTTTTGTCAGGCAACCCAAAATACACCAAAGAAGAAAAAGAAAAGGAAAGCCTTTTATTTTTTTCCCAACAATTTTTTTTGGAATATTTTGTTGTATAAACCTTGCCCTTACAATAATAAACACAACAAAAAAAGATTTGTTCAATTTGGTGCGATCGTTTGAACACTAAGGCATTTTGAAGTAAACCATAGATCCTCTTTTATTAATATAGATTAGGAAGTCTAGCTGTGACTCAAGCTGCGTCACCTCACGAAACTGCGAGTCTTCTGCACCTGGCCTAAAGTCTTTATTGACGAAATCAACATAAAAAGTCGAAAGAATAAGTCGCTTAACAGAAAGTCACAAATAAACATTGAAAGCTATTATAAATAAGATTTCTACAGTTACAACTGAAATTACTTGCTTTTTTTTATTTTTAACAGGGTCATACGAGTATTGTGTTTCGATTAATTTGTCAGAGCAGTCAGTGCAGTATTATCTGGCTTTAACGAGATCATTACAGAACACCTCGATTGAGGTCAGGTAAATTCTCTACGTTAAAGAATTATGTTCAAATAAGCTGCGGGTTGTATATTTCGCAGGTGTGTAGTATGCTCAGTTTTGTTTTACAGCTCCTTGTGCCGCAGTTGTATAAGGCTAGTCGGTAGTCCAGTTGAGTCGCTCCAGTTTTATGGCGCGACTGAAAGCCATGACTGGCACCAGTACCCGTTCTAACTAAGCAATTCAACGGGTGGTAGTAAGCCGAATACTATGGATCCCATTGCATCTTTAACGATGTTCCGCTCTCAGATAAATAACTTTTTGCGCAACTTTTGCCGTGATTTTGTGTGTGAATCATCCAAGTACTACAAGAAGAACTCGGAATTAAAAGAGTATGGACGAGGAAATGGATTTTGCGTAGAAATTTTTCCAGGGCCTCATCTCAGCTGTTCCATGAATTGAGATCAGAAGATCAGCTCTGCTGAGAATTTCGCCCGACACGTTTGATTCACTTCTGCTTAGAGTGGCACCCTTAATTTCATATTTGTTTCTGCCCCCCATCATATTTTGATAGGAAGGGAAAGTTGGCTGGCTTGAAATCTATTCATGAAGACAATCGACTGGAGCAACGTTTTTCCGCTGTACTGGTACGTCACTGGCAGCCAGTGTTGTTTACACAAGGCCAGTTACTGGCGCAAGTTCGCTGGAGCGACTCAGCTGGACTACCGACTAGCCTCATGTAACTGCGGCATTAGTTTCTCGCTCTTAGGCTTTGATTTTTTGGCTGTCTTTACTAGTGATTTCTTCATGGGTCATGAAAAGTTCCTCTCAGTTTTAAAAATATTCGAGAAGGTTGCTCATTGTCGATCTACTTCTTGCTCTGTTATATCCTTCAAAATTTTTCAATCTACTTTTTCCAATCTTTCTTTCAGCTCCTGAATGCAATGCGCTGTCATTACTCTTTCGTATTGATATCTATAAGTGTCCTCTATTTGGTGTTTTATCGTTGTAGTTTGAGCTGTATCATGGTCTAAGATGTTTGTTTGTATTGGTTTGTTACTATGTTGTCTATGCATGTCCTACTGGTAGATGTGGTTCTTGTTGGTACTTGTATTGTTGGTGCCATGCCATACGAGTTTAGGAGCTAGAAAAAGTCCCTATTATCCTTATCTAGTATGTTGATGTTGAAGTCCCCTGCTTTAATTACAGAGTTTCTTGTCCAGGATACCATATCAACTACTTCTTCCAGTTTTTTGAGGAATAATCTAGTTTCATTTCGAGGAGAATAGATGGATAGAGGTAATATGTTTCCTGAGAGGGTCTTGATCTCGTCTGATGATATTTCCATGATCTTTTCTTTTGACATTTTTACTATGTCCTGTCTTTCGTGATATGTTATGCTTTGTCTCAAGAATATTGCACTACCTCCATGTTTATTTAGGAATCTGCAGAAGGAACTCGCAAGTATGAAGCCTTGAATGCCATGATTGCTAAATTGTTGTTTGTCTTTCCAATGTTATAAAAAGCGCATAAAGATCTTCTCAATTTTGTATTGTATCGTCTATTATGTTTATTGCTTTGGTTATGGACTGGACATTTTGGTGTGAGATGGAGAAGTATCTATTTGGGTAGGTGTTGTGTTTGTTTCCTGCAAAAATTCTTTTTCAAGAATTCTTCGTGTTTTCTAAAATCAAATCTCTTGATTCCCACTCCTTCTGGCCAGAAGGATGTATCATAAAGAGTAATTTTTTTATCTAGTTTTGCTGTTACTAAGATTCTTTTTCTGTACTTTGGATCTTATTCTAGTTCGTGTTCATCAACCCTACAATTTTTTAAGTCTTCTTGTTTTCGAATTTAATCTTTTATGGCATGGTTTTTAATACGATATAGGTACATCCATATACCCTTCTTCACTTTCATTTTCGACATTAACATTTTTCGTCAATGAGTTACGTCCTTGAATGTGTCTTCGTTGTCTTCGTCTCCTCTTTTGATAGTGGTTTTGTGTTTGTGAATTCGATTTGATTTGGCGTTTGTTTACTGGGTTTTGACGTTGACGGCTGTTTTGATAAATCCATAGACTATGGTTAAATCAAACAAGTAGTTTCCGTGTACTGCTTCTGAGTAGTTCATGTGAGCATGCTGTTCATCTGGGTCGAACCTCTGTTGTCATTTTTGTTATTGCCTGATCTCGTTATTGCGCAGGATCTAACTTTCAAAGATTTATCCCGCGGGTTGTTTTCACCCCGCGTATTTATTCTCCCAATCGTGGTCAAATTCAAGTCTGTCTGTGGGACCGTCCGGCCGTTAGCACGAAAAGATTTTCAGGGTGAGTTCTTCGGTTAAGTCCAGTTAACCAATCAAATCGTAGGTACACGTTGTTCCATATAATATGACCATTCAAAATGTTTGTACATCAATATCTCAAACAAAACCTAAACCAATCGAAATAAAATTTTGCGGCCACATGCAAGATGCTAATAATAAGCCTCATGCAAAGTTTTGTGGCCATAGTGCAATTGGAATATTGAAAAAAAGAATCATTTTATATTTCCATAACAAAATATCTGATTCAAGTGAAATTTTATTTGTGAATGAAGATTGATATAGGGGAAGGTGGGGAACAGTGTTACACGGGGTACAGTGTTAAATCGGTTGTGACCGATCTACTGTTTGCAGAAAAACGCCTATTTTCTAACGAGTACCACTAACTGAAGTGATTTTGTCGTATACGTAGTTTTGGCGGCTTAGCACGCAGATTAGCGGAAACAACCCGTGGTACATATTCTTAGCTCGTAAAAGTAAAATCGAAAGGTGTTTTGGTGTTTGTGTCTCGTGGTGAGTATCATATTTTTACTAATTTTTTGATTAACCCTGTTATCAAGTATACTTTTTTCTATAACACATAACCTAGAATGCTTCGGAACATTGAATGAATAACTTTTGTTGCGAGAGTCGTCAAGGGGAACAGTGTTACAAGCAGCCTCGGTGAACAGTGTTACATGTAACACTGTACCCCAAGTGGAATAAGAAGTAATTTAATTTTGAACGTTGTTTCAGAAAAAAACTAGTGATGGTGCGCAATAGACAAGGGAATAGAAAAATTGGAACATTTGATGGAGAAAGTATGAAAAGGGCCGTGCTCAATGTCATTGATAATCATATTTCTATAAGAGCAGCTGCAAAAGCAGAAAATCTTGTGCATATGAGTGTGAAAAGATATGTTGAGAAATACAGAAACAGTTCTGAGGAAGAGCTCAAAAATTTTCGCTTCCCCCCACATTACGATATTAATAAAGTATTTCCAAAGGAATTAGAAGATCAATTAAGAGATTATCTGTTGACTGCTTGTCGTATGCATTACGGATTAACAAGAAAAGATGTTATGACTTTGGCATAGGAATTAGCTAAAAAGAATAATTTGAAATATCCAGCTTCTTGGGACCAAAATCAGCAAGCAGGAGTTGATTGGCTCAGCGTTTTTATGAAACGAAATAAAGATTTAGCAGTAAGAAAACCAGAAGCTACTAGTTTGGGACGAGCAACCAGCTTCAATCGTACGACTGTTGGAGAATTTTTGATAACTTAACCAGAGCCTTTAGCAAGTTTCCGGGGGGACCTCTCCCACAAAATATTTATAACTTAGATGAAACGGCTTTGACGACAGTTCATAACCCACCGAATATTATTGGACAGAAAGGACTTAAACAGATTGGCCAAGTAACATCTGGTGAAAGAGGTGTTTTGGTGACCGCTTGTTGCATTATAAATGCAGTGGGTAATTCAATACCTCCATTTCTAATATTTCCAAGAGTTCACTTCAAAGATCGAATGATAGTTGGTGCACCTCCAGGAACCGCAGGTGGTGCTGCAAAGAGTGGTTGGGTGAACAGTGAAATATTCATTGATATTTTGAAACATTTTCATGGCTTTGTTAAGAGTACAGTAGAATCCTCAATTCTGTTAATATTTGACAATCATGAAGCTCACATATCTATAGATTCCTTGGAATTTTCTAAGAATAATGGAATAATATTGTTAACTTTACCTCCTCATACAAGCAACAAGCTTCAGCCTCTAGATAAAACAGATTTTAAGTCGCTTAAATCTAATTTCAATAGTGCTTGTAATGATTGGATGATAATGAACCCTGGAAAAACCATTACTATATATGAGGTCGCAGGGTTACTTGGAACTTCCTATCCAAAAGCATTTACTCCCAGCAATATTATCAATGGATTTCGTTCAACACGGATATGGCCTCTTAACAGAAACATTTTCAGTGATGATGAGTTCCTTTCTTCGTCAGTGACTGATAGACCTCAAGAAACTCTACAATTAATGCAACTCCTTCACAAGCACAGGAAGATGAAAATTTTTCACAGCCAATAACACTCCGTCCATCACCTGTATTCAAGACTCCAGAACATTCACCGCAACCATCAACATCTCGCCAATCTCCGAAAATATCACAATAGCTATCCAATTTGTTCAATCACCAGCACAAAAGAACATCCCCTCTTCATTAAGACTCATTTCACCTGATGAGATTAGACCATTTCCTAAGGCCTGTGCTAGAAAGAAACAAGGCAAAACATGAGAAGACGAAAAACACAAATCCTCACAGAAACTCCAATTAAGGACCAAATAGTAGAGAATTTGATAAACAACAAAAAGAGAGTGAAGAGAAACCTGAACATGACTAACAAGAAAACTAAGTTAGAAAAGCGAATGAAAGAACTTCCGAATCAGAAGATGGATCGATGTGATAAAAGTATTGGACCTTTTGTGAGTGATGACGAGCCAGACTTCAGAATGGAGACACTCAAAATTGGAGATTATGTCCTTATCAAAGAAGGACAATCTGAAAGACATGACATAATGTCAATAGGTAAAATTCTTAAAATTTCTGAAAAGGATGTTCATGTCCAGTACATTAAAAGATTATTCCCACTTTTAAGTTTGTTGAAACGGACGAAGAATATTCTTTTGAGAAATCATTATTGGTAGCTAAACTGCCAATTCCAACGCCTTCTGGAGGGACAGCCAGGAGATCAGAAATGTTGATTTTTTCTGTGGATCTTAACATTTATAATAACCAATTGAAATAATATATCCATACATTTTTGTTGTAAGAATTTTTGAATAAAACTTTTCCAATATTCAGATGATCTTATACCTTGCATTCGAAATGCAAATTGTTTTTATATGCTGTAACACTGTAACCTGTCGATTGTAACACTGTTCCCAACTAGTGGGAAACAGTGTTACATAAGACTGCACTTTGAATAATACCTATTTATTGAAAAATTATCGAACATATCTGGGTAGGGCTCTTAGCAATGAAACGTTATCATATATATTTCGACAAATGAAACAGAACGGCCAATTTAGCTGTGTCGGAAAAAAAATACACCTTTCGATAAAAAAAAGTGTAACACCGTACCCCCCTTTCCCCTACTGAATGTGCATGCAAAATTTCAAGAGGATGGCATCATTAGAACCATAGAATTCAAATTTTTAATTTGCTTCCATGAAATATTGCAGATTATACCTCTCATTGACGAATAATAAATATTTTTTTTATGTTTACTAGGCTAGAGCATCTGAAGCCAGGACTAAACTGCTGATTGCTGATTTGAGTAATCTTCTGCTATGTGTAGCTCAGTTATTACCAAGAGTGTGTGATAGCGCAGAAGAGTATATGGGCATATCACTTAATAATAAGAGCAAAATTTTAAGAGATATTCATTCCAAATGCCAGGAACTCTTGTATTGCCTGATGCTGAAAGGAGCACCATTGGATATTCTGAAGAGGGTAAACAGTGTTTTCCTCTTGATACTAGCATGTATTATATTGATTTTTTCATATAAGTACGTAAATTATGGGGAAAAACAAAAAAAAAGTCCGATAAAACATTCATTGCTAAAACATAAGATCTCAATTATTGAGACGGAAGTTTTAAAACATCGAGAGATTTTCTTATGATTTTTTCGTATGCTGTATCTTTACTTTCTGAAGAAATCGTATGAAAAACTAATTCCAATAATTGCTTCATTCTAAATGTTCTCACTGAACTGTAAAATTAAATTTTTCAATAAGCAGCACTTAGGGCACTTCCGGCATTTCATCATTTCAAATATTCTTGTAGCTTTTCAGGAGGGGTATAGAGAAAATAGAACTACTGAAATGTAAAAACTCAGGACCTCTTCCATGGATTTGCTTTTCTTTACCGCATATATTCAAGCAAATTCCTAGGAACGTTCTAAAGCTCACAGAGTTTCCAGGAGATGTAGAAATAACACTTGAGCTTATGGTGTTATTAGCTCAGCCCCAACCGCACTGGAGTTTACTGCTTAAGGTATTTCATGAGTATTTAACTTTATGTATTTCCGCGAAGAAATTCTCTGATATAACATTTTCTAGCGGAGTCAAAAGTTTTCATCATCGTTCATAACAATTTTGCTCTTCACGAACTGAATATACACCCCTAAAACAACCGTGAATAAAATCAAAACTTATGAAGTGCCAATTGCACATAAAAACTCTTTCCTTGTGGAAGTTGTGAGCATTATATAGAAAATTATCTTTTTCGTTGACCTCAGAATAGAAGGTGATTTCAATATGTACTAAATTGAACATTAATGGTCTATTTTAATGTTCAATTTATTCTATTTCAAAGTCTATCTTCATGGCAATCGTACACAAAGTATTCAGAAGCATTCCTCATAGGAGGAATGTCAAAACTCTATTGGAACATAGAATTCTATTATGTCAAATGTTTGTCTGGTGCAAAATAAGAATGTATTTCAACCAAGAATTTATACACAATTCATATTGAGGTCGTCGGAAAAATCTCATAATCAACTCGGTTATTAATCTAGCGACTAATAGTCAAGATATTTTAACGCGTGAGCGAGGTTTCGAACTATTAACTAAAGTAAAACATCTTGACCGCTAGTCGCTTGATTAATAAGCTAGTTGATTCCGAGATTTTTCGACGACCTCAATATGAATTATGTATAAATTCTTGATTGAAATATTTTTTGTTAGTTGATTAAACAACTATTTTTTGACATATTTCTATAAATTCTTTTTCTCAATTTCACTCGAGTCAAACTAATCAGGGTCCTTCGTGTTATTAATATATTAGCATGAAACTATGGTCTCTCGATATAAAATTTTCTAGCGGGTGTTCAAAAGTTTTCATCTTCGTTCACAACAATGTGGCTCTTGGTCGATTCATTTTCACGAAGTTAGTATACACAACTTATGAAGTGCCAATTGCACATAAAGAATTCGCCAATGCAAAAAAGAAATTGATTCTGAATATCTCCTCCTAAGTGGAATTACAATTATATAAAACTTTGGGAAGTTTCCGATTTTGGTCTAGTAATAAATTAATTATCCATACTAATATTATAAATGCGAAAGTAACTCTGTCTATCTGTCTGTCTGTCTGTCTGTCTGTCTATTACTCTTTCACGCCTAAACGGCTGAACGGATTTTGATGAAATTTGGTATGGTGATAGATGATAACCTAGAAATGGTCATAGGCTATAAATAATCACGCCATCGTTTTTAGGGGGTAGGCAGTAGGCAGATAACTAATTGAGTTAGTGATTTTTAGTCGTTTTTGTAGGGACTTTTGCTCTTTCACGCCTAACGGCTGAACGGATTTTGATGATGAATTTAGTAAGGTAATAGATGGGTACCTAAAAACGGATATAAGATCAAATGATCACGTCATCGTACTTAGGGGGTAGGAAGTAGGCAGAAAACTGAATTGAGTTAGTGATTTTTTTATGGTTTTCGCTGGGAGTTTTGCTCTATCATGCCTAAACGGCTGAACGGATTTAGTTGAAATTTAGTTAGGTGATAGATAGTAACCTAGAAAAGGATATGGCTATTAATATTCATGCTATCGTACTTAAGGCGTAGGCAGTAGGCAGAAAACTAATAAGTTAGTGAGTGATTTTTAATCGTTTGTTTTAAAGTTTACCTCATTCACGCCTTACGTCTGAACGAGTCATTATGTAGCTTAGGTTGCTTTTGAACAAATTTTGATGTGAAGTTGAGGACTGGAACACGATAGTGGGACATTGTTGCAGGGGGACTTACAGCCGGGAGAAAAAAAACGTATGCGGACGAAGTCGCGGGTAATAGCTAGTTTGAATATAAAGTTATAATACCTTCGAAAATAACTCACAGGACCAACTTACCATTTCGCATTACCATACAAATGAGTAAAACGGGTCGGTCAAATGCCGAAGGAATTTCTACTCCTAAGTAGGTACTACTATTCGATCCAATTGTGATAATTCATTGTCACATAAGTTTCATGAACTCTCCCATTTCAGGTTTTAGGATTGAGGGAGTGCAGATTACTGAAAATTCTCATAGATTTATGTTCTACGGAATGCAAAGAGGAGATGATGACCACTAATATCAAAAAAGAAGTATGCTCTGGATTTCTCTGCGTTAGAGACGGCCAGTGTATTGGAGAGACGGAATCATCATCAACTCAACTCTATAACCTCTTCAGAGCAGCTGCTGATGTTATTTTAACCATAGGCAATACACAAGAAATCCAAAAAGTATTACTAGAGCCCATTTTTGGGAATAATCAATGGGCGAAATGTTTGGATCGACGAAATGTGAGTTCGAATAGCACCTAAATAGCATACTATGACCTTGACTACCATTTGGTTCATATTGATCATATTGATCATTGTGAAACAATATTGAGATGAATCATAGAAGCAATATTGGTAATAACTTCGGTGGTTAATGAATGGTACTCTTCCTTTCGATGGATATATTAAGTTTGTACAGGGTGTTTCAGATTAGGGTGCCCAAAATTCGGGATCTTCATCCTTAGATGATTTTATGACATGATGATGTCGCATTGTTTCTGAGATACAGGGTGTTGTAATTTTGAGAAAAATTGGTTTTTCGAGAATATTTTCTACATCCTACAAAATTTTTGTGAACATTTTGGCAGTTTATGAGTTCGCATCAAAACACATTTTTTTCAATCTAAAATCATTTTTATGAGTATCTTGAGTTTTTCCCTGCGACTAATACTTTCTGAGATAATAAATAAAATGTTATTTCATCTTAGAGAATCACGAAATTCCCCGATTACCTAATTCCAAAATTAACATCTGTGTCGCATACCCAATCAAGAAGGCATTTTATTTCCCAAAATATCAAATAAAAGCCAGAGTCATTAGAGCCCTTTTAAAAAACGATGAATATTAGAATAAAACTAATGAGAATGTTTACTTTAAACTCGTTTTCAGTTTTTGTTCATTTTCATTTATATACGTTCTGTTTTCAAGAGACTAATCAATTTAACTCGAAGATTTTTTCAAATACAAAGGGTGAAAATTTTTCGTCATCAACTATCTATCAATTGAATTCGATTGCTTATATTTAAAATTCGAACCTTCCAATAGTCTTCATGGGTCTGATGACACATGACACATATTTGCCAATTTTAATGGAAGATTCTTCCTTTTAGTGAAACTGATAAACTATATACCTAAATACAACTTATATAAATAAATTTAAATTAAAATCTGAAAACGAATGAAAATTCATCATACTCATTCGGTTTACTCTCATATTAATCGTTTTCCAAAAGTTACAAGGTTGTCAGATGCGAATGAAATTACTCCTCAACCATTCTATATGTTAATTTCCAAATGATTCTGGATTCAGAATTCAGAGTCACGAACTTGCAAAATAGCCATTTATGGACTGTCGTTTGAGAAATTGAATATAATTCATAAAAAAAATGTAATGCTCCAAACATTTTTTCGAGACTGTTTAACGGCATTTCATTTAATTGGGTAAACAAAAAAAATCTCATTCGTAAATACCTTGGCGTTATTTCTCGGAAATTTTATACATTTGCTGGTTTCTTCAGTGCCTATGTTTCACGTCGTAAAGTAAAAAATATATATTATTATAATTTTACAAGATAAACATTTAATGCTGTTGAACATGATACAAGAGAGAGAGATGATTATTCAAAAACGTTTGTTTGTTATTCCAGAATATCAGTTTCAAACTGCGAGTGAATAATTCAATTATATCACCCTCTTGTAATCAAATACAGCGTGTTCCGTATGAGTTGGGAAACATTTTAATGGGAAACACCTAGAGGATTCCGAAAACCCCCATATTTATGTAGTATCTAGGAGTAATAGATTCTGAGATAAAAGGTGTTTTTTAAATTTGAATGGAAATTAAAACCACTGTATCTCCGTAACGAAATCACCGATTCGGCCGAAATTTGGAATGAAGACAACTTTCATGAGGTTCTTGGAAACTGCTATCAAATATCATTCGATTCGCAGGCCCGTATCACATAAATTTGGACAACTTTGAAAAGTTCGCGAAATCATGTATAATGAATTTCATGATTTCTTTAACATCTGCGTAAACTATAACATTCATTCCATTGATATTTTGTGGCACCATTCAGGTTGCCGATGACTGAAAACAAACAATGAGAACCGCTTAGTTTTCGTTTGTTCAATCATCACTGAAATTTGTTTTTCGAAATTATTGTCGACGCCGATCACGATTTTTCTGTGCGTTTTGGTGGGTTGGGGTACGCATCAAAACACTTTTTTTCTAATTCAAAATTATTTTAATTTTCACCAGTGGCGTCCGTACAGACTTCTGTCCGAATAAATTTAGTGAAAAAATGGTAAAAATGGTGGACAATCCCGTCGAATCTTATCGTTCTAACGGACGGACGGACGAACGGCCACGTGGACACGAATTTGTCATCAGGGAGTCGAACCCTATCGTTTGAGACACTTTCGGCTCAAAATTCGAATCCGTGGTCAAATTCAATTCTGTCCGTGGGGCCGGCCGTCCGTCCGCCTGTTAATACGATAACTTTCGAAGGGATTGCCCTTGAGCAGCGTTTCCCAACCTTTCAGTATTCGCGGCCCAATTTTCAATCTCAAATTTCATCGCGCCCCCCTTTAGTTAGTAAAGTGGTTCTAATTCGAGTCATGCAGGAACCGTTTGGGGGAGGGTGGAGTGTTGGCGCCCCCCTCCTATACATTCGCGACCCCTAGGGGGAGGCGCCCTCCCACAGGTTGGGAAACGCTGCCCTAGAGACTTGAACTTTTCAGGGCCGCGTGAAGGTAGAGGAAAGTTGATCGAACAAATACCGAAATAGGCTCAAATTTAATACCCACTTTGTTCTACTAAAACCTTTTCAAGCACCACTATAGTTTTTCAGTTATTAGCATTTCTATAATAATAATAATAATAATAATATAATAAATCACCTTTATTGAACATTTCCCAGTTACAAATAATAGTTACATCAGAGAATCAATGTGGATTACAAAAAGCTATGGAGTGGCGAAGTCTAGCCAGGCTATTCATACTCAACCACACCACAGCGTGAGAATAAGAAGGAAACATACAATCAAACAAAAAAAGCAATTTCCTCAAGACAATGTCTGCACCCAAACAATACTACAAAGTAAATTAAACAGAAAAATGAATTCCCCAATACATGCCAAAGCCACCAGAAAACGGTCTTAATGAATCATCGAAGGTTTTGCCGATCCAACAAACAAATCTTGAAATTGAATTTGAAATTATTCACGCTCATTGTCCTAAACTCATTTGGGAGCAAGTTCAAAATCGATGTCGCGTTGTATATGAACGATCTTCTGAACAATGCAGTGCTATGGCGAGGTATGAGTAGTCGATCTCCGAATCTTGTCAATCTATTATGTCTAGAATCAACTCTAATAAACTTACTACGGAGATAGTGAGATGAATCCGTGTCATTCAACAACTGAAGGCAAAGTTTGCCATGTGCAGTGTTCTACGGTTACTCATGTTCAGCCAGCCTGTTTCCGTCATCGCACTCGTTATATGATCAAATTTTCTCAACCCGTAGATCAAGCGACAACAAGTATTCTGAACTTTCTGAACAAGAGCGTTATCTTCCTGACTTAAACAAGGACCATATACAAAATCACAATAGTTAAAGTGTGATAATACGAGAGAATCACATAGCATTTTTTTCACATCCCGACCAAGCACATGCCTGTTAGAATAGAGAACCTTCAATTTCATGAATGATTTTCTCAAAAGATCCCTGATGTGCTCAGAAAATCTCATGTTAACATCCAATCGAACTCCCAAATCGTTAACCGAATCACTAATATCGACCCGTATACCATTCATGACGATATCAATATCGTGTATCAAAGTTGGTCTGATAGCTGGTGTGATGCAAAGCAAAGCTAAACTGTCTTATCACTGTTGAGATTAAGTGCGTGCTGTCTCGAGATCTTAATGATATTCGCAAGTTCCGCGTTCACCAGTTCATTAATGAAATCTATATCCTTAGGGTCAAAGTGGATGTACAACTGAATGTCATCGGCATAGGCCTGAACTCTCAAGCTAGTTACAGAACTGAGAATATCAGCGATATAAATAATGGAGAGTAAAGGGCCCAGTATGGAACCCTGGGGTACTCCAGTAAGCACGCCAATCCGGATGAATATTTTCCATTACTCAATACTACTTGCGATCTACCACCCAAATAAGAACCCATCAGAGCACAGGCACATTCATCGAAGCCGTAATATCTTAGTTTCGAAATTAGAAGTGGATGATCAATAGTGTCGAATGCTTTCGAGTAGTCTAACAGAACGAGCAAACTTGCCAGACCTTTATCTTGCGCCTCTATAATGTCACTCGTAACTGTAGCCAGTGCTGTAGCCGTACTGAAACCCCTGCGAAAACCACTTTGACCTTCGGGTGGTAAAATGCCATATCTTAACAAAATCAAATATTTGACGATGTAATACCCGTTCCAAGATCTTCGACACCGCAGGGAGTATGCTTATAATTCTCAGATCATCATATCGCTTACATTCACGTTTTTTAGGAATAGGCAAACCAATAGAAACCTTCCAAGAGTCAGGAAAATAATTTTGTTCAATACAACTGTTGATGATGTTAACAATTACAGCGTCAATGTATGGACTACAGTACTTCAACATGGCAACATTAATTTTATCAACACCAGATGCATTAGATGTTAAACTGTTCAAAATAGAGTTAACCTCCTCAGTAGAAGACATAGAAAATGAAAATCTAATGCTCGGATTGAACTTACTATAATTGTAGGGCGTAAGCGGTCAGATGTTTCGGTCGATATGTTTCGAAAAAAAGAGGAGAAATAATTATTAATGCCATCCGGATCAGAAATATTAGAGGGGATTGAATGGTCCGGCTTAGAGTGAATGCCCAAACTACTAAGTGTTCTCCAGGTCTTACGAGAATTATTTCAGAACAAATTGAATTCAAATAGGTTCGTTTTGCATCTCTTGTGGCTGTAACAGCAGAATTACGCAGTTGTTTATAGTAGTTCCAGTCTGATTCGGAGCGAGTTAGCTTGAATTTTTGTAGTGATCTGTCACGACGCTTCATAATTAACTTTAAACTATTAGTAAGCCAAGGCGACCTCGGCTTAGAAACTCTTCTTTCCACGATTGGTGCATGCCTATCAAAAAGTGATATAAGTAGATTATTGAATGTTGAAATCTTTTTATCAATGTTTCTTTCTACTATGACATTCATCCACGGAATACAATATAAGTCAGTCAGAAAATGGTCATAATTGAAATTGCGGAAACAACGGTAGGTGACGAGAGATGGCGGTGACTTAATACTTCTCAACTTCAAATCAACAAAAATCATCCTATGATCCGAAATACCGTCGAAAGGGATGGTGCCTGATGCATTTACTAAATTGTCATTCATTACAAATATGGGATCGATCAAGGTACTCGAGGAACGGGCTATTCTGGTAGGCTCATTCACAATCTGTGAGAATCCATAAGATTCGAAACAATTCGAAACAGGATTTCCGACATTGAAGAGATATACATTCATGTCACCCAAACATACAACCTCACCCCCAGTCACACAGACCTCCGATAAAAGATCATCTAAATCAGTGATAAATTCATTCAAACTTGTATTAGGGGGCCTATAAAAAACACCAACAGTGAGGCTGCTAGTTCCAATCCTTAATTTCATGAAAAGTAACTCCACTTTACTCCTCAACACAAAGTCGAATGATAGAGACTGAACAGAGTAGCAATTCTTGTAATAAAACCCGACTCCTCCACCCCTAGTAGACCTAGGATTGTGGATCAAATTATAGCCTAGAATAGCCACTGACTCAGTATCAGCTCCATCTGACAACCACGTCTCCGTCACCGCTATGATATCGAAATCCTTTTTGAAGACTATGTCACAAAATTCGCTGAAACCGGTGAACAATGAGCGTATGTTAATGTGTGCAATCTTCATTTTATCTTATAGTACCAACCGAAATAATGTGTAAATTAAAGAAATATATGAGCAATATCAGAAATTGACAAAAGATAATGTAAAACAATTACTAATAATTATCAAACTTTGTCAATTGAAAGAGACAGCTAGGGGATAATGACCAATCAACAAGAAATAATAGCACGTTTGGGCACACTGTTATCTGAAGAAAAATTAAGAGTTACAAAAATAACAAAAAATAGATTTATATAAACCTTCAAGAATTCACTTGCGGTTTCCGGCCTCATCTTGAGTATCTGGAATGTCATCTTCGTCCTTAATTAAAATTTTTCTATTTGCAACTTTACCGAACACATTTCCACCCATTGACCAAACATTCTCCTTTCCAATTCTTTCCTTAGCAAGCAGCATAAGCTCGTACCTTCTTTTAGTTAATTCCTCCATGAAAACTAGTCCGCTACCCTTCAATTTTTTCCGCTGTGATAAGATCTCATTCCGATCACGGATATCATTGAAGTGTGCTATTACGACCGCTTTCTTATTCTTCCCAGTGGTTGAGGTGACAGTTTGACAAAACAAAGGTTTTACATTTCTGATACCTAGTTTCGTCTCAAATATATCAACAACTTTTGTATTCAGTTGTCCTTTTGAGTTATTATCAACAGGCATACCATAAATTCTAAGCTGATTAAGTTTGCTTTTCTGTTCGAAACCATCTATGTATTTTCTTTCTATATTTTTCATTTTCGTCTTCTAGAAAAACCAGTCTGGACTCCAAGGAATCGAATTGGACGCTAACTGTTCGAGTTTATCGTTAATTGTCTGCGATACTTTATGAGAAATCTTATCAATCAGCATATCAAGGAATTCCCCATCTGTAACAGTTTCTTTCACTACATCGCGGGTGATAACAGCGGTCAGCCTCTTGAGTTCACTTTGTTGTCTTTCAGTAAATACCATTTTTATTGTTTTCAGTTCCACTATTATTTGGTGCTGACTTCATACTCAGCACCAACATTTTCAAATTTCGAAAAAATTTTAGTGACAATAATTAGTACCCAATTTGTTCCAATTTTTTCTGTTTAAAAAATTTCAATATAATTTTTAGTTTTTTGAGTTATTCGCATTCATTTCTTTTTTTTGGTTCTCAATGCCTTGGTTAAGTTCGTTAACCAACCGAATCGTACAGGGTGTTCCATTAAATATTGCCATTCAAAATTTTTGTTCCTCAATATCTCAGACAGAACCATAGAAAACTCTATTTGAATATTGAAAAGAAGGCGTTTCTTGAATTTTTATCCTTCCTCAATCTCTCAGTTTGTAATCTGTTTTATGGGAGATAACTTGTAGGAATATTTTCAGCAACTTATGAACATGAAGCTTGCTCAAAACACTCATACTTCAAGACGATCTCACCAGCCGATTCATCTGCCTCCTCTTAAGAAATAATAATAATAATAGTGACTCAAAACTGAGGGGATCATCTGCAATTTCGGCTTCAAGTTAGCACTTCAAAAATCCCCTGATTATTATCAGAGATCAGAGTACCTACATGACTGCATAAAAAAATGGAAATTACGCAGCAATATAAAACATCGGCAAAAGTCTTGTCCGCTAGGTTTCAAGAAATAAGAGATCAATGTTCTGAAAATTTTATGAATATGTTCCACTTTTTTAACTTCAATATACATAATTGATAGAAAAAATCGAGGAAAAAATTCATTTGCAACTCTTTGCTTTATGTAGAAAAAGAAAAATGAGAAAGAATTCAAATTTATCGCTTATTTATTTTCAATTAATAATAGTCATTCCGCAATGTAATTCAAATCAATAGTTCGTATTACCAACCCTTCTTTCAATCAACTGTCCAATACAGGGTAGCCAGAGTGGTGATCCCTGAACTACTGAATTATAGGCCAAAATTGACATTTAGGCAATTTCAACTTTGGTCATTATCTTCGTGCCTGTTTGTGCTATAACTTGAAACAAAAACACTTGCTAACACTTTTTAATGGGAATCTTGTGGCTCTATTTAATTCTTTGTTTCTTTCTTCATTTATTACATGAAATTTGATTTTTTCTTGTTGAAACAATGATTTATTTTTGCCCAAAAAAATCAATAATTTTTCGCCGCCTCAAAAATATATAACATGTCATATATCATAGATCAGTGGCGACGTTAGTGGGGGGGCAGAAACAGCTCAGAATTTTAGGGGGAATAGTGATGAATGAATTGGAATAATTTTATTGAGCATAGTCTATAGAAATTGAGAGAGGCCTGGGTCAACCCTTGCCCCCCAAGCGCCACCACTGACATGTTATATATTTTTGAAACGAAAAAAAAAACGGTGATTATTTTCGAGCAGAAATAAATTATTGTTTCTATAAGAAAAAACAAAATTTGCTGTAATAAATCAGGACGGAAAATTAGATTAAGCCACTGGATTCCTTTCGAAAAAGTATATGTAGAATGTTTTTGTGTATACGTACTTTAGAAAGGCTTTCGACAAGGTACATCATCCATTGTTGCTGAGAAGACTCGCTGAGGCGGAAATCGCGGGTGATCTGTTAAGATGGATACAATCGTATACAGGTTTGGAAATTCACATCTGAAATACCGATTTGGAAATTCACATCGAAAACATACGATATACAAGGCATCAGACAGAGAATTCTTCCCTCCAGTTGCACAGATGAATAGGCGAGATAATAAAGTGCGATAACTGAATGAATTCAACTGTCTTACTGCGATAATCTAGTCTCGTCTCTCTCTTATCGCAGTATGGTAGGGAACCCGAACTACACGTATAGAATTTTTAATTTGTCAGGCTGCCCGTAATACTCGATTCAAGTATTTACTGTTGCCTACCATACTAAAGAATTACGCTCCTCTGAACGATAAGAGAGAGACAAGACTAGAATAATGAACTAAGACAACTGAACTGAGTGTGTTACAGCAAGTGATTGTCTCGACTATTCATCTGTGCAACTGGAGAGAAGAATTCTCTGTCTGATGCATTGTATATCGTATATTTCAGATGTGAATTTCCAAACCTGTATACGATATACAATGCATCAGACAGAGAATTCTTCCCTCCAGTTGCACAGATGATAGTCGAGACAATCACTTGCTGTACACACTGAATTCAGTTGTCTTACTTCATTATTCTAGTCTTGTCTCTCTCTTATCGTTTAGAGGAGCGTAATTCTTTAGTATGGTAGGCAACAGTAAATACTTGAATCGAGTATTACGGGCAGCCTGACAAATCAAAAATTCTATACGTGAAGTGCAGGTTCCCTACCATACTGCGATAAGAGAGAGACAAGACTAGATTATTGCAGTAAAGACAGTTGAATTCATTCAGTTATCGCACTTGATTATCTCGCCTATTCATCTGTGCAACTGGAGGGAAGAATTCTCTGTCTGATGCCTTGTATATCGTATGTTTTCGATGTGAATTTCCAAATCGGTATGTGGAAACTAGCTTCTACTGATGACTAATGCTGAGACGATTGGAGTCGTGCGCTGGATGTTGATTCATTAGTCAGTTACGTGTAGAATTAGATCGGTAGCGGATTGTATACGTTTGATGTAAACAATTAGTATTATTAACTATTATTTGATGCATATAAATAAACAGTGTTAACTTATACGTTACTTTATTGAGATATTGAGTGTCCCCTAACAAGTACCCATTGGGATTACCACAGTATATAACAAACAGATCATTACGTTGTTTTGAATGGTGAAAGATCGCGAATAATTGCCGCTACATCTGGTGTTCCGAAGGGCTCTCATTTAGGCCCACTATTTTTTATCATCTAAATAAACGGTATCTGCTTTCTTTCGGTATGCTTCCTTCCTCCTAAATGCCGACGATCTGCAGTTTTTTTTTATCGGATAAAATGTCTTGAAGATTATTTCAAGTTACAGAGTGATATAGAAAGGTTCTTTAAGTATTGTATAGAAAATAAACTCTCTTTGAATTTCGAAAAATGCTTAAAGATCCCTTTTGGAAGGAATACAAACTCAATTCATTACGACTAGTTTAGTTCACAGTCTCAGGGGCGTGAGGGAGGTTTGTGACTTGGGACTTGGGAGTTACCCTTGACTCGGCAGTTTTGTTTGATAGTCATATCGAAAATGTCATCCGTTCCTCGAGCAGAATGCTTGGTTTCATAATACGACACTCTGTCGGTTTCCGCAAAATTAGTACTATAACTATAACTTACTATTCGTTCGTATTTTGATGGTTTGGCTTCGCATCGGCTATGTGGAATCCACGCAATCAAATATATGTCAATCGTTTGGAAGCGTTCAGAACAGAATGTTACGTCATTTATGTTTTAGGAAAAGTGAACCCATACTTAATCATGACTACGATAAAGCACGTAAAAATTCCAATCATATAACTTTGGAGGATCCACGTAAAATGGATGACTTGTGTGTGCTTCATAAGGTGGCTACCAGATCAATTTCCGTTCCAAACTATCACTTTGTTAACCGAATCGTGACTCACTTTAGAAAAATACGTTGATTCATTGTGGTAAAAGCTAGTCTTGGTGATGTTTTGCCCATTGCTGACGTGAAGCTCCATAGAGCTTAGGTGATAATGTAGTCTGGAACGATGCAAGCGTCTCCTTAAGGTACTGGCTCAGACTACCCGTCCATCTGTAAAAAGGCTTCGAAAGACTCGTGGAATATTTAAACGTTCCGTTTAATGAAGAGTTACTGTTTTTGCCCGATCCGGTCCAGGCATTTTCCAATGAATATTCTCAATATTTTAACTCTCGTTGTTCATTGGAAACTGTTTTACTCCGGATACACCTATATTATCACGAACACGAAACTTTTTTTGTTGGATATTCTTTTCATATAAGTGATAAGAAGATTCCGCGTATAAAAAATTGTCATGTTAAATCAAAAAAGTTCAGACTGGATAGGGAGGGGGGTTGGGGGTTCAAGACAAATCGTGTATCAATTTCTTTGATTTAAATAATTCCGTTTATCGCATCATGTTATTCAAAAATTCATACAATTTGTAGGTATGGAACCAAATCAAACCAGCGTGGTTTCTAGCTGTTATGGATTTAGCCAAGCCCATTTTACCGAGGACAATAAAAACTACAATAGACGCCATAAAAACAGGTGCCAGCATGTATCAAGCCATGGCAATTATACTGGTATGTTTGAGTTATTACTGGGACTGCTTAGATGCCACCTTATTTAAAGTGACCAGTATGATTCAAGATGTTCTACCTTCTGATGTAACCCCTTTGGGTAATTCAGTTCTATTGCAAACAGTTATTTCAGCACTATACTCTGAATTAATGCATGTAAGTATTCTCGTATTATATAATAAAATAGATACGAGTGAAGGCCTAAAAAAATTGTTTTTGGACCTCGGATCATTCTTCTTTGATCTAGTTACAAAGTTGGAATTATATTCATTCATTAAAGGTTCAAAAAGGGCGTGGTTTGCACAAGACGGCGAACCGAAGTTGGAACTTTTCTCTCGAAAATTTCCTGCTCTTTTTGAATATTTTTTGAAATTTGAATAATCTCAAATAGTTTTTGAGATATGGGTTTGTAGAAAAAGACACTCAATTTTTTTATCTATTGCCATTTCGGAAGAATGATTCACGGAGAACTTAAAAAAATTTCGACCTAAAAATCATGTTGTCTAGACTGAATGATGCTCACTTAAAAAAGTATCTACTCATTGCTGGAATCCCACTGGCCCTATTTGTTATAAATCGTTAACTAACAATTAGTATCTAAACAAGATGTTCTTCTTTGTACAGTATTTTCTATTTCATTAATTCAATCTGATATGACTAAAGAGGTACTTCATCTCTCCGAAAAATATTTAGAACAGAATTCCTTTACGAATCAAAGGGATTGCACCCACCCGATTCTTATCTTTTTGGGACCTTCAACTATAGGGGTATCAAACAACGGGCAATTTCTATACCAATCATTCGCATTTCAATTTCGAGCCCTAAATAATTTCTCCAGATGCTACTGCAGCATTCCTTTTTTTCGACTTTTTACGCAAATTATTTGACAATATTGATGAATTCAGGCATGTACACTTGTACAGGGTGATTCTCTTATCTTGGTAACCTAATTTTTCTAAAAAATGGATGAATATTTTTTTATTCTGTTGACGGTATTTCGTACAAGTCCATGTTGACTTTAGATGTGCGTAAGATTAGGAGAAGAGAATTAACACGCTAGGCGTCGCGGCGCTATCTAAATTTTTTTCTCCAGAAAATTTTTTTTCTATTATTTACGATCAGCGAGCTGCAACGTGTTTTTTGTTAGTTCTATTCCATTCATTTTTTGTATTGTGACAGAATGCCTTGATTTAGAGACATAGATATTATTGTGATTTTTAAAATCAGAGAGACTTTGCAGCAAACTATTTCTGAACCATTATATCCATCAAATATTATATTTTATAACAATAAACATTTCATTAATAACAAACGAAACAGGTGAATTCATATATTCTACAGACTGGTCATAAGGATCCATACATAGATTATATATTTTCCTTATTTCATTATATCTAAGTTACCACTACTACCAAAATATTATTGGTTCACTTGGACAAAGAAACTTATATTGAACTAAGAAAAAGATATTATAATTTATATATGGATCATAATGGCCCCTATAAGAACATATGATTGGACATGTTTCATTTGTTATTAAAAAATGTTTATTGTTATATAAAATTTGATTAATTCAATTATCGAAAAATAGCTTCAAAGTCTCCTTGATTTTAAGAACACAATAATGTATTTGTCCCCAAATCAAAGCATACTGTCACGATACAGAAAAAAAGAAATGGAATAGAATTAACATAAAACTCGTTGCAGGTCTGCACTGGCGGAAACGAATAGAAAAAAAGGTCTCCAAATTGGTTTTCTCTGAACTACAACTTTTTAATCACATGAGATGAATACCGATCAAATTAAGGCATATTGTGGTCATCTTTTTTCGAGAATCTCATAATGCCGTTGACCGCATTGCCCTATCTTTTCTTGTTTTCGAGTTATAAGATGAAATTGACATTTGGGCATTAACTTCGTCTTTATGAACTTGCAACAAAAACATATTATAAATTTTTTTTTTGGAAATACATTGGCGTAATCTATTATTCGATAAGGAGTCTCCTTCCTGATTTATCACATGATCTTTTGTTTATTTGTATAGGAGCAGTGATTTATTTTCACCGTTTCTTTCTCGTATCAACAATATATAACATGTTATAATATGTATATCAGTGGGGACGCTAAGGTCGACCCAGGCCACCCCTCTTAATTCTTGCTGCCCTCTCCCCGAAATATGATCTTTGTCGAACAAAATTGAAAAAATTCATCATTAAACTACCCCCAATGAAAAATTCTGAGCCACTCAAATCCCGCCCCCCCTAAAAACAGTGATATATTTGACTAAAAATAAGTTATTGTTTCCATAAGAAAAAAAAATTGATATAATAACAAACAGTTCAAGATATTGAGGTTTTCTTGCAACTATGTACCTAAGTATTCATAAATATTGTAATTGTTGAGTATCTTAACTTTTCCATACAAAACGAATTCATACATTTACTTAAAAAATAATTGGTGGAACTAGTACGAAACTATTTCTTAGAAACTTTATAGGTTTTCACTCCCAGTCTCTGAAACATAAATAATTAAAATGTTTGATTAAGGTGAAGTGCTCCTGCGAAAATCTTTGCACTTATTTGTCAGGAGCAAATTGGTCTTGAAAAAAATTGTTGCCTAACAGTAAAACTGAAAAATAAAACAAATTAAAAGGATATTGTAACGTTTCGGTGGCTATATCAGACACCTTCTTCAGACAAACTCTAAAATTCTTCAGAATTGTGTATTTTCTCATTTGTAATCTGATTGACATTGATAGTTGTCAATCTATAGAGATGTTGATTTATTTGATTTTGAAATTTCCTGATTACAAATGAGAAAATACACAATTCTGAAGAATTTTAGAGTTTGTCTGAAGAAGGTGTCTGATATAGCCACCGAAACGTTACAATATCCTTTTAATTTGTTTATTTTTCAGTTTTACTGTTAGGCAACATTTTTTTCAAGACCAATTGCTCCTGACAAATAAGTGCAAAGATTTTCGCTGGAGCACTTCACCTTAATCAAACATTTTTAATTATTTATGTTTCAGAGACTGGGAGTGAAAACCTATAAAGTTTCCAAGAAATGCAGAATCCTCCCAGAATATATTTCAATCGATATCTAGTACGAAACTAATTTGATAATCGAAAACGATATTGTATTCAGGGTTCTCCACAGAAACCTCGAATACATTAAAAATATAAATTCCAGCTTTCTTCCATTAAGAAGCATATAACTATCGTCGAAAACACAAATATCAACGAAGCTGCTACTTCTTCGACAATTTTCGACGGAACTACCAGTAGCGAGAATGAAATAGCTCTAGCTTTGGCAGAGGCATTGTGTAGCATCGATGAGGATAACAAACATACCGATCAAATCGAACAGTTCATAGAAGAAGCTAAGAATGGTTTAAAGGTATTTGAGTTCGATGAAAAAGGTTCAGCAAGAGTATCGTGTGCCCAAATGTGCGAGAATTTAATTGGCAACATGTTAACAACACAACATGGCAAGAGAATTTGAAGGTAGGATATTGAAATGCAATGAATATTCCAAATTAATACAGGGTATTTCATCATAACTGGACAAACATATATATTCGTGTAAAGGACACCGGAAGAATCATTTTTGCCTTGTACAATATATCCCGTTTTCGAAGCATAAGCGAGATACAGGATGTTAAATGTCATTTTAAAGCAAGATTCTTCTGAGTATGCCCAGTTATGTCATTGTTTAAGGACCTTAAACAATGGTTATGTATAGCACTTAAAATAACCGTTTTTGGTCAAATCTCAGTATTTTTGGGTCCTCTATTCAGAAAAGTTGACGAACTCCGAAAAAAAATTACAAAATGGCGAAAAACCAGCAATGTTCTTATTTTTTTTCGGTTGTCAAATTGAATTTTATTTTCAGAATAAGCACAAATTTCTAAGAATTTCTGTGAAAAAAATGTATTCAAAAATCGAACACAATTTTTTTTAACATGTCTACGGCGATGAAAATATTTATTGAAATGGATGGAATTTTGTACAATTGTACTTCTTTAATTATCAATCACGAATACGAAAACAGAATAGTGAAATATCAAACGGTTTCGTTACTACAGTCATTAAAATGTTTTATTCAGACCTTTGAAATAATAATAAAAAAATTATTTTGAGTTCTAGAGTCAAAATGATCAAAATATTGGTATTTCAAAACATTCTAGATGAATTTATAAAAAAAATTCAGTGAAAATAGTTGGGACTCGAAACGACGTCGGTATTAAATAGGGAAAGGAGATTTTTCTAATGATATTAATATTCGTTGCCAGGCAACGGTAGTTTTAAACGAAAAAAATCAGTGAAACTTAGTTGGGACTCGAAACGACGTAGGTATTAAATAGGGAAATTGCACTGTTCTAAGGATATTAATATTCGTTGCCAGGCAACGGTAGTCTGTTCATAGAGTTCATAGAGTTGGACTGGTATTTTAATTTCAGTGAATATAATTTAGCCAGTAGTCAAACTCTATGAACTACAGACTACCGTTGCCTGGCAACGAATATTAATATCCTTAGAACAGTGCAATTTCCCTATTTAATACCTACGTCGTTTCGAGTCCCAACTAAGTTTCACTAATTTTTTTCGTTTAAATTCATCTAAAATGTTTAGACATGCCAATAATTTAATCATTTTGATTCTAGAACCCAAAACAATTTTATTTTCAATATTTCAGAGGTCCGAACGAAACATTTGAATGACTGTAGTACGAAACCGTTCGATATTTTACGATTCTGTTTTCATATTCGTGATTGATAATTCAAGAAGTACAATTGTACAAAATTTCATCCATTTCGAGTGAAATTTTTTCATCGCTGTAGACATGTAAAAAAAATTTGTGTTCGATTTTTGAAAAATTTTTTCACAGAAAGTCTTAGAAAATTGTGTTCATTCAGAAAACAAAAGTCAATTTGACAACCGCAAAAAAAAATTTGGAACATTGCAGGTTTTCCGCCATTTTGTAAATTTTTTTGGAGTTCGTCAACTTTTCTGGATAGAGGACCCAAAAATACTGAGATTTGACCAAAAACCGTTACAACCAAGTGTTATACATAACTGACCACACTCATAAGAATCTTGCTCAAAAATGACGTTTGACACCCTGTATCTCGCTTATGCTTCGAAAACGGGATATATTGTATGAGGCAAAAATGATTCTCCCGATGTCCTCTACACGAAAATATATGTTTGTCCAGTTTATGATGAAACACCCTGTATATATGTTTATCCAGTTTATGATGAAACACCCTGTATATATTATAAATTTGATAGAACATCTTTGTTCGTTACTCCTTATGCATGATGAGAGAAAACAGGAAAAATGAGAAAAAATCTAAATTTATGGACTATTTATTTTGATTAATCATAGTTATTCCACAACTGAATCCAAATTCAATAATCCGTTTTAACCACATCTTATTTGAATCAACTGCCCAATACGCATAGGCATTCCACGAATCAAGTCACCAATGAAATTTTTAAGTCTATCTTTTCATACAGTCAATTACTGAAAGGTTGAAGGTGGTTGGATATTGCTCTCCACAAGTAATCCCTTAGACTAAATATATAGTCTAAGAGTAATCCCATACCCCCAAAACAAACTTTTCGAAATTCGCAATAATATGAGGAATAAAGGACAAAATCTGGACAAATTCAATGCAGCATACTCAAATTTGTTCTCGACAGGTTTTATTCGATTTCATCAAAAGTAACTCTGAGTGGATCTACCAGCAACTAGGTACAGGAAAGCAAACACCCATTGAGAAGCCAAATAGAATTAGTCCCTCAGACGAGGCTCTTCTTTACACCATGTTCCATATCGGAAGTAAACCATTTGATGAGGTTAGTGATTTCCAAATTTCAATCTTTCTATTGTAGCAATCTTTGTACTGGAAATACATAGGCGGAAATCAAGATGGTTCGGGGGGGCCGTGCATCCCCCAGAAGCCCGCGGTGCAAGGATATTCAAATAAACAAAGAACCTTTCCTATCTCCCTTATCTGCACGACGACTTCCTCTGACCCCATATACGGGTGCCCCCCCCCCCCATAAAATATTTTTATTTCCGCCTATGATAATAAGCACCAATACAACAATATTTGTTTTGTTGATTTTCATTCATTACTGTGTAATTTTTTGGGGACGACCGTTCATTCTGAATTGTCTTGGTGTTGAAGAAATCTTTCGACTTCTATTTGACGCTGCATCACTTCGAAACTGATGCAAAATCAGTCGATTCGGTCGAAGTGAAGTGATTTCTTCAGTAAATCAGTCAAATAGAAAAGTCCCCTTATTTACTCGTGCATGTTCCCAAGGACAAGAAATGCTATCGCTATGTTAAAATGTCATTCGACATTTGTGTGTTTATACAGTTAAGAAAATAATAAGGGAAACACAATGCAGGTAAGTTGAGGTAGTGCATAAGTATACTTAGATTAGATAGATAGAAAAATTGTCGTTTCTTGCGTTTTCAATTCTTTAGTCAATATTTATAAAAGGTTAGAAAAATCATCTGCAACTCATATTAATAGAATCAATCGATTTCTCTCCATTCACTTTCCTAGTAGCTGAATCAGAAATCCGGAAGTTTGATAAATATTTTCAATATTTTGAATCAATCGACTAGGTACCCAGTGAACTCAAAATCATCATCACAACTACTGTTGAATTTCATCATTTGTAAGAAAAGAGCTGTTTCTATGTTTACTGTTCTTCATCAGTATATCCATATTGTCAATGAGTTTTTCGTCTTATTGTTGTTGAAATGTATATAACCGAAATAAACCAGTACATAAGATGAAACCGTTTTGCTAGCAATATCCATAGATACTATTTCCTTTGTATAACTGCTGCAATGTCTCTAGATGAATGCTGCTCCGATCAAACGCACTAACCTGTTGAAAATATTACTTGATGTCTAATGAACAGCTGTTCTCTGTATTTATGTTCAATGATTTAATATTACAAAATATAAATCGCTAACTTTCATCATGAGAATCAGCAATAACCAAACCAAAAACTAATAATATACAGGGTGTCCCGTAAATACCAAAGTGACACTGGAGATAGATTGACATTAGGTCTTTCAGATAGCATCAACATGACCTCAGTATAAGTCCGCTGGTCTTCGAGATATCACCACTTTTGTGTATTTTTTAAAAATCTCCAACTTTCGGTCTTCAAACTCATGTTTTTTTTTTCACCTAGGCTATCCTGAATAGTTGCTTTAAACAATGAAGTAATAACTTCACCGAGAACTAGAACAAAATCCTTCAAAAAATGTCTAACTTATTGTATTTTATGACGAAGATAAAACGTTAACTTAAGGTTGACTGACTGATGTAAAAAAAAATTATATCAGACTGAATTGACAATAATCGTAAAAACTGGTCCATTTCCTGCACTTTTCAGAATGATACAACACTACCAATTTTTTTAAGTCAAAACCTTAGGAATTATAATTTTGTCGCGAGAGATGTGTTTAAGCCGAAATAATTAAAAATTAGGAAAAATGCACAAGTATCACCTGTTGCCAAATTACATGTTGCTTGATATTCTTTCCTCGCTACCGTTTCAAACAACCATTATTTTTGCTCTTCTTTCTCTTTTATCTCACTTTCTCTTTCATTTTTTGTTTGCAAAAGTGGTGATATCTCGAAAACCAGCGGACTTTTACTGAGGTCATGTTGATGCTATCTGATAGACCTAATGCCAATCTATCTCCAGTGTCACTTTCGCGTGGTATTTACGGGACACCCTGTATATTATCTTATTTTCTTTTTGAATTGAAATATTTTTCATAAATTAATTATTTCTTCATTTATGAAAATGGTATCGCGAATAGTTATACCATTGTTCAAACAATGGTTATACCCACAATAGTATTCACAGATCATAATTAGAATTGTATCGTACAAAAACAACACGAAATAAGCTCAGAATACAATGGAAAAATTTAACAAAAAATTTCAAGTGAAGAATTGATTGAAACAATAAAACAAACAAATAAATTTACTTTGGTCGCTGAAGAATATCCTCTCTTTATGTTTCTGGTGTATACAGAGTACCATTGAATAAGTGCGGTGCGACAAACTTCAGGAGGTGATTCTGCATGAAAAAATAATGACATGTTGCTCCATTACTATCACCCGAAAATGCTTCGTGTTCGGAGATATGGGGTGCTCACTTGGACGAAGAGGTGCGAAGCGTTGTTTCCCGCCGGAGAGGTTTGCACTGAATTAAATGGGTAGACGCTCATCTAGGAGGCGCGAAGCGAAGAGCAGCGAGGAAGCGAGTCTTTTGATGCGTAAATGATTCTTGGGGCAAGTGGGCAACAAATTTCTCGAGGCGGTCCTCAAGTAGATAGTCGTGACCCAAGTTCGGCGAGCTGTATTCCCAACTCGAGGGAAAATTTGCGATTTTTATGGAAATTTTATACTCGAATTTTGTCAATGGGGAAATACACAGATATTTTTGTATTTGTGTAGTGAGTTTTTTTTCATTGTCTCATAAGAGTGTTGATTAGAATTTTCCCGATTGAATTCTGAAAAAACGATTTTCATATAGAGGAAATACAGAAAACATTTCTGTATTTTGTACAACTATGGATGTGAATTCAAATCGACTGACATATGGGTATTATATTATGTAAATACAACAAAATATTGAAATATCCTCTTTCCAAAGAAATTAAAATGTCTGATAAAATTGTGGAATCAACGGATATATGTATAGAAATATACTATAATATTATGATATATTTCTATGAATATATGATCAGCAAACATTAAACATTTTCAGAAATGAATGTTGGAATTCGTTGTTCAAATTATATCATCAATAAAATATATAAAAATATAAAATATATATAAATAAATTCCAATAGATGTGATTTCTTATTATGAATAATAGTTTAATTGATAATTGATTGTGTTAAAAATAATTCCTTCATGAAATATTTCTTTTTTATTATATGTGAATTATTTTTTTACCTTGAAAAAAAGAAGAAATTTTTCTATGTTTTCGTAGAAAAAAGTATTTTCCTGAAATCACCAGGATGAAGGAATTCGATGACTACTTGGTTTGATTTTTTCATGCGATTAAAGGGAAAATAAACATTTCGTATCAATGAAACTAAGCGAGTGCTATATGGTTTTGCGCAACTGTCTGTAATTAGTGTATTTAAAGCCGAGAATGGCCTCAAACGATATGGTTCTACTCCCTGATGACGAATTCGTGGTCAAATTAAATTCTGTCCGATAACTTTCGACGAGCCTCTACTAGTAGAGACTTGAGATTTTCAGGGTGCGTTCTGTTCTCAGATAATTCAGTTAAGTTCGTTAACCAACCAAATCGTACAAGATGTTCCATAAAATAAGGCCATTCAATATTTTATTCCCCAATATCTCAGACAAAACGAAACAAATCGGAATGAAATAAACTTGATCCCGACTATCTCCACAAAATGGAAAAAGTTCGAATTTGCAGTGATTTATTTTGATAAAGCTTCAATTAGGAGCTTATAAATTGAAATATTGACTTGGCACTTCTCTGAGTCATCATTACTCCCAACTTATCATGAATATATTTTCTAATTAGGTGAAATTATACGATGGCAAGCTATTATTCAGTAACAAGAATCAATTAAAATTTCAGTATCAGAAGATCCCAACCCAACACAAAGTTACACTGGCAAACACCCCGAAATATCAAATAGAACTCCCCCAACTCCTACCCATTAGTAGTCTCAACTCTAATTGTATATAGATTAATACTCCTGGATTATTTTGCAGATTCTCTCTGGGAATTGGAAGCCAGATTGGATGAGCTTGCTACAAACACCGATGGGATTAGGCACCGAGAAAATATCAACGCACATAAATCGCAGATGGGAGTTTTGCAATATAAATTCATCATCGTTGTCTGCTCAAGACGTTCAAGCTATCAACAATATATCTTCTTCGCTGAAGAGCAGCCAATAGTTGTTTTTGTCCAAACTCGTTTCACTATTTAAGAAAAAAATAAAAAAAGACCATTATACTGGCGTCGTAGATAAAGACATGTACATTTGGCAAATTCACAATATCAGATCAGATATATGAGAAAATAAATGCTTTTTCCTGCAGGATGCTGGTGGGACAACAGATTGAGAAAGAAATATTACCAACTACTCTATTTTTTGTATGAACCAATAATTGGAAATGTGAAACACGAATTAATCATATCGAAATGATGTTCATTTCGGACCGTTATACAAGGTGACAGTTTGAATACTTGCCAGTCCTATTATGTCACGACAAGAATGATTCCAGAGAAAACGCCGGAACAGGTTAATTTCTATTCGTAGGGGGGCATATTTTAAGCAGAATTGTAAGCCGTAATTTTCTTAACGCTTGGTTTAGGTTCATGAATTCAGAAGCTATGTGGTTCCAGCAAGACTGTCACACTGTTGATTAAACTATTGCCTAACTGTAAGAAAAATTTAACGAAAAGGATAATTTTGAGGGATTCCACTTTCATCTAGCCTCCAGAAAGTTGTGATTCGAATCCTTTATATTCCTTTTTGTGGGGTTATTTGAAATCGAAGGTTTACATACGAAAAGTACACAAATATTCTATACTTACATGATATTGTACAGTGAATGCAGCTTTCGTGAGATTATGCCAGATTCTTCACTTAGTCGTCAAAAATTGGGATCGTCATATTCACTCCAAAACATAAAGACTATTGATTGTACGTTGAAAGTTATTTCATCAACTAGTTCTTTAATGACAGTTATCAATGATAGACATATTTTAACGCGACCATTAGTGGCTAGATTGATAAACGAGTTAATTACAATATTCTTCCGTCGACCTCATTATGAATTGAGTATAAATTTTTGATTGAAATTCCTTTTTATTCCGCATAAGAGATACATTTAAATCTATATAAATTTTTATGTTCCAGTAGAGATTTTAAATTATTCGTATTTCTTCTGAATGCTTTGTGTGCGGTTGCCTATGACAATTGCACATTGAAGTTGCATAATATATTGAAAATTGAAATGGATCATTAATGGTCAATTTATGATTTTATTTACTCTGAAATCATATCTCCCCAGTTCATAATATAGTCAAGAGAAATTTTTTTAATTAACTCCTTTATTAATCTAGCGATTGATAAACTATTTGATTGAATAACTAATATCGTATTTCAACTGAAATATCGTAAAATAACAAACGGCTCTATCCAACATTTGCAGTAGACCTACTTTGTTTTCAACTATGAAAAAATGAATTCACATTATTTATTAGTTTGATAAATGATAATTAAATATAAGTAGGTACATTATATTGAAGAATATAAATTTCTGATTGGTTTGATATTCACTTAACCGAAACTTATTTTGATCTGATTATAAAACTATGCCCATCGTAGTTACTTATACATTTGTGGAAACGAAAACAATTATACACTTCTTCATCATAATATTGATGTAAATCAGTGTATAATGAGGGGGTTAAAAGAGAAAAGTTGAAGGAAAATGAGGAGTCTCGAAGTGGAGCATAAGTTGAAAAAGTATATTGTTTTGGATTTTTGTTGATGGTAATGTGGTGACTTGATTACAATTCAGTGGAGCTGCTCACCTATCGTCAGACTTGAGGTGGTCAATTATGCAGAACCACATTTTTGTGGTTTAGTTTATCTTCTTCTGTCAGATTTATTTTCTCTTCATTATGTAAATTACTGTTATTCAATTTTTTGGATGAATTAAATAATATTTGGTTTGATTTTTTTCGAATGCCTTTGGGGTTTCTTCGATTCTTTTCAAATAAGTATTGATTTGTCCCTCGAATAATCATCGAATAAATAGACAACTGCAAAATTTTAAGTAATCAGAAAACACCTGAAATTGCCTTATTTCGCAATAATAAAAAAATATTAGTTTTATCGTTTATTCCAATAGGACTGATATTGAGGACTATAAGATGAACTAACAGAAAACGGTGATTCTGGATTAGTACGTAGGAAGTAGTTGCCTCTGGCACTGAAAAACATTCAAATTAAAAATTTTCCAGACATGATTCGAAAACTCACTTATAATCTACAGCGAATCCCATATTGGTAGGAACTTGATTGGTATCACATCTCCCTTGTAGGTAATCTGCCCACGTGCCACATGCTACTGCTAAAAATCCATATGGATTCACAACAGATTCTGCGTAAAATTGATATGATCGCCAATGACTGCAGAATACTGAAAAATGGAAAAGTGGTTATTACATTTCTGTACTCTTTTTAGTATATTGTTCTTCAATTTCCCTCAAATCATTATGCATTACGTATGAGGTAAAAAACTTATACAGGGTGTCTACTTTTAAAGTTGAGAAAGTCCGGGGGTGACTATATAAGTGATTTGCAACAAAAAATGTCATATAACACATGGTGTGCAGAAAAATCCCTTATTGCAGGAGTGGTAAGGAGAAGAATATACACGATTCTGAAGTAAACAAGGGCAGTCCTATTTTTCCAATGGTATATTAACAATTATGACACACGCTTTCTCTTCAGTAAACAATACCTCATTTAGTGTACTTTCGAATGACATATCAACCTTTTGTGCTAATTTCTCATTATCTTTATTTTATCATGGCTTAACCGATAAAAACGAAAAAATGTCTAAAAATTCCGAACCTTTTGCTCTATTTCGAAGCTCTTCCTGATCGAATTTTAATGTAGTTTTATAAAAATCAACAATTCATCTTGAATCGAAATAATAAAGAAGAAATGGACCTCCTTCTTCATTACATTTGACAAATCGTTTCGTACTGAATCTACAACTCAACAAAGTTAATAGCCTTTCTGACGCATTTCTGCACAACACAATTTTATTCTGTTATGAGATCCTTCCGAGTATGAAAGCGAATTAGATATACTTTCTCTTTCAAAGTATTCAAGACATAAAAATCCAAAGGCGTAAGATCGGGGCTCTTCGGTGGCCATCTGACCGTATCTTCCAATCCATTGTATCGCAATATATTCATTAAATAGATCTTGATATTACGAATTAGTGTGCTGGGCAGCCATCATTTGAAACTAGACATTTTATCTGTTAGACAGGTGCATTTCATCGAATATGTCTGTCATGTATGCTTCGGATTAATCTGATGAATTCAAAGCAGCATCAAAGTTATCGGAAGTATAACTGGTCCGAAAAGTTCTCCCCTCATGACTGCCAACCTCATGTTAACTCATGTTGGAAATGAGAAACAATAGTCGCATGAGGGTTTCTCTGACATACATGGTTGTTTCATAAATTAATCACACCTGTTTTCGTGAACATTAAAAAATACCTCATTTAGTGTACTTCGAATGACATATCAACTTTTGTGCTAACTGCTCATTCTTTGCTATAATGCCATGGCTAACATGATAACAACGAAAAAATCCAAAAATTTCGAACCTAGATTTGCTCTATGGTGAAGCTCTTCGTGATTGAATCTTAGTGTAATTTTAGAGAAATCGTCAACTCATTGTTATCTGAGACAAGACTTACATTTTGTAGTTGATACCAGAATGATTCAGGAGAGTGGGGGCCACATTCTTAATATCCTATGGCCCCCACTCTCCTGATATCATTCTGGTATCAACTACAAAATGTAAGTCTTGTCTCAGATAACAGATGAGTTGACGATTTCTCTAAATTACACTAAGATTCAATCACGAAGAGCTTCACCATAGAGCAAATCTAGGTCGAAATTTTTGGATTTTTCGTTGTTATCATGTTAGCCATGGCATTATAGCAGAGAATGAGCAGTTAGCACAAAAGTTGATATGTCATTCGAAAGTACACTAAATGAGGTATTTTTTAATGTTGAGAAAGCGTGTGCATAATTATTAATATATTATAATTACTATTGGAAAATAAGACTGATTTTGTTAACTTCGAAAACGTGATATTCTTCTCCTCACCACGCTTACAATAAGAGTGTCGTCTGCACACAAATTCTCTCATCTTGTAGCAAATTCATTGCCCTTCCGAATATGTGGTCAAATTTGATGAGACTACAATAAAAACTGACTAATGTTTATTTTAGAAAAAACTTGAAATTTTTTGTGAAATCTAGAAATGTTAAATTGAAGAAAACCCGTCAAGATTTCGACCATGTGTTATATGACATTTTTGTTGCAAATCACTTGTATAATCACACCCAGCAGTTTGTCAACTTTAAAAGTAGACACCCTGTACACAGAGTAATTCACGGTAATGGCGTACGTTTCTGGAAAACTTATCATAATTTTTTGCTGAGAATTTGCATTGCGGGTTTTCGACAATAAACTTCCTCCCTAAAATATTTTCAGACCTCTGGAACAGCCGATTATACGGTAACAGCATACTAATTTCGTAATTCAAATGCCACACCTTGTATACTATTGAATCGTCAGATGGCAAATTCTACAATATGTTTCACCTTGGGTAAAAACTCAATGGTACCTTAAGTTATTTAGATTCTTGTAGAAAAAATGATGCAAACAGAGGTCAGCAATTTTCCAAATATTTCCGCTGAAGAGATTCTTTTCGAGAACATCTTTTCCATTTTCAGTTCTGCGACTTATCAAGAGAAAACTGAAAATAATCTAAAAAAAGGTCGCTCAAACTGAGTAAGTTAGTCTGTGATTTTTCGATATAAGCGGAAATTGCAGAGGTCTAAAGATATACAAGGACGGAAGTTCGTCGTCAAAAACTACCAAATGCAAATTAAAAGTATAATTAGTTTTCAGAAACGTATGATTGCATATCACCGAGAATCAGCCTATATTTGCACATCTTTCACAACCGATCCAACTTCAAAAAATACTTCGAATAATTAGTTCAAATATATATAATATCCTCATTAATATGGTGTTCTCTGAGAGCATCCTTCGAACAAAATTCAGGGATTCATCAAATTCAAAAAAGGTTTGAAGTTCAGTTGTGAAATTAAGTAGTATTTAAACTCAATGATGAGATGAAGAAGATAAAGGCAAGATTGTTATCGGACGATTTTATTTGTCATATTTCATTGCGACATATATACACATGCGTTCATCGATAGCAGTCTGAATATTTGTGGCTCCGGCTAAAATTGTAATTTTCGTGCTGAATAATCATCTTTGTATCTGCGAATTCGTCACAAAGTGTAAGATAGTGATACGCTGTTATAAAGTGAAGTTTATAAAGTGAAGATTATCCTGTTATCTAATTAAATTGAAATACAATGGTATTCACGGAAAGACAAAAAACTGAACTAAACAAATTGACCCACGATATCACACGTGATATAGTTAAAGATGCATTATCAGATGAGTCATTCATTAATATGTTGATCGACCGAATTTCCGACAAGGTGTCGCAAAGAATAAATGAAACATTTCAGCAATATAAGCTGAAAATAAGTAATTTGGAAACACGTCTCGATATTGTCGAAAAAGAGAACGAAGATTACAAGATGAGGATAGACGAATTGGAACAAAAAGGTAAAATGAAGCAACTTAGGATATATGGTTTACCTGATAATTCTAGCAAAGGAGAACTACTGAATGAACAAGTTGCGGATGTTTTCAAGAATAAACTTAATGTCTCTGATATCACACCCGTATTTTGTCAGAGAATGAATTCAAAGAAAAATAGCAAGAACAGTGCTGTACTAGTGCACTTCAACTGCATTCGAGATCGAAATGTTATATTTGAACAGAAGCGTAAATTCAAAGGGAGTAAATTTGTAATCCTCGAAGAGTTGACTCGAAGAAGGTATGAATTGTTGCTTCTAGCCAAAGAAAAAGTCGGTAAAGAAAATGTTTGGTCGATGGGAGGTAAAGTCTTCGGAAAAGTGGCGAATAAGAAAATCTTGATTCAGAGTGAAGATGATATTGACAATATTCACGAGTAAGCCGTACACCGCAAATATGATATCTGTTTATTTTTTACATTCCTGCGGGAATTATACTTCATACTTTTTTTTTTCCTGTTTCATATTTTGTTTGTTCATTTTAATACTTAGGCACCCAAACTTTATTTAATTGTTTTCTCTCTCTGAATTTTTTTTTTTTTTTTTTTAGTTGTAACAACTCAGGAATAACCTACTCATTTATTAATTTGAGTTGATTTTTCTGTATTTGGTTAAACTATTTGTCATTTTTCGATTGAATTCAGGTACGCTTACTGTTATGGGTAACATGAAGATTGCGCACATCAATATTCGTTCGTTGTTCACGGTTTTGGAGAATTTTCGAGAATTGTTTTAGAAAACGATTTCGATGTTGTTGCTGTGACCGAAACTTGGCTGTCTGATGCTGTTGATGTAGATGTTGTGGCTATTCCGGGCTACAGATTCATTCATAAGCCGAGACCTACTAGGGGTGGTGGTGTTGGATTTTACTATAAAGAAACACATTCAGGTCAGTCTTTTTCTGTTGAGATTGAGTACAGCAGTAACTTGGAGTGTTCATTCATGAAATTCAAATTTGGTGTTAAAAGCTTCATTGTTGGGGTGTTTTACAGACCTCCTAATTCAAGTTTGAACAATTTCATTACAGATTTAGATAGTATTTTATCGACTATCTGTATTGATGATGGTGAAATTATATGTTTAGGCGATATAAATGTAGATGTTTTCCAATTGAATAACCCTGTCGTGAATTGTTTTGAATCATACGGTTTCACTCAAATATTGAATGAACCAACGAGAATAACCCACTCCTCCTCTACTCTGATTGATCCAGTATTTGTACTTAACAAGGATCTTGTGAACAGAGTAGGCACTCTACCTTTTGATGGTATTTCCGATCATAGGATGGTTTATGCTGTACTCAAATTAAAACGTATAAAGCCTCCACCTCGCTTAGTGACATTTCGATGCTTCCGTAATTTTAACTTGGATAGTTTTTTGAACGATTTATATAACCTGCCATGGATGAATATCATTATGGAAAAAAATATTGACACAAAGGTAAACCTATTCAACGAGCTAATGTTGGAACTTTTCGACAGACATGCGCCATTGAAAGAAAGGAAAATTACAAAACCGCGGGCCCCATGGTTAACTGATAACCTGAGATTAATAATGAAACAGCGTGATAAAGCTCTGCAAAAATTCAAACAGTCTCGGTCAGAATCAGACTGGGCGACATATAAAAATTTACGTAACTTCACAGTCACTGCGACCAGGAATGAAAAAAAGGCCTATCTTGATTCCGTTTTCGCTGAAAATAATTCCACTAAGACCTGGAATACGCTTAGAAATCTCAGTATTCGATCAAAAAAGGATCATGTCATTCCACCCAATATTTCTGACCCCGAAGGCATAAAAAATTACTTTTCAAAATTCTTTCAAAATATATCTGATGAAACATCTGATGCAATAAATTATTATAAAAACCATAAGTTTAATTCAATGACAACTTTTTCGTTCGCTATTACATCGGTTTCAGAGGTCAATGCTGTTCTGAATGGACTTAAGAGTAATGCTCTTGGAATTGACAATATAACTGCCACAATGATTAAATACTGTAGCCCGTTCATTGATTCAGTTGTTGTCAATATTATAAATAGCTGTATCGAACATAATTATTTTCCTATTTCATGGAAAATAGCTATTGGTAAACCAATTCCAAAAAAGAGTGAATGTAACACTTATGATGATCTGCGGTTAATTAGCATCTTACCAGCTATATCTAAAGTATTCGAGCGTATATTGTACAATCAGATGTATGAATACGTGAAGACCAATAATATTTTGCCTCCCAACCAGTGTGGTTTCAGAAGGGGGTTCAGTACGGCAACGGCGCTGACCACGGTTGTAGATAGTATAATTGAAGCTCAGGATAGGGGACTGGCTAGCGTTTTGATATTGTTGGACTATTCTAAGGCATTCGACACCTTAGATCATGAATTACTTATTTCTAAACTAAAATACTATGGCTTTGATCTAAGTGCTTGTACGCTTCTTGAGTCATACATGCGGGATAGATCGCAGGTTGTTTTCAGCAATGGAAAATACTCGACCAACATGAGGATCTTAACTGGTATACCGCAAGGTTCAATTTTGGGTCCATTGCTTTTCATTATTTATACTGCTGATCTCCTCCGTTCGGTTGCTTACTATGAAGCGCAAGCTTATGCTGATGATATTCAGTTGTATGCTCATTTCGACTGTAGGGATGTTAAGGTTGTGAATGAGCGTATAAATGCAGAGCTTGAGAGAACTTAATGCTGATAAAACTGTTGTGTTGTGTTTTTCTTCCAAAACTACTAAATTAACTCTTGTTAATAATTTGAGTATAAAACTTAATGGTTCTGAAATTGCGGTTAGTGATGCAGCTAGTAACTTGGGAGTTTGCATAGATAGTAATTTGAGGTTCGATGACCATGTTAAGCACCTTATGAGAAAGTCGTATTCTAGCCTAAGGATGATTTATTCTAACAGACATGTGTTGAGCTATTCCCTAAGAAAAGGGCTTTGTGAAACACTAGTACTGTCGCATTTCTCCTATTGTGATTTCTTATATGGATACTGCTTACGACAGGAAGAAATGAACCGCATTCAAAGGGTTCAAAATAACTGCGTTCGTTTGGTTTATGGTTTGCGGAAATATGACCATATTTCTCAGGCAATGTTGGATATTGGTTGGCTAAATATGAGGGGTCGAGGGCAACTGCATCTCGCAAACTTTACTCACAGATTGATCAACTGTGCGGACTCATCATCTTTGCTCTACGAAGTAAATTAGTTCCTGTAGAATCCAGACATGGTAGGGACACAAGATTCGGTTATAGATTTCTTATTCCACGTCATCGGACAGCATTGTTTAGCAGGTCATTCTCCTACAACGCGGTTTTACTTTATAACATGCTCCCTGATGAACTAAAGAGCTCGAGTATCCGGAAGTTCAAATTCAAATGTAAAACTTATTTATTGAATAGGCAGAACCTGACTAACTTGTAGACTTGAATTTGTGCTCTTAAGCGTATCTGATATTTTTCTTCATTGTTTTTTTTTGGGGGGCGGATGATGTTTTGGGTGCCATATTTCAACAATTATGGGTGCATTTATTTATTATTATAATCATTTTTTTTTTTATTATAGATTTATTTCTGTCCTGATGTGGTTGAGTAAGAATAGCTATGCTAAAATCCGCCACAGAAGGCAGCTTATTACATTTGTAATTATTTTTTTTCGTACTCTGATACTTATCAATAAAGGCCTTATTATTATTATTATTATTACTGTGATCAAACAACATGCAAACTTTTGAAAACTAGTTTCGTATGACTGTCAGTCTTTATTTCGTTGATATGGTAATAATCAACTTTATTTAGCAATAGACGTGAGTATTCCTGGACAAGGCCAGGTACTACCCATAGATCTATAATTACTTTTTCTTATTAGGTCTATGGCACTACCTTACTAGTAAGGTAGTGGGCCAGGAAGAATCACATAATGGCTGACAGTTCATATGAAATTAGTTGTTTAAAGTTTGTATGTTTTTGAGCGCTCGTTATACTAAAACGAGTGCTATATCGTTTAGCACAAATGTCTTTTATTTTCGAATTTCGAGCCGAAAATGGCCTCAAACCATCCGTCCGTTAGCACGATAACTTTCGATGGAATCGTACTAGAGACTTGAGATTTTCAAGGTGAGTTTGGATCCCAAATGCCTCGGTTCGGTTCGTTAACCAGCCAAATCGTACAAGATATTCCACAAAATATGGCCATTCAAAACTTTTGTTCCTCAATATCTCAGACAAAACGACACCAACCGCAATGAAATTTTGCGATACATGCAAGATGCTCATGATAAGCAGCATGCAAAATTTTGTGGCCATAGTATAAACAGAACCATAGAAAATTCAATTGGAATATTGAAAAGAAGAAACTTCATATTTCCATAACGAAAATCCGATTCGAGTGAAATTCATTTTGTGAATGATGATCAAAATACTAAACGTTCTTGCAAAGTTTCAAGGAGATCGCTTCATCTGAACAATGAACAAACGCTCAAAAGCACCTGCTCAGAGCTTTCTTCATTTTTTTAATCGCAACTCGGAATAAAATATGGAAAGCAGCAGCGACAACATTATATTACACGGTTGCCGAAAAAATATTATACGCAACACACCCGAAAATAATTATGTTGGACTCACAGTCCTTATGTATTAGCCTACGGTTCGTCCTAGAATTTTCTGTGTTTGTCCAAAGAAATCCTATATTACGGACTTGTTACGTATATTACTTTTTTCACAAGCAAAATGTCCGTTGGAATAACTCACATATTTCACCTAAAAAATCGAATAATACATACATGGTTCAATAACTGCATCGGGATTCCTCCTTTTCACTTCAGGAATCGTACACCCAGGCTGTGGAGAAATACCTTGGTTTGGCCAAAAGTCAACGTGACCTATTTGAGTTGGGTAACCGAATATACCAGCATCCGTATGAATCACATCGACAAATTCTGCATCACTAGCATCTAATTTCAAACTTTTCGGCCATTTCTTAAACAAGGGACCCGCTGGATCCAACCCTGAAAATGTACACAAAAAAATAGACTCGATGTATGCCTATGTTGCGTAGTTAGGTGTGACATCAACTGATATAAATGGTTATTACTATGGTGAGTGTCGAAAACGAGAAATTTAACATAAATATTGATTAAGTTCGGTTGAAAACAATATATTGTAGCACCGGGTCATTTTGTGGGTCATGATGTTATGGCGTTGTGGGGCAACAACAATCCCTAGTTTGGAAGAGGCGTTTCGTCCAATGTTTTTCAAATCGTACCGTCTCCTGTGTTGCTGAGTCTTCACCTATCAATTCTGGTAGAACTTCAAGAAATTATACAAAAAAAATTAATTTTTCCGTCGATCTCAAAATAAAAGGTGATTTTAATGTGTACGTTATTGATCATTTATGGCCCATTTTAATGCTCAATTTCTGCTATTTCAATGTGCAAACCTCATGGCAACCGTTCACAAAGTATTCAGAAGCACTACGAGAAAAGTCAAAACTCTACTGGAACATAGATACATAGAAATGTAAATTTCGTGCAAAATGAGGATGTATTTCAATCAAGAATTCATACACAATTCATATTGAGATCTTCGGAAAAATCTTGTAATCAACTCGGTTATTAATCGTGCGACTACTGTTCTTAAACTATTAACACGTTCGCTCCGCTAACGCGTTAAAATACCTCGACCATTAATCGCAGTCTTTAATAACCTAGTGGATTAAATAACTATTAAGATAATTCAAAATTTACGAATTATCCTGATGTCTGCAACTAGTCTTCATGAGATGGAAATCATACGTTATTGTAGAGTTTTTCAGAAGTTCGAACTCATATGGATATAAAATGAGTCCTGTAGAAAATTGCGTGAATTATGAACAAATTCAATTTTAGTAAAAAAAATGTTCTCATGTTAATCAGAAGCGAAACTAAAACGAAAATAGTGACCACTTTGGTTAAGCTACAGGCTCATCTCTGGTGAGGGTTTTTAGTATCAAGTAGAAACATTGGATATGGCAAGAGTTGAAAAAAACAAAAAAAAATTAAAGCAGCCTAACAGTTATTATAGATGTTTACTGATTGCGTGCAGTGCTCCCAGGGTATTATTACCTACCTATAGATGCGACATCTATGGGGGCGAAAGCAAAACTCTGAGATTCCTTAACTTCATAAGTTTCCGCTTGTATGAATGAAAAATTTATAAATTATCATCTCTCATTACGTTCATTCAAGTTTCTCAGTGATGTTCCTATATGTTCAATAATTTGTTTCCATTCAGAAATCAATTTAACTAATCACACAAACTTTTATTCATTTGTCAAATGAAAAATCCCTAAGTTAATGACCATCAGTTCAAAGTTTGATGATATCACATACGGTTGTCAGTTATCTATGGTCAGTTATTCTTACATTTATCACAGTTACTCTTACATTTATGACTTTTTAATTAATTAAATTAATAATTAATAATTCTTTATCTTAGCTATGTTATGCCGTTCGGATAGTTTATCACTGCTGGCAAAAGCGTTTTGTCCATCTTTGGTACTTAGGTAGGTATACTTTTTCAAATTCTTCGAAACACGCATTAATATATCTACCATTCAAAACCTCTAAATGAGCTATAATTAATTAAAAAAATCGAAAACAAATTGTTTATTACTTTTCAAAATTTGTAATAACCTAAACTTCGAATCAAGTTCAAGTTTACTTGCGCGGAATTGAAATTTTCCAATCATAAACTAAGTCTTTTATGATGACATTAATCGGAAGTTTTTGAGCCAATATTCAGGAATGATCATATTTTATCATAGTGATCTGTACGTATATCCTACGTAGTCTACGTACAATTCAGAAATGGTTTATGAAAATCGGTGATCGACTAAGAAAATTGACAAAAACAAGACTTACTCCTTATGTTTTTTAATTTTGTTTGTTCTAGTCAGAAAACCAAAACTAACATTATATATTAAACAAAAGTGGTCAGATTCTTTTAGCTTTAGCATATTGTATGGCAGTGTTCAGCATTTTAGGCAGAGTTGTTGATTATGTGCTTCTTTTATTCATCGTTTCGTCAGCCGTAAAAAAACTTCAAATTGTGACGAAAGATGCTTGCTTCATTTCTTGAACTTTTTATGAACATCCATAAGAAATGTATGTAGTATTCAGAGTTCAATGATAAATAAAATAGTGATAATGAAGTGTGCTAATTTGCCATTAGTCCTGTTTGGTCAGATATTCAATGCAGTTTCTGAAAATAACTTCGGTTTTTGAAGAAATTGATGTACAGACTGTTTGACAAGATATAACATAAGACATATGATTTATCTCAGTCTGGATCTGCGTTACCGAAAAATTATTGGAAGAAGGAGTTGAAATTGTCATGAAAATCCATGAAGGCGTTATGCCGATTGAAATTTTTGTTTAATATACACAGCCTGTATATCCTAAATGAAAATACTGGGGACACTTTTCGAACACGGATTCAGAGTCCTGCAATTGCACTGAAATTTTGTCAAATCATTGGTGATAGACCTTATATAAGTACTGCATAGTTTTTTACTCGACCGTTTATGTTTATATCGATGAGGGTTTTCGGTAACTAACTCAGGGTTATTAACTCGATCCATTAGGTCACGTGACGGATCTACTCGGATCACGGACCCAGGCTCTAAGTTTACGAACACATCAGGTTTAGGATTTGAAATGACAGACGTATCAATAATGTAACCAAATATTTTATGAATTTATTTTTTAAGTCTCATTCTATTTTCGGATTGTCTCTAGCTTTGCTCGCTTTGATTGGCTTTCGTAAAATCTTTCTTATAATTTCTGGTGTGCCCCTCCATGTTTAATGTTATTTTTGAGTACCTATGTTGAAGAAGTTAAGAAGACTGTAGCTTAAGCGCAGAAAGATCTGTATACAAAGTTATGAAGAAAATGTTTCACATCATTTTCTTATCTCATAGAAGAACACATTTTACATTGAGCCAAATTTTATTCTCTTTCCATAATTTTCAGGTACTTATAGAATATATGAAATTAATAGGAAAAGAGTAAAAGACTTATTCCCGCCTTTTTCAAATACAAAATTAAACTGCAGTGCGCATGTAGTGACTCTACGACCCTGCTCTTGTGTAGGGTTACGTTAAATCAATCTTTGTCAGTGATCGAGTTAATAGCACCGTACTTTCCGAACACGGGTTGGACGTTCGGGTAAGGTCAACGAACGCGAAGTTAGGGATCGAGTTAACTCGAGTAAGTTCCCGAAAAGGCCTAATGATATCCTGGTTATTAATCATTTTCATTCGAAAAGTCTAATTACGATAATATGGAAAATTAAAAACACTTAAAGAAAAAATATCGGATATGTAAGGTACGGTCATTGTTTAAGAAAACAAACAATGGTACGGGTTGACACTTGTGTGGACAGAAACCTTATAAATATCCAAATAGAAACATTCATCTTTCAGAATTCCATAGACTCAAAAATTGACTTTACCTGTTATTCTGCTAACACGACCACTTCTAACATTTTGACCACACACTCCAGCCATTTGGGCACCCAAGCTCAACCCAACCAAATGAAGACTAGGCAAAAACATTCCTCTGGATACAAGGTAATCTATGAATAAGGCTGTGTATCTTCCAACAACTTCTGTATTCCTAGATGCGGTGAGATACCATGGTCCAGCTTCCAATCTGGGTGCATTTATAAGGATGATATTGTAATCTCCTCTCTGCAAATAGGCTGAAAGATGAATAAATTGAAAAAATTTAAAATGCAAAAAAGCCCTGACGTTAAGTCAAGAGCTTTTGCGTGCTTATTCACATTGGGAAAATCATAAATTCAATTTAAATACACTGAGAACTGCTGGTTTCATTGTACTCATTCATAAATTCAACTTTTCTCTTCCAATATTGAACATAAAATATTTAGGAACCCGATGGAATTTAAACCCAAGATCTGCAGATCACGAGTTCAAGTCTTTAACCCAGTGGTTCCCAACCTTTTCTTGTTCATGGGCCACTTTTAAATTATTCTTGTCAGTAGGGACCACTATATGAACTAATAAAAAATTAACTGTAATAATCAAATTGAAGCTTCAATTGAAATTTTCATTGGAAACAACAAAAAAGAAGTAAAAATCCTCGTTCGCATAATTGTTGATGAGAAAACCATATAAAAGATATTGCTTTTTCACACCAAAACAAAGTGAATACGACTCCAAAGCATCCTTGTAGTTTCTATCATTTTGGAATTCGATAATCAATGAAGTCAGCAGCGTCCCTGTTGAAAGAATTAAAATACGTATCAGTTTCTGATCAACATCAGCTCTTTAAATATACAGGGTGTAACTAAATAAGTGTAAAATATTTGAGGAGGTGATTCCTCATCGAAAAAAAGATAGGATCTTTCATATAAAGAAACTTCATTGGAGCATCCCTTGTTAAGATACAGCCCCTCAAAGGGAGTACATCAAATTAATATAACAATTTTTTCACAAGCACCAAAAAAGTTACAATATTGAAATTAACCTGACGTTTCCTACTAGCAAAAATACACTTATCCATTTATTTATTTGGTTTACCCATGGTTGTAAGGGTGGGAAACGCATCCCCTACAGTTTATTTCTAATGTAACTTTTTGTCTTATTATTTGTTTACCATTTAAAAATTTATTTCCGATAGCCTGTTTCATTCTAAACAAAAAATGTCTCTTGAGTTTTTTGACCAAAATAAACCAGTTTGTAGCAAAAAATATTTTACGAACAACTACAGAGATAAAACTGACAGCGTTATACCAATTTAATTGTCAATTGCTCAGTTGCAGGAACGTCCATTAAAATTTAAAGGTCCATTAAACCCTTAATCCTCCATTAGTTCCTTGTAATTATCGCTAAAAGTTTCCTACTATATATAGATAGATAGCTGAGGCTGAACCACCCAAATACGTATCTGTGCCGTATATACAGGGCTTATCAGAAACGTTGAATAAATCACTTAAACAGCATGGAATAAATTGGCATATAAAAATATAAATAACTTAACCTTCTTAAACTCAAAATTGAAATCAAAAATCCCAAAAACAAAAATATCCAATTGCGTATACCAAATAAATTGTTTAGATTGCCCTAAGGTATATATTGGACAAACATCACAGTACATAAAGGAACGAATAAATGGCCATAAATATTGTAAAAACATCACTGCATTGAAAAAACACGAACAAACCGAAAAGCATAAAATGGATTTCGATAATTTTTCGATCTTAGAAAAAGAAAAAAATGGTAAAACCCGAAATATATTTGAGATGATTCATATAAAGAAGAATAAAGAGGCTATGAACGACAAACGGACACCAGAATTTAGCCCAAATATATTACAATTTAATAAAATAAAAGAAAATATAAAAACTTCAAATAAAATCCCTCAAGTAACTCCATCTACAAAACCAACAATGAGTATAAACATGAATAAAATAGTTATCTAAAATTTAACAATTTACACTCTTATCAATCCATACAGATGTCGTAATATTTATTCGTCTTGAGTTTGAAAAATTAAATTTGACGTTCATAAACTTACCAATGTTTGTTTGTGTCATATCTGTGAAAATGTGTAATTGTGTTTTATAATTTTAACTGAAAATGTGATATTTTGACGAAAATAGTAAGTGTAGGAAAATTTTAAATTGATTTATTGTGATGTTCATTATTTGTAATTTTACAGGAATTATTGATGGTTGTACTATCCTTGAAAAGGCCATAATAAGGCCGAAACATATGTCGGAGTCAATATATTTTATTTAAAAGTAAATGACTATTTACTGGTAAGACTTAGTGCTAAAAAACCCAAGAAACTTCAATCAACAATTTATAAATTAAATAGCACAAGAAAACTAAACAACGAAAAATATAGATAGATATATAGATAGATTAGTTTCGCATTTATGACGATCTATCTCTGTAGTTGTTCGTAAAATAATTTTTTACTGCGAACTGGTTTATTTTGGGCAAAAAAACAAGAGACATTTTTTGTTTAGAATGAAACAGGCTATCGGAAATGAATTTTTAAATGGTAAACAAATAATAAGACAAAAAGTTACATTGGAAATAAACTTTAGGGGTTGCGTTTCCCACCCTTACAACCATGGGCTAAACCAAATAAATAACTGGATAAGTGTCTTTTTGCTAGTAGGAAACCTCAGGTTAATTTTAATATTGTAACTTTTTTGGTGCTTGTGAAAAAAATTGTTATACAAATTTGATGTACTTACTCCCTTTGAGGGGCTGTATCTTAACAAGGGATGCTCTAATGAAGTTTCTTTATATGAAAGATCCTATCTTTTTTTCGATGAGGAATCACCTCCTTAAATATTTTACACTATTTAGTTACACCCTGTATAATGATATGAAGTAACGATTGAATTCATCAATAAAAACTGTAACTGACTCTTGTTGTCTTATTGTGCATTTGCTTCGCTAGCATTTACATCTTTTCCAGCCATTTGCAGAGTGGCAGAAACTGCACGTAATAGAATCAAGACAAAATAGAAATTATAACCCATAACAACGTGAACTACTATGCAACTACAAGGCCTTAAGCCTGTTCGCATTACGCTAGTAGTTTAGTCGAGTAGCTAAAATTTAGTTACTAAACGTGTGTGAACACCAAGAATTTAGTCGAGTAGATTAGTGTGTAGTTCAGCCGAGGGTACCTACATGTGTTGCAGCGGAATACATTGGCTTGGTTCGTTTATGGTTCAAATTGGACGAGTTATTTATTTTCGAAATTTTGTCTGAAATATATCGTAACTAATTATTCGAATTTTGCAAAAACATATTCATAATTTCAGCAAACTCATAAGTAGAAATATAGTTACAAACTGGACAAAAATGTAGTTGACAGTTCGATGGCTCAGAATTTTCAGGGAAGGTAATGATTAATGGTACGAAATTTTGTTGAGCATAGGCCATAGGTCACTTTTAAATGCGATATATACATGTTTATATTTTGAAACGAGAAAAAACGGTGATTATTTTCAAGTGAAAATAAATTATTGTTTTCGTAAGAAAAAACAAAATTTTATTTAATGAAGTAGGAAGGAAACCACTCAGCAAAAATTTGAGCAAGCCAATGGATTCCTATAAAAAAGTGTGTAGGTATATAATGTTTTTGTTTCAAGTTCATAGCACAAACAGGATAGGAGATAATGATCAAAATGAAATTGCCAAAATGTCAATGTTGGCTCATAACTCGAAAATAAAAGACGAATGAGCAATGCGGTTGACAGCAATATGGGTTTCTCGAAAAAAGAAGACCGCAAAGTTCCATTCATTTTCCTCTGTCTCATAACGTCAAAAAATTGTAGTTCAGGGATGACTATTCTGGCCACCCTGTAAACTTCAAGAGAATTATTGATAATTAGGGAAAGCACAAAACTACCGACTTCAAGTATTTTTGAGCGCATGTTCTACTTAAACGAGTGCTATATCGTTTTGTCCAAATGTCTATAATTTTCGAATTTTGAGCCGAAAATGGTTTCAAACGATAGGGTTAAACTCCCTGATGACGAATTCGTGTTCAAATTCAATTCTGTCCGTGGGGCCGTCTGCGTCTGTCCGGCATTCCGATAGCACAATAACTTTCGAATGGATTGTCCAAGAGACTTGAAATTTTCAGGATGAGTTCGGGTTCCAAATGCCTCGGTTGAGTTCGTTAACCAGCCAAATCGTGTTCCATAAAATATGCCCATTCAAAATTTTTGTTCCTCAATATCTCAGAAAATACGGAAAACATGCAAAATTTTGTGAGATCCATATTATGAATTTTCATTCAAAATTTCGTGGCCATAGTGTGAGTAGAATCATTGAAAATTCAATTGGAATATTGGAAATAAGAATCTTTTATTTCCATAACAGGATATCCGATTCGAATGAATTTTTTTTTGTGAATGAAAACTGATATACTGAATTATCATGCAAAATTTTGCAGCCATAATGTTAACAGAACCAAAGAAAATTCAATTGGAATATTAATAATTAATAAAGAATCTTTATATATCCATAACAATATCTGATTCGAGTGAAATTATTTTGTGGATGAAAACTGATATACTGAATGTTTTAACAAAATTTCAAAAGAATCGCATCATTAGACCCATAGAATTTAATTTTTTTTCAATTTATATGTATAGTGCCATATCAAATTTTGATTTAATAGTCTTATTGCCCCACCAATGAACGAGCGCTCTTTTGCTCCTGCTCAGGGCTTTTCTTAAATTTTTTCTGAATCTTCTTGGTTGTGATTTTAGTCATGATACAGTCCTGTGAAAACCGTCCGAGAAGTTAAGTAATTCCGGCAGTATCTACCTGAATTCCACTGCATTGTTCGTGTTACTTATCCGTTCCACGTGTCCAGCTACACCGTATGTGCATAAGAACCCTTTCAAAGAGAATTCATTATTTCTATCGAAACCACGGTATGCACGAAGAGAATGTTCAATTCCTTTTAACAAGAGAAATGTCTCGATCATTTTCGTCTCGGGAGAAAGTAGGCTATCCAATTCGAATATATTATTAAACAAGGAATTTGATTGAGAACTTATGCAATCAGAGTTCTAGCCAATTCACATTTTTCCTGTTGGTTGATATTAAATCAATTTTATAGATAATTAATGATCCTTGCCATTTCGTATATTTCATTCATTTATGTACACTCTCCGGCAAAATAACCGATCCATTCAATAAATCGATTAATTTTGTTGATTCGTAAAAATGTTAGTTTAACTCCGATTTGATTTTTTTTTCATTGTAGGTAAGTTCATCGGAATCTATCCTCAGGTTCGAATTTCAAGAAAACTTGGCGTAAGTCGTTTTATACTGGGTGAAACGAAATCTGATTTTGAGCGCTCGTTCTACTCATACGAGTGCTATATCGTTTTGAAAAAATGTCTATAATTTTAACCGAAGATGGTCTCAAACGATAGGGTTTTAATACCTGATGACGAATCCGTGGTCAAATTATATTCTGTTAGCGGGGCCGGCCATCCAGCCGGCCGTGAGAACGATAACTTCCGAAATGATTGTCCTAGAGACTTGAGATGTTGAACTGGGTTGGCAAATTTTCAGAGCAATTGGTAAATTTTCGAAACAGTTGAAAAAATTGTCAAAGCAGTTGGAAAAATTTTAAAAGAGTTGGATAATTTTCAATGGAGTTGATAGTGGTTGATCAGAGTTGGCTTTTTCAAAGCAGTAGACAAAACTTCGAAGCAGTTGAAAAAATTATGGAAACAGTTGGGCAAATGTCAATGGAGTTGATCTAGGGGCGTGCCCAATATTGAACAGAGTTGACAAATTCTCGAGACAGTTGGAAAAATTGGCACAATAGTTGATAAAATTTGAAAACAGTTTAAAAAATTTCAATGGAGTTGATACAGGGAACAGCCTAATGTTGATCAAAGTTGGCAATTTTGCAAAGCAGTTTGTAGTTTTTCGAAGCAGTTGGAAAAATTTCAGACTAGTTGGAAAAATGTCAGAACAATTGGTGATTTTGAAGCAGTGGAACAAATGTCAATGTAGTTGATCTAGGGGCGTACCAAATATTGATCAGAGTTGGTAAATTCTCGAAGCAGTTGACAAAATTTCGAAGCAGTCGAAAAAAAAAATCAGAATAGTTTCAGAAATTTCAATTAAATTGGAATACATATTCCAAAAAAATGCCATAAATTATTAATGAATTAGACTTCTTTAAAAAAGGTTTGAAAATAGGTCAGCGACGAGCATTTCGTCAGAGTTAAAACATCGAAAGATTTCGAAAAATATAAAAATTCTGGCTAGTACTGCTGGTCTAGGATATGAACACACCTTGGGAAGGAAGGAGTTTGAAAGTTCAAATTCTCGGATAGGTGTGGGACCTGAATATCTCATTCGAGATATCGAGGCATTTTTGAGATGCTCTTGGTAGAGAAATTGAAAAGTGAAGCTCTAATTGAAGATTGCGGAATCGAATCGGACAGGCTTTCATTCAAGACCTTATTGAAGGCATGCCAAGACGAATTACAGCTGTATCTGAGCCCGGCGGAAAACACTTCACCGGTTTTTCACTTTATTTATTTTTCAGTTTATTTTCATTACTTCAGTAATGAAAATGCTAATGTATCTTCACCAAAAATTTCGCTATGGTAATAAATGATAAAAGACATTGTCAAGAGAAGTTGTGTCTTGATAATAAAATGAGAAATCTCATGGTGGAACAACTGGAACACACCACAAATGGTTTCAAAGATAGAGTTAAAAAACAGATTTCGTTTTAGCCAGTATAAAATAACTTACGTCAGGTTTTCTTTAAAGTCGAAACTATTGATTGATTTCGTATGAACTTACCTGCAATTGAAAAAAAAATCTATCGAATCGGACTCACAATAACATATTTTTGAATTAACAAACTTATCGATTCCTTGAGTGGATCGATTTTTTGCCGGTGAGTGTATTAACCACCACGACTCACTACGGCGAAATATTTCATACGGAATATGATTCTCCGATTAATATACTCGTACATGTGACCAGGCATCTATGAAAACGAATATGTAATTCATAAATGGATTTCTTAGAACACCATAACTTCCGAAGAAACAACTTCGAAACTTAGGATTTTCAAGGTAGGTTTACTGATTTCAGTTTATCAAAATGTGATCGTTTTCCAAATAGGAACACTTGTATGACTTGTATTATGGTGTAGGTATAGAAATTGATTCGGTCAACAATATAACATAGTGTTAAGAGTGTTATCAAGGTTGAATTATTATTAATCGAATTTTCACCACACACGTATCAAATTTGGAGTGATATGTAATTATATTCCTGTTTAAACGAGTAAGGCCCGATCAACCTCTCTCAACGTTTCGTTCTTTTAAGTTGGTATATTTCATTTAGAAAATAAAAACTCTTAAAGTATTAATGTGTTTGCTCATGACCCACCTAGACTTTAACTAATTAATCAATTTTCATCGATGAATGGATTCTGAATCGATACAATGAAAGAAAAAAATTAAACTAATAGCTCTAAATTTATTCAAATTCAATTTATCTTTTTCCAATTTAAACAAGAGTCAAAAAGCTTCAGACAACTTGTTTATATTTTCAAAAGAAATTGATAAGACAAGTTGTTGTCGTGAAAATCTTGATGATGAAATTCATTGATATATTATTCGAACAGAAAAAGTACCTAAATATGATGGTAATAGCCCAAATAAGTTAGTAATTATGTTCTTTGTTATACTGAAAAATTTTCAGAATTTTTGAATATCCTAATTTTGGATTTATTTATTATTCTTTTTTTTTCGATATGTTCTATTACGAACTGTATGTGAATTATAGATCAAGAGCTATTAGAATAATACGTAGGTGTGCTCTTTTAGACCCAATCTCCCCTTTTCGAATACCTTCTTCTGCGGCCAAACTGGTACATATAATTATGTTCAGTCAAAGTAAGCGACACATGTTGAACAGTTTCTGAAGTATGGAATTCTTCGGGAAATTTAATTCTATGAGAATTTTCGTGAAATCAAATTTCAAATCTTTATGACTCAAAGACCACTTGACCGATTTTATCCAATACTGATTTCAGTTGAGATATCCCGACCATATATGTACCCTGAAAATATCATGTACCTATGTGATTTCGTCATAAAATTTTATATTATCTATTCAAGAGATATTCGTGAATTAACCAATTAACGATTTAAACCGAACCTGCACATATTACCTAAGTTCAAGTCTTTCAGCTCCTTCCTCTAGAAAGTTAAAGTGTTTACAGACGGACTGTCAGTTAAAATTGTTTTGGCCTCACTACCTACGTCAGTGTCCAACCAACAGACATTTGAGAGAAACTGAAAAATAATGATTACCTGTTTTTATAATTGTTGCTGTCAATGACATACTATTCTCAAAGAATGCATGGAAAAATATAACAGTCGGCTGGGAAAGATTGAAGTTCGATTTCTGTAGAGCCTCATCATCTCCAATTCTCAAATTTTGATAATAAAGTGGATTGTTCCTGTAAAAAGAATTGATTATTGAAAACTAATTGGTTCATCCAACCTTGAACCTTGAACAAATTCATAAATATTCAACAACGATATATTGTCAGTAAAAATGGACTGACAAGCAATCATAAATCTAATATTTTTGATCAGAAATGAATAGCAAGTGGGTTATTGTGATCCAAAAAAAGTTTTCATACGAAGCTAAATCTTCATGAATTAGAACTCAAGTGAAAACAAAGGGGTTCTGCATAACTAGCCAACAGTAAGTTCGATAAAACAATTTGAAATTTTGCTAGTCCAATTAAGTAATGACAAGGATGATTTCAGAGAAAATGCCGAAAAAGGTCCATTTTTATTCGTAGGGGGACATTTTTGAAGCAGAATTTCCTCAGCCCTTGGTGTATGGGCTATCACCCTAAATTCGTAATTGAGAACAGGGGGTGAGCTATACCTCAATTGAAAGATCACTTGTCCCTTTACATGAATACTATAGAGTCCAAATTCTTATTGACTCCTTGAAGTAGTTACAGGGGCTGACAATTTGAAAAATTGCCAGGCCAATTATGTCTCGACAAGGATGATTTAAGAGAAAATGCCGAAACAGGTCAATTTTTATTCAGAGGGGGACATGTTTTCAGCAGAATTTTAAGCTAAAATCTCCGCAACCTTAAGTGTAGGAGTTGTCACCCCTAAATACTTAAGTGGAATATAAAGTGAGCTATACACCTCAATTGAAAGATTGAACCTGAACGCTACAGTTTTCTGATTTTCATTGAATCAAATGACTGATAACATGCATATTTTCGCTTCTTATGCAGGTGATCAATCGATGTGTACACTTGTGGTAAAGTTTTTGTGATGAAGATAAATACTTTCACTGTTTTTTAGTGCTGTTTTTCAAGTATGAGTACAAGAGATAATTCACCAGAGAATAGTACAGTAAGTATGGATGCCTTGCAAATACTTGAGAGAGTCACCAAAAATTTGCATTATGTAGAGGTACATATTGTCTTCCAATTGAGGTTCAGCTCACCCTCAATTCCATATGAAGAATTTAGGGGTGATAGCCCCTAAACCTAGGGTTCAGGAGATTTCTGCTCAAAATATGTACCCTTCCGAATAAAAATTACCATTGGTCTGGCAAATTTTTTAATTGTCACCCTGTATGTACCTATGGGTATTAGCCTAATCAATGATAAGACATAAATATTCCTATTAGTTGATGATTCGGAAACACGTATCTCCAAGGAAAACCTGATGAGCCATAACTCTAAATAATTATAAATTCTGATGATGAACAAGCATTGGGACATGGGAGGACCACGCGTAGCCTAAATTTTTGGTGGTCCTCCTTGATACATGGTCCATCTATCTATGCTGAACATTATTTCAATTTCATTCATTATTACCCCCACTAAAAATTCCAGACCCCTCCTTGGCCCCCTTGTTTTCGAATCTGGCGTCGCCACTGTGAACAAGTCGAACCATTTAACCCGTATGACACGATGTACTGTGGCAGCAAGCGAAATTTGAACGATTTTTTTTCTATTGTAAATTGGGATTAATTGATATTATTTCCAAGTGTAGCTATTGTTATATCGCGCTGTCGTTGACAACAAACATCGAAATGAATCCACAGAATAACTATTCTATGCCAAAGCCTGATTTATTCAACTAAAAAAGACAAATATGCTCTGTAGAGTCGTTCACTTTTAGCTTGCCGGTACTGTACATACGGGCGAGTACACTCAACTTACTTTTTAACGAAATTGGGTTGCGTTTCAATGAACTTAGTATACATTTATTCCCATATTCAGTGCTCGGAGATCAGTGCCATCGAATCTGTACAAGACTGTTCTCAAGACTTTCATCCGACGTCCGAACTTTCAAAATCATGGACTTATAATACTAACTGGACGTCGAACTTCCTAAAGGGTCAAGTACACGGGGCGACTTTACAAGCTAAGAGGCGGCTTTTGAGCTTCTGAGCTTGTGAGTAGCCCCGTGTACTCGACGCAGTTGCTCCGTTAGCTGCTTGCAAATTCGCTCTGGAAAAAGTTGAACTGCCGGCGACTTTACACGCCACAAGCCGGCTTTTGAGCGAATTAGCTTGTAAATTCGCCCCGTGTACTTGAGCTTATTCTTGTTCTGCGCCTATACGTTCCTATTACGGCTGTTATTACGCTATTGAGCGACTGAGCGAGTGAGAACTCCCTGTGTACTCGGCTAGAAGCCAATTCGCCGGCTTTTTATGAGCCGGCTTCTTAGCTTGTAAAGTAGCCCTGTGTACTTGATCCTTAACTCTCACGTAGAAAAAGTGAGGCAAGGGCCGCCATTTGCAGTTTGGGATGAAATACGAATATTTTGACGTTCAATGCCAACTGTACTCGAGTTTTTTTCGTTGAAAAATTGACACTCCTCAAGTAAAACCCAAACTGCAAATGGCCGCCGTTTGCCTCAAAATTTTTGACATGTTCGCTATCTAGTTAGTATTATAAATCTATGTTCAAAATACATTACAGGGTGTCTCATTTAAAGTTGTCCACCTTCAATAACTCAACCACGAATTAGAATTTTGATGATAAGGGAACATGATATGGGAAACAAAGCTTGTTTCTACTTGCAACTCCATGGAGAGGGTTGCTACGCCATCAGGAATTTGAATAGGAAATGTGGGTAGTTTTGTAGCACAGATATATGCATGTATTAAAATTTGAATGAACCTGCAGTTCGTGTTCTATGAAGTAAATGTTTCATTTAGTTTTATCGGTACCATAATTCCATAAAAAACACCCTGTAGATTTGTGAATATTCAATTCATACAACACAATCTGCAGGTTCATTCAAATTTGAATCCATGCTACAAGCTACAAAATTACCCACTTTTTCTATTCAATTTCAAGTTCTGATTCGTTTTTGTGGGTGGATACTTTTAAATGAGACAAGCTGTATAAATAAAGTGCATCAAAACCGGTATGTAAAAACGGAAATATATCAGGTAAAACTCGTTAGTGATTCCAAAATTAAGGGGTTGAATCAAGTTATGATGTTTGATATTCAAAAGAGTGCAAACAAAATCAATGAAAATAAGTATTGAAAAACTACTTAACTCACTTCGTAAATAGTTGGTATGATATATCTCTAACAGGGTCAATATGTGGACATTTATGTTTATTTATTGGTATCAACTGCACGAAAGCGTTATCTACGCTTACTCCTGGAGGTCCTGAAAAAAGTATTTTAAATTGAAATTAGCAGGTGGGCTATTACATCAATGTCCTCCTACATATGCAATTTATCCCAAAGCAACATTCACACATAATTGTTCCCTTTGAATTCGTGCATAGTCAACCAATTGGAAATATGCCGACTCTTTCTGAAAGAACGAATTCAATCGAATACATGTTCCATTTATTGTTCATTGTTCAATTTCTGTACCTATATTTCAGAGTCTTTTGTATCCATTTTCTTCATTAAATTCCGCATACTCCCATGAATATCAGGAAATGATGCATTTTGGAATCTGAATACGAAGCATGATTCATGAAAATTTCATGTGTTGAATAAACTGATGAATTCACGATATCGAAATACGGATTGTACTTCGAATGAAGAATCACTTTTTGGAGCGCTCAAACGATAGGTTTATGAATTCGTGGTCAAATTCAATTCTGTCCGTGGGGCGGTCCATCCGTCCGTCAGTTGGCACAATAACTTTCGCAGGTCTTGTCCTAGAGACTTTAAATTTTCAGGATCAGTTCGGGTTCAAAATGACTCGGTTAAGTTCGTTAACCAGCCAAATCGTACAGAGTGTTCCATAAAATACGATCATTCAAAATTTTTGTGCCTCAATATGTCAAAAAATACGAAACCAATCGAAATGAAATGTTACGGCCAAATGTAAGATGCTGATAACAAGCCTTATGCAAAATTTTGTGGCCATATTGTGAACAGAACCCTAGAAAATTCAATTGGAATATTGAAAAGAAGAAACTTCATATTTCCATAAGAAGATATTCGATTCGAGTGAAATTTATTTTGTGAATGGAGATCGACTTACTGAATGTTTATTCGAAATGTCGTAGCCATAGTGTTGACAGAACAATAGAAAATTCAATTGGATATTGAAAGAAGAATATTTATATTTTCATAACAGGATATCCGATTCAAGTGGAATGTAAACTGATATACTGAATTTTCATGCAAAATTTTGTGGCCATAGGTTGACAGAACCATAGAAAATTGAATTGGAATATTGAAAGAAGAATCTTTATATCTCCATAACAGAATATCCGATTCAGGTGAAACTCATTTTGTGAATGAAAACCGATATACTGAATGTTCATGCGATAATTTTTTCAATTTATAATTTTTTACATATTTAATCTTCTGAATAATTTCCATGATATAATTCCGATGTGCAGAGATCCTGTATTTATATATAAGGTATCAATCTCAAGTCCCATATTAAATTATGAGGTAATAGTCTTATTCCACCAATGAACTAGCGCTCAAAAGCTTCTGCTCAGGGCTTCTCTTAAATTTTTTCATATAGTCACTGTTAGATTCCTATTCAATTTAGAGTCGCTATGAACCTAGGCATATCAGAGTTCGTTCAATCTTGTAAACCAGTATCGACTTTTCAGCTCACCAAACAGTTACTCACGATGAAGTGGAAAAGGAGTGTATTCAATTAACTGTATAGTATTTTGGTAATGAAACCTACCTACTAATTGTATAGTACCCAATTGGGTGTTGAAATCAGAGCAAACAGTGATGCAGGATTAACAAACCTGAAACGATATGGCATATTGTATCCCACTTGTTGATGTGAAATTCTTGGTGATGAAAATTTATTGGAATATTATTTGGTCTATTTCCATCATTTCGGCCAGCATTAGTCAGCCGTCATCAGGAAAACGCTCAAAACTTGAAACTTTCAGAAAAGCAAATTTCGTCACTCTTACAAAATGTTCGTATAATTCTCGATACTTCCAGGAAAACAATCAGTTCTCAAACATTCGATATTTTTAAGATCTTTTTATCGGAGCCCAGATTGTTTTGAGATCAACGGACGATTGACTGATAGGTTTTTCAATAATTAACATTTTGATATTGTGGAAGATTCACCCCATATAATCCTATGGTCTTCATTCAAAGCATGTTGAACAAGCTTTGATTCATCAAAAATATCATTTCAATTACCCAAAAAACCATAAGTCAACTGTCTGTTGATTTCAAAACAATCCTGACTTCAATACTAAGACCCAGCTTAAAAAATTTAAGAAAAACCCTGAGTAGGAGCTTTTGAGCGCCCGTTCATTGATGGGGAATAAGACTATTACCTCGAAATTTTAAATGGGATTTGAGATTGATACCAAATATATGAATGCAAAATCACGGCACAATCGGAATTATATTCTGAAAATTATTCAAAAAATAAAATATTTAAAATATAAATAATTTCAAAAATTTAATTCTATGTTTCTGATGATGCGATCATCTCAAAATTTTGCATGAACATTCAGTATATCTGTATTGATTCACAAAATAAATTTCATTTGTATCGGTTATTCTGTTATGGAAATATAGAGATTCTTCTTTTCAATATTCCAATTGAATTTTCTATGATTCTGTGAATACTATGGCCACAAAATTTTGCTCGAAAATTTAGTATAACAGTCTTCATTCACACGAAAAACTTCACTTGAATCAGATATCCATACCTAATCGTGAAAATTTGCAGCAGCTTAGTGATGCTCTAATTGATTCAAAACCTCATTGAGGGCATGCCAAGACGAATGGAACGTGTTATCCGCGCCTGTGCGATAAAACACATTGTTTTTTCACTTATTTTTTCAGTTTATTTTCATTAGGTCAGAATTTAAGGTTGAATTTGTTGGAGTAGGTACTGTCATAGCCTTAGCGTAATTCAATGTTTTACTGAAAACCCTGTCTAATTAACAAAATTTAAGCTAGTGTTAATAATAAGAAACGAAATTTTCGAGGAAAAATGTGTCTTCATGATAAAAAGGGAAATCACATGGTGAAACAACTGGAGCACACCACAGGTAGTTTCAAAGTAAAAAAAGAGATTTTGTTTCGCCCAGTATAAAATGACGTAAGCTGAGTTTTCTTGAAATCGTAACTATTGATTTTTTTCGAATGAACCTATCTTCAATTGAAAAAAAATCAATCAAATCGGTCTTGAAATAAATTAACAAACTTCACCGATTTTTTGAGTGGATCGGTATTTTGCCGGTGAGTGTAATTGATCTGTAGGAATTAGATTCTTAATAATTGAGTCAATAATTTGGCATCATTTATCGTTTCTGAATCACAAAATTACATTCGGCATGACCTCTTATCACCTCGTGTTTTTAGAAACTAGAACGCAAGAAAACTAAATACTGGTTTCAATAAATCATTCTCGTTACCCATTAGAATAAATAAGTCACATTTAAATCGATGTGTTTTTTTTGTATGAGTTTATGGTTCAAATCATGACTATTACAATCAGTGAGAAATCTAGAGCACCATGAAGCTGGAGGACTTCTCACTTTCAGTTATAGTATTCGGTACTGCTATACCAGATATTCTGAATATTCCACGGTCTTGGGCATTTTTTCTCTATCTACCTATTCAATCTAAATACTGAAATGATTTTAAAAGTACTTTACATTTTGTCTCCTGAAGACCAATTTAAATATACAGTGTGTTTGGTCACGAGTTAGCGATAATTTAAAGTCATCAAATATACCTAATATTATCGACGAAAACACCCAAACTTGGAAGTTTACCCCCTTAGTTTTGGAGTAGTCCCCATTTTAAATTTACTTTTTTATTTTCGTTGACCCTTCCAAATAATATCGATTTCTTTGGACATAAAGGTCCTACAGATGTGAAAAAAATGTTTTTTGAAAGATGATACTACCACCTTTCATTTAAGTATTACAATATAAGAACATTCAACTTGAAAACGCCATAAAAAAAATCTTCAAAAAAGTTCATACTGAAAATATGTACTGATTTTCTCAGTAAATTCACAATAGTACAAGAACTAGCACATTAAAGTATAATATTTTTTTCAATGATTTACACGCAAGAACACAAGCTACAAAACAACATTCACATCATTAAAACAAACAAATTGATCATAAAAATAGCTCAAAATAGCCGCCTCTGCTCTGTAGACAGGCAGTGGCCTTCATGGCGACCTGTCTTGTGTCTTTTACACGCGTAGTGACCATGTTCGAGCAGCAATAACTGTCAAATATGTAACTTACAGATATGATGTGAGTGTTTTTTTGTAGCTAATATCCTTGCGCGTTAAATCATTGAAAAAAAATTATACTTCAATGTGCTAGTTCTTGTACTATTGCTGATTTACTAAGAAAATCAGTACATATTTTTACTATGAACTTTTTCAAAGAATTTTTTATGGCGTTTTCAAGTTGCATGTTCTTATATTGTTATACTTCAATGAAAGGTGGTAGTATCATCTTTCAAAAAACATTTTTTTCACATCTATAGGACCTTTATGTCCAAAGAAATCGATATTATTTGGAAGGGTCAACGAAAATAAAAAAGTAAATTTAAAATGGGGGCTACTCCAAAAGTAAGGGGGTAAACTTCCAAGTTTGGGTGTTTTTGTCGATAATATTAGGTATATTTGATGACCTTGAATTATCGCTAACTCGTGACCAAACACACTGTATATATAATAATCCGTTATCTAGTTTTCAAAGAGGCATTGAAAAAATTAATCAGATAAGTTTGTTTGAGGAAACATTTCTGAAATCCCTGACATGTGAAGTCAGAAGCAGTGGCGACGCTAGATGGAGGGAAAAATATAACCTAGGTACTGATCATAAATGTCGGTATATAGAAAATATGATTTGACATCTTTAGTTTGTTATTAAAAAAATGTTTTTCGTTATAAAATATGGTGAATATCGAATTTCTTTGACCAGCAGATATCGACCAGATTTTGGTGTCATTGTATTTATTGTCTTCCTGAACAACATTAGTGAAACCATCAGGTGGCGGTCTTAGATAGAAAATATGAGCCCCTAAAGTTCCAAAAAGTTCCATCTTCACGTCACTTTTTTCACAATAAAACCACAAATTCACTGCTTCAATTTAATCTATAAATCACCTTCGAACTTTCAAATAACTTTTCGATTAGGTTCTTTCAGGTATATTCAATAATTAATGCAGAAACATCGAAATTCTAGAGTTACCACATATCAACAAAGTCTAAGGAAAGCACGCCGTTCTTCATGGTAAGTTTGGCACCACTGCTCCGTCCTTTGGCGAGTGACATGTTGAATAATGACAAGATTTGCGGCAGTGCCAAATCTACCATTACAAACGGCGGGCTTTCCTTAGAATTCGTGGATATGTGGTGCCTCTAAAATTTCGAGGTTTCTGCATTAATTATTGAATATACCTTGCATCAAACTAAACAAATAGTTTTTTGAATGTTCGAAGGTAATTTATAGACTAAATTGGGGCAGTGAATTTGTGTTTTTATAGTAAAAAAAAGTGACATGACGATGGAAGATTTTTGGAACTTTGGGGTCCATATTTTCCAAACTAAGACAGACCGCCACCTGTTGGTTCGACTAATGTTGTTCAGGAAGACTCAATGAATGCAATGACATTAAAATCTGGTCGATATCTGCTGGTCAACGAAATTCAAATACACAGCGAAAAAAATTAACGCACATTCTGAAAATCTCAATTTAAATGAAAGTTAACTCTACATTGACTTTATAACTTATTTTTTATGTTCTCTCGGGAAAGTTTTCAACGAAATAAGACACATTAAATGGAAGAAAAATTCAGGATTTCACAGAATCTTATGTGAAAGAAGAGAAATAAACAATTTTCAAAATACTGGAATGCTGATAAGTGATTTAATACTTGTTATTACCACCCCTTGCGTTAATTACAGCTCGGCAACGACGGTTCATACTCAAAATGAGTGATCTTGAAATGTTTTGATCTAACCCTTCCCAGATTTCTCTGAGTTGGATTCCTAAGTCATTAAGAGTAGCTGGATGATTTTCTGAACTTCTCAGCCTTCTATTGAGGTTGTCCCAAACCTGCTCAATCGGATTGAGATCTGGACTTCTTGTTGGCCATTCCATTCGAGAGACTTCAACCTCTTCAAGCTACTCCTGAACGATGCGCGCACGATGGGGTCTGGCATTATCGTCCATAAAAATGAAATTTTCACCAATGTATGGGGCAAATGGTACTACATGCTCTTCAAGAATGTTCCTTATATACCTATCAGCATTCATAGCTCCATTATCAACGACCACTAGGTCTGTGCGACCAGTCAAAGATATTCCACCCCATATTATAATCGATCCTCCCTCGAAACCAGTAGTATTCAGGAAATTGCACTGAGCATATCTTTCATGTGGATTTCTGTAAACAAGGGAACGTCGATCACAACGGTAGAGGCAGAATCTAGACTCATCTGTGAAGAGAACTCTTTCCCAATCAGCCTCTTCCCAATGGATATGCTCTCTCGCAAAATCCAAACGCGCCCTTCGATGGGCTGGGGTAAGAGCTGGGCCTCTTGCCGCGACACGAGGCCTTAAATCATATTCTTTGAGGCGATTTCTTATTGTCTGAGTGCTAATTTGCACCCCATGAGTTTGATCAAGCTGATTTTGAAGGAGGCGAGCGGTTGCGAACCGTTGTCTCAACGAAGAAACTCTCAAGTAACGTTCTTGAATGGCAGTTGTTACCCGTGGTCTACCCTGTCCTGGTCTTCGGACATTCATACCTGTCTCCCTGGACACACTTGTATGGGAAACTCCAAACCTTTCTGCAATTCTTGTGTCCACCCTTCTTCTCGCAAAACTACCGCTTGGGCACATTCCTCTTGGGTCAAATTACTTGTTTCGCATTGCATAGCGATCGAGTGTATAAAATCAAACGAAAGAAAAACTATTGATCACTAGAATTGTTCGAGAACAACTAATTTCAGAATGGAGCCAATACCTTCAAAATCTAATAATCGCATCTTTTTTATTCCTTCTGGGAAAAAACATCTGTATTGAAGAAAAACGTCGAAAGTGGATAACATATGCATGCATAATTCTGACAAAAATAATTATCATTGAGAACACCTTCAGTTGTAGAATAAATTTGAGATTTCATAATGTGCGTTAATTTTTTGGCGCAGTGTATTTGCCCACGCTGCAGGTCGCTGACGGCAAGAAATAGAAAAATATGACATGCAGAAGAAACATTCAGAATTAAATTATCTTTCGAATGACACATAAAAAAGATATGTTCCTGGAGAAAAAGTTTTTGATATCACCGTGACACCTGGCGTCTTAATTCTTTTTTCCTACTTTTACTCACATCTCAAGTAAACATTGACTCGTACCAAATACCGTCAACAGAATAAAAAAATATTCATTACTTTTCGAGAAAAATTAGGTAACCAAGATAAGTGAATCTCCCTGTACGTGATTTTATACAGGGTGTGAAACGAAATCTGCTCTTTATCATAACTGTAAAACTAGTTGTTGCGCCATGTCATTTCTTTTTTTATCTTCAAGACACATCTTCCTTTGACAATTTTGTTTTTCATTTATTACAATAGCTCAATTTTGGCTGAAATCACAGGGTTTTAAGAAAAAATTAAACATAATTTCGCTAAGGCTATAACAGTACTTCAACAAATTTAACATTACATCCGAACGTATAGTCCGTTCACGAAAGGTTGAGCCGTCGGTTGGCCATGACAATTTGGCTTATTCCACTGTGTATTTTAAAATTTTAGATTATGGTGTTTATTTTCTGTCAGATTGATACGCAATGTTGTCAATAGGTCATAGAGTCCTCTGATAACTCGGAAGCTAGTCGGGTACATTCAGCCACGTTGGCTTTATTTTACGTTCTGACAGCAAATACTACCAACTTCAGATAAATAAATAAACGCCTACTATGCGCTCAAACTTTCGTGAACGGAGTATACATAATAGACTGAGTGTTGGCTACGGAGGGGTAAGGGTCACTAGGTGCAAGGGTAATTTTATCGTTCACAGGTTCGATTGTTACCGACATAGCGTAAGGCGGGCTGCCAGAAGGCACACTGGAAGAATAACGCAAGGGTAGGGGGTTAAACATGCAATTTTTTTACGAAAAAAAGTCATAATCGAAGGTAGTATGAGTAAGTAGGAAAAAACATTGCCAGCTGAGTGGAAGAATAACGCGAAGGGAGGGGGTTAAACATGCATATTTTTTTCGAAAAAAAAGTCATAAGGTGCAAAGATGGCAATTTGTAGAATAATAGGAGATACTAGTAGAAAAAAACATTGCCAGAAGGCTAAGTGGAAGAGTAACGCAAAGGAACATGAACATGAACATGCAATTTTAACGAAAAAAAAAAATCATGAGGTGCAAAGCAGGCAATTTGTACAATAATAGGGGGTAGTATGGGTAAGTCGGAAAAAACATTGCCAGAAGACCAAGTGGAAGAATAACGCGAGGGGATGGGGTTAAACATGCAATTTTTTTACGAAAAAAAGTCATAAGGTGCAAAGATGGCAATTTGTATAATAACCGAAGGTAGTATGAGTAAGCAGGAAAAAACATTGCCAGAAAGCTGAGTGGAAGAATAACGCGAAGGGAGGGGGTTAAACATGCATACTTTTTTCGAAAAAAAAGTCATAAGGTGCAAAGAAGGCAATTTGTAGAATAATCGAAGGTACTCGTAGTATGAGTAAGTAGGAAAAAAATGGTCAGAAGGCGAAATGAAAGAATAACGCGGAGGAAGGGGGTTGAACATGCATTTTTTTCACGAAAAAAAGTCATAAGGTGCAAAGATGGCAATTGTAAAATAATAGGGGGTAGTATGAGAAAGCAGGAAAAAAAATTGCCAGGAGGCTGAGTGGAAAAAACGCGAAGGGAGGGGGTTAAACAAGCAACTTTTTAACTAAAAAAAGGCATAAGATGCAAAGTTGACAATTTGTAGAATGATCGAAGGTAGTATATGAGTGAGTTGGAAAAAATTCAAAAGGCTAAATGGAAGTATAACGAGAGGGAAGGGGGTTAAACATCCATCTTTTTTCGGAAAAAAACAAGTCATAAGGTGCCAAGCTGTCAATTTGTAGAATATCGGAGGTAGTATGAGTAAGTTAGGAAAAATTCCCAAAATGCCAAGTTGAAGAATAACGCGAGGATTGGGGGTTAAAAATTCATTTTTTTCCGAAAAGGAGTCACAATGTGCAAAGCTGGCAGTTTGTAGAATGATCGGAGGTTATATAAGTGAGTAGGAAAAAATTTTCCAGAAGTCTAAGTGGAAGAATGACGTGACAGGAGAGGGTTGAACACACATCTTTTTTCCGAAAAAAGTCCTAATGAAAAACTATAACGATCAGGTTATTCTTTTTCTACTTACTACCTTCGATCATTCTACAAATTGTTAGCTTTGCATCTTATGCCTTTTTTCGTTAAAAAGTTGCTTGTTTAACCCCCCCTCCCTTCGCGTTATTCTTCCGCTTAGCCTCCTGGCAATTTTTTTTCCTGCTTTCTCATACTACCCCCTATTATTCTACAAATTGCCATCTTTGCACCTTATGATTTTTTTTTCGTAAAAATTGCATGTTCAACCCCCTCCCTTCGCGTTACTCTTCCACTTAGCCTTCTGGCAATGTTTTTTTCTACTTACTTATACTACTTTCTATTATTCTACAAATTGCCATCTTTGCACCTTATGACTTTTTTTCCGAAAAAAATATGCATGTTTAACCCCCTCCCTTCGCGTTATTCTTCCACTCAGCCTTCTGGCAATGTTTTTTCGTGCTTACTCATACTACCTTCGATTATTCTACAAATTGCCATCTTTGCACCTTATGACTTCTTTTTCGTAAAAAAATTGCATGTTTAACCCCCTACCCTTGCGTTATTCTTCCAGTGTGCCTTCTGGCTGTCGGCCTTACGCTATGTCGGTAACAATCGAACCTGTAAACGATAAAATTACCCTTGCACCTAGTGACCCTTACCCCTCGTAGTCAGCTCTTAGACTATAAGGAATATGAACAGAAAACTAAGTGAAAATATGCCCGTGTACGGATAACAGCAGTTATTCGTCTTGGCATGCCTTCAATAATAGACTAAGAGCCAGTGGGCGGCTACCTGCATGTATTTGACCAGACCTGGGTTTTGTACCGGGTTTTTCACTATAATTTGACCCCCCCTTTAACTTTGTTACTAAAGGAGATACAAAAAAATGTTTCGTATAAAAGTTTCACGAAATCAACTGAGGTTTTTGGATATGAGTTCAGAAACTGAAATATATACAGGGTGGTCAACATATTGATGGCAACTTAAATTTTTCAAATGGAACACCCTGTATATTTTTCCACGTTTGGCTAGCTCTTTTTCCCCTGATTCCGAATATGTAACATATGTTGGTCTATCTCTTTTACTCTGAGAACCACAGAGTTTCAAATTTTAAGAACCACCTGCCAAGATCTGTAATCATTTTACAGATGCAGAGTGCGTTTAATGAAAATGCTCATTTCTGGAGTTATAATAACGTCAATGGAAAGATATTCAGGGTGAACAACATTGAATGCAACTATATTTTTTCAAATGGGACACCCTGTCCTGTATTTTCTTCCTTTTTTTGATAGGCTATTTCCTCCTGATCTCGAATATAAATGCGTATGTGGATGTGTCTCTTCAATTTTCAGAGTTTGAAAGTTTTGAAATGATGACACCTAATAAAAAAATATGTGAAATACCTACGAAATTATTAATATCCAAACAATCTACTTAAAATTATTATTTTAGAATGAATACTTAACAATTACTTAACCAATGAAAAATGATAAACTATGGTAGTATGGTAAGAATAACATCAACTAAAGAAATTGCTCAAAATGATCACCTTCATTCAATACACATAGTTCATATAGTTGTCTCAAGTTGTTTAGACTATTTTTGATAGCATTATTATGGCTCTGATTCAAGTCAGAAATTAAAGCTTCAAAATTTTGTTCCTTATCATTACAATATTATCATTATTCTTTGTGCGTTGACGGGATTAGTTCCGAATTATGGGTTCAATATAGGTTGATTTTATATCATTAATATTATTCTCCGCTTTCCTTGATTGTCATTATTGCTAAAGTAAATCAAATTGGCCACTTAAATATTCACGAACTTCCAAAACGCTATATGCCAGATGGTTATTGAAATTTGAAACTCTGTGGTGCTCAGAGTAAGAAAGATAGACCAACATATGTTACATATTCGAAATCAGGGAAAAAAAGAGCTAACCAAATATGGAAAAATATACAAGGTGTTCCATTTGAAAAAATGAAGTTGCCATCAATATGTTGGTCACCCTGTATATATTTCAGTTTCTGGACTCATATCAAAAAACCTCAGTCGATTTCGTGAAACTTTTATACGAAACCATTTTTTTGTATCTCCTTCAGTAACAAAGTTAAAGGGGGGGTCAAATTATAGTGAAAAACCGGTACATTGAGGCCCCTATACATACTGTACATGAGGTGGGGACTCACTAAGCCCAAAGCGGTGGACCCGGCTTGTGCGCAGGTAGGACAGGTATCGATTTTTGGTGAATTTTAAATGCATTTGACCATGTCTGCCGTTTTGAAAGCTTAAAATATATTATTATTATTATCGAGAAATGAAAATGGCAAACCATTATCGAGCAGTAGTAACATTGTGGCAGACAGTTTTGAAAGTGCTAAAAAAATAAAATTTGAAAGTATTTGACCAGATCTGCCATTGAAATATTTATTATCATTATAGTCTTAAAAACTTATATTTATAACGGCAGACGTCTTTATTGAGTACACTCATCAGCAGATAACAAAGTCTTAGCTACTACCCGGTCAGATGTCTATGTATTACGATCGCTGTTTCACATCGATTCAACTCACTTATATTTTACTGTATCTTTGTATTTATAGAAATTAATAATTTTTTGTACTTTACATACTAAACTTCATAACATTGATGATAAATAAAGTATATACAGGGTGTTTCATCATAAACTGGACAAACATATATTTTCGTGTAGAGGACATCGAGAGAATCATTTTTGCCTAAGGCTACGTTCAGATGAGAGCGCTCAACGCGCGTTTTGCTAACGCGCGCTTACATCATCTGAACGTTCAGATGATGGGCGTTCAAAATACATGTAGTTGTAAACGCGCGTTAGCAAAACGCGCGTTGAGCGCTCATCATCTGAACGTAGCCTAATACAATATATCCCGTTTTCGAAGCATAAGCGAGATATAGGGTGCCAAACGTCATTTTTGAGTAAGATTCTTATGAGTGTGGTCAGTTATGTTTAATAGTTAAAGTAACGGTTTTGGGTCAAATCTCAGTATTTTTGGGTCCTCTATTCAAAAAAGTTGACGAATTCCGAAAAAAAAATTACAAATGGCGGAAGACCTGCAAAGTTCCTAATTTTTTTGTGGTTGTCAAATTAACTTTTATTTTCTGAATGAACACAATTTTCTGAGAATTTCTGTGAAAAAATTTTTCAAAAATCGAACACAATTTTTTTTACATGTCTACAGCGATGAAAAAAATTCACTCGAAATGTATAAAATTTTGTACAATAGTACTTCTTGAATTATCGATCACGAATATGAAAACAGAATTGAAAAATATAGAACGGTTTCGTTTCTACAAGCATTCAAATATTTCGTTCAGACCTCTGAAATAATGAAAGAAAATTTGTTTTTAGTTCTAGAGTCAAAATAATTAAATATTGGCATGTCCAAACATTCTAGATGAATTTATAAAAAAAATTCAGTAAAACTTAGTTGGACTCGAACCGACGTAGGTATTAAATGGGAATGGCCAACTAAGTTTCACTGAATTTTTTTTTATAAATTCATCTAGAATGTTTGGACATGCCAATAATTTAATTATTTTGAACTCAAAACAAATTTTCTTTCATTATTTCAGAGGTCTGAACGAAATATTTGAATGCCTGTAGTAACGAAACCCTTCTATATTTTTCAATTCTGTTTTCATATTCCTGATTGATAATTCAAGAAGTACCATTGTACAAAATTTCATTCATTTCGAGTGAAATTTTTTCATCGCTGTAGACATGTAAAAAAAATTGTGTTCGATTTTTGAAAAAATTTTTTCACAGAAATTGTCAGAAAATTGTGTTCATTCAGAAATAAAAGTTAATTTGACAAACGCAAAAAAAATTAGGAACATTGCAGGTCTCCGCCATTTCGTAATTTTTTTTCGGAATTTTTTTGAATAGAGGACACAAAAATACTGAGATTTGACCAAAAACCGTTACTTTAACTATTAAAAATAACTGACCACACTCATAAGAATCTTACTCAAAAATGACGTTAGACACCCTATATCTCGCTTATGCTTCGAAAACGGGATATATTATATGAGGCAAAAATGATTCTCTCGATGTCCTCTACACGAAAATATAGTTTGTCCAGTTTATGATGAAACGCCCTGTATATACTTTATTTATCATCAATGTTATGAAGTTTAGTATGTAGAGTACAAAAAATTATGAATTTCTATAAATACAGAGAGACAATAAAATATAAGTGAGTTAAATTGATGTAAAACAGCGATCGTAATACATAGACATCTGACCGGTAGGTAGTAGCTAATGATTTGTTATCTGCTGATGAGTGTACTCAATAAAGACGAGTCAGCCGTTATTAAAATAAGTTTTTAAGACTATAATGAATAATATATTTCAATGGCAGATCTGGTCAAATACTTTCAAATTTTATATTTTTAGCACTTTCAAAACTGTCTGCCACAATGTTATCCGCGCGATAATGGTCTGCCATTTTATTTTACGATAATAATTATAATATATTTTAAGATTTCAAACGGCAGACATGGTCAAATGCATTTAAAATTCACCAAAAATTAATTCCTACCTGCGCACTAGCCGGGTCCACCGCTTTGGGCTTAGTGAATCCCCACATCATGTACAGTAGATATAGGGGCCTCAATGTACAAAAACCCAGGTCTGGTCAAATACATGCAGATAGCCGCCCACTGGCTCTTAGACTATAAGGTTTTGAATGGAAGTCTGTTCGATTTATTTCTATTCTTCAATTATTGAAGAGTCGCGTCACTGAGCTGCTGCAACTTTTCAAGAGTTGGTACGCGAAATCAAGAGTTTTACTCCCAAAAGCATCCTATCATGCACAATTGGGTTCATATCTGGGCTTAGAGCAGGCCATTCTATTATTGGATATCAACCTCTGGTAACCCTAGCCACGTGCGGTTGCGCATCACCATGAATTAGCATGGAATCGACTCCAATAAACGGGTGCATCAGGAACAAAATGTGGCGATAAATATTCTTCTTTCGATTTTTTTCATTCAGTTTTCAGTTTATTTCATTAAGTTCATATTGTAGGTTAAATTGTGAAAATACTTTTAAAGTCATAACGAAATTGTGGAATATAATGTTTTTCTGAAAAATTAAACTATTGTAATGAATGATGAGAATGAAAGTGGAAAACTATAGTTGATGAAAAATGAGAAAATACACGGGGAACAACTGGAACACACGAAGGGTGGTTTTTAATATGAAGTAAAAGATTTCGTTTCACCCTGTATGAAATGACGTACCCAAGTTTCTTGAAATTTAAAACTGTTGATTGATTTCATATTGAACTTACCGGAATTTAAAAAAAAATGATCAATTCGGGCCCAGAATAACATATTTATGAATTAACAAAATGTATCGAGTTATTGAGTGGATCGATTATTTTGCCGGTGAGTGTAATTAGTCAGGGTAGTTGTGATACTTCATATAATAAGATATAACTTTTCCAGTATAAATCGGAATTACTTCTCTGTATGAATGAGGTATACGTTTACAGAAAATAACCTGTAAGTCTAACCACTTAAAAGATAACTCTAACCCTTTCTTTCACAACCGCTAGTTAACCTACGGATAAATCTTGTCTTTAATTGTTCCAGGTACATATTTCTAGATCAGAAGTCCATTGCTCTCATTTCATTACATTTCTTAGCTATCTGGAAGTGCATAATGCAACTCTGTGCTCGTTCGGGTGAGACGGCGAAAACAAAATATTACTTCTGAACAATTAAATGTATCTTTCTTTCTATTATAGGAAGGACAATGAAATTTTCATGGCGATTTATCAGTTTCAACAATGGTAATTTATGTCACTTCGTGACCCAACATAATTATATTACTCGGACGTTATCATGATACATTTAGTAGTTTTAATACGATTTTTAGGTCGTGAATTCACTCGTGGGTTTAATTGGTCGATTCAATCGGAATATTTCTCTTTTTGCACAGTAATTTGAGAAAGTGAAACAAGTTAATTAAATATTATTGGAAAAATTATTCGAACAGTTGATATTCATCAAAATCATCGAAATAGTTGAATGAATTATTGAAATGTTATCCATTCTAACTTGAAAGGCATCATCAGAGTTTTCGAATATCGTATCAAAAAGAAACAGAAAGTTTTATGGAAAATATATCGAATTAATCTATGAAATTTTTATAATAATAGTATGACAAAACTACTTTTATGTTTGTGAAGTTTGGCTCATTGTGATTTCATATATTTAATTCATTTCGCATAAGTTCAAGTTCACTATTTATTTTCGATGACTTTAAACAAAATTGAAAATTCTTCAAATGTGAATTGGATAAAGAAAATCAAGTAGTCAATGCAATTATAACGAAGCAATAATGTTGCTATTGAGCGCTCGTTCATTGGAGGAGTAATGGGGCTATTACCTCAAAATTTTGTTTAGGACCTGAGATTGATACCAAATACATGCAGGGTGTCCCATTACTCGACGTCAACCCGGAACCGGGTGAAAGGCAATTAATGCTGGTTGTCAGAAAAATATTTGAAAAAATCTAAGTTGCTTGTTTAAACTGTATTCAAAATTTGGATACCAGCTGCTCTAGGTTTCATGAAAATAGGTCTTGCTCATCAGAAAAAAATTCTTAATAAACAATTGCCTAGTTTCAACTGACTTTATTGAAAAAAAAATACTACGCAAGTTTGGCATGTTTTGTCAAAAGTTGGCGCATTTAGTAAGGATTCCATGATGGTATAATACTTGTTTAATTGTAGCTGCCGTAGTTTAAATTTATTTTCGATTGCCTTTGAATACACTTTTTCGTTAACTGCTTCCCAGTAATAAAGTCCAATGGATTCAAGTCCGGTGAACGGGCCGGCCACGAGATTGGACCAGAACGTCCGATCCATCTTCCAGGAAAAAATGTTACCAGAAAAATTTTTTCTGGAAAAATTATTTTCTCTGGAAATTTGTTTTTTCTGATAACATTTTTTCCCGGAAGATGGATCGGACTTTCTGATGCAATCTCGTGGCCGGCCCGTTCACCGGACTTGAATCCATTGGACAAAAAGTGTATTCAAAGGCAATCGAAAATAAATTTGAACTACGGCAGCTACAATTAAACAAGTATTATACCATTTTGGAATCCTCACTAAATGCGCCAACTTTTGAAAAAACATGCCAAACCTACGTAGTACATTTTTTTTCAATACAGTCAGTTGAAACTAGGCAATTGTTTATTTCGAATTTTTTTCTGAGAAGTAAGCCCTATTTTTATGAAACCTAGATCAGCTGGTATCAAAATTTTGATTACAGTTTAGACAAGCATTATTCAAGGTTACACAGCAAAGAAAAAAGTTGGAAAAAGTTGATATTTGTGGCAACAGGAGCGAAAAGACTGTCACAGGGTGTGGAATTTTGCGTGTTTTTTTTAAATGCGCATTATTTTAAAATCATGCAACTTAGATTTTTTTTTATATTTTTCTGACAACCAGCATTACTTGCCTTTTCACCCGGTTCCGGGTTGACGTCGAGTAATGGGACACCCTGTATATGAATGGAAAATCTCAGCACGATCGGAATAATATTTGGGAAGTTATACAAGTACTGAAATAAGTAGAAACTCAAAAATTCAAAAAATAATGAATCTATGTTTCTGATGATACTATCCTCTGGAAATTTTGCATGAATATTCAGTATATCAATCTTCATTCTCAATGAATTTCAAATTTCAATCGAATCGGATATCTTGGTATGGAAATATAAATAAGATTCTTTTTTTCAATATTCCAATTGAATTTTAATTGGTTCTGTACACTAAGATCACAAAGTTTCGCATAAGGGAGTCTTATCATAAGCATTTTGCATGTGACCGCAAAATTTCATTTCGATTGGTTTCGCTTTGTCTGAGATATTGGGGAACAAAAATTTTGAATGACTAACACCGTCTGTCCGCCCGTAAGCACGATAACTTTCGAAGAGATTGTCTTAGAGACTTGGGATATTAAGAATGAGTTTGGTTCCCAAATGCTGCGGTTAAGTTGTTAATCTCGTACAGGCTATTCTATAAAATATGACCATTCAAAGTTTTTGTTCCTCAATATCTCAGACGAAACGAAACCAATCGAAATGCAAGATGCTCATAATAATAGGTACTCATGCGAAATTTTGTCATCATAGTGTTAACAAAACCATAGAAAATTCAATTGTAATATCGAAAAAAAGGTGAAGTGAAATGTATCTTGTGAAGGAAGATTGATATACTGAATGCTAAAGCATAATTTCAAGAGGATCGCTTCACCAGAAACAAAGAACTTATTTTTTTAATTATTGATTCTAAACATATTTCGTTTTTTGAATAATTTCCAGATTATACTTAGCATAATTCTGAAGTTCTTTAAAGAGGTATTAGCATTTTTGCTCCACCAATGCACGAGCGCTGAAAAGCACCTGCTCAGGGCTTTTCTTAAATCCTCTCTTTTTTGTACTTGTAGATCTCAAGGGGTTGAAATTGAGTATTGTCAATGGGAGAAGACTTTTTGAGTCCACTCAGTGTGGGTGGTAAAAAACAGAAAAATGCAACGAAGTATTTTCTGATCATTCGCTGTTTGGATCTGATCATTCGCAAGGACAACGGAATTTCGAAAAGTTTTTATTCTGTCTCAGGTATTATTGATTATTTTATTAAAAAACAAAGTAAAGGATTATTCATCATAGCAATTCAAGAACTATATAGGTACCGCTCAAACTCATTCTCATTTTCCGTGCACGAAATTTTCTCTTCTTAGGCAGCAAAATAACAGCAATGAATAAATTATATTCTCTCTAGTGTCCTCAAACTCGAAAGAGGGGAAAGGTTTTCAGCATAAAATGAAACTCACAATTATGGTAGAGTAAAATCTTTTTATAGACCTTCAGGTTTTCGAACTTTCCTAATACAAAAAATAATTGGTTTCATATTATTCCCCGCTGCTATCGGTTTGGTTATAATTTAGAAATTGAGTCAAGATGAACTACTTCCTTACACCTTATAAGTTATACTTTGGATATTCATTTTCAAATTTTCAATGTGACAAAACACAAAGTAAAACTCCTCCAGCTTTAATTGTTGCAGCCAAATATCAGTTTTCACTATTTGAAATGGTGCTTTTGATAACCATAATAAACAAGTATACAAAAACACATTTTTCTTCTGAATTTTGGTTCGAAATGGTCAAATCCATTTCAATCAGTACCGCAACATTATATGTTGATGTTAATTATAAACGTGAAACGAACGTTTTTACATTTTCAAATCAGAGCTCGAGTCTCTGTCATACCTATAGCTTTTTCTAAAATTTATACACCACAGATATTACCGTCCACAGTTTCAAATCATTATTACCGAATACCTCCAAAATATATTTATTTATCAAGCTAAACTCATGCACCATTCGAAAGATTCCACCCATTTAACTACTCAATGGTGTTAATTCCAGTTTATGTTGCAGTTTTATTTTGCTAGTCAACCAATCCCAAAAATATTTGCCCCATAATTTAATATCCTAATACCAAATTCAAGATATGAGTATGACAGAATTTTGAGAATATGGAAGAAGATATGAAAAAATTAAATATGGCTCTCGAATAATTTTTCTAACCTTGTCCGATCACGAACTCTGCCCAAAAATTCAGTAACCGCACCTCTAAATATTGCAAATCAACAGTTCAGTTCCTTAAGGTTAGAGTGTTAACGGACAGCCGAGCAGAATCACTTTCTACCGGCAACACATCCTTACAAATATTTCCATGAAACTATAACTGATTCCCCTAGGAACAAGCAAGCGAAACATATACTAGCACGATTAGTCGATAAAATCATATCAGTTTCTATTTCGCTTACAATTAACCCGGAAAATATAATCATGACTTAACTTATCCCAAAATTCATCAGATATATTCGAATAGCCATCGAATAGGTATCTCAAGCGAAAATCTAAGAATTATATAAATAAAATGCATCAAGATACCATTTACACCTCTCAAGAGAAAGCAGGAAGCGCTCAATTTTATACATACCCGGCAATGCACTTATAAAACAATACAACAAAAAATCAGACACTGCCATATCTTTCGAACTCTTGATACTGTTCTAAAGGATTGTAAGTACACTTTCGTTGATATCGAATAATATTGCCCAATCGACTAGTAGGCTGGGGTAATGGTACATAAACATGCAATTTTTTTCTAAGTGCGGTAAGCAATTCTACCCATTACGAGATTTTGGCCTGTTCGTAAGTCCATGCACCAGCCAGGGAAATAGGAAATTAATTTTCGTCACCAGAACTGGGTGAAGGATGAATTTTACCATGAATAATTTCGTTTCATAATATGCATAATTATTCGATTCGTAATCAGCCACTCTTAGATGTCAATTGCTAAAGGGCAAAAAAATTCTGGAAATTAAATGGAATCAACTACACTCACCGGCAAAATAATCGATCCACTCAAAAATCGATGAAGTTTGTTAATTCATATATATGTTATTTCAAATCTGATTTGATTGAATTTTTTTTTCAATTGTATGTTCATCCTTGTTCAATAACCAGTTTTGAATTTCAAGAAACTTGCGTACGTCATTTTATACAGATTGAAACAAAATATGTTTTTCTAACCAGAATTCAAAACCACCCCTGGTGTGTTCCAGTTGTTCCCTCGTGTGATTTCTTATTTGTATTCAAGACACATCTTCTCTAGACAAATTAATTCTTCATTCATAAAAATAGCTCAATTTTTGTTGAAGTTGCAGGGTTTTCAGAGCAACATTAAACTCCACAATTTCGCTATGGCTATGAAAGTACTTTCACAGATTTAACTTCAAATCCGAACGTTATGCCACCCGAGTACCTTTAGCAATAAAGATCAGCAATATTTTTTTCTTCCTTCTGTGAACTCCATGATTCAAAAAATTATTTTTAAGCATAATATGAGAAATTGTGGAACTCGGGAACAGCTTTCCAGCCGTGAGAAGGCGTTGAGGGTGGCGTGGGGGGCGGCAGGGGCGAATGTATTCCAAAAATATTTTTATCAGGAATCCTGCCACCTTGAAATTTTGGGAATCTCAAGGTAGCAGGATTCCTAGTAAAAATATTGCTGGAACGCTCCCGCCTCCACCGCCTCTTACGGCCGGATATTTGAATCCGAGTATTACATTAATTCTCTACCCATAAGTAACCAATTCCCAAAATTTCAAGGTAGCAGGATTCCTAGTAAAAATATTGCTTGAGCACCTCCGCCCCCGCCTCCACCGCCTCTCTGACGGCCGGATATTTGAAACGGAGTATTACATTATCATTCTCTACCCATAAGTAACCAAATCCCAAAATTTCAAGGTAGCAGGATTCCTAGTAAAAATATTGCTTGAACACCTCCGCCCCCGCCTCCACCGCCTCTCTGACGGTCGGATATTTGAAACGGAGTATTACATTATCATTCTCTACCATAAGTAACCAATTCCCAAAATTTCAGGTAGCAGGATTCTAGTAAAAATATTGCTTGAACACCTCCTCCCCCGCCTCCACCGCCCTCTCGACGGCCGGATATTTGAAACGGAATATTACATTATCATTCTCTACCCATAAGTAACTAATTCCCAAAATTTCAAGGGGCCAGGATTCCTGATAATAATATTTTTGGAATACATTCACCCCTGCCGCCCCACGCCACCCACAACGCCTTCTCACGGCTGGAAAGCTGTTCCTGAGTTCCAAGTGGAATACAAGTTCCAAAAAATTGTCATAAAAAATGAATAATATACACTTTTGGCCCTATCGAATTTCTTGTTCTGAAATTATTTGAAAAATCAGATTTCAAATCATTATTATTCTAAAATTATTCGAACGATTTGGGAGAACAATCAGATCCCATACCTACCCTGAGAATTTTATGTCCCTAGATTGATTCTTTATCAGTTAATTCAACCAAAAATTTGAGGACACAACTCTCGGATAAAAATTCGAAACTTAGATATTTCTTCTTCAACAAGCTCAGTTTTTGAGTTTTCCTTTTCGAGAAAAGTAGGTATCGTCCAATTTAGTTGTTTGAGAACACTCGAAGTTTAATAGTGTGGGCGAAACGATGTTTCTGATATGAGAAGGACCTGGAAGGAAAGATATAAAAATCCAGTTTAATATCGCTTATTGATGGCTCATTTCAGGCTTTCAAACACTGCCGGCAAAATAATCGATCCACTCAAAAAATCGATGAAGTTTGTTAATTCATAAATATGTTATTTTAAGTCCGATTCAAATGAATTTTTTTCAATTGTAGGTATGTTCATCCTTAATCAATCACCAGTTTCGAATTTCAAGAAAACTTGGCGAACGTCATCTTATACAGGGTGAAACAAAATGTGTTTTTTTACCCTAACTAACACTGCCGGCAAAATAATCGATCCACTCAAAAAATCGATGAAGTTTGTTAATTCATAATTATGTTATTTTAAGTCCGATTCAAATGATTTTTTTTCAATTGTAGGTATGTTCATCCTTAATCAATCACCAGTTTCGAATTTCAAGAAAACTTGGCGAACGTCATCTTATACAGGGTGAAACAAAATGTGTTTTTTTACCCTAACTAACACTGCCGGCAAAATAATCGATCCACTCGAAAAATCGATGAAGTTTGTTCATTCAAATATGTTATTTTAAGTCCGATTCAAATGATTTTTTTTCAATTGTAGGTAGGTATGTTCATCCTTAATCAATCACCAGTTTCGAATTTCAAGAAAACTTGGCGAACGTCATCTTATACAGGGTGAAACAAAATGTGTTTTTTTACCCTAATTTAAGAACCACCCCTGGAGTGTTCCAGTTGTTCCACCGTGTGAATTCTTATTCCCTCATCCAGACACATCTTCTCTTGATAATTAATTCTTCATTTATAAAAATAGTTCAATTTTTATTAAAGATACAGGGTTTTCAGTAAAATATTAAATTTCACTAACGCTACAAGGGTACTTCAACAAATTTAAACTAAAATTCTGACCCGATGAAAATAAAATGAAAACTAGGTAAAAAAACATAACGTGTTTTCCGCCCAGGCGCGGATAAAAGGAGCAATTCGCCTTGGTATGCCCTCAAAAAGGTTTTGATTCAATTATAGTATCACTGAGCTGCTACAAATTTTCATTAGTTGGTACGCGAGATCAAATTTTCCTAACAAGAACTCCAAACATGCTTAATTGGGTTCAAATCTGGACTTAGAGAAGGTCAGTTAAATTCTTGGATATCAACCTCTGCTAAATACTTCCTGGCATAACGACCCGAGTACCTTAGCAATAAATATCAACAATATTTTGTTTCTTCCTTCTGTGAACTCCATGATTCAAAAAATTATTTTTTATGCATAATATAGGAAATTGTGGAACTCAGGAACAGCTTTCCAGCCGTGAGAAGGCGTTGTGGGTGCGTGGGGGGCGGCAGGGGTGAATGTATTCCAAAAATATTATTATCAGGAATCCTGGCACCTTGAAATTTTGGGAATTAGTTACTTATGGGTAGAGAATGATAATGTAACACTCCGTTTCAAATATCCGGCCGTCAGAGAGGCGGTGGAGGCGGGGGCGGAGGTATTCAAGCAATATTTTTACTAGGAATCCTGCTACCTTGAATTTTGGGAATTGGTTACTTATGGGTAGGGAATGATAATGTAATACTCGGTTTCAAATATCCGGCCAACAGAGAGGCGGTGGAGGCGGGGGTATTCCAGCAATATTTTAGTAGGAATCCTGCCACCTTGAAATTTTGGAATTGGTTACTTATGGGTAGAGAATGATAATGTAATACTCGGTTTCAAATATCCGGCCGTCAGAGAGGCGGTGGAGGCGGAGCGTTCCAGCAATATTTTTAATAGGAATCCTGCTACCTTGAGATTCCCAAAATTTCAAGGTGGCAGGACCCTTCCAAACCTAAGCATTTCATTAATAATTCTTCTCAAATTGCCTGTATCTGTAGCTTCTGGCGAGCGAACTTTCTCAAAGTTGAAAATATTTAAGGTCGACAATGCTTCAAGAAAGATTGTCTGGACTAGCAATATTAGCAATTGAACAAGAAATCAATTTTAGCGATGTAATTGATGAATTTGCAACAGCCAAGTCTAGGAAAATATCGCTACTATAATAGCTATTTTTTATTTTTTCACTGTACCTAGCTTTCATTTTTGATTTTATGAGGAAGTAAAGTTGGAATTTTTTTAAGAAGTACCTGCCTATTTTTTTAAAATACCTAAGTATAAGTAGAAAGTGATACTTTTATATGAATAAATATATGTTTACATAGCCAATATTTCTGTTTTTTGTTCCTAAAAAAATGTGATTTTTAGTTTTGGGTTATTTTATAGTATTTATCAACAGAGTGTCAGTACCCTACTAGTCAAGGAAATACTTCAAAGTGGTTGTGACAAGAATTTATTTTGAGTTATTTATTTCGTTATGATTTTATTCTATTGTGTTTTGTTTGTTTTATATTTCAGTCTACAAAGAAATATGTATTTTTGTCTTGTAAACATCAGTTTTTCGATTTATTTCAAGCACCTAGCTACCTACCCACCTAATAAATAAAAGAATCAAAAATGCCTTAAGGTCAAAATTCTTTTTTGCACACGGCGCCAGTAGCCCTGAAAAGATGGCTGTATTGGACTCATCGGACCATCTGAGGATATTAAATACCAACATGTAACCGGTGACGTTGAAGAAAGACATGATCCTAGGAGAAAGCTGTTCCTTGCTTTCTGTGACAGGAGAGATTAGAGAGGAGAAGAATAAAATGATCAAAAGGGCGCTGTGTTACAGAAGTTACTGACATGTTAACTTACTCCCTCACAGATCTGGAACCAGAACACATAAACGAGGTGAGGAAATTGGTAAGTGAATATAGTGATGTTTTTGATATGGATGATGCTCAAATGGGAAGGACTATAATCGTGAGACATGCAATCGATACTAAAAAAAAATTTCACATTCACCAACACCTGCGAAGAATTCCGATGTCAAAGAAAGAAGAGAGCAGAAAACATCATCAAGGACATGCATCACAGCAGTTCAAGTAAGCAGTTCAAGTAATGCCATTCGACCTTTGCAATGCACCTGCTTCCTTCGATCGATTGATGGAAACAATTCTCAGAGGATTATCTTGGAAGACGTGCTTAGTTTATTTGGATGATGTCATTGTTTTTGGACGGACATTCGAAAAACCCCTGAAGAATTTGAGAGATGTCCTTGAAAGGCTACGAACTTCAAATTGGAGACTTAGTCTGAAGAAATGCCACGTGTTCAGGAGAGAAGTGAAATACTTAAGACATTTAGCATCCGATGATGGAATTAGCGCTGACCCAGACAAAGTCAAGGCTGTACAAGATTGGCCGATACCACAAGACAAGCATAAAGTGAGAAGTTTTTTTGGGTTATGCATTCACTATAGCAAATTCGTCCTTGTGTTTGCAAGTACAGCAAAGCCTTTAAAACGAGGCTGAAATAAGATGGAAGGGATTTCAACTGGAATAATTAATGTAAGGATGCTTTCAATCGATTGAAACAAACTACAATAACAGCTCCCGTCAACATTTTGACCATGTGTTATATGACACTTTTTGTTGCAAATCACTTGTTTAATCACCCTGTATAAAGGGCAAACCACAAATGAAAATATGCTCAACAAAAAAACACACCAGAAAAAAAACAACTAGGAGTCACATCGTAAGGGTTCTTGAAGCTATTCACACTGGGGCGGATACCCCCAGAGCAGGCAGAGAGTTCAACCTCGAAAACACCCGATTACCTACTGATGACTGTCCCGCTGTGATGACCTGAAGCGTTCCTAGCGCAGCTTGAATGAGTGTCTTTGGAGGTTGTTAGTGTTGGGTTCAAAAAGACCACACAAATCCCTCCCGAAAGGACCATGTACTGCGCGTTACGTTACGATCAGGTCACCTCGCAACCTTCGTTCACTAAACGCAGTGAGACCGAACAAACTCAACCTCTCTTCATACGAAGGTCTCCTGGGGCCGTGCGGAATTCGCGTTTCACTGCGCTGAACGTTCTCTAGCAGCAGCTTATCCCTTCTCAGAGTTGAACACCAGACGGGACCACCATACTCTAAGGGAACAAGTTGGAAATGATCTCCTTTTTAGATATAAAATCCTTTTAGCCTTGGACACTATGTACGACACATGATTCGACCTGGGCAGATCATCTGATATGGTTACACCAAGATCATTGTGCTCGGTTACTGATTCGATAGCTCCTCCGAGAAAGTAGGAGTGTCGAGGATTATTTTTACCGAGGTGGAGATCCTTACACTTGGACGTATTCAATGAGATTAGCCAATCTTCACACTAGTCTGTGATCTCAGTATCATCTGCAAAAGAGGACGAGTCACAACAGATTACCGGGTATAATTGATTCAGCAGCATGCTGAATCACGTTATTTCCTAACAGAAAAGTCATCATCTTCTTAGCAATCAACGTCTCCAACATTTTGGCAACCACTGACAGCAAACTTATCGGTCTATAATATACTAGCACATGAGTGATCACCCTTCTTGACAGCGGGAGTTATAAAGGGTTTTCCAATAAGAGGTGTTATTTTGAATAGCCCGCTATTTCGGTAGAAGCATTGTTTAAACAATGGTAGAAGTCACGTTTGAAGCTGTCATTTTTTAACATTTAGAGTAGAAACTACGCCATTAATAAAAATGAAACGATACACGCTTCAAGAACGCATTTAAATTATTAAATATTGGTGCTGTAGCCGAAAGTGTTGAAAAAACCCCAGATTTGTCGATTATTCGTCGTTCTTTGGAATTAGGCATTCCACAAACGTCATTACACCGTATTTTGCATAAAGATTTGGGTCTTAAGGCTTATAAAGTTCAGTTAACACAAGAACTCTAGCCGGCCGATCATAAACAACGTCGTGTCTTTGTTGATTGGGCTGTGGAAATGCATGAAAATTATCCAGAGTTTCAACGAAAAATCATCTTGAGTGATGACGACCATTTCCACCTCGGTGGCTTCGTCAACAAGCAAAATTGTCGCATCTGGGGCTCGGAAAACCCAAGAGTTATTGTTGAGAAGCCTCTCTATCCTCAACGTGTGACTGTTTGGTGCGGTTTATGGTCCGGCGGAGTCATTGGACATCACTTTTCCGAAAATAAGGCTGGAGCAACAGTAAGGGTGAATGGATTGCGCTATCGAGAGATGATTAATGATTTTTTATAGCCGAAATTTTTTTTGAGGGAAAAGTTTCCGGATCGTGTTATCTCTCGAAGAGGTGATCACAATTGACCACCGAGATCTTGTGATTCAACACTTTGCGACTTCTTCCTCTGGGACCACGTGAAAGAGAAGTTCTACGCCAATAGCCCAGCATCAATTTAAGACCTCAAAGATGGAATTCGTGAGGCCATCGAGGACATAGGCCAGCCACTTTGCGATTTGGTTATGGAAAATCTCATTGAAAGGATATGGTCCTGTAAGCGTGGTCGTGGTGGTCATTTGCCTGATGTTATTTTCCACTACTTACGGCAAGCTTCTTCTTGATAATGAAATAAACATCCGATCATTTTCACTGAAAATGGCATTTTTCTTTAAATATCAAAATAACTCATCTTATTGGAAAACCCTTATCTAGCATGCTTCCACGACGAGGGTAGTTTACCCTGTTGTAGAGACAAGGAAAAGCTTTGTTCAGGGAAAAGTGCAGGCTCCGTATTCTCGACAAGTGATCTTTCAAAGCGAATAAAAGAGGAACTCGCGCAATGAAGTTCGTATACGCTTTGAAAGATCACTTATCCAGAATACGGGGCCAGGTGCTCAGCGCAATTCTTCAGCAGCAGAGTGGAAAGTTTGTCAGAACCGGGTGAAGATGAAGAATCTAGGGAGTTGAGTTGCTCTTCAACCTCCTCGATGTCGGGGGGGGGGGTAATTACCCCCCCCCAGAAGAAAAGTTTTACAGTACCCCTCCCCTCCCATTTCGATCAATCAACCCCCCCCCCGCTTTTCACTCAAGATCAGTCAGGTCACTAGCTGAAACTTACCACTACCCCCCCAGACTCGCTCTCTGGATACGCCCCTGCTTTCGATAGCCGAGGTTTGCCAGGAACCGACTCCGACCAACGCTGTTAGGTGTTCGTTCAATGTGGTATGTTATCTATGCAATGTGGAGTGGAATGTTTTCCATACCTCTTCACCAGACAATACTCGAAGTCCACAAAGTTGTGCAATTTTTTGAGGGGTGCTTTGCCAGGCAGAGCAGTAAATTGGAATTTGGCACACTATGGTCGGATGGAGGAAGATGTAATATTGCGGAGGAGATGTTTATCGTTAGTGAGGAGCAGATCCAAGAGAGAAGGGTTCTGACCATGCACAACCTTGCCGGCTCCAGGATAAGAGGTCGGATAATAGGAAACTGAATTTCACGAAAGCTAGAATCACCCATGATAACCGGATTTTTTTGAGATTGTGATATCTTGAAGAACTATAAATATCCAAAGTCAAAGAACAATTCAAATTAAATTGAAAAATGAATTTGAAAGATTATCTTTATACATAATGTTTTTGGTTCTTTTAATTTTCTGGATGCATTCGAAATTATTTTTTGTGCCCCCTTTTATGGTTCTCTCGTTTGACTCACAAGCCAATATTGAAATGACTGTAATCGATTTCATTTCGTCTGAAACAAGTTCGCAATCCAGCCATGAAAAGACGTTACTTTCTCTGACAATTATTATTGCAACTATAGATAAATAAACAAAACGATTGCAATCACCACTCGAACTGATAGATCTTATCTCTGTAACATTCAGAAAACAAACAATCCGTACCCAAAAAATTTAATTACTATTTATCACCCTAATCTTTGATCCATGTCAACACTGGGAGTTGAACCCGGCGCCACGCATCACAGCACAGCAGAATTCGTCGTATCTTTGTCACAAAAAATTCCCTTTTTCTGTAATAGTCGCGGCTCGTGTAATACAGCCTTTAAATTTTAATGCATAGAATCTCATAATATGAATTTTGATTTTTGACAATTGGCATAGAATTTGCTAATTCATAGCGTCTCGGCAGTTAACCTTTTTCAATATTTATTTATACGCTTTGGAAAGTTGAATCATACAAATAATATATTGTATTCTAATTTAAAACTTCAAGATGTCCGAGAGCGCTGGAAACTGGTGTTTAATTGAAAGTGATCCAGGAGTATTTTCTGAGTTAATAAGAGAATTTGGTTAGTTCAAGTTTATATGTATTTTCATTACCGCTTGCTTCAATCCTTGTTTCTAGGTGTTAAAGGAGTACAGGTTGAGGAACTATGGAGTTTAGATGGCGATCAGTTTGATAATTTGAAGTAAGTTTAGTTATCCTTCACTACAAAATAGAAATTAATACCTTAACATTTTCAGACCTATTCACGGTTTGATATTCTTGTTCAAATGGACGAAAGATGATAATCCCTCTGGGTCTATTGTACAGGATAGCAGACTAGATAAAATATTCTTTGCCAAACAAGTGATTGATAATGCTTGTGCTACTCAAGCAATATTGAGTATATTAATGAATTGCCGTCATCCTGATGTAAAATTAGGTCATACTCTAACAGAGCTCAAAGACTTTTGTCAAGGATTCGATGCAAACATGAAAGGATTGACTATTAGTAATTCCCCAGTTATCCGCACAGTTCATAACTCATTTGCAAGGCAACAGTTATTTGAATTTGATAACTCAGCAAATAATAAAAGTCAAGATTCTTTTCATTTTGTCGGATATGTACCTATCGATGGGCGGTATATGAGTTAGATGGTTTGAAACCTGGACCTATTGACTTAGGTGCCATACCAACAGATGCTGAATGGACTACTGTAGTGAGGCCTATTATTGAGAAGAGGATACAGAAGTAAGTACTGCAGAGTTCTATTTTTTAGCACGAAATATGTAGTTATTAGAAGTGCTAATTGATCACCAAATCAGGCAATTTGGTATATTAGGGACTGAGGATTATGTTCAAGTTTCCGGGAATTAGGCACATACACATGAATCTCACTTGTAAAAAACAGTATTCTCCAGAAGTCGATATTCTCCTTTTATGTTATTTGCAGAATGGTAACACTAAACACTTGTTCATATTTATAATTTTACCAATGTAAAATGCTACCAATAAATAATTGAATGTCTAATTTCAACCAAAACTTTGTAGCAGATTTTTTCTAAAGATTTTTCATTAAAAAATTAAAATATTTATCTTTTCTGCAGATACAGTGAGGGAGAAATACATTTCAATCTAATGGCTATAGTGAGTGACAGAAAAATGTTGTATGAAAGACAAATTGAATCTCTCCAGAAGCAACTTGAGGAGAGTGCAGATAAGGAAACACTCAAGAATGAAATTGCACATTTGAAAATGTTGATTGAAGAGGAAGAGAATAAAAAAAGATCTTACCAAATAGAAAATATCAGAAGGAAACACAATTATATTCCTCTCATAATAGAATTACTGAAAATATTGGCTAAGGAAGGCAAATTAGTTCCATTATATGAAGAGGCAAAAGAGAAGACATTGAAGAGGCAGAAAACTAAGTAATAAAAATTTATAATACTATGTTCTAATAAATTTCAATTCCAAATCAATTTGTTTCATTTATTTTATTTATTCTACATTTTTGTCCTCAAGTATACAAGTGTCCAATTGAATAAAATATGTATTCAATTATGTTATCATTTCAAATAGAGATTTGGATTTCGGAGTCCATAACATGAATTCTTGATGTTCTTAGTTTTAAGGTATACATATCAGGATTACTCAATTGTAATGTAATGTAATAATCAAGATCATAATATTGCAGTAATATTAGCAAATGATGATTGTGTGATAGCGGTATTGTCTACATACTGTTTTTTTGAGTATAAATCAAAAATATTGAACGTTCATTTAAAATATCAGTTATCACCTTTTTATCTAAGTAAGTATAATTCACATTATGAGAGAGTCCACGGAAAAAAGGTGGAATGTCCATTAAAAGTTGTTATGAGAAAATTAGATTTCAAACTTCGAAGCTTGTACTGGCCTCTTAAAATAAGGAACTTTGGATCATTTTTGCTAACTTATTCTATATACTATTTTGTGTCATATTTCATGAGGAAAAACATCGCATTACATACAAAGTACGAAAGACAAACATATACTAAACGTTTTAAAAGGCCAAGTTAGCGTCAGAATGCATCAGCTTCTAGTTGATAATGTGAACATTTCGCCTTTCTCGACTTTTCGCATGGACATTTCGCGTTTCTTCGCTGTAGGGGATATTTTCAAACGAACTTTGAGATGTGATGCTTCGCGTTTTTTCGTTTTTCTATTACGGAATGCAACTATACTACAAATTACCTACACGTTGCCGTGTCAAGCTCGAAATCAATAAAAATGCGACCTTTCTTCCGTGGACTCTTCATATAGCTTCAATGAGCATTTTTATGAATTATGAATTCTTGTGATTTTTCGATATTACTGGAATTAGTGAACAATAACAGATAATCAAAGGTTTCATGACCTAATGAGAATACTACCTTATATACTGCACATGCAAAGTTGACTAGAACAAAAGTCCTAGTTCAATGCAGGTTTTAAACAATTGATTAATTTTTTACAAATTTTTGTTCACTCTAAAGTAATTAAGTATGGTTTCCAATTAAAGAAATCATAATATGTTTGTTGTTTCACTTTACGCTATGAATAAACAAAAAACACATGAATATACTTTGAATTATTTACATATATTTTTTAAACAAAATATAAATTTCTCACAATGCAGGAGATCCATCTGCAAACTCAAAAACATGTTATCATTATACTTCATCTTCATTCAGGAGCATATTTGGGATACCATTAGTAATGGGAAAGTTGCGTCCAGTTTCAGGACATACTAAATTTCCTTTAACTACTTCAATTTCCAATAAGACATGATGTACTTTTTTGAGGAATTCTTCATCATTGTTATAATTTTCTACTAGTTCGTTAGGTAAATATCCATTTTCAACAACAGTATCAGCTGCTTGTTTGAGCACATTCCATTCCAACTTTGGTATGACCCTTTGAATGAATTCAGCATTGAAATCAACAACTGATGTTGTGACATCTTCTGCCTGTAATGAGAATTGAAATATAAATTCAACATTCAAAGCTATAGGATTGCAATATTATTCATTGTTACTTACTTTGATACCTAAGGGATAGCCAACGTTAACCCCTTTCAAACATCTACTTGATAGCATATTGTGGGTCAATAGCTTCATTATGACACCAGTTGTTGTCTCTGATGTCACTAAGATTCGAGATAAATAAGTCGATTAATAAAGTAGAAAATCGATAAGTTTTTATTCGGCTGCAAAAATTCAAATCCAAATAAACATAACCTAAATGGCAGACACTGAGATAACCTAAGTTTTCAGGTTTTCAATGAATGAAACATAGACGTCATGCTCTTTTCTTTTACTTTAGGGCGTTCGGCCCGTCGATTCCATTAACTCTTTTAGCTCCGAGTCATTCGGCCAAGCCGATTCAGATCGAAAAGTGTCAATTATTTGTCGTTCGTGTCAGACGGAGTAGAGCTTTTCGAATCAGCTCTAAAAACCCCAGCTCCAGAGTTAGGGCGCGAAGAGCTTTTAGAGAAGTAAGGTTAGAGTTGGTAAAATATATTTATTTATATATCTTCTGAGTTGATTTCCAAAGTTAACAGTTAACTATGTCAAAGATATTCTCTCCGAACACGCATAAAGTAATAATGACCGAAGAAGGCGTTGTTGTCGAAAACAACAGAAGTTGACATTCGTGCTTGTCATTCGTTCAGTCAAAATGGGACTAAAAGTTCCGCTAACACTAGCGATCTGTATCAAAAACTCTGGTTCTACTCTCCCCGTTCCGGAGTTTACAGGCCGAACGCACCTCTAGTATCGTGCGTTCAAAAAAATTCGTGGTCAAGTAGGCTGTGGATTCTATTTTTCCTAAGAGTCTTATGAGGGGAAAAATAGAATCCACAGCTACTTGACCACGAATTTTTTTTGAACTCACGTTATAATATGTCCACAAATAATTAATAATATTAAAAATAAAAGAAAAGCCCTGAGCAGGTGCTTTTGAGCGCTCACTCATTGGGGGAGCATTAATACTATTACTCAGATCATTGTTTAAGGATGATTGTTAAAGATGTCCTTAAACAATGCTCAGATCAATAAATATGATGTTATTTTATTGATCAGAGTGCTATTGCTATTACCTCAAAAGGACTTAAGATTCATGCTAAGTATACGAATGCAAAACCTCAGGACGATCGGAATTATTTTCTGGAAATTATTCAAGAAATAGAATGTGTAAAAAATCAATAATTGAGAAAAAAAATTATTCAATGGTTCAGATGATGCAATCCTTGAAATTTTGCATGAACATTCATCAATCTTCATTCACAAAATTAATTTCACTCGAATCGAGTATCTTAGATATTTGGGAACCGAACTCGCCCTGAAAATCTCAAGTCTCTAGGACAATTCCTTCGAAAGTTATCGTGAAGTCATCAGAATTTAATTTGACCACGGATCCGTCATCAGGAAGTCGAATCCTATCATTCAAGAGCATTATTGGCTCAAATTCGAAAATAACAGACATTTGGGCAAAACGATGTAGCAGAACGAGCGATCAAAAAGTGCTTTTGTTAATTTATTGGAAATCAACCGAAAACAAATTATACAAATATAAGACCATGTAAAACTTATTTACTTTGGATACCCGACATGAACATGTTAAGGATTGGATTATAAATGGGCAGAGCGAAGCTCGCTTACCTTTACCTTTATACAGGTTGTCTGATGTCTGTAAACAAGTGCAAAGGGCTAAGGTAGATGATTCCTCGGTACAGCCATCGTTTAAGGAGAATGATACAAACCTTCAGAAGGTGATAAGCGATGACGAGTTGACGGTTTATGATTTTTTCACGGGCTCTGAAAAATACTGAGTCATTAATAGTTATTTAATCAACTGGGTTATTAAAGACAGCGACTAATGGTCAAGATAATTTCGCTCCGCTCACGCGTTAATAGTTCGAGACCATTAGTCGCTAGATTAATAACCGGAGTTGATTACAAGATTTTTCCGACGATCTCAAAATAAATTGTGTATACATTTTTTATTGAAATACATTCTCATTTTGCACAAGAATACATTTGACATGATAAAATTTGTTTTTATATTCCAGTAGAGTTTTGACATTTCTAGGAGTGCTTATGAATACTTTGTATACGGTTGCCATGAGAGGATTGCACATTGAAATATCATAAATTGAGCATTAAAATGGGTCATTAATGTTCAATTTCGTACACATTAAAATCACCTTTTATTTTGAGGTCGACGGAAAACATAAATAATATGAAGCACTAAGCAGATGTTTACTCCCACAATTTTTCCGATCTCATAACTTCATTATAAGGGGTTGAAAATAACAACCCTTTATATGATTTTTCTTCAAAATGGTTTTCGTGTGATAGATTTTGGAAAAAATTATCTTATGGTTTCACATTCACTTTTGGAGAAAAAAGTTTTCTCGGAATAAATAATAACTTAGGATTTTTTATCAGTTTTGTTATTACATACCGTAAATTGGGGATACTTTGTGACTAGTGGGTAACTTTGTGACAATACGCAAATCGAAACAAACTGCCCAATATTTTCCAAGTTTCGCGCGCATAGAGAATTTTTTTTGTCGCCGTGCGATAGCACATATCTCAGCCCAATCAAATATATCTTCAGTCTCTGATATCTTCATAAGTGCGGTAGGCCTCTCTAGTAACTTGTAGACTGCCATGAGAAGAGCATACCGATTCTGTCGATTTTTTCAAAAGCCGGAAACTTTCGTCTGCACAGCCAAATCTGAAATATTGTCAGTTAAAATCGTAAATAGGTTCATTTACCTCCTGTAGTTATCATATTATATTCGAAATTATGGTCAAGAATCATTGATTTTAATATCTTTTTTTCGAAGAAACAAAAAAAAGTTCGCAGCATGGGGTAACATTGTGACATGTCACAACGTATTCCAAATAATTACATATGATTTTTTAAATTTTTTGCATGTAGACTGCGACCAAAATCTTGCCAGAATGCCTCAAACATATAAGAGACGCTTGGGAGCAAGAGCTTACAGAAATCCCATGTTGCTGAAAAAGCTGGTACAAGATATTTAAAAAAAGGCTGCAGAAAATTTTAAAGCAGTATAAGCTTTTTAAGAGCAACGAATAATAAAGAATTCCATTTTGCCACAAGTTGGGATTTTTGCGTGATTGACTACTGGCAATAACTAAAACAAATTTTGAAGGAAAAGAGAAAAAAAGGGAAAAATTTTCATTACAAGGCTTACCTGATCACTTAGAAATTTTGTAATCCCAGGAAAATTTTGCAGTTTGTAAAATTTGTGAGTGTGTTGTTTTATGCCTACTCTCATTCAATCTGAGGCTACGTTCAGATGATGAGCGCTCAACGCGCATGTATTTTGAACGCCCATCATCTGAACGTCCCTAAACAAGATATATGTAGTTGTAAACGCGCGTTAGCAAAACGCGCGTTGAGCGCTCATCATCTGAACGTAGCCTTAATATTAACTCTTATTTCAGCCCATTACATGTTTTCGTTCTTGTTCAAATATTAATTTTTGTTTCAATGAAAGTTGAAGTTAATTCATGTTTTTTTTATCCAAAAAATATGAGCATATACTTGTTTTTAATTTTTAGTAATTTTATACTCAAAAGGCAGGGGTATTATTGTGCTCTGATTCGAATAATGCTTTGTCACAATGTTACCCCGAGGCACGGGGTAAAATTGTGACAATTTCAAAGTCGAAAAAGACTATATCAAAATAATTTTTTCAACTATATTATATTCTCATTGTGTACCGAAAGGACAGATATTTACTGTGTATTTTTTCCACTTTAAATCTGCTCAAGAAGTGTTTAAAATGTGTGAAAACCTCAAAAACTGTTACAAAGTATCCCCGTTTTACAGTATATGCCAAAATTCTTTTTTATGACTATTTATAAGTGAACCTCATTTTTGATAATTTAGGAGTTGCTTTATTTCATAAACAAAATATGTACTTCAGTAATCCGGGCAGGTAAAATCATTGTTTAAGTATAATGACAGAATTTTTACTTTGAAAATTTCTTGTTTTGAAATTTCGGAAGTTAGGTAAGTTTAACCATTGTTTAAACAATGGTTTAACCCGATAACAGAGACAACTCTCTGCCGATAACTTCCAAAGGGATGGATAAATGTTTGAAGTGTTGTTAAATCCTCAATTCATCATTTTTCATGAATTTAAAATAGTTATTTAATCAACGGCGTGAGCGAAGCGTTAATAGTTCGAGACCATTGGTCGCTCGATTTAACCGAGTTGATTACAAAATTTTTCCGACGATCCCAATCTGAATTGTGTATGAATTCTTGATCGAAATACATTCTCATTTTGCACGAGACTACATTTGACATGATAAAATTTCTATGTATCTATGTTCCAGTGGAGTTTTGACATTTCTCGTAGTTTTTCTGAATACGGTTGCCATGAGGATTGCACATTAAAATAGCAGAAATTGAGCATTAAAATGGGTCATAATGATCAATTCGTACACATTAAAATCACCTTTTATTTGAGATCGACGGAAAAACAAATTAATAAAACATCCAGATTCATTTTCGTAGATAACAAATAATGTCAAGATATATAAACTTGATTGGTCTATGGTTATGTCAACAATTAACGCATAGAAGTGTAGATGTCCTTGAAATTCTGCACAGAATTGAAGTGTTTGGAATTTTGTGAAACCCAATTATTATTTCACAAAAAACAAACGAATTTATTTACTTTGTTGAATTAAGAATTTGAAGATTTTAATCGCAGCGAATTTTTGCGTCGTTTTGAATGACCTAACCTGTAATTTTTTCTGGTTTCGGGCAATTAACGCAGAGACCATTTAAGAACAAGCGAAACAAGTTGAAGATGGGCGAAAAGCAATGAAAAAATAGCATACACAACATATCAAACGGTGCGGGCCAATAAGGAAACAGCACTGTGTCCCACATGTTTCTACTCTACGTCGACGGTCGAACGACGTGTTGCATTAGCCGTCGCGTCGTAACGTAACCCGCATCGCATTCGATAATGACAGTGTTTTGTGGTGACAGCGACGGGATTGACAGCAATCAAATCCAAAACATCGTACATCTTAAAAATAATGCAAACGATATTTCCGTTTTCCGAAGAATTATTTTATGCGAACAAGCATAAAAAGAAAAATCTTTGGTTTTATTGTGGAAAGTGGAATGGAATTTTTTTCATTCATTTTTTCCGGAGGAAACCGTCATATTTAGAAGTTTACACTAATCGAGACAGTTCAGTGACAATGCTTTGCTTTACATGATTGGGGGCTTCGATTGAGATCGTACAGCTCATAAGAAGGCCAAAATTAATAGATTGGACGCAACAAAGTATTGAAAAAAAAATTAATTTAGTATTCTGTTAATCCTTAGTTTCGCCCTAATTTGGTTCGTATGTTTATTTTTTTCAGTATTTGTATTCAATCAAGTAATAGGAACATCTTTCCAGAGTTGGACGATACAGGTTTACCACCTAGTTAAGAATATTATCATTTCTCTGAAGAGAAACTTAGATATCATTCTTTCTGGAAAATTTTTCTCAGATTATTCATGAATCTGAAGATAGCGAATATTTGAAACTGTAATATGTACAGGGTGATTTTTCAACATGCTGAATCAATCTGAAATTATCACAATAACCACCCTCAAGTCAGTAAAAAATTCTAGATCTATTTTATGTACCCACCAATATTGTGCTACAGCTACACTTAAAATTTAATCGAAATTGAACAAGTATTACGAAAGTGATCAATAAAAGTAAAAGCTATTGAATCTGATAAATCACTTCAGTAGTCTCAATTGAGGCCCTTAACCATAACCCAAAATTGTTCTGAAGCTATCCTAATTAGTGTAAACTTTTTAAAAAATGTAACGGTCTCCTCTGGAATCCCAGTTTTATTATCGAATTAACTTAATCTTGTAGTATACAGATTTGTTTATATTCTATGCACATAGGTATCTTGAATGATTCGTGTAACGTCTTAAACTTGCAAAATGTGGATAATTTTATTTACAAATGATTAACAGTATATTATACAGGGTCTCTATAAATGATTGTAACAGCGCAGTTGGCTTTGAATTATTTATATAACTTTGTTACGCAGGTTAGGGTGTCAATTATATGACTGGCCAACGGCGGTGCTACAATCATTTATAAGGTATGTAATCACTCAGAAATTTCTACAGAAAATCCACCAGCATTTGATCTATTTGTAGTGTATATGAAGATTAATTGTAAGTGTGGCAGTCAATATAAATATTGTCACAAAAAATAAAGCTACACCTGCTTTTATTCAAAACAGATATTTATTTTATTTTTTATTATCTGCTTATAATTTGATTTTCAATACTTACTTTTCATGTAGCTGCATTTATCATCTCATAGGGATTAATAATCACAGCAGGTGAATTTAAATTTCACATTATTTTTTGAAACACAACTAATTTGTTTTGAAGTAGGTAATAATTAAAAATATATTTCAGATTTAAACATTTACTTTTCTAACTTTAATTAAGTGCAATACATAATACACAATGCAAAAAAATACTGAGGTTAATGCAAAAACTGAAATTTTTGTCCAAGGCCTCTGGAATTCAAACACTTCTTGCTCTTAGAACACATGCTTTGTTCATTGATAAACTGGAAACATATCACCTATGAGTAGGTCAACCTAAAATAATAACAGGCAGTGTTTCAAAAGAAACTGAAGATTGAAGAAGAAAAAATTAAGCTGTTCATCAATATCTGAAATTATTAAAATGAGCAACATGCATACTTTACACCATACAAAGAAAACATACCATAATTCCATAGACATCCTTTTGACTTCAAAAGTACAGCCTGTAGAACTGAATTACATTTTTTTTGGAAAATATGACTGTTTGTCAATTTTTCTTTTCCTGGTTGGAGTATTGGAACACTGTAAGTCATAAGCATCATCAATTTTTTAGCAATTTTTCGACCAACACTCTCTTCCAATAGGTCAAGTTTCAGATGAGCTTGTTCTTTCACCACCTAAAATCAAATTTGAAAAAACCGTATGCATGAATATTCCCAAAGACTTACACCATATGCTTTAGTAGCATCAATCGGAGCATTTGAAATTTGATTGGATTCCCTATAATACTCTGAACATCCATCTCAAATTCAGTCCTACTTGTTGATGGTTGGCATATGTATAGGTTATTGCTCTCGTCGTCGTCGTCATCATCATTCGGTCTTCTTAAAATAGTACTCTGCTTCTCTTTATACCAAAGCAACTCTGCATGGATATGTTTGCACATGACAGCCTTTACAGTGTATTCTGCACAATCACATTTAAATATGTGGATGCATATCTTACACTTATCACAGTATAAGGATCTGCAATCCATTTCACATAAGGCATCATACGAGACGATATGAAATTTATCACTATTATATTCTGATTGAACTCTAAAATCCCCAGTTTCTAAGCAAACTACTTTTGCTGTCAGTCCCTTTTCTGCTCTCGAGTGGGCTTCTCTATTAGTTCTGGCCTGGTAGGAATTGGCAGAAGGTCTTTCAGTTTCAATGATATTTTTCCATAGTTTATCATTTACCAATTCCTCTAGCGTATCCAGTAATTTCTCCACCCTAAAATGCATTTTTTAGAAAAGAATTATTTATTCTTCAAATCTATACCTTATGTTCTGTTTCCCCCTCATTTTATTGTATTTTAATACTTTATTTAAGCTTTCAATAGCCATATTCGTATTAATCCCTGCATTTATTCTGTAGCAGTGTGCCCACATCATGATCCTTTCTTCACTTTGAAAATAATATCTGAAAAAAATTAATGAAAATCTTAAATTATACTTTTCACATGTAGATACACTCACTGCTTTAAATATTTAAGAAATGCATATTCCTGCTCTTTTTCTAAGTGCTCGAAATATTCCTCTTTCATCTTGTGGAATGTCGGTACGTTTGTCTCCTTCAAAATCATTCTCATTCTCCTTTTCATTTCTGTTTTATTTTCCATCTTCTTCAATTTGTTTCTCCCCTGAATATTCCAGTTTTTTATAACATGCCAAGAACAGAGAAGTCTTCTTGGTTTTTTTTCTGTTACCATTGCCTGTAAAATTTTAAAGAATTATAAATCCACAATTTAGATGAATGTTCTCTATTACCTGACACCATGCATTGTAATATTTTATATCATCGTCAGTCATAATATAATCTGCTTCCACTGGCTCTCCGATTTTAGCTTTCAGTGCATTGAAAAAAATAGTTTGGATTGTTTGATCCAGCCTATTTGATAAGAAGAATGCAACAGGGAACCCAATTTTGTTTTCATCTTTGACTAAAACTATGGTCAGATCAAAATGTTTGGAATTTGTGCCGTGGGTTCCGTCAACACATATAATTTTTTTGAATTCTTTGAGCTTTCTCTCCATATCACTATTCATATAGCCTAGGGCAAAATCTTCTTTCTGCAATCCAGGGTAGGTTTCTCCTAATAAAATGAAAATTTGAAAGAAAAGATGATTAAAAATGAATGTACAGTTTTGAATTATATACATACCAATTTGCTTAAACAAAAAAACATAGTTTTTTCCTTGACTGTTCCACTCTTGAACTTTCAAAGCAGTAGCTACCATGTCGTTATCGTGCCTCCTTTTCTCTATATTGAATTTTTTTATGATATAAGCAAAATCAGCCCTTTTAAGTATATTAATTCTTTCTAGCTTATCATTTGTTATTTTTCTTGAATCTTCCAAAATCCTCTCTTTTGAGACTCCTTCTATCAATTTAGTGGCAATCATCTTCTGCGCGTCTTTCGTCAAACGTTTAGAACGAAGTAGATCGTCATGACCAACATGCGTCTCCACAAATTTAACGTCCACAGCTGAAATATACAGGTTCAGATATTCTCATCGGAAACATACGATATTCAATGTGATAGAGAGGGTATATATCATATACTCAGGTATATACCTGATTAAATACAATGGAAACCTACCCTTATGAGTTATCTTAACTCGAATTCTCGAAGGACAATAGCCAGACATTTTAATACTTCCACCAGTATTAATGCTTCGTTGGGTACACTTGCTAGTAAATCCTGCGAATAAAACAAAAGCTGATACATGACCTCTGGTGAATTGAGTGTATTATGCTGAATAACAAATAGGTACACACCTGAATAATTACTACGATTGCATTCATAATAAACCATCAGTCCTTCAGATGATTTCCTATGAGCGTTTTGATATAATCCACATTTCTGTTATCAAGTGATCTCCAAGTCTCAAATTCTTTCTCATTTTTGAACGTTAAAAATGAAGTTTTGATATCTAGAGAATGAATCTGCTGTAAATGATTGATTAGCATATCATGTTTTTCGTAACCAACTTTGTTTTCTTCAGGGCAAATTGGACATTTTATTAGCCTGTTCCTTTTAGAGGGAAGAGGTTCTTCATTGTGCATATCTCTCAAATGACGATTTTTGGCCGAAACACTTGAGAATTCCTTTTCACAAATTGGACAAGTCAATTTTTCGCTGGAAATGTATAATGTTAATACCAGGCTGATATATTTCTACAATAATAATAATACCTAATATTCATTGACAAAACAAAATATTACTATCTAATCTAAACACTCACCTTCCTCCTTCCATGTTCTTCAATTTATTTCTTGAAACTTTGCGAATACAAAACAAATAGCTAACTCCGCTAACTGAAAATTTTTCAGCAAACGTCTAACTGACTGTGATCACAACACAATTGACATTGAAAGAAAGAAAAAACCGTTTCGTTGAGGAATACGATCATAGTCATAGACAAATTTATCTTTCACAGTGTTTTTTGGCCTTCGCTAAATTATAACACACCAAAATTGTAAATTTTTTTTTAGCTCCATCAAATGCCTATAATTCCATATTTTGTAGAAACTGCGATAAAAAAAATGCATTTTCCCTATATTAAATTCATTAGGAACTGCTGAAACGAAAATCGTAACCTTTTTTCCTCATTTTAAAATAGTACGTAACACTGTAACGCTACATCTTAAATGTAACACAAATGTTACAATCGTAACACCTGAAACATCACTGCTGTCAAAGAGAGAAAGATATATTTCTCTCTCTCTCGTTGAGCGTTGACGCACGGTATGCGCATGCATCTGAGTCCGCTGTTTCCTTATTGGCCCGCACCGTTTGATATGTTGTGTATGCTGGTTGTTTCATGCGCGTACTCACGACCTGAGAATCACAACATATCAAACGGTGCGGGCCAATAAGGAAACAGCGGACTCAGATGCATGCGCATACCGTGCGTCAACGCTCAACGAGAGAGAGAATATATCTTTCTCTCTTGACAGCAGTGATGTTTCAGGTGTTACGATTGTAACATTTGTGTTACATTTAAGATGTAGCGTTACAGTGTTACGTACTATTTTAAAATGAGGAAAAAAGGTTACGATTTTCGTTTCAGCAGTTCCTAATGAATTTAATATAGGGAAAATGCATTTTTTTATCGCAGTTTCTACAAATATGGAATTATAGGCATTTGATGGAGCTAAAAAAAAAATTTACAATTTTGGTGTGTTATAATTTAGCGAAGGCCAAAAAACACTGTGAAAGATAAATTTGTCTATGACTATGATCGTATTCCTCAACGAAACGGTTTTTTTCTTTCTTTCAATGTCAATTGTGTTGTGATCACAGTCAGTTAGACGTTTGCTGAAAAATTTTCAGTTAGCGGAGTTAGCTATTTGTTTTGTATTCGCAAAGTTTCAAGAAGAAATAAATTGAAGAACATGGAAGGAGGAAGGTGAGTGTTTAGATTAGATAGTAATATTTTGTTTTGTCAATGAATATTAGGTATTATTATTATTGTAGAAATATATCAGCCTGGTATTAACATTATACATTTCCAGCGAAAAATTGACTTGTCCAATTTGTGAAAAGGAATTCTCAAGTGTTTCGGCCAAAAATCGTCATTTGAGAGATATGCACAATGAAGAACCTCTTCCCTAAAAGGAACAGGCTAATAAAATGTCCAATTTGCCCTGAAGAAACAAAGTTGGTTACGAAAAACATGATATGCTAATCAATCATTTACAGCAGATTCATTCTCTAGATATCAAAACTTCATTTTTAACGTTCAAAAATGAGAAAGAATTTGAGACTTGGAGATCACTTGATAACAGAAATGTGGATTATATCAAACACGCTCATAGGAAATCATCTGAAGGACTGATGGTTTATTATGAATGCAATCGTAGTAATTATTCAGGTGTGTACCTATTTGTTATTCAGCATAATACACTCAATTCACCAGAGGTCATGTATCAGCTTTTTGTTTTATTCGCAGGATTTACTAGCAAGTGTACCCAACGAAGCATTAATACTGGTGGAAGTATTAAAATGTCTGGCTATTGTCCTTCGAGAATTCGAGTTAAGATAACTCATAAGGGTAGGTTTCCATTGTATTTAATCAGGTATATACCTGAGTATATGATATATACCCTCTCTATCACATTGAATATCGTATGTTTCCGATGAGAATATCTGAACCTGTATATTTCAGCTGTGGACGTTAAATTTGTGGAGACGCATGTTGGTCATGACGATCTACTTCGTTCTAAACGTTTGACGAAAGACGCGCAGAAGATGATTGCCACTAAATTGATAGAAGGAGTCTCAAAAGAGAGGATTTTGGAAGATTCAAGAAAAATAACAAATGATAAGCTAGAAAGAATTAATATACTTAAAAGGGCTGATTTTGCTTATATCATAAAAAAATTCAATATAGAGAAAAGGAGGCACGATAACGACATGGTAGCTACTGCTTTGAAAGTTCAAGAGTGGAACAGTCAAGGAAAAAACTATGTTTTTTTTGTTTAAGCAAATTGGTATGTATATAATTCAAAACTGTACATTCATTTTTAATCATCTTTTCTTTCAAATTTTCATTTTATTAGGAGAAACCTACCCTGGATTGCAGAAAGAAGATTTTGCCCTAGGCTATATGAATAGTGATATGGAGAGAAAGCTCAAAGAATTCAAAAAAATTATATGTGTTGACGGAACCCACGGCACAAATTCCAAACATTTTGATCTGACCATAGTTTTAGTCAAAGATGAAAACAAAATTGGGTTCCCTGTTGCATTCTTCTTATCAAATAGGCTGGATCAAACAATCCAAACTATTTTTTTCAATGCACTGAAAGCTAAAATCGGAGAGCCAGTGGAAGCAGATTATATTATGACTGACGATGATATAAAATATTACAATGCATGGTGTCAGGTAATAGAGAACATTCATCTAAATTGTGGATTTATAATTCTTTAAAATTTTACAGGCAATGGTAACAGAAAAAAAACCAAGAAGACTTCTCTGTTCTTGGCATGTTATAAAAAACTGGAATATTCAGGGGAGAAACAAATTGAAGAAGATGGAAAATAAAACAGAAATGAAAAGGAGAATGAGAATGATTTTGAAGGAGACAAACGTACCGACATTCCACAAGATGAAAGAGGAATATTTGAGCACTTAGAAAAAGAGCAGGAATATGCATTTCTTAAATATTTAAAGCAGTGAGTGTATCTACATGTGAAAAGTATAATTTAAGATTTTCATTAATTTTTTTCAGATATTATTTTCAAAGTGAAGAAAGGATCATGATGTGGGCACACTGCTACAGAATAAATGCAGGGATTAATACGAATATGGCTATTGAAAGCTTAAATAAAGTATTAAAATACAATAAAATGAGGGGGAAACAGAACATAAGGTATAGATTTGAAGAATAAATAATTCTTTTCTAAAAAATGCATTTTAGGGTGGAGAAATTACTGGATACGCTAGAGGAATTGGTAAATGATAAACTATGGAAAAATATCATTGAAACTGAAAGACCTTCTGCCAATTCCTACCAGGCCAGAACTAATAGAGAAGCCCACTCGAGAGCAGAAAAGGGACTGACAGCAAAAGTAGTTTGCTTAGAAACTGGGGATTTTAGAGTTCAATCAGAATATAATAGTGATAAATTTCATATCGTCTCGTATGATGCCTTATGTGAAATGGATTGCAGATCCTTATACTGTGATAAGTGTAAGATATGCATCCACATATTTAAATGTGATTGTGCAGAATACACTGTAAAGGCTGTCATGTGCAAACATATCCATGCAGTTGCTTTGGTATTAAAGAGAAGCAGTACTATTTTAAGAAGACCGAATGATGATGACGACGACGACGAGAGCAATAACCTATACATATGCCAACCATCAACAAGTAGGACTGAATTTGAGATGGATGTTCAGAGTATTATAAGGGAATCCAATCAAATTTCAAATGCTCCGATTGATGCTACTAAAGCATATGGTGTAAGTCTTTGGGAATATTCATGCATACGGTTTTTTCAAATTTGATTTTAGGTGGTGAAAGAACAAGCTCATCTGAAACTTGACCTATTGGAAGAGAGTGTTGGTCGAAAAATTGCTAAAATAATTGATGATGCTTATGACTTACAGTGTTCCAATACTCCAACCAGGAAAAGAAAAATTGACAGTCATATTTTCCAAAAAAAATGTAATTCAGTTCTACAGGCTGTACTTTTGAAGTCAAAAGGATGTCTATGGAATTATGGTATGTTTTCTTTGTATGGTGTAAAGTATGCATGTTGCTCATTTTAATAATTTCAGATATTGATGAACAGCTTAATTTTTTTCTTCTTCAATCTTCAGTTTCTTTTGAAACACTGCCTGTTATTATTTTAGGTTGACCTACTCATAGGTGATATGTTTCCAGTTTATCAATGAACAAAGCATGTGTTCTAAGAGCAAGAAGTGTTTGAATTCCAGAGGCCTTGGACAAAAATTTCAGTTTTTGCATTAACCTCAGTATTTTTTTGCATTGTATTATGTATTGCACTTAATTAAAGTTAGAAAAGTAAATGTTTAAATCTGAATATATTTTTAATTATTACCTACTTCAAAACAAATTAGTTGTGTTTTCAAAAAATAATGTGAAATTTAAATTCACCTGCTGTGATTATTAATCCCTATGAGATGATAAATGCAGCTACATGAAAAGTAAGTATTGAAAATCAAATTTATAAGCAGATAATAAAAAATAAAATAAAATATCTGTTTTGAATAAAAAGGTGTAGCTTTATTTTTTGTGACAATATTTATATTGACTGCCACACTTACAATTAATCTTCATATACACTACAAATAGATCAAATGCTGGTGGATTTTCTGTAGAAATTTCTGAGTGATTACATACCTTATAAATGATTGTAGCACCGCCGTTGGCCAGTCATATAATTGACACCCTAACCTGCGTAACAAAGTTATATAAATAATTCAAAGCCAACTGCGCTGTTACAATCATTTATAGAGACCCTGTATAATATACTGTTAATCATTTGTAAATAAAATTATCCACATTTTGCAAGTTTAAGACGTTACACGAATCATTCAAGATACCTATGTGCATAGAATATAAACAAATCTGTATACTACAAGATTAAGTTAATTCGATAATAAAACTGGGATTCCAGAGGAGACCGTTACATTTTTTAAAAAGTTTACACTAATTAGGATAGCTTCAGAACAATTTTGGGTTATGGTTAAGGGCCTCAATTGAGACTACTGAAGTGATTTATCAGATTCAATAGCTTTTACTTTTATTGATCACTTTCGTAATACTTGTTCAATTTCGATTAAATTTTAAGTGTAGCTGTAGCACAATATTGGTGGGTACATAAAATAGATCTAGAATTTTTTACTGACTTGAGGGTGGTTATTGTGATAATTTCAGATTGATTCAGCATGTTGAAAAATCACCCTGTACATATTACAGTTTCAAATATTCGCTATCTTCAGATTCATGAATAATCTGAGAAAAATTTTCCAGAAAGAATGATATCTAAGTTTCTCTTCAGAGAAATGATAATATTCTTAACTAGGTGGTAAACCTGTATCGTCCAACTCTGGAAAGATGTTCCTATTACTTGATTGAATACAAATACTGAAAAAAATAAACATACGAACCAAATTAGGGCGAAACTAAGGATTAACAGAATACTAAATTAATTTTTTTTTTCAATACTTTGTTGCGTCCAATCTATTAATTTTGGCCTTCTTATGAGCTGTACGATCTCAATCGAAGCCCCCAATCATGTAAAGCAAAGCATTGTCACTGAACTGTCTCGATTAGTGTAAACTTCTAAATATGACGGTTTCCTCCGGAAAAAATGAATGAAAAAAATTCCATTCCACTTTCCACAATAAAACCAAAGATTTTTCTTTTTATGCTTGTTCGCATAAAATAATTCTTCGGAAAACGGAAATATCGTTTGCATTATTTTTAAGATGTACGATGTTTTGGATTTGATTGCTGTCAATCCCGTCGCTGTCACCACAAAACACTGTCATTATCGAATGCGATGCGGGTTACGTTACGACGCGACGGCTAATGCAACACGTCGTTCGACCGTCGACGTAGAGTAGAAACATGTGGGACACAGTGCTGTTTCCTTATTGGCCCGCACCGTTTGATATGTTGTGTATGCTATGAAGAATGGGCCTTGCGCAATAACAGTAATTTGTAAAAGTTACTTTGTCAGAGCAGCATCAGACCGTATTATGTTTGTATGATAAAATATAATTGTGTACAGGATCCGTCTAAAGTTTGTCGTGAAATTTATTTACACCTAACAAATATGCATTTCTGAATGAATTCTGCTATGAACTTCATATTTCTCCACCTCAGTGTATAAACCAAGTGATTGAAGAAGCGCCAATTGACTAGTGCACTATCTACACGTGCAGTTTTCAGAAAAATATGCCGGCATCTACTTTAGATCCTATAAATACGGCTATAGGGCTCGTTAACAAAAAATGAATCGGATAATAACCTTGGTAATCAAATTGGGCTCCACCAGGAAAGCTCTGTTAAATACCTTGGAGTTCGACTTTGCTGGAAATGGGAGAAGCACTTTTGGTGCGGAAAAGCCATGGACGAAATTTGTTGTTCTAGAGGATAAGACACCCGAAAAAACGAAGTAAGTATCTTTAACCTAAAAATTTGACTTACCAAGTTGCAATGGAATTGGTTAAAATTTTCAATCTTCTAGCACAAAATTGGAAGTTGAAATGGGAGAAGAAGAATGTTTGAAATCTCCTAAGTATGAGCTTTACCCATTAGAATCTATACAGCTTGGTTGGAATGACCTCCCAGAGTGGTCTGCTGGTTGTGGGATGATCAATATGGGCAATACATGCTATTTAAATTCAACTCTACAAGCACTTTTTCATGTTCCTGCCTTGGCCAATTGGCTGATATCTGATAAAGAACACTATTCTTCTTGTTTTGAATCAGGTAATATTTTATTTCGTGAATGAATTTTAGGTTTTAATCATTATTTTTTCAGGTGGTTTTTGTATTATATGCTCTATGAGAAGAACATTGTTGGAATCACAAAGCTCTAACATGAACGCAATTCGTCCAGTTCATATTTTCAATAAACTTCGTTTCATAAGTCGCAACTTCATTTTGAACAGACAGGAAGATGCACATGAATTCTTAAGGCATCTAATTGAAGCAATGGAAAAGGCTTATTTAAACCGTTTCAAAAATCATGATCAATTTGATTCGAGGGTGAAAGAAACCACTCCATTAAATCAAATTTTTGGAGGTTATTTGAGGTCGGCAGTGACCTGTCAGGATTGTGGACATGTTAGTACCACATTTCAACATTTTCAAGATCTCTTACTAGACATTAGAAGAGCTCAGACAGTTGAAGAGGCACTAGATGGATATTTTTCAAGGGAAAGAATAGATGATGATACTTACCATTGTGAATCATGTAGGAAAAAGTGAGTTATATTATTATTCAAAATGATTTCACTTGAGGCTGTTTTTAATTTATATATGTTGCTAAAATGAGCAGAATTGTAAATTTTCAAAAAAATAAATTACTTATTCAATGCTATTAATTATAGATTCTTCCTGTCAGAGAAACACTTGCTCCAGCGCCTTTCTCAAGCTTGGAAACCACTTTAGCACGTAATTTTTTCTTTTACGGCCTGTCAAATTCGAAAATTTTCTTTTGATGTTCATCAAACATCTCATATATGTCCTTGCGTAATATAAATTCAATATATTATATAATTGCAGGTGTCTGCCACAAAACAATTCTCTCTAGAAAGAGCACCTGTAGTTTTATGTGTTCAGTTGAAAAGGTTCTCAGTGATGAATACCAAAATCAACAGACATATAGCATTTCGCCAACGACTGGACCTAACTAAGCATACCAAAAATCGCCCCAGTACTCCTTTGGTATACAAACTTGTTTCCATTGTTACTCACATAGGATCTAGTGTGAATTGCGGACATTACACAGCAATTGGGTCTGTTCCTTCAGGAAGTTTTTATCAGTTTGATGATAGCAATGTGAGTATTATTTGAGTTGATGAATGCTTGATTTCTCATTTATTCAATTTGTTTCACTGCTAAGTAAAAACTTTCATGACAGTAGTTATTGAATATCATAACGAATGACAATATATTTGAAATAACGAATCCTTCTTTAAACTGATTAAAATAACCATCAATAACTTATTCTTCATTTGAATTTGTGATCGATTTTTACTGTTTTTTTGACATAAAAATGGAAAATCTTTAAGATGGAATGTCAAAGACCTAGCTTAATAGATTTTATCAAAGTGTTAAGTTCTCTAATATGTGTCATTTAATCATTGGATGAAGTTTCTGATGTGCAAATACATTAATTTCTAGTGATTGGTTATAATCCCATGTTTTCACAGAAAGTAAAGCAGAATTACTTATATCAATATGAAAAATGTATCAATGTGTAAGAAAGACAGCTTTATCATTTGACAGCACAATGCAATAATAGAGATATATGTGCTTTGTCATGTTTAATAAATGAGTGAATTGGTTGAGGTGTAGATTTCTGCCTCAGCAATAGATATTGTATCTTAAATAATGCAGAAAATCCTCTAGTTGATTCTCAGACAAAAATCTTCCAGCCGGATATTCACTGTTTCATTTCACTCAGATCAAGAACAATTACCATTATAACACTTCAGCAAAAGTATTGCTTTAAAAATGGGATACATTTGTACATCATGAATAAGCTTACAAGCAGTAACAAGGTTATGAGGCATATTACTACACTGTCCCCAAACATTTATTTATTTATTATTAGCTTAATAGATTTTATCAAAGTGTTAAGTTCTCTAATATGTGTCATTTAATCATTGGATGAAGTTTCTGATGTGCAAATACATTAATTTCTAGTGATTGGTTATAATCATTTTTGGTAGTGGAAAGGCTGATGAGATGTTGATTAAAGGTATCCCTAGATATGGTTACTTACATGTTTGTAAATTAGACCCTACATTAACACCCGAAATGGTTACAAAATATCTCAACAGCAAAGGTTTCACGGGTACAATTTGTGAGAAATTACAATCCAAAAGACCCAATGAATATTCGTCGTTCAAGTTGACCGTACTTGCACAGGAGTTTGAAGCCATCAAGAATCCAGAGCTATGGCCAGAAGGCAGCAGGATTAACCATTTTTTATTCCGGCTGAACAACGGCAATTCAAATCCGAGATGAAATGTGTAGTTTTACATCAGAATGTCCAATCACTTAGAAACTGTTTATTAAGGTTAGAACAATTTGTAAACAATCTTAACGCATGCTTCGTAGCTGTCACAGAACATTGGCAGAGCGAAGCAGAACTCGATGCACTTCACATAAGCGGTTTCAAATTAGCATCCAAATACTGCAGGCCACCTGGCAGGCATGGCGGATGCGCTATATTTTGTAAATGTGAAATTTCTTGTAAGGAACGTTCAGATTTGATTAATTTAAGTGTTCCATATGTTTTCGAATGTTGTGCTATTGAGGCTTCTATTTGTTCCAAAAAGTTCTTCATTGTTTCAATATACCGTCCAAACACTTACCCTACATGTGATATTGGTCTGTTCTTCGAGAAATTGAATTTGGTGCTTGAGAAGCTTACTTCTGATAACAGTCAATACATTATTGCTGGTGATTTCAACATCAATGTGCTCTCTTTGAGCCAGGAAGCCCAGGCATTCATTTCATTACTCGAGGGATATGGGGCCAGTATAACGGTGTTAGAGCCAACTCGAATTACTTCCACGTCTTCCACCTGTATAGACAATATTGTTACAAATTTGAGCGATTACGAGACTGTGGTGATTCCGTCTCACCTTTCTGACCACACTTGCCAGAAATTTTCGTTTTCGATCCCTATATCCGATCCTAAACCGAGGACTAAGCAAATTCGACTGATTAACGAATCAAATATGTGCAGGTTCCTTGAATTATTGTCTTCCGAGGGGTGGGACGGTCTTACATTTGAAGAAAATAATAATGATATTGATTGTCTTTGGGAAAATTTTTTCGGTAGATACAAGGCCCTTTTCGACTCATCTTTTCCCCTGATTGAGGTCAAAGTTCATTCATACAACAGATCTGTTGATAAATCTGCACAGATTGTTCATATCAAAAAACGCCTAGATTACCTTTACACAGTATCCCATTTTCGTCCTGAGGTTTCTCCACTCTACAACCAAACCAAAAAGTTATATGACAACATTCTTACAAACAATAAAAAAGAACGCCTTAAAAATCGCATCGAAAATTCCAGTAACAAAAGTAAAACTGTTTGGCAGATAATAAATGAAATAACTGGTCGAAAAAACAAAACTGTAGATGATACTATAAGTACTAACAACCCTTATAAATTGTCCAATGAATTCAATGAACATTTCATTAACGTTTCCACATCTGTGGTTTCCAGTATGCCTAACTTCTCATCAACGTCGAATATTCGACCTGTTCGTCGAAATCCTAGGTCATTTTACCTTTTCAATATTACAGAGGAAGAAGTTATCAGAACGGTAAATGGAATGCGAAATAAGGGTTCTTTTGGGTATGATGGCATACCAATGTCTGTAGTCAAGCGATCTATTAATATCATTGCTGGACCCCTGGCCTATATTATTTATAGGTCTTTCAGAGAAGGCATTTTTCCAAAATCTTTAAAAATAGCCGTAGTTAAACCCCTATTCAAAAAAGGACGTAGCGAAGATCTTGGCAATTATAGGCCAATAAGTTTGTTGTCCTCTTTCTCTAAAGTATTCGAAAAAATAGTTGTCAATAGGCTTCTAAGTTTCTTTCATAAATTTCGAATATTTTCTGAGTGCCAGCATGGATACTTGAGATCTAAGAGTACAGAAACTGCAATATTTCAGCTAATTCGTTCTGTCCTTGAAACGTTGGAGGAAGGAAAAGTGCCATCAGGTCTTTTCATAGATTTTTCTAAGGCGTTCGATTGCGTAATTCACGAAAATTTGATTGATAAACTGCGTACTTATGGAATAAGGGATAAGCAGTTGAATTTTATAGGGAGTTATTTACGTGATCGCCGACAAAGGGTTTCCCTGGTTGTCAGAGGCGTTGAATATGTTTCTAGTGATAAAATATTGGGGGTTGCAGTACCGCAAGGAGGTATATTTGGACCTCTGTTATTTTTAATTTACATCAACGACCTACCAGATAACATTTTTTCTGAAGGGGGCCTTCTGCCTATTGTAAGCGCTTCTTTGAATGTTGGTGAATCGGGGAGTGTTTTTGGGTGTGGAGACAATCAACAGGACGAAGACGTTGTCATGTTTGTGGACGACACTAACGTTCTAATGGCGGCGTCTGGAGTTTCGGAGGTGGTTGGAATGGTCGGCAAGAGGTTCTCTGATATTTCGAATTGGTGCCTCTCCAACAAAATTGCAATAAATACCAATAAAACAGAATGCATGGTTTTTAGCACATCTCATTCTAGAACTAATATACCTCAAAATGTTATTCTCGCAGGACAAACCGTAAATGTTTCAGCCAGCACTAGTTTTCTAGGTATTACTGTTGATCACAAGCTTAGTTGGCTTGATCATATAAATTTACTGCAGAGCAAATTAAACTCTGTTCTTTACACTCTTCGCGTTTTGTCACAGCAGTCTGATACTGAGTTGGTGAAGACGGTGTATTTCTCCAATTTTCAGTCAATAATGTCCTATGGAATCATTGCATGGGGAAACGGTTCAGATGTTTGCAGGATTTTTATAGTCCAGAAAAGAGCACTTAGAACAATGCTTGGCTTGTCCGCTAGAACATCTTGTCGCGGACATTTCAGAACACAGGGTATACTTACTACCACCGGAATATACATATTCAGATGCCTGCAATTTTTAATAAAAAACTACGATGTCTTCCGAAAATACGAAAATGCCAATAAAACTAGACGCATTCACCCCTTTCACTTACCCAGATGTTCGCTAACACTAACCCAGCGGAATGTAGAATATATGTGTCTGAAATTATTCAATAAACTGCCAAGAAGTTATCAGATCCTAGATAACCATAAGAAGTTCAAATTGCTCACTAAAAAACTTTTGATCGATCTTGAACCTTATACTATTAATGAGTACCTGAATACTGATTTTCAAATCTGAACGTTTCATTGTGTTCAGTTCTTTTTTGTTGTTACTTAGATTATTTGTTTACTTTCTAGCTTTGACCTATTTTCTTTTCAATTTGTTTTGATTATGAAAATAAATATTATTATTATTATTATTATAATCCCATGTTTTCACAGGAAGTAAAGCAGAATTACTTATATCAATATGAAAAATGTATCAATGTGTAAGAAAGACAGCTTTATCATTTGACAGCACAATGCAATAATAGAGATATATGTGCTTTGTCATGTTTAATAAATGAGTGAATTGGTTGAGGTGTAGATTTCTGCCTCAGCAATAGATAGTGTATCTTAAATAATGAAGAAAATCCTCTAGTTGATTCTCAGACAAAAATCTTCCAGCCGGATATTCACTGTTTCATTTCACTCAGATCAAGAACATTACCATTATAACACTTCAGCAAAAGTATTGCTTTAAAAATGGGATACATTTGTACATCATGAGTAAGCTTACAAGCAGTAACAAGGTTATGAGGCATATTACTACACTGTCCCCAAACAGTCCTAAATAAGAATGGGTATTTGTGCGGTACTCTTTTCCCAGTTCCATTGCAGTTTCAGTAGCATGATGGTTAATGATTCTAAATAAACATTAAAACAAAGCGAATATTGGTCAACTGAAATGCAAAGATTAAGCTTTTAAAAAAGTAATGTTTTAATGCAGGGGGTCAATTCTTGAATAATGTCGTGTTCGCAAACGGACAAATGTCCACCAACTTAACAGGAAACGAAATTTGTCCAATCGCAAACACGACATTATTCAAGAATCGACCCCCTGTACAATCATGAAGTTCTTCAGGAACTGAAGTAGATTTGGACAGTATAATAGCTTTTTTTTGATTTACCTGAAGAATTGAATCGAGTAATAATTATTTACAGGCCCGACCTATTTCCTACCAAGGTGTGCTAAGCACTTTTGCATACATATTGATGTATGAATTGGAATCTCCACCCCATTCCAGAAGAAATTTGACATTGAAATCACAAGTGAAAACGCCTGTTTCCACAGAACCTAGTTCGAGTAAATCAAAACCTATTGCTAACGGCATTGGTTACACAAGTAATAAAGTATATGGACCTGAACTGCCACAAAATGGACTGAATAAAAGGAATGGTGACTCATCCAGCCTTTCCCTTAACACATCTAGCGAAAAAGATTTTCTCAGTGATTCTGAGAATGATCCACAAACACAAAAAACTAGTCAACATACACCAAACAAAGTTCAATCACCTGCTCAAACAGTTACTCAAACAGTAAGCAATGGTGATCAAATAGTTCCAAATAAATCATTCAAAAGTGACAAAGTCAATAGTTCTTCTAAGAATTCAGAAAATAAAGGTATTACTAAATTAGTTCCATATGAAGAGGATGATTCTAGTAATTCAAATGATTCAAGCCCTACAAATAAATCAAACAGTGAAAATATAGTGTCGGACACATTGAATGGTACATGGAAAGTGAGTCCCCGAATAGAAAGTCCCTACGAGCCGTCTTCTGAAGGAACAAGTTGGCCAAAGAATGGTTCCCAAAATGACAAAGTAGTGAACGAGTTGTTCAAAATGTCCCATACTGGCTATTCAGCTCCAGTATCCAGCTGGAATGGAGTCAGAGCACGATTGGATAAAGAAGTAACAAATGAGCGGAGAGAGGAACGAAAGAGGACGATTGAGGAGGTTTCAGAGCCAATTGATCAGGGTCGCAAAAAACATATTAAGACTCATAACAACTTTAAATCTAACCCTGGATATCACCCAATCGAAGTGAGTATAATTTTCTCCATTTTTTCCAGAAAAACAAAGTTGTAATTCAGAACTTATCAATTCAATTTCAAAAAATGTATTAAAAGGTAGTAAGCGGAGGACAAATCTGTGAATCCTATTTCTGAATTACAAGTCAGGTAGATTATCATTTCTAAAAAACTTTTTAGGTTTTCACTTCTAGTCTCTGAAACAGAAATAATTAAACAATTTTAAATTAGGATTATCAATCATCATCAGTTAAAACTTTTTACCATCTTCCCTGAAAGAGTTGAAAAGAATTACTGTTTCAATAGAATACCCTTCCTTTTATAATACAGATATTTTCATTTTGCAGGAGTATCACAGTACAAAAAACTGGAATCATCGGAACAACAATTCCAACTCGAGGTTTTATAATAGTAATAAACAATTTTATAATAACAAAAATGGACATCGACACAGATATAACTTCCATCATAAAAACTATCATAACAAACACTCTCGAATGTGATCCTGATAAGCTTTATTACGATATTTGGTAACTATCTAGGCTCTGTAAAAACACATAAAATTTGTAAAGATGTTTTTCATTTTCATGTACAAATATGCAAACATCTCTGTTTATTCATTGTGAACACTATATCAGTTGGATTGGTAATATTCACTATTTGTAAGGTAAATTTTATAATTGACGAAAAAATAATTCTAATTTATTTTTCTTCTATCTGTCACAATGTTAACCCTATTTCTTTCAAGAATTCTTGACCTTTACAATTTGATTTATAAGAATATTGGGAAATGAGGTTTAGTTTCAAATCTAATTTTTGAAAGTTTTGGTAAGATACCGCAAAAAGAGTATCAATTTATTGAGTTGAGTTTATTCGATAATTAGTTCGTACATTATACAGATAAGTTTTGTAGAACTATTTAGTATCAACTCAGAAGTCTGTTTTAATTGGAGAATGCTCCTTCATTCTGTGTGTATATCTTGCAGATAAGTTAGTATTTTTCCTTTTTCAATGTTATTGTGAGAGTATTTGTTTTAAATGAACAATGTTCATTGAATTTTAAAATATAAGCTGAACTTTTGGACCTCAAAAACATCCTAGAGTAGTGAATATAGCAAAAATTGTTAAAATAACTGAATTATATTTATTTTTTGCATTTAGCAACCTTTTGTATATTTTATGTTCCTAAGGAAATGTACATAATTTTTTAAGTCATTCACACATAATACAATACATTATCATGAGGTGATTATAATTACATATTTCTTTATTACTCCTGATTTTTATTGTAGTTAATTTTTGTAAATATATATACTTTAAGTCCACATAATACGTTTTTGGATCTGATTATTTTATTTCAAATTCCTCATTACATAACCCCCCCCATTGATTAGAAGAAATTAAAAAAAATTGTGAGTTGAGAGTAAAATGTTGTAGTGGTTGATTGGTGGGGCCCATGAGTCAACTCTAGTTACGCCACTGATTGCAATAATGTAGTCTTGTCTCTCTCTCTCTCTTATCGTTGCGATGGGCTTAATTCATTCAGTATGGTAGGCAACCACAAGTACATTAATCGAGTATTACGGACAGCCCGACACATGAAATAATTCGATGCGTGTACTGCAGGTTCCCTAGCATATTGCCACTCCCAACGTTAAAAAAGAGACAACAATATTATTGCAATCAGACAACGGGATTCAGTCAGTTACAGTAAGCGAATCTCTCGACTATACATCTGTACAACTGAACGAAAAAATTCTCTGTCTGATGCATTGTATATCGTATCTTTCCGATGTGAATTTCCAAACTTGTATGTATAATTAACGACTTTGGATTCTACGTGAAAAGTTTCTGAAATAGAACTAAAAACACAATACTATGGTATTCTGTCCTAAAAAACTATACTGTTCGGTAACTATGAAACAGTCAGAGGTATTCAAGTGATGTTTTCACATTGAGTAACTCATACAAATTGACCCCCAGACGCCAACATCGGTTTTGTCTATCTTTATTAGAAATGGTAGTTTACATTCAAAAGTGTCAAGTTTGGCCTACCCTGTACAATGAATATCATCATCACTATATCTAGTTTGCGATTTTACATGGTTTTCAAGTTATTAATTTTCCAATTTTTTTGTCAATTTTTTTATGTCGATTTTTTTGCATGTAAACCTTAAGCTGCTTCCTGATTCATAAAAAAGAAGCCTTGTAACTTAGATAAAATATTGGTAAGTGGTAAATTCATGATGACATTCAATTAAAAATTTGAAGAAAGCCGTGATATGGACCGAAGCTTTTGAGCGCTTGTTCATATGAAAATACAAGAATTTAAATATCCTGTGAGCTTTTCGTTATAAACTGTTTTTTTATGATTAAATTTTTTCAATTAAAATTTTGAATACAACCTTAAATTCTTAAGTTTTGACACCGTTTCCAACAACAATATACAGGGTGACCGGACGATTGACGTCAATAAAGAAAAAACAGGTTCCTCATGTCATGGGGTATTCGAATCACCCCCATGTATGTTATCCGATTTTTCACGGTTTCCGAGTTATGATTTTTTTTATGAAATCTGAGAATTTTCAACTTGAACATCTTCAAAAATTTTTTTTAAGAAAAGTAAAAGACTTTTCTGATATTTTTTTGTTGTAAATAGATCGCCATGAATTGTACTTTTATATTATATAAAATAACCAGCATCGTAACTTTGATAAAAATTATGGAAATGTTGGTCTCAAGTGAGAAAGTTACGTATTTTGGATCATGATCTAAATTTTCAAATTTAAATTAAAAATGTAAACAAGGCTACTTCATGGTTTCTCAGTAGGCTTAAAAACTGCGCTCAACACTCAGCTTTCAGAATCATTAATAAAAATGGTACTCAACAGTCTACTTTTGCTAGAATTAGCCTTCAAAGTCAGCGCAGGAGGTGGAAAAAAATCAAAGAACTGGACGTATACTCAAAAATTATTTTTTGCCATTTTAAGATTTTTCTGATCAAGTTATGATAGAAAATGATGAAAATTTGCTTTAGGAGAAAAGTTTTGGATAAGAAAAAGAAAAAGGTATGGCAATAAATCACACATCATGTAGATAAAAAAATTTATTTATAAAAATTACAATAAAAAAAATAAATGAATAAATAGATTTTGCGAAGATGTAGAATGTGTATTGAGGCTGGAGGTGGCCTTTTTGAAAACCTATTGTAAATTTTATAAATAAATTTCTTTTTATCTACATGATGTGTGATTTAAAATTAAAAAGGTATGGCAATAATTATTGCCATAATTTTCAGCATTTTATATCATAACTTGATCAGGAAAATCTTAAAATGGCAAAAAATTAATTTTGAGTAGGTAATCGTCTAGTTCTTTGATTTTTTCCACCTCGCTGACTTTGAAGGCTAATTCTAGCAAAAGTAGACTGTTGATTACCATTTTTTATTAATGATTCTGAAAGCTGAGTGTTGAGCGCAGGTTTTAAGCCTACTAAGAAACCATGAAGTAACCTGTTTACATTTTTAATTCAAATTTGAAAATTTAGATCATGATCCAAAATACGTAACTTTCTCACTTAAGAAAAAACATTTCCATAATTTTTATCAAAGTTACGATGCTGGTTATTTTATGTATAAAAGTACAATTCATGGCGATCTATTTACAACAAAAAAATATCAGAAAAGTCTTTTACTTTTTTTTAAAAAAATTTTCGAAGATGGTCAAGTTGAAAATTCTCAGATTTCATAAAAAAAATCATAACTCGGAAACCGTGAAAAATCGGATAACATACATGGGGGTGATTCGAATACCCCATGACATGAGGAACCTGTTTTTTTTTTATTGACGTCTATCGTCCGGCCACCCTGTATATTATCTAACTGAAAATTTCAAGCATTTTCTGCTCAAGCTTTCATATCAGCATTGCACACCGTAAATATAAAATTAAGACCCCATCAGTTTTCAAAATATTCAGCCATTTATTATTTCCAAGGTTGATTGGTTTGTTTTATGCTCCATTTGATATCTCAGTTGCGGTAACTAGAGTAGATAAAGTAGGTACGGGACTAGAACCCGCTGCATTTAGGAAAATTCTATCGACAGAAAAAATTTTATATTTTGAAATGAGTGAAAATATCAGCATTAAGAAACTGTAGAATATCAATTTTTCTCTGGGTTATAATTTTTGAATTACTCGGTATGGAAATATTTATTCCAAATAATGATACATGCATTTACATTTGCAAAAATACATTATCAGATCAGTCATTCGAAATACAAATAAAACAACTAATAAAAATCATTCATAACTATCAAGTTCCTTTCAATTTAATTGATTTATTCATTTGCTGCACTGCATTCTTTATCTTCGTTAGTGTTTTCTGATATTTTTTCATTTGTAGTTTCCACTTTCTTTTCTCCAATTAATTCTTCCTCTTGACTTCCTTCTTCACTTTCACTCAAAGCTAAGAGATTGTACTTTTTATATTTCATGAAATATGGAACAACACCAATAAATGCAAAACCTCTTATAATTTCTATTACTATAGAAACATCTGCATCTTTAAGATTCACTTTATTATCTTTATTCAGAGCTGTTACTTTTTCTGCAACTGTTTTTATAACCTCATCTCTGCACAGTGAATTATTGTTCCTATGATTGTAAACAACAGAAAACGTTCTTCCTTCCTTTTGGAAATACTTCTCTGCTAATGGTTCAAAAGCTTTTTCTATATCTTTCACGTAGGCTTTACATGTTATTTCTACAGGTACTAATCTAATGAGGAATTTTGTTTGCTGTTGCTTTGTTTTGAATATATCTTCCACTATATGCTGAGAAATCCTTACTGGATCTTCCATCGTAGTTCGGATAAAAATCAAATTTTTCGCTCCAGAATCGCATACATTAAATTTGAATTTATTCTTTGCGTTTTCTGACTTCAGATTATCAATTTCTTTTGAAATTTCATCAGAAATATCATCACCCTCGTTTATAGGTTCGACAGATTCTTTTCCATATAACTCGTCAACAGTTTTATTGAGAATTTGATAGGATTCCCTAATACAATCTTTTTCTCTATTGTTACAACTACATAGAAATCCTCTGAAGTTTATATCTATATTACTCGATTTCTTTCGAAGGGGTTTTGAATAAAACTTATTTTTTGGTTTAATAATCTTTCCTGAACTCATTCTGATGTTTTTCAATTTTATCTCAGATACTCAGATTTTGATAACTAACCTTAAAACTTAAAACAAAACAGAAAAAAAATTGTTTAGTAGAACCATAGAATAGCATTCAATCACAGAACATCCTGAATCGAAAAGTACAAAGTGTGGGCTTGGTTAAGAATCACAACGTTTCATTGGATTAATAAGTATTAAAAATGAAATATGCATATTATTGTTCATTTGGAATGTATTTCATACGAATTGATATATTTTCATTAATATCCTTTTCCCCGCTTTATAATATAAATTCTGTCACTCCTGTCAGTATGACATATGTCAAATCGTTTTGTTATGTGTTATGTCATAACAGTAAAGTTTTCTCTGTAATTTGACAAAAAATTCTTAAATATTCTCATTAAACATGTGTGAATACACTTTAATTATTTATTGATTTTGGTAACTTATAGACTTTGTTTCTATATTCGAACCAAGTAATCTCTTAATGTCAATGGTTAACAATGGGATTTGAGCTGAATCGCTTTCAAGGAGACGTTGATGAAGAGCTGATATGTCCAATATGTTCTGGAGTTTTAGAAGACCCCTTGCAGGTGAAAATCTTGTTCATTCGCCGGATTTTATTTTTATCCGTTTGTTTGTTATTTGAAGGCACCAGCCTGTGAACATGCATTTTGTAAATGTTGTATAACTGAATGGATATCAAGACAACCAACATGCCCAGTAGATAGGCAAAATGTTACATCTGCACAACTTCGTCAAGTTCCTCGTATTTTGAGAAACCTATTATCAAGGTGAGCCACCTTCATGGGATTTGCTGTTAATTGATATTACTGAAAACATATTTTCCATAACAGTTGTCAGTTTACAACTTGTCATGACTTTTTCAGTTGATCATGTCTAAATATTTTGTTTACTCTTCCAGGCTCTGTATCAATTGTGATAATGCACCTTATGGATGTACCCAAGTATTAAAATTAGACTCCCTCAACTCTCATTTGGAAGAATGTGAATATAATCCCAAACGACCACTTCCCTGTGAACAAGGATGTGGATTAATTATACCAAAAGATGAATTGAAAGATCATAATTGTGTCAAAGAACTGAGATCTCTCATACATACCCAAGAACAGAAAATGAAAGATTTTCAGAAAGAACTTACTGAGCAAAGATTTGTGATAAATGAACAAAAGAGGGAAATACAGCTATTGAAGGTAGGCATTTTTCAATTAAATTTGATAATATATTTCATCTCGAATTCTTTACAACTCAAGAATCACAATTTTAAAAAAATTTTATCGTCTTGATCATCACTCTTGAGTATCTTATGTTGGAAATAAATTAATTTTATCTGTACTCATTGGATAACCATTATCAAGATTATGAATTTATAGTTTCAAGCAAAGAAAACACATTTTACACTTAAGGTGAATTTTGGCGATGTAACCACAGCTTACCATAGTTACATAGTTAAGTTTAGTTGACATATAGTCCGTTCACGAAAGGTTGAGCCGTCGGTTGGCCATGACAATTTGGCATATTCCACTGTGTATATTAAAATTTTAGGTTATGTTGTTTATTTTCTTGTCAGATTGATACGCAATGTTGTCAATATTGCATAGAGTTCTCTGATAACTCGAAAGCTCGTCGGACGAGGCCGGGTACATTCGGCAACGTTGACTTTATTTTACGTTATGACTAGTGATGGGCAAAACCGAATTCTTTCAAAAATCGAAAACCGAATGAACTAATGAATTTGAGAATCGAATGATCATTCGAATGATTTTGCATTCGGTTTAGGGCGACACCTACAATAAAAACCAGGTACTATGTCGTTAAGGCTCAATATCTCAACCTTTTCATGCTTTTTCTTACGAAGGAATCGTTTTGCATTCGGTTTCGGGCGGCATCTATCAGAAATTGTAGTTACTATGTCCGTAAGGCTCAATATCTATGTCATACGTGCTGTTTCTTATGGAGGTTTTTGAAATTGAGCTCTATTGGAATTCATTCGGTCTAAATTTCGAATGAATCATTTGTTTTTCATTCGGTTTGGGGTGGCATCTAGCAGAAATATTGGATACTATATATATCATTAAGGCTCAATATCTCTGCCTTTGCGTGGTATTTCTTATGGAGGTTTTTGAAATTGAACTCTATTGAAATTCATTCGGTCTAAATTTCGAATGAATCATTTGTTTTTCATTCGGTTTGGGGTGGCATCTAACATCGCCAAAATTCGTATTTAAGTAATTGATGTGCCAAATTCACTGACAGTACATTTGAAGTTGTTTCGCAGCAATATGATTTTGGGTTATCTTGAACCAAAATATGATGACTGAATCTTTTAATGCTTGCTCACAGGAAGAAGTTAGTTTACTTCTTCCTCTGAGGTTATGAGTATTAACAAGCATTAAAAGATTCAAGCCGGGTTTCACAAAACTACAATCATCTTGATTATTGAAATGTCATCATTTCTGTGCAATTTTCAGTTCATTTTTGACATAAACCATCGACTTAAACCAAAATCAACGATTTGATTGCCTGATCAAGCTTTGTGAAACCCATGGTTAGTCACATAGATTTATAATACTAACTAGATGGCGAACCTGTCAAAAATTTTGAGGCAAACGGCGGCCATTTGCAGTTTGGGTAGATTTGAGAGGTGTCACTTTTTCTATGAATTTAAATATTAGAATTACCAATATTCCTTTATTTATTTTATTTCAACGAATTAAAATGATAGGATTACCAATATTGTTTAATAACTAATCACAAGAATCGAAAATATTTATAATTTTAATAGACCGAAATGTCAGAGTTCACAGAACACTAATATAGAGTTCGTTTTTCATCACTTCTTTCAAAGGAACGTCTATGTTTCAATCAAAATTCGAGCACAGATGGCATAAAACATCAAAATATTTGTGGTTCACCCCAAACTGCTAATGGCGGCCATTTGCCTCACTTTTTTCTACGTGACAGTAAGGAAGTTCGACGTCCAGTTAGTATTATAGGTCCATGGTTAGTCATCATATTTTGAAAGAAGTAAACTTACTTCTTCCTCAGAGCTCAAAACTTCCACAACAGATTTGCAAGTGGTATTTTCTAATTAGCTTTCTGACCTTAGACCTGTCAAGGTTTTCTACATATGTTCAACTCACCCCTGTAGATTTTTTCATTATTTGATATAAGATATGTTTTGTTATATAACGATGAAATTTTAGAAAAAACCCTATTTGAAGAATTCGAGACACATAATTGAATTTATTGCTTTCTCAATTAGCATTGGAATGTCTTAAGGTGCTGTTCCATTGCGCGAAATTCACTCGCGAAACCGACTCGCGAGTCAAAATGCGCGCAGTGGAAACCGCTTTCGCGCCAGAAATTTTGTTGCGCGAGGTAGTTTCGCGGTGAGCCGATGCCAGTCGGTTTTTGAGAGCGAGTCAAAGAGACTCGCGGTATTAATTTCGCGTCGTGAAAACGTCAAAATGAATCAGGGCGAGTGCATTCATCTAATCCAGCTCTAGCAGGCCTTACGATTTTTGTGCGATGCCTATGTTCATCTTATTTTAGGATCAACCTGTGATAAGAGGTATTCAAAGTCTTCTGGTTTCATCCGGGGTGAAATTCTTGATCGTTTCCTCGATGGTTTCCGCTACTAAATCCCTCAGCAACTGCAATCGCAGACGAAATATTTCTCTGTTTTTTTATTCTTCACATAACCCATCACAATTATAGCAAATGTTGAGGCTGCAGTCGGAGGTACGAACGACATGTTTGTCTCTGGAAAACTGGCGGCTCACCCATTTTCGCGAAAAGTTTCGCGTCGTGTAAACGTATCAGGCCGAAACAGCGACTCGCGAGTCACCCTCGCGAAACAGTTGCGCGAGTCAGTTTCCCGCAGTGGAATAGCACCTTTATAGGTATTTTCATAAGCTCATTTCAATGAAACATTAAACCCAATTCTGCTTGCCTGCTTTTTCATTTTTGTCAAGCTTCTCATTCAATTAATAAATAGTACCTAACAATATCAGGATGTAATTTTTTTTCCGCCAACCTCGAAATAAAAGGTGATTTTAATGTGTACAAAATTGAGCATTAATGACCCATTTTATTGCTCAATTTGTTAGCCATTTTAATGTGCAATCCTCATGGCAACGCACACAAAGTATTCAGAAGCACTACGAGATATGTCAAAATTCTACTGAAACATAGAAATTCCATTGTGTCAAATGTATGCCTTGTGCAAAATGAGAATGTATTTCAATCAAGAATTTATACACTATTCATGTTGAGATGGTCGAAAAATCTTGTAATCAACAAGGACTAATGGTCTCGAACTATTAACGCGTTCACTCCGCTCACGCATTAAAATATCTTGACCATTAGCCGTTGTCTTTAATAACCTAGTTGATTAAATAACTATTAACGCTTAGGCGTTAAATATCTTGACCATTAATAGCTGTCATCAATAATAGTGGATTAATTACTCTTATAATAATAATTATAATCTACGAGTAGAATTGATCTCAAGAAGCCGATGAAACTGTGTTGATCTAGATGGCATTATTCTCATAGCGTTTTTCATTGGGCGCACTAGTTTTCATTGAATGTGCATTTCCAGGAATTTCATTGTTCAGGGTGATTCACTTATCTTGGTAACCTAATTTTTTTTTCGAAAAAGCACATATTTTTTCTCCTGTTGACGGTAGTTGATACAAGTCAATGTAAATAAATATTAGGAAGACAGGCGTAGCGGCACTATCAATTTTTTTCTCCAAGAACATACCTTTTTCATTAGGCCATTCGAAAGATAATTTAATTCAGCATTGCAGCATGTTTTATGTTAATTTTATCCATTTATTTTTTTCTGTATTGTGACCGCATTTTTAAATTCAAGAAGGCTTTGTAACAAACTATTTCTGTAATTATATTCATCAAATATTATATTTTTTATGCTCAGTTGCAGGAACGTCCATTAAAATTTAAAGGTCCATTAAACCCTTAATCCTCCATTAGTTCCTTGTAATAATGGAGGATTAGAGTTTAATGGACCTTTAAATTTTAATGGACGTTCCTGCAACTGACACATAACAATACAATTTTTTTTAATAACTAACATATGGAACATACGATTTGAAATGTTGCTTTTGTTATTGAAAACATTTTTATTGTTATAAAATATAATATTTGATGAATATAATAATTGAGAAATAGCCTTCTTGATTTTAAAAAACACAATCTTAACTATGTCTCTAAATTAAGACATACGGTCACAATACGGAAAAAATAAATGGAATAGAATCAACATAAAATACGGTGCAGGTCGATGATTGTAGAAAATAATAAAAAATGGTATTCGGAAAAAAAATGCAGAATTAATTTATCTTTCGAATGACACAAAAAAAAAGGTATGTTTCTAGAGAAAAAAATGATAGCACCGCGACGTCTACGCCTGGTGTCTTAATTTTTTTCTCCGACTTTTACGCGCATCTCAAGTCAACATTGACTTGTATCCAATACCGCCAACAGAATAAAAAATGTGCATCCCTTTTCTAGAAAAATTAGGTAACCAAGATAGGTGCATCACCATGTTCATTGTACCAATGGAACACAAAATATGCACTCAGTGCGCACCAGATCTCCCAAAGGAAAAAGCTATAAGGCTTGTACGAAACAAACATTTTCAAGAGAATTTAATATTTATGATGGGCTCCTAGTGAAAACGGATAGCAAAACTGCCGCATGCATGTATAAACGATTTAACTGCAATATTCTGATTTGTAGATTGTTTAGCCTAATAAAATAATGTATTACAACATTCACTTTAATTCCAAGTGCTGATCTCGACTTAACGAATTGATTTTCTGACTTACATCTGTAAAAATCAACAAAACTTTATAATAATTTTAGAAAATAATTTTCATACTAATCATACTCGTTACCTCCTGTAATATGTATATATAATTTGAAGAGGTAAGTAGCCAATTTTTTGGTATACTTGCCCAGTATCAAGTTTAAAGAAAATTAAATTAAGTCTTTTTTGTTGTAGAAACACTGTGGCTGTCCCAATAAGCTTGTTAAAGTGAGTATTGCTGTTCCTCCTGCTTCTCCTGATTCTAGAAATTTCAATTGAGCTTCAATCAATCAAAATATTTTGGAAAAAAATCATTTTCCAATTTTTTATTCACACGACAGTCAAGAGCAGCAGTGCTCATGAAACAACTTTGCTTATTATTAACATTTTGACCGTATATGGGATATTGTTTTGCTTTTCTGGTTTAAGGACTAATTGACAACAAATTTTTAAAACAAAGTAAACGTTTCGTCTTTATATTTTGACTTCCTCAAAGTCATTTTATGTCATCCATATGTGTTATTTTCCGCTTCTGAATGCTGTTTGTTTCTTTTTAGACCTTTTGATTGTTTGACCAATGTCTTGATTTTAGCTATGAGACAAGGTGCTTCAATGCTTGCCCATACAGATTTGGAAATTCACATCGGAAAGAAACGAAATTCAATGCACCAGAGAGATTTTGCCGTACAGTTGAACAGTGATATATTCGAATATTTACGTGCTACGTTTCGGAAAGAAATAAATGATCCTATTCGAATTATGTAATTGTCTTTGTCTTAACATTGAGAGTGGCCTAAAAGGTTGATTCTCATTAGGTGTGCAGGCCACGTGCTCGGCACAGGCAAGGCACCGAATCGGCAAAATAAATCAACGGCATAATGTGAATTTAACCACACGAAAACCATATTATCAATAGAAAAGATAATTTGCCGATTCGTTGCCTTGCCTGTGCTGAGCACGTGGCTTGCACGAAAGAGATAATTGGTCTTAAATAAACCAGTATGGTAGGAACTCAAAGTACTTGATTCGAGTATAACGCGCAGCTTAACGCATTGAATCAATGCGTCAGGTGCCGTATTCTCGACAAGTGATATTCGAAAACGTATACGAACTTCATTGCGCGGTGTGCATTTTTGCAGGTAAAACAGGTACTCGCGCAATGAAGTTCGTATACGTTTTCGAATATCACTTGTCGAGAATACGGACCCTGGCTGCCCGTGTTACTCGATTTAGGAGTGACAACCATATTTTTCGTTCATTGGACCGTTCATCGCGTCAAAAACATACCACGTGAGTCTGTCGAGTATACCACTGTTCAACTGGACGGCCAAATACTCTCTTTAAAGCACTGAATATCGTATGTTTCTGATGTGAATTTCCGAAGTATATATTATATGTATTTTATTTTGAACTACTGACAGAACTAGTCTTGAGGAATTCGAAATATATCGAAGAAACGTCGACTTTGTTTTGAAAAGTTGTTGTCAATTAATTCTTAAACCTGTGAATCTACCCCTAAATCATAGTATGGAAGGACGTGAGATGCAAATTGAAAGTTTTCTGAAAAAGTTACTCAAATTTGGATATCGACTCAAAAAGGATTCTCACTAATTATGTACTAATCCGTTCATTCTGTAATACCTGAGACCACCAAAGACTTTGCAACTTTTCACTTTGCATTTTTCAAATGAATTACGTTGCACGAAACGCATTCGTAATTGAAAAGTGCTGAGTGGACAGCACTTCGCAGGAATTGAACGTTGGGAGAAATGTTGTGCAACATCATTAATTTGCACTTCTGAAATTGTCAGAATGCAATAGGCCCCTGGTAGAGTTTTTCTTGAAGACTTTAACATTTGGCGACCGTGACAAGACCCTTCTATAACAAGTGTGGAAAAAGTCAAGTTGACACATGAGAGAACTTGTCATTATACATTTTGTAATAAAAATTGCTTTAATTGATGTAATAAAAGTAGATTTAGCCCTCGATTGACAAGGTATACCCATATTTGTTAGTTGGAGTACCTTAGAATACTGAAGAAAATAAATATTATCTTAAAGAATATAACATCCAAGCAAAATTTATGAACAGGTTAGATTCATTTATGAATTGATCTACTAAATGAAGTCAGAAGCTTCTTCATAATTGTTTGTATTGGGGAAACGATAATTTAAATATCAATATTCCGAGAGCTGTTGGTATTCATTTATGCATTCAATTCTCCAGTTTAAATTTCATACCTACCTCAAAATGGTTCGTTGCTTATGTCAAAAATATTCACCGAATGGTTAGGGTCATGTCATACATAAGCTTGTCATTTTGGTGGGGGACAAAAATATTTTTAGTAACAACTCTTTATTTATTCTTAAGTTTTCAAGTTATACATCAAATTCATATAAACCCTGATTTTGTCTAAGTGCTCTCTTGTGTATCACCTAGTTGCACCTTTTTTCAGAAAAGTATATTTGAAATTTTTGTTCCGTTAACTACTTAATGCTGGTTTTCTCAAATCAAAATAGAGTAAGAAAAATATCAATTTCTCGTACTTCATGTCAATCATTTTATAAAAGTTTCACCTTATAAAAGAGTTACATAATACGAAATCATTAAAGTTGGGTGATAAAAGGAGCGAAAATTTCAAATCAATTTTTCTTTCCATTCATTACTCAACTTTAATGATTTCGTATTAACTATTTTCACTTGGGCGCCAGCCGCAAGCTCCCGGTAGATGAAACAGCACTGTCAGTGTCGTGTCCGTTGCGTCGACGCTCCGTCGTTTTACATACAAAATTTTATGACATGTCCAAGTAAAATAGTAAATACCAGGGGCCTATTGCACCAAAATACTTTGCAACTTTGCACTTTGCATTCTGACACATTTCAATAGTGAAAATTAATTATTTTGCACAACATTTCTCCCAATATTTACTTTCTGCGAAGTGCTTTCCGCTTTGCACTTGACTTTCCACATTGTACTTTTCAATTATGAATGCGTTTCGTGCAATGTACCTAATTCATTCGAAAAGTGAAAAGTTGCAAAGTATTTGGTGCAATAGGTCCAAGGTAGTGATATCAAATAGAGCATCTATACAGAGCTATTTCGCCCTATCAGGGCTCATCAGAGAATAGGTCTGAATCATGCGAAGAATTCTAGGACCTATACTATGATCTGGCACATCCTTCGGGGTATTATTGGACTAACACCGAAACAAAACGTGATCTCTGAAGACCCCTAAGCACAACCTCCCTCCATAGCTTGAACTTTGAACGAAGAAGCGAGATTTTTATTCTCTGTCGTATCAAACTGATGCGCACTCGGCAGTTCGCAGATTTACACCATCAGTCGACGACATGGACACGTTCGGGTTATCGTCAACCAGGCGTGATAGTGGATATTAAATAATAGTCCGGGAGCTGGCGATACTAAAATTTTAGAACGATTAGTTTTACTATTTTTGTATCGTTTTGTAGCTAAAGAAACCTGAAATCGACTCCTGCAGGGGTACCAGCGGGACACTGGTTGACGGCGGCATTCAAAACATGTAAAAAGAGTTGCATTGATGAAAATCATATCAGTTGAAACTTTGTCAAGTTTGTAATGACATAGAAATAAGACATAAAATGACTTCCTGCCAATCCACCGGTAGAACCTTACACTGCTGCCATAACCTTGTTTATGTGAAAAACAATTTTCAATTGATAGAAATCATAGAAAATGAATTTTTTGATCAATTCAATAGTAACTACGATAACTAAAACACATATCCTGCCAGTTATCTGATGGGACCTGGCTTCGCCAGGAGCAAAGTTGCTAAGCAGGAACACCTCTGTATTCACCATTTCTAGACTAAAGGTTATCATCAATGCGTAAGAGTTGGCAGGAGTTTATTTTCTTGATCAGTGATGTTATTATTTATTTATTTATTCGGTTTTAAACATCTTGAGACGTTGTCCGATAATCATCTGCTAGTGCCTTATTACGAAGTCATAAAAAACTTGACAAAGTTTCAATTTTTATGATTTTCATCAATGAAATTTTTTTTCCCATGTTTCGCATATCGCCGTCAACCGTTACCTCATTAAAGAGGTGGCAGGAGTTCATTTTCTTGATCAGTGACATTAATATTAAATAAAAGATAAATCAAGTTTTCTGGAATGGGACAATGGAAAGTGTCACCAGCTCCTGGACTTGAAGGAAGGGAATGAACGCGTAGCACCGTCATGAAAATATAAACAATGAATTCAAAGAATAATATTGATCAATTAAAATCAATCTATGTTAAACCCATACTTCGGAACTAATTTCGTTCTCGTTCTAAGTAAATGCAAGGTAGTGATATCAAACAGAGTTTCCATAGATACCTATTTCGCCCTATCGGAGCTCAACAGTATGTAGAATAGCTCTTAATGAGAGGACTCAATTTTTTTATTCAGGTTGTTGCGAATAAGATGGAAAACATTTCAATGGGAGGCAGAAACCACCTAAAGGATACCGAAAACATATGTAATATCTAGGTGTTTCTTATAGCGTTTTCTTTTGGGAAAACTGGTGCGCACCAGAATTGCCCCAGTGCAATTTTTCGTGTTCAATTGGTACAAAGAACAATGAAATGCTCATAAAAAATTGCACTCAGATCGCACTGGGGCAATTCTGGGCGCACCAGCTTTCCCAAAAGAAAACGCTTTTAAATTGCCGTGGAAATTAAAATCACTGAATCTCCTGAACTACGAGTAAATCACCGATTTATCCGAAATTCGTAATGAAGATAGCTCTCATGTGGTTCCAGAAAACTGCTATCAAATATAATTCCATTTACAGGACCGTGTCACATAAATTTCGACAGTTCTGAAAAGTTCGCAAAATTACCCTGTATAATGAATATTTTTTTTATCCCTCACGATATCTGTTTGCTTCTTGATAGGTTATGAGTATTAATCAAAACACTGTTTCTTCAATTCATATTTGTTTTCAATTTTCACCGGTGGCATCCGTGCAGACTTCTGGCGGAATAAATCTGGAGAAGAATGTGGTACGCCAATGTTTTTTTTAATGTAAAATTATTTTCGAAATATGCTATTTGATCTAAGAGAATTATGAAATTCTTTATTTTATTTTGTATCACAGAAAGTATACGTCGCATTCGAAAAACTCACGATGCCAGTCTTACTTTGAATTGTGTGTTGAATACGAAAATAATTTTAAATTTGAAAAAAAAAACATTGGAGTACCATTTTTTTCACTGAATTTCTTCGGATAGAAAATTGTACGAACGCCACTGGTGAAAATTTGAAATATTTCGAATTGGAAAAAATGTGTTTTGATGCGTTCTCATAATCTACCAAAACGCATAGGAAAATCGTGAACGGTGTCGAAAATATTTCCAAAAACGAAGTTTTTCTTTAAATTTCATGCGTCAGAGACCCATAGTCCATAGGAACTTTCTGTCATAAAATAATGTGAGGATTTATATCCCAGATTTACGGTACCTCATTCTGAAACACTCTGTACTATAGTGATGAATGTACTAACGAAAACTAAGCGGTTCTCTTTGTCTGTTCTCAGTTCTCGACAGCATGAAATTTATTATACAGGGTGATTTCGCGAACTCTTCAGAACTATGTGATACGGTCCAGCAAATCGAATGATATTTGATAGCAGTTTTCTGGAACCACATGAAAGCTATCTTCATTACAAACTTCGGATTAATTAGTGATTTCGTTCAGGAGAAACAGTGGTACAATTTCCAGGCAAATTTAAGAAACACCATGTTACTTAGAATCTAGAACTCCTAGATATTACACATGGGGGTTTTTCGGGATCCTCTTGGTGTTTTCTGTCTCTCATTGAAATGTTTCCCACCCTATCTATCTTATAATGGAGATTACCTTTTGATTTGAATTCCTCTTTCACCAGGTGTTCAAGGATACGTATAGGTCATGTTATTTGTTACAGGAATTTATTAAAGCGATTCGAATATCGAATCCCTCTATGAGGGCCATAGCGGATGCGATGGAAAGGGATGAAGTGGTCCGTTGGAGTAATACTCTTCAGAGGGCGAGGGTTAACCGGTGGGGAGGCATGATTTCAACACCAGATGAAGTTTTACAGGTGAGTTATGAAATTTCTTATCTTATCGATCTTCTCAAAAAATCGATGAAGTTTGTTAATTCATTAATATGTTATTTCAAGTCCGATTAATTTTTTTCAATTGTAGGTATAGTCCGTTCACGAAAGGTTGAGCACATAGTAGGCGTTTCTTTATTTATCCGAAGTTGGTAGTATTTGCTGTCATAACGTAAAATAAAGTCAACGTTGCCGAATGTAACCGGCCTCGTCCGACGAGCTTGCGAGTTATCAGAGAACTCTATGTTATTTTGACAACATTGCGTATCAATCTGACAAGAAAATAAAGAACATAACCTGAAATTTTAATATACACAGTGGAATATGTCAAATTTTCATGGCCAACCGACGGCTCAACCTTTCGTGAACGGACTATATACTCCGTTCACGAAAGGTTGAGCCGTCGGTTGGCCATGGAAATTTGGCATATTCCACTGTGTATATTAAAATTTTAGGTTATGTTCTTTATTTTAATGTCAGATTGATACGCAATGTTGTCAATATTGCATAGAATTCTCTGATAACTCTCAAGCTCGTCGAACGAGGTCGAGTACATTCGGCAACGTTGACTTTATTTTACGTTATGACAGTAAGTACTGCCAACTTCAGATAAATAAAGAAACGCCTACTATGTTCTCAACCTTTCGTGAACGGACTATACAGTGGGTTGCCAAATTATTAGGGACACTACTATTTTTCTGTAATTTTCAGGTTTATATTATTTTATGGGCAAATTATTGATGTTTGGCATTGTAACTTCTTCTTTATTCATTGGAGGTTTTAACTAAGACAGAAAAACACATATTTCATAGTCACACGTAATTATTTTTCCATAAAATATGATGAACTGAAAAAATCTAATATTTGGTAATGCCGCCTTTGGCTGCAATTAAGGCTTCCAGACGTCGGGGCATGCTCTCAATGCAAAGTTTTGCATTGTGTTGTATATTGGGGCTCTAATGCCACACCCTAATAGGCGTTTCAATCAGTTGTCGCTTGGTGGTGATAACTTCTTTGGTAACCTCACGTTTCGTGAGTTCCCAAAGGTTTTCAATGGGCCAGGGCAAACCCTTCACAATCTTGGCGGCCAGAAATGCTGTTACAATCCTGGCTTTATGGCACGGTACCAAGTCGTGCATAAACACGTATTCCTTATTATCAGGAAACCATTCCTCCACCTGTGGTAAGAGCCGACTTTCAAGCACTCGCCTGTTCTGGTCCTGCCTCATGGTCCTTTCGAAGATGTACAGACGTCCCATACCCTTGGCTGAGATCACAGAACACACGGTGATGCTAACAGGGTGTTAAACCCTCTCTACAAGACAGTTCGGGTGAAACTGCTCCCCTGGGAGTCGGCGGACGAAAAAGCTCTTATCAACCGAAATTGATTGTCGACTGCAATGGGCCAGACAACACCGAAATCTGACAGTTGCGGACAGTTGGAGTCGAGTAATTATGATTTCAATTGATTTGTGGTATTCCTCAATCGTGTTTTAGTAGTATGAATGATATTTAACAGGTATGCTTCTCTGATGAGTCGACTTTTCAAATTTTGGTTGATAAGAGCTCATTCGTCCGCCGACGCACAGGGGAGCAGTTTCACCCGGACTGCATTGTAGAGGGGGTTAAACAACCTGTTAGCATCACGGTGTGGTCTGTAATCTCAGCCAAGGGTATGGGACGTCTCTACATCTTCCAAGGGACCATGAGGCAGGACCAGAACAGGCGAGTGCTTGAAAGTCGGCTCTTACCACAGCTGGAAGAATGGTTTCCTGATGATAAGGAATACGTGTTTATGCACGACTTGGTACCGTGCCATAAAGCCAGGATTGTAACAGCATTTCTGGCCACCAAGATTGCGAAGGTTTTGCCCCGGTCCATTAAAAACCTTTGGGAACTCACGAAACGCGAGGTTACCAAAGAAGTTATCACCACCAAGCGACAACTGATTGAAACGCCTATAAGGGTGTGGTATTAGAGTCCCAATATACAACACAATGCAAAAATTTGCATTGAGAGCATGTCCCGACGTCTGGAAGCCTTAATTTCAGCCAAAGGCGGCATTACCAAATATCAAATTTTTTTAGTTCATCATATTTTATGGAAAAATAATTACGTGTGACTATGAAATATGTGTTTTTCTATCTTAGTAAAAACCTCCAATAAATAAAGAAGAAGTTACAATACCTAACATCAATTATTTGCCCATAAATTAATATAAACCTGAAAATTACAGAAAACTAGTAGTGTCCCTAATAATTTGGCAACCCACTGTAGGTTCATTCGAAATCAATCAACAGTTTTGAATGTCAAGAACACTTGGCTTACGTCAGTTTATACTGGGTAAAACAAAATCTGTTTTTTACTCTAACTTTGAAACTACCTGTGATGTGCTGCAGTTGTTCCACCATATGATTTCTCATTTTCTCATCGGGACACATCTTTCCTCAACAATTCAGTTCTTCATTTTCAACAAGAGCTCAATTTTTGTTAATGATACAGAGATTTCAGTAAAACATTAAATTTCGCTAAGGCTATAACAGTACTTCAACAAATTCAACCTATAATTCTTACCTATTGAAAATAAACTGAAAACTAAGTGAAAAACATAAGGTGTTTTCCGCTCAGGTGCGGATTAGAGGTGCAATAATTCGTCTTGACAGCCTTCAATAAGGTTTTGAATCAATTAGATCATCACTGAGCTGCTGGAAATGGTATAGCCGGGTTTCAATGGTAAATCTACCCCTGCGGTCTTTTCGATTCATATTGAGGGGATCGATTAAGCATTGAATGAAAATAATTCAGCCAACTTCTCAGCTTTTTATCTCTAGCCATTTTTGAGATTTATTTCACAAGAGAAAAAAAATTAAATCGAAAAAAGTGTTTTTTACAGAAATCTCAAAAATGGCTAGAGATAAGAAGCTGAACAGTTGGCTGAATTATTTTCATTCAATGCCTAATCGATCCCTTTAATATGAATCGAAAAGGCCGCGGGGCAGATTTACCATTGAAACCCGACTATACCCTTTCAGGAGTTGGTACGCGAGATCGAATTTTTCTCTCAAGAGCATCCAAACATGCTCAATTGGGTTCAAATCTGGACTTAGAGCAGGCCAATTGAATTCTTGGATATCAGCCTCTGCTGAATACTCACTGGAAATCCTAGTATAGCCACATGCGGTCGGGCTTTATCATGCATTAGCACGAAATCGTCTCCAATAAACAACATAAGGAACAACATGTGGCGCTAAAACTTCTCTTGTTTTATGTTTTCACTTAATCTGTGAAAATACTGGTGATTGAGTTCGTATGAACCTACCTACAATTAAAAAAAAATTCAATCAAATCGGATTTGAAATAACATATTTTTGAATTAACAAACTTCATCGATTTTTTGAATGTCTCGATCATTTTGATGGCGAGTGTAGTTTATATGTGTATATTCTGCCTTATAGAGAAGCAGTGTAAGACTTCCTATGTTAAGAGACTTATTTTGATGTGACGGGGTTATCTATACTAATATTATAAAGAGGAAAGATTTGTATGTTTGTGGGTTTGATACGAGTTAACTCATAAGCTACTAGACCGATTTCAATAATTCTTTCACCCTTAGAATGCTACACTATCCCTGAGTAACATAGGCTATACTTTTCACCCGAGAAAATTAAGGAAACCTACTATATTTTCAATGATAATAAATATGAGTACCAAAATCAGCCATGATCAGCTATTTTCAGGTGCGCTGCAAAAACCGTAAGACGTACATGGAAACAATGTATGACGGAAATGTACCTCTTTAATAGTTCTACAAAAAAGTCCGCGATAGCATATATCTATCTTTCAAGGTTTACTCGGTATTACCTTTTAAAGGTATCCGAATGTTTCTCAAAATTATAATTATTTGGGAGAATTTTTTTATGAATACGCTATTGATCCTTATCCAATTAAATACGTCGTTCATACCGAGTATTTAATTTATAACGAAATTGCCTTTTACATCATTCAATTATGATGAAAACATCAAAAGATATGGCAGGTTGAAGATGAAATCGCACCAAAATGCGTCTCCGAGGTAGGCACTAGGCGGGTAGGAGAAGGTACCGAAGTGTGAGGGATGTATGAATGTATTTTGGATTGCCTGATGCCCGTATGTTTATGATCACAAATCAGATCAACAGATGGCGCTGTAGTCGTTATTTAGGTTATTCATCTACTCTGCAACTAAACGGCTGGATCGAATTGAAAGAATTTTTGTGTATACAGAACAACGTCTGTTAGGTCTGCTAGTGTACTATAAATAGGGAATTAATATAACATAACGGGGTTTTCAGTAACAACTTGACACTCGATATACTTCTTTGAACGAGTCTTAAAACTGGTGGTACTAGCAAAACACAATTTATTTCAAAATTCCAGCATTCGCAAACTCATCGGTTGGATTCGTTTAACGTCCGGTTAACGTACGTTACCGTTTAAGGTATACGTGACAGGAGGCTAGTTTACGTCGGACGTAAAACTACTCAAACGGGAAAGTGAGAAACTGACGAGTGCTCATGAGCACATGACAATTGTAACGTTTACTTTTACGCCCATGGCAGCACTTCAACTCTCTAATACCACTATTACCACTACGTTCTCAGGAATTTGGCATCAGGCCATACTACTAGCATTGTTTAAGGATCCTTAAACAATGCTACTAGAGAATCTTGGCCATCACACTCACAAGAAATAGATTCACTTGAACATATTAAGTAACGCACGTTCTCATCGTAAAGCGGCCTACAGACGATCAACTAGTTGAAGACTATGTTGTCAACTAGGTTGTAAACCAAATGAAAGTGAAAATAGCGGTTGTCAACAAGTTGAAAACATCATTTCAGCGGTGGTTTCCGTCGAGTGAACTGGGGCTGATTAGGAGAAATTATCGAAACATGGAGAGAGATCTTTCTTTATATAATATATAAACGATATATGCGACAATGTGGTGCAGCACAGTTTTGAATGAAAGAATTTGGACCAAGGATTGGTAACACAATCGGTCTCATTTTTCCCATTTCGGTTTAATGAAAGAACTTTTCGAATTTTGAGTCGAAAATGGTCTCCAACGATAGGGTTCTGCTCCCTGATGACGAATCCGTGGTCAAATTCAATCCGGTCCGTGAGACCGTCCGGCCATAAACACGATAATTCGAAGGAATTGTCCTTGAGACTTGAGATTTTCAGGGCGAGTTTAGTTTCCAAATGCCACAATTAAGTTCGTTAATCAGCCAAAACATACAAGGTGTCCCATAAAATATGACCATTCCGAATTTTTGTTCCTTAATATTTCAGACAAAACGAAACAAATTGGAATAGAATTTCTCGACCACATGCAAAATGCTCACAGTAACCCTCATGCGAAATATTGAAAGAAAGAATCATTATATGTCATAACAAGATATCCAAGAATCGCATCATCTGAAGCATATAGTTCAATTTTCTTTTAATTATTGATTTTTACATATTTCATTTTTTAATAATTTCCATAATATAAGTCTGATCATCCTGAGATTTTGCATTCATTTACTAAGCATGAATCTCAAGTACTATACAAAATTTTGAGGTAATAGCATTATTTCATTTCTTTCATTTCTGTATTTTTGTAATTTCATTTTATATATCTCGAAACAAGTGTTCAACACTTATCGAGTGTCTTTTATTCATTTTATTCATTTTATCATAATGTATATGTAATTTTCTTTGCAATTGAAATGAATAAACGTTATTATTATTATTATTATTATTATTGCTCCACCATGAATGTTCGCTCAAAGCATCTGCTTAAGGTTTTTTTTATATATCTCGGATTTTACTCTCCATAATTCAGGAAGATCTTTCACCCAATCAAAGAAATTTTGCTCATATTTTCTAGTTAAATTACTACCTTTCCCCAAATATTTACGATGGATTTTGAATACGCTATGAGATGTTCACTCTACAAGGTAGAATTCCAACTGGTGTTGTCAACCTAGTTGATGACTACCATACAGACGCTCCAACATAGTCGTCAACATCGGGCTCCGCCCACCAAATATCAAACCGATTTGATCTCGCATCAACTTAGTCTTCAACCTGGAATATCAACCACCAACCAGCCTACAGACGTTCAACTTGGTCATCAACATGCCGTGTTTACAACTTAGTCTTCAACTAGGTTGATCGTCTGTAGGCCCCTTTAAAGCATCTTAAGTGATGAAGCGCATTTCTGAAACACCACTTCATCTACAAAAAGTAATTGTACGAGGTGCAGCTTTCATACCGGTGGCTTCAAGGGTGATATTTTGCAGCGTTATTTCTTCGATCGTATGGGCTGGGCATTAGTGATAATATAGTTTCAATAAGGAAGTTCACATCCCACACATCGAGATAAATGATTCATGTAGGTTTGATGTATATCAGTGAAAATTTCAAACGTTTATATTCTAAATTTTCTTTCGTCATCAATAATCTGGCGACATCTCTGCTCACACTGTCACCAAAAACTCTTTTCATGAACTACTATTGGTAAATATGTAAAAAATATCATGATATTACAATGCTCACAAACTTTCAGAGAATGATAAGGAGAACGCTCAATGAAATGGGATGCCCATCACACATATTGGATAATCTCATGGAAAATTGCCACGAAAGAAGATGGCCGCCGGGGTTGTGTTCGTTAGAAACGAGACAAAACAATCGCAGACAGTATGAAAACTATTTGTGTAAAAGAGTGCCAGGTAAGCAGGCTGTTTTGGTACTTGCATGTGATAACACTCACATGGGCGAAGATATGATGGTGGAACCAGGTCTGGTTATGATATTCGCCCATGGTATTGAGTAGATATTATACTGGAATTTCTGTGGAATTTTTTCATATAATTTGAAGTTCGCCTTACTATTCCCTATTAATCACTAGACTATTATAATTTACAAGTGATTAATAAATATTTCATATAGCAATTGTAATAATTGAAAAATGCCTCAACCAATGGTTTAAGGATAGTGTTACATTACAGAATATCTGAAATCGCATTTCTTCCTTCATTCCGTTAATAATTCAACACACCTTTTTGATCTTACAATCGTAGCTTTCATTTATTCTTTGAAGTTTCCTGTGAATGTTTAATGAATCCATTTCACAGTGAAAATGTGTTTGTGTTCCAATTCACCTTTTTATACTTCATGCAATTGGTAACCTCCATAAAGATCACATATTGCCAATACATACCCTCTTAGTGAATTTGTCATGTTGATTCAGATTTTGTCTATACCACATTGTCCATGATATTGATCTGCTAATAATTACTTTTATCACAACGAATGATTTATTTTTATTTACTCTAAGTGATAACTTGAAATTAAGTCATTCTATTGGCTTTGTTAAGATTCTAAACGAAGGTACTGACTGTTTCATACCTTTGTTGGAGTAAAAGAAAAACAGTTGGCGATTGGTCTCATCTTGCTCATTTTTTTAAACTTTAATTTTATTTAACCTGTCTGTAACAGGTATTTCTTCCAAGAAAAGACCCCTTAGCTGAAATTTCCAATACTCCCGTAATTCGAATTAATTTATTTAAAGTATTGAATAAAGTGGGGCGTTCTCTGTGATATTTACATTCGAAATATATGTTTATTGCTACACCACATTGAAAATACGTTTGAGCCTATACATTTCCGATAGAATTTGATTGCATTTGCTAATTTTTTTTATTGATTTTCTACCAAATATGTGAAAATGAAGTATTCAATTACCCTATGATTCATTTAATGTAAATAATTCATATCTAGTTTTTGACATAGCAAAAGTTTATAGATTTTTGAATTGTTTTAAAGCCTTATAGGTGACTGATAAAAATTCTGATTTGAACAATTTTAAGTGTAAATGTGGAGGAGTTGGAACTCATTGGTTAGTAATTTATTGAATGAAAAGCGACTTATATGATTATAAGATCACCTACTTTATAAAAGTTTTTGTTTCTTGAACATACGAAGAAAATAATCATGTATTAATGTTTTCGGTAAAACTATTATGTGATGTGATCGATAATATATTTTTAATTTAATTGTTTAAATTAAAATATCCTGACACTGTGATGAACAATTCTAGGAGTGTAATAATTGAGTCTTGAATGAAATTCAGTTGTTACCTGTGTGTGATTAATATCCTTTTTTTCGTTAATCCATTGAATATTGATGCATACACTTTCCTGTTTCCATGTGAAATTGGGGTACATCTTTTGATGTATCATTGATTATTCAATTGTTAAAACTTTCTATGTGAAAGACTGAACAGTTATTCCTTGATTGAATATTTCTTCTAGTTTTAGAATGAGTAGAATTTCAAAAATTATGAGAAAATATCCCTCAAATCTGATCTCATAATGTAGTTGTTGGTTTTTGTTGATTTAAAAATCCTAGTCAACTTTTTTGGTATTGAATACTCATAACAAAAAAATATTTTTTATATCTGTAATCATACCGTAGGGATATATTTTGAATAGAAATTTAATATAAAACAGATGAAATAAAAACCTAACCCCTCTTGTAGCCGTATTTATTTTAAGATTAATTTGCTTTTTAATGTTCGCTTCACATTCATTCTAAGAATGTTTGCTATTATTTTGTGCTTCAATTTTATGATGAAATTTGTTCGGAGGGCATTGTTTGGGTATATTACTGCCAATAAAATTAGTAATGTTTTAAGTATATTTTGTTTATATTTCTTTAGAATATTGGATTCAAGATGTCCTATCCTTCATCTTCTTTTACCACTTGAGTAAATTGAATGAATCAAAATTCTAGGCTCTTTTTCGAAATAATCAAGGTAACTAGAGAAATCAAAAGTTTTCACAATTATTTTTCATTATTCAGCACATAGGATGATATTGGAAAGTTGAAATTCCACTTCGAACTATTCTACTTTCATACCAACTCTACAATATTTGACGGATCAATCCTTTTTTACTTCTGTAAAGTCTATAACAGAATTCTGTGAATAGAAATATCAAGGAAGCACACATTCCATAAAATAGTATATAGATAGCTGATTGAACATGCTCAAAAGCAGCACTGGAATATCCATATTCTGTTTTTCCTTTGGTCATAGGTAATTGCAATAGGTTCCTAAGAAAGATATTCTGAAGTACACCATTCTCCTGTAGTCTAAATAAACTGAAAATTGAGGAATTGAGTAGCATTAAATTTCTGTGTATGAATATTTAATTTACCCCTTTTTCATTTTTAATTTCATTGGACTTTCATGATTGATGCCAAATCCCAATTTGAAAGTATAATTGGCCAGTGAAATAGAGGTGGATTCTTGCTGGTCATCAGTACTTATTTTTGATCCTGAATATTGAAAGTAGACTTCAGGGGCCATGAGTATTGTATCATCCTGATCCAAATAACCAAGAAGAGTATCCATGCTGGCAGCTTTATATGTTTGCTTCTGTCAAATAATTGAAAGTTGCGTTTGCTCTTATACAGGGTGGTCCACGAGTAAACGACAAATGAAAACCGTCAATAGAGGGCATTGAGCTCAGTTCAAAAACACCCTATATGGGCGCCTTAGGTACTGCGTTTCCGATGTACAGAAATTACTCTTATAATGATTGAAAATTTAGAAAAACAAATTTAATTAAGAATTGATCGTATTTCTGTGAATAAATAGTGGTCTAGAGTAGATGTTCAAAATGATTACCACCACTTTCTATACATTTTTTGACCCTCTTCAGGAGGCTCAGGAGACTTCTTCGCACGCAACATTTTAACGCTCTTTTTCACTGTAAGAGTCAATTCTGAATAACCAGACATGCTATGGAAATCAAGAACAAATAAAAGCCATATTTTGAGAATAATAAAAACTTAATTGAACATTTCCAAATCTATTTCGATGCAAGGCTGTTTTCCTATGAGGTAATTGCCACAAAACAAAATGTTTACCAAAAATAATCTACGGATGGGGCATTCCAACGATTCGTTTAATTTGAGACAGTCGTACATGTAGATAACTAAAATATTAAAATTATGATGCAGAACTATGTATATACAGGGTGTTTTTTATGTGTTTGAGTTTGAATGAAGCTTCAATTAGTCCGGTCCTGATTTTTGTCAAATTTTAATATTTTGTTCATTCAACCTAATAATAACCAACCTGAATATGAATTTTCAGCCGAATCGATCGGAAAAATCAGGAGTTATAGCGAAACGAAAATTCGAGAAATTTAGTAAAACCCCCTGTATATCGGAAACGCTGTACCTAAGGCATCCATATAGGGTGTTTTTGAATTCAGCTCATTGCAGAAATAGGTGTAGAAATAATTAAGTACGATTGTTCATTGTCTCAATGTTTCAGGTGCTATTCCACTGCGCGAAATTGACTTGCGCAACTTCTTCGCGAGGTTGACTCGCGAGTCGCTGTTTCGGCCTGATACGTTCACACGAAGCGAAACCTCCGACTGCAGCCTCAGCATTTGCTTTAATTGTGCTGAGTTATTTGAAGAATAAAAATAAAAAAGAACAAAGAAAACATTGATGGTGGACAGAGAAATATTTCGTCGGCGATTGCAAACTGGAAATCAGTTGCTAAGGGATTTAGTAGCGGAACCCATCGAGGATACGATCTGGAATTTCACCCGGATGACATCAGAAGACTTTGAATACCTCTGTCAAGGGTTGATCCTAAAATAAGTAGAACATAGGCATCCCACAAAAATCGTTAGGCCTGATAGAGCTGATTCATTTCGACGTTTTCACGACGCGAAATTAATAACGCGAGTCTCTTTGACTCGCTCTCAAAAACCGACTGACATCGACTCACTGCGAAACTGACTCGCGCAACAAACCGACTTTTCTATTTGACGCTGCATCACTTCCAAACTGATGCAAAATCAGTAACGTAGCGTTCCTATTGGTCGATTCGTTCGAAGTGAAGTGATTTCTTCAGTTAATCAGTCAAATAGAAAAGCCACAAAGTTTCTGGCGCGAAAGCGGTATCCACTACGCGAATTTTCTTTCGCGAGTCAATTTCGCGCAGTGGAATAGCACCTTAAAGGAATATTTTGAAAGAATGAATTAATTAAAATCGTCCTGGAAAATATTGGTTCCATTTTTTTTGTATTAATTGAACTTTCTTCCAAATCTTAGAGCTTAGAGCTACCTTGCAAATCTCAAATTATGATGTTTTTTTCGGAAGTTACCGTCTTAACGGTCACGCGTAAAGAATTTTAAACTTTCAAGGAAGTCTGAACATTTGAACAGGAAAGTTTTCCTCACATGAAAAAATGTTTTTGACTTCACGTCAGGTCTTTCATCCATTTTTTCTCGAAATTTCCGCTCAATTTCACGATCGGCCAAAATTGCCAGAAAAATGAGCACTCACAAATTTTCCGTATGGAGCTTCTGATATGCATTCGTAATCAGTTAAACACACTAAAGTAGTATAAGGGGCAACGCTTCTCAAATCGGGTGTTGTCTCACTTTGTAAAAGTACTGATGTTATGGCTGCAGTGAAACCAGTATATAAAAGATAAGCCATTATGTATCCAATGAGAAATATCAGTTTACTAGCGAATCCGTTTGGTGCATATCCTGAACCTAAAAAATGTGTAAATGTTATAGTGTATTAACAGAAGTTTAGTAGTGAACAGAGAGATGCACTTATTTAAGATGGCGTCGTTGTCGTATATGATGATACGGTGTTAACAAATGGTTTATGGTATCTCAACGTTTACTTTTTCTCAGGTATTATGTGAATTTCAATCCATATTTTAAATGATATTTACTCGTATAATGAATTGATTTAATGAATATGGTAGAATGATACATTTAATAAAATCACAAATACAGTGTCCGTAATTGAATGAACAGATAATTTTAAAAAGATCTGGTGATAATCCCGTTTTCATAGTCTTATCAATTATTGCAGCGAGCATCAATCTCAATAGTTCGCGCAGAGTCGGTAGGGTAAAACCGGTGCACATGCGCTGCAAGGTAATCACGATGCTGCATTAAAATCACTAAACTGAGTTAATTTTCGAATACAGTCAAGAGGAGCTATCCTCTATAAAAGCATTATCTGTGTAGCTGAATTAGATAACTACGCCAAATGGGGCCATGTAAACAGGACGTAGAGAGCTTTCTGATTCTCTAATAGCTTAAGGGGAATAGCTTTCGGAGATGATGCAATACAGAGGAGAGACTTACGTCTGCTCGGATAACTATCACTTCTTCATTGATCGGAGATGTGAGCTCGCGCTCTGAGAAGTTTTGAATCTGTCTCATGTTTGTGAGGTCGTAAATTCGATTCTGAGAAACGTCATCTCACAGTTCATTCACTTACGATCACCTGTCATATCTATCGATTTCCAACTTCAACCGCAGTAAGATGGCGATTTTGAAGACTTGTGGAAAGTGGAAACCATGAATTTGTCAATGTTTTGCACTTTACAGTGCCGGAAACCAAAGAGTGATCGAGTCTACAACAGGGCATATTTGACTATTTTTGGTTTATAAAATTGAGGCTTTGACACAGTATCCTTTGCATTGCTAGTCCAAAAAGTGTTAAACCCAAACGCTTCACAGATTCATTTGAACGTGTAATCGGCAAGCAATTCGGTGTTGAGTCCGAATAGTTTGCCACATTTTTTAACATCGTTTAAATGATGGAAAATGTTTTCACAAAATCAAAACTTAAAATAAAATACTTTCAATATTTGCTCTTTGGTCATGAAGAAATGAGATAGGGAGACAACACTACATTATTACAACTGGATTAAGTCAGTTGCAGAGCACGTAAATCTCGGGAATATAAAACTGTTCATCATTAGGGCAAAATTCTCTGTCTGGTGCGTTGTATATCGTATCTTTCCGATGTGAATTTTCAAACCTGTGTATGACAAAATTAGGTTGGTGCGATCGAAAAATCTTCATTTTAAAGATACATACTATACTACTTGTATAATAAACTCACCTTGCTGACATGCAGCGGCTATAGCCCAAAGTGTGATCTCGACCCAGGACCAGGGCTCTTGATTTTTATCAATTTTCGAATATTGAAGAGTAGATATCCGTAGGCACAGCGCAAGGGCCACCAATATAACTAGAAATACCAACCAGAGGGTTCCAGAGAAGGTAAGTATGAAAATGTCTTGAATAAAATGCAATTTCTTCGCTTTGTAAAGCAGTGAGTACCTAAAAATTCAATGTGTAACGATAGAAGAGAAAAACCAGTTGGTTTTTTGAGCGCTCGTTCTACTTAAACTAATGCTACATCGTTTTGACCAAATGTCTGTAATTTTTTTATTTTGAGCTGAAAATGATCTCAAACGATAGAGTTCGACTACCTGATGACGAATTCGTGGTCAAATTGAATTCTGTCCGTGGGGCCGGCCGTAAGCACGGTAACTTTCGAATGGATTGTCCTAGAAACTTGAGATTTTCAGGGGTGTTCCATAAAATATGGCCATTCAAAATTTTTGTTCCTCAATATCTCAGACAAAACGAAACCAATCGAAATGAAATTTTGTGCCCACGTGTAAAATGCTCATAATGAGCCTCCTTGCAATTTTGTGGCCATTGTGTTAACAGAAGCATAGAAAATTCAACTGGAATATTTAACAGAAGAATTTTTATATTTTCATAACAAGATATCCGATTCGAGTGAAATTCATTTGTGAATGGATATGGATATACTAAATGTTCATACAAAATTTCAAGAGGATCGCATCATCTGAACAATAGAATTGAATTTTTTCAATTGTTAATTTTTTACATACGTCATTTTTTGAATAATTCTGCTCGTCCTGAGATATAGCATTAATATACTCAGCATGAATTTCAAGTCTTATACAAAATTTTGAGGCGCTCAAAAGCACCTGCTCAGGTCTTTTCTTAAAAATTTTCAGCAAACTTTAGAGATGTTGCATTTATTACATTGTTGGTTATATCAGCGACATAGAGTATGAAACTTTTATAAGACATTGGTTGCCATTTGGATATGAAAATTCACATTGCTGCTAGTCAATTCAGCTTGTGTACCTTTCGCATAATTCGTCATATTTGGAAAAATATTCATGTCAAATTTACCATATATTACTCCATCACTAACTCTGATTCAAATTAACAGATAAACAATTCAAATGCCTACGACCGACCGTGAAACAAGATATCTTCGAATTCAAAATTTGAAATTTTTAGGGTAGGTATAAGTTCAAGATTTGAACCGGAAAGTTGAATTCATAATAGAAATTAGTATAAGTATAATAAAACCAATAGCATTCAGGATTTCAAATTTGAAGGACCTCACGTCAGGGCTTCCGTCGATGTTTTTGTTGACGAATGATATTTTTTCATTTCAAATTAGTTTTTTTCGGTAATTTACCGTTATTTATGAACCTAGCATATTTCTGAGTCAATCAATAAAAGGCTCATTTTATAAATTTCAAATGGATATCATATTAAATTTTGAATGAAAACCTTTCCTGTAAGTTGAGGTGTTTTTTCTTAGTATGGAAATTCGACTATGTAATAAAATAAAGTTATTTTTTAACATTATTTATCTTCAACAGCTCTAAAGCTGTTAAAGATTGAAGAATTTACGATAAACCGCAAAGATAACCAGCTCAGAGAAATTAATAATCTAATTGTTCGTATATTCTGAGATCTAGAAATCCCTTAGACTATATCCCGACTTAGTCTTAGATCTTAGACTTAGTCTAAGAGAAATCCGGTCGAAAAAATTTTTATTTTTAAATGCTCAATGACGATACAAAGAATGTGCAATACTTCGGGCTTTTAAATATAAAATGAAAACATTGCAAATTCCCTACTACTTCGGGTGTTCTGATTCGAAAATGGAACATTCATTCAATTAAGTGAAAAAGTGTGAAAGTTTTATTCTCGCAGTATATCCATTATTCGCATCCTATAAATATGAAATTTATATTAGTAATATATATTTAAAGGAAAAAAATAGTAATTCGTAACATTCGCAGAAATATTAGTTTTACCAGGAATATACCGGATTTCTCCTAAAATCCAATATTTAGGGGACAGTTCTATCTCTATTCTATAAGTTTCATTGACATCAAAAACAAAACAATTTCTTTCGAAACAACATTATTCTAATCAGAAGCTTTCACACATTTGTTCATCACTACATAGTATAAAACAAAGTCGCTTTCTCTGTCCCTTTGTATGCTTAAATCTTTGAAACTACGCAATGGATTTTGGTGCATTTTTTTTAATAGATAGAGTGATTCAAGAGGAAGGTTTATATGTATCCACTAAATAGTGGAGAAGTACTGTTATTTCTGAGGTTTCTAATGGGATGTCGTACCGTGCGAAGCCGGGGCGGGTCGCTAGTAAAAGATAAACGATAACTCCATTGTTTAAGGACCTTAAACAATGATAATTCAAACCTTTAGTCCGTTCACGAAAGGTTGAGCCGTCGGTTGGCAATGGAAGTTGGGCATATTCCACTGTGTATATTGAAATTTTAGATTATGTTGTTTATTTTCTTGTTAGATTGATACGCAATGTTGTCAATTTTGCATAGACTTCTCTGATAGCTAGCAAGCTCGTCGGACAAGGCCGGGTACATTCGGCAACGTTGACTTCATTTCACGTTACGACAGCAAATACTGCCAACTTCAGATAAATAAACAGAAGTCTACTATGCGCTCAAACTTTTGTGAACGAACTATAAGTGTCTTGATATCATTCTAATTATTCATGAATTCAACTTTTCTTTTCCAATTTTAACTTACCTTGAACATTTCAGTTATTCCATTCGTAAGTTATCGTGTTTACGGACGTCCTGAGGCTCCTAAATATAACCCTTTCTTCTCGAATCCAATTCCAAATGGAAATCATTCACTCGTATAGATAAATAAAACTTACCTGCCAATATCAACTTGAAAATATTCAAAGTTTTCTTTACGGCTATCACAAAGTGTTACATCTAAATCAGTATCACTAATGTTCATGTTCAATTCATATAATTCAATGCTGAAAATGGAAAAATCTGAGTGCCATATTGAACAAATAAAAAAAAGAAGAAAAATAATGATGAGGTCGTGTACCTATATAGATACCCGGGTCCGGCGTTTGATGTGTCCGTATCCATCTAACTGCTATGAAGTCCAAATCATTGATCCGAACGCAGCAACATTTGATCGAACGTTTTCTGATATGTTATGTGTCATCACCCGAAGTGATTTTTATGTAAGAGAAAAAATTCTGAAATTTAGACGATAGATTTGGAACGTAATGCGGTGATTGGAAAATCGAATATCGCAATTCGGCGTGCTCCGCCAAAAGTACAATTGAATAAGAAATTTCTGCGTCGCACTATCCAACCATGATATAAGAATGTTTCTTATATCATGTATCCAAGACACATTGAGACTGGTAGCATCAAAAAAAGCTACGGTGGTGGATGTGGATGACGCTGTACCGCAGCAGCACCAGCAAACGTCGAAGGAGCGCGTCATCGAATGGAAAGAAATCCGGAGCGCTCAGCAGAACAGCTCGCCCAAGAACTCAACGCGAGCGACCACATCAGTGTTGAAGCCACAGCTTGAAGTCTAGCTTTCCATAAAGTCTCAATTACACTCAGTCTATGCTACTGCTGCTCGCGTTGTCGGCAATAATTCCCGAATACAACAACAGTAGGTTTGTTTTGGTTACGCTTAAGAACTGATCCAGGACGGTTCGCAAGTGCGCACATTCCGAATTTGTGTTTAAAATTCGCAACGGCGCATGTATGAACCGTCCTGAACAGTTCTGAACTCGGAACCAAAACAAACCTACTATCTAAGGCAGTGAGCATTTACACTCTTCCGCAACATTTCCCTCCCGACCAAGTGTCGGCAACGACGGACAAGGAAATAGCACAGCAACCTAGTTAAATTAAATCATTCACAGCTGTTCACGCTGCCGGTCCTTTGACTTCCGTACGAAAAACCGCCAATTCAGGGAGCTTAGAGTAAAACATAAGTATCATGAACTCACTGCTTTGCAACGTCTCAAGCGGTTGGATCGATCGAAGGAGCTGATTCGCTTGCTCGATGGTGGGATGCTTCCGAACATTATTGTCTTCTCCGACGAGAAAACTTTCTTCATTGAGCAGTATTTGAAAAAACAAAACGATCGGGTTTGGTTGAAGAGACGTACCAGCGACCATTCGGATCGTTTACGGGTCACTCGATGACCAAATCATGGTCTGGGCGGCGATCTCCGAAAAAGGCTGTTCTCCGCTCGTTTTCCTGCCAATGGGTCGCAGCGAAGTCAAGTTAAACCAAAGTTATTCTATAAGAATATCTTTGAGTTAAGCAGCATAAGCCGCAGAAGGGTTCCGGTCTCAGAGTAAAAAGTTTATTTCTTACTCTGAGATCCGGTCCTATAAAAGGAGTGGATGACACTTTTCCAGCCAGTTTCACGTGCCTCATTCTTGAATGTCCTGGAATCCAAATCATTTATTGCTTTTTTTTAGTTCACTCAGTTTGCTCAGGCATTCCCACACCATATTTTGAAGTAACGATGTTGGTCGTTGGAGATCAGCGCCATAGAGGCAGCTTGACTGTCCGTTCTGTGACTGTATCAAGTCATGGTGCAGAAATATTCTGAATAATAATTTTGAAATCATCAAGGGTATATGAATATTCCATATTCCTTATAGCCATTTCAATGATTCACTGTCCCTTTCTTTTTATTTTCAATATTTCATCTTTCTGTACCGTCGAGTAATAACGAATTTATAACAGCAATTCTCTAATATAGTTATTAATGAATTCACTCAATTTCTTTTAACTGAAGCAATATTATGAATATCGAAACGAATTTATAGGCAATGTGGACTTCAGCTCTGGTTGGATTAGAATGGTCGAATATTGCACTGCTACCTTCAGATCTATTGTACCCCTTACTTGCAGCTGATTGGGGTATCTTCCAACAGCTCAGTTTCAGGAAGTTTCTATGAACCTGAGCAAATTTCAAAATTCAATGATGAAATATCTCCACCCATAGATAAATAAACTCTCTACGTCACCACTCCAACAACTTCTCGAAACCAAACACTATTTGCTTTGATGAATGACGGCCAGATACTGTAACAAGGTGTCCCAGAGTTTCCTCCTTTTCCCCACATAATCATCACTCATCGGTTTCAGCAAGTTACAGTATCAAGGAGTTTCCCAAAACGATGATGATCCGTATAGAACCACACCAGAATTTTCAGGCTGCCCTCGCTGAGCTCTAGCAGCACCCATCAGAGACAGAAAGTACATGTGAATTCTTGTAAAATGTGAAAAATTATGTCTGGCGTGTGCCCAATATTGTTAACGAAGGGGGAAAAACTATAGTTCAGCCTCAGGGACGAAAGCTCAGATTCCATTCCACGAATGCCCATGGTTTTCAACAACTAACAAAATCGCTATTTTTGAGCGCTCGATCTACTTAAACGAGTGCTCTGTATTGTTTTGTCCAATTATTTATTATTTTCAAAATTTCAGCCGAAAATGGTCTAGAACGATAGGATTCGACGATGACGAATCCGTGGTCAAATTTAATTCTGTCCGTGCGGCCATTCGTCCAGCCGTTAGCACTATACCTTTAAAAGGGATTGTCCTAGAGATTTGAGAGTTTCAGGGTGAGTTTGATTCCGAAAAGCCTCGATTAAGTTCGTTAACCAGAAAAATCATACAGGTGTTCCTTAAAATATGGCCATTCAAAATTTTCGTCCTCAATATTTCAGACAAAACGAAACCAATCGAAATGAAATGTTGCGGTCACATACAAGATGCTCATAATAGGCCTCATGCAAAATTTTGTGACCATAGTATAAACACAACCATAGAAAATTCAATTGGAATATTGAAAAGAAGAATCCCTATATTTCCATAACAAGACATCCGATTCGAGTGAAATTTATTTTGTGTTTGAATATTGATAACTGACTGTTCATCTAGAATTTCGTGGCCCTGGTGGTAACAGAACTATGGAAAATTCAATTGGAATATTAAAAAGAAGAATGTTTATATTTCCATAATACGATATCCGATTCGAGTGAAAATTTCTTTTTATGCAGAATTTTGAGAGGATCGGATCATCAGAACCATCGAATTTAATTTTTTTGATGTTCAAGTTTTTGCATATTTCAGCTCTTGAATAATTTTCAGAATATTATTCCGATCGTGCTTAGATTTCGCATTTATAGGTATATTTAATATCAATCTCAAGTCCTATACAAAATTTGAGGTAAAATAGCCTCATTGCTCCACCAATGAACGTGCTCCCAAAAGTACCTGATCGGGGCTTTCTCAAAATTTTCATCTTATCCTCGATTCTTTAACATTTGGTAGGGGACTCTACTCACCTGATGTTGAGGAAATCATTTAAATTTTCTAAAACATCCATACTGAAGCCTCCCAGTTTGGATTGATTTTTGTCAAACGATTTATTACAATCGAAATTATTCTTGTTATTCACTCCAACCTTCAACTTTCGGTCAAATTCATCAGTTTTGTTTTCCATAAGAGCTTGATTTCTAGAAATGTAATAGGTGTATTCCACCCAGGTAGAGTTTGAATATTTCAAAGTGCTGTCCAAAAAATGTATGGTATAATTTTGTACTGGTTTATGTTTTATCAAATACTTGAGGGCATTCCTTCCACTCATAGATGATATTATACATGATAGAAGAAATATTTGCAGGAGATTCTTCATTTTGCAGAAGTGCAAGTTCGCACACTCATTGATCAGAGAATATCGGAATATCTGAATTCTGACTATGGCGGGGATACATTCATGTGAATATTAATGAGCAAATAACGAACAAAGAACTTGTCTCTGCATATCAATCGGCTGAATAGATTCTAGTGAAATTTATGAAAAGGGTAAGTGTTCAATAATTGCCGGGTGTAGCGACCTATTGTCCAGCTGCGAGTTGGTGAGCCATTAAATAAATGTGATAAATCAACCGGTCGAAATTTTCAATGAAAATCAGTCAGTTTTTATGGATGCACAGAAGAAACACATATACAAGGTGACACACGGTATATAGCAATATTGCAAACTGCAAGAACCACTTGTAGCCTATTCGTTTTGAGATATTTCGTGCTCCTGAGTAACTCAAAAGCTCGAAATACGGCTTGCCATTGGCTGCGCACAAGTACTGGAACAGCTCAGGAGCACGAAACTCCACAAAACGAATACCGTATTGTTCAAACGATTTATAATATTTTCAGAGCTGCGGTATGCCGTTTTATATCAAAAAGTACAAGTTGGATTCAATATATGAATTTCATTTCGATCGGTTTCGTTTCATCTGAGTTATTGGGGAACAAAAATTTTGAATGACCATATTTTATGAAATTATTTGGCTGGTAAAGGAACTTAACCGAGGCATTCAGGAATCGAACTCACTCAGAAAATAACAAGTCTGTAGGACAATTCCTTTGAAAGTTATCGTGGTAACGGACGTCCACGGATTCGTCATCTGGGAGTCGAACTCTATAATTTGAAACCATTTTCGGCTCAAATTTCAGACATTTGGGGAAACCGATATAGCACTCGTGTAAAAAAATAAAAGTAATCTAAAATTGCTTTAATATACAGACAGGGTGCAATATATTGAATCCAACTCGTACTTTTTGATATAAAACGGCATACCGCAGCTCTGAAAATATTATAAATCGATTGAACAGTGGTTCTTGCAGTTTGCAATATACCGTGTATTCATCATATTCGCAAAAAATTAGGTTACCAAGATAAATTAATCACCTTGTACTTCACTTGTTCGCATTGCGCTTTTATTGTTGTATGGACGCAAATAGCACTCAATTGAATAAATACATATCTCCTTATTTACACTTATATCTATGTTAATATCAAACAGATATGTCTCTTTTTGGCAAAATCAAAGCTATGAAAATATCAATTTAATCTTCCCGATAAAGGAAATTTAAACATAATGTATCATTTGAATTCTGTTCTTCGTTCAAATTCATGAGGTTGTAATGCCGCTACCATTTGAATTTCTTAGGTCCAATGCCACAATGAAGTTTCAGGAAATGAATTTGAATGTGGGGGAATATGAGGCTCTTGTACTAGGGTAAACAAATCTCTAATTAGTATATACATTCTTAAAAACTTTTTATAAAAATATCACCATATTAATAACAATACAGAATAACAAATTCAAGTTGGTCACGATTTATAGTACACATCTCTAAGGCCAAAAAGTTCAGAAAATTGATCTATTTTAAATTCCCAATTCACTTCCTAGTTCAGTTAACTCGTTAGGTTCAACATATTGAACTGAATTTTTTATAGATTCACTTTGCTCTAAATGTAATTTTTTGAGCTTGTTTATTTTGATTAAATCTGTTTTATTTTTTGATTTTTCTAGTAATACTTTGGTATCTACAAAGATGGGCCTTAGTTTATCTAAGAACTCCTTTTCTTTCTGCAACTTCTCTAAAAACATCTTCTCCTAAAATGAATTAAATATAAAATATCGAATAAGTTTGATTATTCAATAATAAAAATCGAATACTCACTCTAATGAAGGTTTTATCTAAATTAGAAACTTTTTCTCGTAATATCCTCACATCATCATCTGTATAACTCTTTCTTTCAGATTTTGGATAAATCTGGGCGCTTTCCGGTATTTCGAAGATATTATTCAGAACATTCTGTAATAAAATATTGTAATCAACAAAAACTCAATACAATTTAATTCAATTTACCTTGAAATCTCCCAAGACATTCATACATCTACTCATATATAAGGCTTTAATTTCTTCAACCTCTTTTTCAATTTCCTCTTTTGATGAAACATGTTCTTCTTTCAAAGTTTCTTCAATTTTTTCCACGAAATCCTCAATACTTCTTTTCAAAGATTTCTCGACTAAAAACTTTAAACTGTACAATTGAAAAACCATTTAATTAGATACTTACGTGTATTATACACCTCTGATGAGCAAATACCGAAAAAGTATTTTTGGTGCTCTTCTTGCCTCAACTGGTTCATAGTTAAATGAAAAAATTACAAATAACACTATTTACAATGGTTAAAAATGTTAAAATCCTTTAAACAATTCAAATTCGTCGGTTAGTTTTTCATAGATAAACAACAACAAAAAATATTTATCTGTCTTTCAATCATAATCACTATTTTTCTTCTTATTCGTGATAATGGTGAGGTTGTCTGTCCCAAGAAGAAAATAGAGAATAATCCAATTATCGAGTGTTATTATTTAGTTTACTTATCGAAGAGTGAAAATATTTATTGAGCTTTTATATGAACGAAGTAAATTTCAGGATTTTTTTGGATAGATCAATATGATCAATTACATAATTGGCTTCTGGGGTTCCAACTTTGAAGTAAACTCTATGGTCGACATTCGTAAATAAAAAAAAATTAATTTTAGGTTGGAAATTGTTTTAAATGAAAATTACACATTTATTCAAAAGTATTCTTATTGGAATTCCTATCGGAGTAACCGTGATTGATTCATTTGGATATGTAGCGAGGGTAGATGGAATTTCTATGCAACCAGCCTTAAATCCGGATCTCAATCAAACAGATTACGTTTTTTTGAATAGGTGGGCTGTAAAGAGTTATCAGGTTCAGAGGGGTGATATCATTGCTTTGATATCACCTAAAGATCCATCTCTTAATATCATTAAAAGAGTTGTTGGGGTTCAAGGTACATATATTTATTGTAATTAGAATTAGACTTTGAACTGACATTTTCAGGTGACATTATTGAAACTATAGGATATAAAAACTCCATTGTAAGAATTCCAGAGGGTCACTGTTGGGTAGAAGGTGACCATACTGGTCATTCTATGGATTCAAATAATTTTGGACCTGTTTCTCTTGGACTAGTCACTGCTAAAGCCTCATGTATAGTTTGGCCCCCTTCTCGTTGGCAGTTCCTGAATTCAACTCTTCCTGAATCAAGATTACCTTTAAACCTATCCCCTCCCACCCTGTTACATTCTGCGTAACTATAGTGAAGAAATTAGAATATACTTCTTATTGTGTCTAGGTTCAATTTCAGAATACAACATGCGTGCAATCTCATTAGTCAATCGTATTGAGTTTGAGTTCAGGGGAAATGTCGCTAGAAATGCTGTTGTTCTTGGGGATTTGGACAATGATGGCTCTAATGAATTGGTTATAGGGAGTGATACTGGAAAAGTTGCCATTTTCAAGGTGTTGTACAACTTTTTAATCGTTTTGTCATTTTTTAAAATATAATCAAATTTGCAGGGTCGAAAAAAATTCCAAGTCATTTCAAATTTAAGTTTTGTCAGTTGCATTGCTATAGGTGATATATTCAATGAAAAACAAAATAATCTAGTGATAGTCACTGCCGATGGTTGCTGTTATATATACAAGGCAACCCTGAGGAAGAAAGTAGTGGAATATGATGAAACTCCTATTGAGGATGTTGATACAGTAAGTTGAAATATTCTCGTTTTTTTAACTCTTACTGATGGGAGTAGGTTTGTATTTTGTTCCATATGCAACAGGTAGCTCATGTATGCTCAATAAGGTTGCAAGGCGTCCAGATAATGCAGGACATGGCTTTTTGATTGCATGTCCGGCCAAAATATAAGGTGTTCGGCTTTTGTTAGGCTTTTTACATTTCACAAACAAGAGAGCAGCCGAAAAAATCAGATCTTCTAAGGCAGGTTTCTGGCAACTACTAATAATATGTATAATTTGTAATTATTTTCATCGTTTAATTTAAAGGGAAAAGAAGTATAACGTGTAGAAGTTGCGTTTTGTTCTGATTGTTTTTGTATTTTTATATTGAAGAATCTTTATGTTTATGAATGCTTTTTTTTCGATAATTTAATTTTGACTGATGACTTTGTTTGACTGATTTATAATGAAATACATAAACTGTTTTTTAATCAAGGAGTATTGCCGTATTTCTGAAACATTGAAACTTGAGGGATTTGGACACTCAGCAAGGGCTATTCAGTATTAAAACAACTGTTGGTTATCTCGTCTATATTTCGGAGATATTACTGGCTCCTTCATCAGGACGATTTAACATAGTTGTGCACTAAAGGCAAAAGCAAAAACTGGAAACACTTCCAGATATAGCGATTTTAAAATAAGAGAAAGAGTTTAGGTTACATATTGAAAACTTCCATTTAGAAAGACAAATTAAAAGATTGAAAGATTTTAAACACCATGTTTAGTCTGGATGTGTTTCCAGTTTTTGCTTTTGCCTTCAGTGCACAACTATGTTAAATCGTCCTGATGAAGGAGCCAATAATATCTCCGAAATATAGACTAGATAACCAACAGTTGTTTCAATACTGAAGAGACCTGGCGGAGTGCCTAATTCCCACAAATTCATATTTCACTAACTGCTGTTTCTAGCTTCACACAGATAATGTAAAAAATTGGACTACTCCTCCTCGATTTTCTCCTTCTCAAGACATATCCTTATCATTAAATTTTGAAAAACCTTCACACATTTGTGCTCGATAATTAATTGTCGCCATCGTCAGAATTGTCAAAAAATAAAATATATTCTATAATTGATGCTCTTCCAGTCCAAGGAAAACGAAAAGTTTTTCATCGGTTGGCCCCAAAAAAAATGCTCAGTATAAGGTATACGAAATTGATCAATAATATCCATTTCAATGGGTAATTGTAATTGTCATGGGCAGCTGTATTCATAGTATTCAGAAGCGAAGCAATATGATTAATGTTACAATTCCACTCAAATATAGAAACATGATGAGAGATTATATTATGACAAATGTATGTCTTGTACGAAATGAGATTGTGTTTCAATAAAGAATTTATTCTCTATTCATAATGCGGTCGACAGAACAATGTTATAGTCAACTCGTTCATTAAACTAGTTGATTAAATAGCTATTTCATTTTCATTCAATGAACAATAATAATGATAACTTCGTTAAAATTTGTGGAGCCCAAACTTAATTGTTTGAAAATATTCCTGTATGAATCTTGTTCTGACAAAAAAGAATAATCTGATTTTATGCAATCGTTTGGGCGTCATGCGCCACATAATACACATTAGTTCTCTTTCATTCAAAATGATTAAAATTCAACAAAATTGTGCAAACACTGAAAAAGCTTGATTCTACAAACATTTTCATCGTACCCATTAAAACTGAGACACAAGATTCTAAATAAAGTCTGGCCAAACTGGATGGATGTCTGGCTTTTTGTTTTGTCGACCTGTTGCACGAAATACTTTGCATCTTTCCACTTTTCAAATGAATTACGTTGCACAAAACGCATACATAATTGGAAAGTACAAAGTGAAACCTCTAGTGCAAATGGAAATGCACTTTACAGAAATTAAATGTTGGGAGAAATATTGTGCAACATAATTAATTTTCACTTTTGAAATTTGTCAGAATGCAAAGTGCTAAGTGAAAGTTGCAAAGTATTTTGGTGAAATAGGCCCCTGGCAACCTTATGTAGGATATTCAGATATGCAGTTGCAATATGTAAGTCAAAAACTATGAGACAGCTAAGGCACTGCTGATTAAGGATCAAGCACACTTCACTTTAAAAAAAAATCCTAGTAATGTTGTTAGGAGCTTGTTCATAGTATAAAAATTCATTAAATTATTCAAATTCATTTGCTATTCAACCTAACTTTATTTACAAATGTTATGTTATATTCTGCCATTTATTGCACAGGTTGACGGTCAAGTTTTTTCTGGTGAAAGCACAGATGGATTGAAGGATGATCAACATATTCCATCTAGCAAATTCCTAAGAGAAATAGAAGATGAAGATGAAATGATGCTTACTTGTGTACATACACAGCGTATTCCTGCCAATTCTAAAGTGAGATCAAATGATATGATTTCCAGATGAGAATTTGAGTTTTAACTTGCAGGACATTTTATTAGCCGATGTTAATGGGGATGGGTCCATAGAAATGATACTGGGACTAACGGATCGAGTAGTACGCTCCTATAGATGGATCCCGAATGTAGGAATAAGAAATAAATCCTTCAGTTCTAGTTCAAGTTCCGAAGAGAAGGAAAACAAAACAGATAATTGCTTAGGTGAGTGATTACCTCCTTTTCTGTGTTTTAATAAACATATCTGATGTGCCGAATCTACCTGAAAAATTTTGAGTCAGATGTTTTTTCTGTTATAAAGTTACCTTGGACTCTCTACCAGTGAGTCTACTCTTTGGGAGACCACACTCGGCTCAAAATAAGAAAATTCAACAATAGATATTTTGATCAACTGAAAATAGATTTATTTGGAATTAAGATTTATCATATGTTACGAAATAAGAATTCAACAAAAATCTTTTTGTATTATGAAAGATTATACAGGGTGTCTGGGGAAAGATGTGACAAATGGATACCATGAATCAAGGACATCAAGGAGGACCTGCAACAAGAGGTTTAAATCGTTCAAGGGCCTTCGTTTGGGATATACATCTTATGGCTGAAATTTTAAAGTTCAATAACTCGTAAACTATTCAACCGAATTATTTCAAATTAGGAAGTTTTGTCCCTTTCACGATTGCCATTTTTCAATATTTCAGAAATTGAATAAATCAGATCTGGACTAGAAAAATTTCGGGCTTTTTCTATTTTCAGGAATATTGGAAAAACCTGTAGGTGAACATTATGTTTTTTTTTCATTTTCGTAACCACAAAGAATCAATTAATGAGAAAAATTACATTACCTCATGGGTGAAGTTCAATAACTCTTAAACTGTTTGATCGAATTATTTTAAATTTTGGAGTTTTGTCACCTTTTACGATTGCCATCTTTCAATATTTCTGAATTTGAATAAATCAGATCCGGACTAGAAAAATTTCAGGCGTTCTCTATTTTCGTTAATATTGGATCACCCTGTATGTGAACATTATGTTTATTTTTATTTTCGTAATCACAAAGAATCAATTAATGAGAAAAATTTAAAATCTCTGCTTGCAAGGCTACGTTCACGTTAGGCCTGGCAATCTTGTATTGAAAATTGCAAATTATTCCTAATACTGCCAACCTAATATAATGAAACGGAGTATAAATATATAGTCCGTTCACGAAAGTTTCGGCACATAAAAAGGCGTTTGTTTATTTATCTGAAGTTGGCAGTATTTGCTGTCTTAACGTAAAATAAAGTAAACATTGCCGAATGTACCCGGCCTCGTCCGACGAGCTTTCGAGTTATCAGAGAACTCTATGCAATATTGATAACATTGCGTATCAATCTGACAAGAAAATTACCAACATAACCTAAAATTTTAATATACACAGTGAGCGGACTATATAATACAATAGTGTATACAGATTTGGAAACTCACATCGAAAACATACGATATACAATGCATCAGACAGAGAATTCTTCCCTCCAGTTGCACAGATGAATAGGCGAGATAATCAAGTGCGATAACTGAATGAATTCAACTGTCTTATTGCAATAATCTAGTCTTGTCTCTCTCTTATCGCAGTATGGTAGAGAACCTGCACTACACGTATAGAATTTTTAATTTGTCAGGCTGCCCGTAATACTCGATTCAAGTATTTACTGTTGCCTACCATACTGACCGAATTACGCTCCTCTAAACGATAAGAGAGAGACAATACTAGAATATTGAAGTAAGACAACGGATTCAGTGTGTTACAGCACGTGATTGTCTCGACTATTCATCTGTGCAACTGGAGGGAAGAATTCTCTGTCTGATGCATTGTATATCGTATATTTCAGATGTGAATTTCCAAACCTGTATAGTCCGTTCACGAAAGTTTGAGCCGTCGGTTGGCCATGGAAATTTAGCATATTCCACTGTGTATATTAAAATTTTAGGTTATGTTATTTATTTTCTTGTCAGATTGATACGCAATCTTGTCAATATAACATAGAGTTGTCTGATAATTCGGAAGCTCGTCGGACGAGGCCGGGTACATTCGGCAACGTTGACTTTATTTTAAGTTATGACAGCAAATACTGCCAACTTGAGATAAATAAACAAACGCCTACTATGCGCTCAAACTTTCGTGAACGGACTATACATAGAAGAATTAGAAAAATAGAACAAATTTCCTTTGAATATCATTGACAAATTCATTTAACAAAGACATTTCTGTTGCTCAATGCATATTAATTAATCTATTTGTAGGTAAATTGGTAGCTTTAAACAAATGGGAATGTGCCAATCAGATAGGTTCCATCACTTTACATCACATGGAAGATGGTCAACCATCTCTGCTCATCGCTCAACCTGGAGGTACATTTATGCGAATTAAATGTCAAAATGATATGAATAATCGTCAAGAGTTCGAAAGTTCAGAGACAAGTACTGTCAGTTCATCGAGTGATTCAACTGCTAGTTCCCTTGTTGATTATCAATATTTGGGAATATCTAGGATGAGAAGTCAAAACATCTCCACTGAAATTTTAGGAGACTTTAAAACTTCAAAACCAAAGTCATATAAAGAGGAGACTGGAAGTAGAGAATCACTGAAAAATGATCAGGCAAGGTCCTATGCTCTGGCTACTCTGGATGGAACAATTATGCTTGTGAAAAATGAAGTTATACTTTGGTGAGTGTTGAGTTTCTAAATTAGTTTTTCTGAAAATCAGGAGCAAATCTAATATAAAATATTATTTAGTCAATCTAAGAATTATTGACATCCTAGGTGGCTATGAAAAAATCGAAGTACAGTGTAACCTCTTTAATCCGGACAATTAAATGCAAGGAGGTGTGTCCGAACTAGAGAAATTTCCGTATTACCGAACAGCGTGTTAATATACCTAACATATGAGATACATTTTTATACCTTTATGTATATACAGTACATAGAATAATACTGTTAAAACTACAGGATATCAGAGGATTAGATGGAAAACAGTCCATATGTAAAAATGTAATACATATGTAATATAAAAATCGTTTTCATTACATAACATCCATAACATAAACAAATTCTCTGCTGTGATGGTAGCTCATGAACTAAAGCATAGCCTTCTTTATAGACGGCTGCGACTAAAGATCATTTTAGTTAATTAGAAAAAAACGGAGCACAATAGTTCACCAAGTAACAATGCCCACTAACATTAAATCTGTATACCTATAACACATCGTAAAAATGTAGTTACGAGGGCAGTTCGAATATAAACGAGACTTTTCGATTTTCAGGCACAATAGTGGGGGGAGAACATTCCTGATTTTTTTGTTGTTGGGTAGGTTTGTCAGGAGTAAGGGAAGCACGTCGGATTGCCTCATCGACCCTGTCGGTGTCCACTGTGACGATGTTTGATCAAGAGGTTCCTCCGTCAATTGCGCAACGTGTTGTAATCAAGTTTCTCGCCGCAGAAGGCGTAAAACTGGCCAAAATCTTGAGGAGATTGCCTGCCGATGTTCGGAGAAGAGACACTGTTGCGAGCCAGAGTGTTTGCATGGCATAAACAGTTCGTGGAGGGTCGTGATTGTGTTGAAAATGAGAGCCATGACCGCAGCGAACAACATCAGTAGTGTTCGACAGCTTCTTGAAGACCACAAACGTCGTACCACTTCTGAAATTGCAAGTTAGGTCGGGATAAGTTATGGGAGCACCTACTCCATACTCACATAGGAGCAAGAATACCGTAAGGTTGCGCCTTCTCACAGCTGACCAGAAATTGCATCGTTTTCAGGTGTGTGGGCATCTTCTTGCACGATCTCAGGAACAAGGAGACCAATTTCTCACTTACCTGTGATGAAACATGGGTGCACCACTACACCCCAGAGTCTAAACAAGCGAGTAAGAAGTGGAGAGAACAATACGTTGCGCAATTGACGGAGGAACCTCTTGCTCAAACATCGTCACAGTGGACACCGAGAGGGTCGATGAGGCAATCCGACGTGCTTCCCTTAAGGGCCCCACTCACTTCGTTCTTCTCCGCCGTTTTTAACCGACGGTTAAAAACGTTGGAAGGAAGAACGCTGTCGGTAAAGTCCACCCACTTCAGTTTTCTTTCGCGGCAGTTTATCACGATGGAGCGTAAGTGTCTGTTAGCAGTAGCGGCGGCTGTTGCTGTAAAAGAAAAGTATTCCGCTGATTTTACTTTCCATGAACATGGAAATGACCTGTACACTTCAATAAATTCCAACAAAAAGTCCCGGTTCCACTTGCCGAAGATCCGACATTGTTTTCGAACAGTTAAGACCCAGCAGTAAACAATTAAAAAAGTTATGTTTATCGCCACCAGACCTGTTCGCCACTGTCTCTGAAATATGCGCGACCGACTTAACTGTTTACCCCACACACCTCGTGTTTACCCGAAGCGTTGGAACGTTAACGGACGAAAATCAGGCCTCGTCTGAAATTTGCAACGACGGGTAAGTGCGCCCTTTTTAGCCCATACACTTCGTTTTTGAGGCAGTTTTACCTGACCGTTTTTAACCGTCGGTTAAAAACGGCGGAGAAGAACGAAGTGAGTGGGGCCCTTTACTCCTGACAAACCTACCCAACAACAAAAAAATCAGGAATGTTCTCCCCCCACTATTGTGTCTGAAAATCGAAAAGTCCCGTTTATATTTGAACTGCCCTCGTACTATTGCATAATTTGAGATTTTTTCAATATTTATAGGGCAATGGCAGTGGATCATCAAATTTTTGCTTTAACAAAATTGGATGTGACAGGTACTGGTTCTGATGATATTGTAGTTTGTTCTTGGGATGGTCAGACATATATATTGGATCAAGATAAGAATTCTGTTCGATTTCATCTAGAGCAGCCTGTCCAAGCTTTCAATAGTGGATATTATAACTTATCTCCAAATGAACCCCCTGTCACTTGTTTAGTTTATGTGACATTCAAGAATACAGTAAGATATATTTAAATATTTCATAATATTGTAGTAACTTTATCTCGGTAAAAAGTGGCTTTTTGTCAGATAACTTCTTTGCATCACCTGTTTTGCATAAAGCTATAGTAATTACAAATGACTTACAATACCTATGTACAGGGTCTTTATGAATGATTGCTGTTGGCTTTGGATTACTCTTTGCCCCTACAGAATGCCAATCTTTAACTAATCAGAGCATAGCATGATCACAGAATTCTGTGGTTTGCATACGAAGCAGCAAAATGAGAATAATCCAAAGCCAACTGATGCGCTGTTACAATCATTTATAGAAACCCTGTATTTTCGTCGGAAGTTAGACGAATTTCAAACGATGTCATATGATTCCATTAATTTTGATTCAATGGCAAATTTATGAACATTTCTAATTTTTATGCCTTTGCATGAGTGAATAGAGCATCATTCGAAAAGTATTTATTTTTCAACTTAAAATTGTATTCTGGTCTACCAATAAGTGGAAAGTTCTTGTCATCCCCGATATTCCTGATTGTGAAACCTGAGATAAGTACGCCAAATAAGGGTGATAGGCCTAAGGTGTCTGAAAGCTTTCTGCGTCCTATTCACTCGCTCTCTTTTGTTGTACTTATCTCAGGCAGCTTCCCTGAATTCAAAGGTTATTTTGCAGCGCAAGTGAACCGGTTCTCATAGGTAAAATATCACTAACATGCATGTAATAAACAATACTGAGTTTCACTTACATACGTCAAAAATGTTAGATACCTGCTGATGTATCATTGATTCCAAAATGAGCAAATTTCGAATTATAAACTCATTTCATAACAGTTAATGATGAAGATTAAAGTTGGTTGTAGCTTGAAAAAATTTTCACAACCACCATGAAGAACGAAAGACAGTACATTTGTCAGAGTTAGCAAGTAACCTTTTTTTGTACTTATTAGATATAGAAATCTAAAGGTGTATTTGGCAATTTAAGAACATAATAAGGTACCTAACTATTCGAATTTTGAGGACAAGTAGATATCGATCAGATTTTGGTTCTGTTCATATGGTTCCCTTAACAAGGCAGACCGCCACCTGTTGGTTTCACTAATATTAGGCGGCCTAAATGAATATAATGACACCAAAATCTGATCAATATCTTCTAGATCCCAAAATGCAAATATTTACCCAAAATAGTTATATTATTTCAAAATCGAATTCGAAGAGAAAGTGAGATTGAAAATATACCCCCCAATCTTTCCAATAACAGCGAGAAGAGGATGTATAATATGTTGTTTTCGATTTATAGGTAATTATCTACTACGATATTCCTCTGAAAGACATGACTTGCAGAAAATTCGAACCCAATTTATCTCTTTTAGCCACGAAATTAGAAGAGAGTGCGATAGAGGACAAGGAAAAACGGTTAAATGATTTGAAAAAAAATATGAAAAAGCCACTTGTTAGTCATTTATTGTATAATGTAAATTCTTGAAATTAATTACAATTGTATAATTTTATTTTATACAAAATGATTCTCTATGAACTAAAAAATCTTAACATAAATTGTTTGAATTTTATACAAGAGATCATTCCCATTTTCATCAAGGGGCTCGGCATGTTTGAAAAAGAATGTACATTTACTACAAACAACTGTAATATAGCTCAATTATAAATAAAACTGTACATGAAACAAGATAAAACTAGCTTTTTCAGTTCGTTAACCTGCCTAGAGTTTTTCAGATTCAAGAGTCCCCCTGAATTTTGATAACATGGTTTCTGGAGAAATACAGCAGGGGCTTGATAATCGAACATCAAGATGTTGATAAAGAATTGTTGTTTTTTTATTATCAAATTCTAGGGAAGTATAAGTTGCAAGATTTTTTTACTGTAGATCAATGATATACGTATTAGTGAGAATGAAGTTGATTCAAGAATGTCAGAATGGACCTTCTTTATGACTATTGAAAGTATTTCATCCTCTTTCAATTATGTTAATTAAATCCAATGATTTATCTCCGTTTATATCATAAGAAGAATTTCGCATTAAGAAATTTTTTATAAATGATATAATGGTGTGGAACAGAAGTGATATACGGTAATGGAAATTTATAAGATGAAATTGAAAGATATCAAATCAGTAATATTTCAATAGGTTTGAACTAAGACAAAAAAATATGAGTGTTTTATTAAATACTGTAGAATCCGACTGCCGCAATTTGCAATAAGCTCCCTAGGGTCTGCATGTTTCAAAAGCAATCAGTCTGATCACTGTGATAACATCACATTGAAAGCAAAATGCGATGAAAACAGTACTATAGACACAACGAAGATAATATCAAATTTTAACTATAAAATTCGTACTTTGTTTATTCAAAGATTTCTTACAATTTCACTAGGCGGAAACGCTGCTCAGGATGTGTTCATATTCTTCCATTGTCACAAAGTTCTTTAAGTTTAGTTGTCTCAGACCTTTACCTTTGAAAGAATTAGATCCAGGTATTCATACTGATCTGCCTTTCACTTTTCTTAAGACTTAGCATAAGAATGAAACTTTTTTCACCCTTGAAGTGTGAATAAGTTTCAATGGAGGTACAGGATGAAGGTGTATCATAACCCGAGGCAAACTACAGTTTAGGATTTTTTAAAAAGTATAATACATAGGTTCTGATTCAATCGTTATGACTTTGAAAATATATACATTCCTTATTTTACAGAATCTTCAAATAATTTGAGTAAAGTGAAGATTTTCGGCAATCAGATTATCATGGCCCTACTGTATGTTTTCACAAGTGCAGAACAAAAACATCTTAGGCCTTACAGTTTACCATATTACTAACGATCACATAACATTTTACAAATTCTTGGACTTAAATATCTACGATATGTACATTTATGAATAACTAATGATATTCGATGAACTACATTGATGCCCATTTGGCACTTTTGACTAGTTCTTACGATTTCTTAACCTTTAAATTCGTTTATTTATTGTGTTGGTCTGACAAGAAAAATATACATTATATTTTGAAATAAATATTTATATGAATTCCAGTTTTACTTGGTTTTTGGAATTATAACAATCAGAGCTTCAACAACTTTTATGGATTTTGTAAAAATAAATTATAATTGTTTTATACAGGCAGTTCATGACCACAATGTTAAACTTCTTTTTCATTTTGCTACAAAAAAGTTAATACGTATATGCCTATTACAATTCATCCAGAATTTTCAGCTAATACATATTTGTTTTTATTTTTTCTGAATTATAATCATTATGTATAGAATATTCTATATACAATGATATAAGATTGATGGGTTGATTTGAGTGTTCTCACTTCGACAATGTTAATTTAAAATCTTTAACAAGTCGGTTGATAATTTTTTCCATATAACTATAGAACTTTAGTTTTTAAAATGCAGTCTGAATATTCTCTTAAGGATATTTTTCTGTTTGAATCATTTGTTATTGTTTATTAAAATCGATATACTAAATATTTTTTCACACAATAAATAAATAATAAAAATATATACAGAAATTTAACAATAATTGGGACATTTTGGCGAATTACGGCCTTTAGTGTCACTTTATGTCAAAAAATCGTTGCTTATGTAGGCCATCAGCAGTAAAACATTAATATCAGTTTATCTCAATTCGAAAATCGAAATCTGATTACCTAATAGTCATGAGAGCTGCTTTTTTTGACTGAGGATTAAGCTCAACCTTTCAGAGAACCATATCAAATGGAACTAAAAAGAAGTTGTTTCATCTCCTTTCTAGTTCCGCTTCCGTTTGCGATAATAATTTTTCGAGAAATCGGTACGTTATTGCAACAAAATTGATAGAAAAAAAATTTACATGACTCATCAGTGACTTATCAGTCCACTCCTTAGTTATTGAGGTTCTGATTTCTGAAACCATAGAAATGACTATATACAATATGAATTTCAGAACAGGATTTTCCTCTTGCAAAAGGATGATTGTTCCATCTCATTCGTCTTTAAAACTAATATTGCTGAACTCTGTCAAACGAGAATACTGCCATTTTCATTTTCTCTCCCATCCAGAATTGTACATCCACGTAGACTCATCCCTCGTTTTACTCCATGATGATTCAATTGCATTTTCCTGGAAATAAACAAAACTATATTTTAGAGAAGTAAGCCATTTGAGTAATCAACAGTGGATTAATCTAAAGAATAACGTTGGCGCTAACAGTATATAAGTATATAACACAATGTTTCAAGAAAAACATTAGGAGAATGTAAATTCATCACGCTCGAATCATTCTTGAGTAGCCCCGAACTTAGAACACTGCTCATAATCTAGGAAACGATCATTGGGAATCGTTGATTGCTTAAATATTGTTTATCTGATCAACAAGTGTTTTGAGATTCGTTGTTTGTAATACGAGCATAGTTCGATAGTTTTTGACTTAATGGAAATAAAATCGTAGTTTGCTAAATTCAATTTGCCGTACGCCCATAGAAGCACCGACATATCAAAGAAAATTCTGTCGTGAGGTATTTATACGTTTTTCAAGTGATTTTGGATAAACCCAAACAACATATAGTGGTTTTCCTTGAACTCCAACGTCATTAAGAGTATTTCTTTTTTCATAATTATAATTTCTTGGCAATTGTTTCTATGCCGCTAACTGCTAACTTGTATAGGGACAAAAAAATTAATTCTGAAAAACTGAGCAAAAATCGGAGAGTTCTCGAGTTATATTGATTCGAAATTCCATTTCTCGAATATTTGAAAAGAAGGAATGCGATCGGGTCGAATTTTAAATAGGTACAACTGCAACTTTTTTATTCAAATCTACCTTGAAGTATAGTGGAATCCGCTTCAAATGAGATCGGAGGGAGCTTACAAATACGTCATTATAAGCGGACGTTATACGAAGCATATTATGAGAACAAATATGCACTACTATTATAACTATTCTTTCAGGAAATCATTTCATCGATTCACGAAGTTCGTTAGAAAAATGTGAATATGCCAAATATATAGGTACTTCTACTCCGTTCGGATATTATTGAGCACAAAGTATAAGTCTTGGTTTCTTTAACATAGGTTGGCAGTATTGGGAATGATTTGATGATTGCCAGGCCTAACCTAGCCGAGAAAGCCAGGAAATGTTATTTGTTTACAATTCACAACACTTCACATCAATCGAGTATAACATGCAACATGCATGTAACTAAGCTAAAGGTGCTTCCTCAAGTTCAAATCAGGATATTTTGGAATCGACGATTCATCAGAATTCATTCAATGCCGAGGAAACTTCAAACTGTCTAGTTGAATACGAAATACATGTTAGTAACTTATACAGGGTGTCCCGGAAAGAATGCGACAAACGGATACCATGAATCAAGTACATCAAGAAGGACTCGCAACAAGAGGTTTTAATCGTTTCAGGGCAGGATCTAATTTATTCAATTTCAAAATATTGAAAGATGGCAATCGTAAAGGGTGACAAAACTTCCAAGTTTGAAATCATTCGGTCGAATAGTTGAAGAGTTATTGAACTTTGAAATTTCACTCATGAAGTTATGTTTTTTGATCACTTCTTGATCACCCTGTATGAACGTGCCAAGCAGAAATTTTGATTTTTTCTCATTAATTGATTCTTTGTGGTTGCGTACAGGGTGTTCCGATATTCATGAAAATAGAAAAAGTCCGGATATGATTTATTTTATTTCTGAAATATTGAAAGATGACGATCGTGAAGGGTGACAAAATTTCCAAATTTGAAATCATTCGGTTGAATAGTTCAAAAGTTATTGAAATTTGAAATTTCTGCCATAAAATGAATATCACCCTGTATATCCCAAACGAAGACCCCCAAACGATTAAAATCTCTTGATGCGAGTCCTCCTTGATGTACTTGATTCATGGTATCCGTTTAGTGATGTAAAAGTGCACAAACATATACGAACAGACTATAGGTACTGTATGGTTTTCAGTCTGTAAATTTGGCGTACGAGTACTAGATTACCTCAATTTAAGAAACTAGAATCCATCAATTTATATATAGTACAGTAAATATAGCATTTTTTTCTCAAAAAATGACCTACAGAAATTGGACTCGATAAATCGATAGGGGGGCATAAAAAAATGTTAATGCCAGATTTCCGAAGTGATCCCCCCAAAAACATTTTGAAATGCGTTTTTCTCGGCATCCATGGGTTTTAGAGAAAAGTTTGTTCAACAAAAAATGTAGAGGACATTTTTATCTACATTTTATATCATTGGAGCGTAGTTGCTTGAAATCCAAAAAGTAGGTAGCGCTAAAGCATCAAAAAAGTGTTTTTTTGGCATTTTCGTTAGAAATATAGTATATTATATTATAAGGATTAAAAGTGCATATTTTTTTTACGAGCAATATTTGCAGTTGCGAGGCGCAGCCGAGCGAATGCAAATTGCGAGTTAAAATAGGCACTTTTAGTCCGAATAATATATACTATTTTTTCTCCACCAAGTCAAAATTACAATAAAATTGGTTTTAGTCAAAAATCGTTAATAATTTGGTTATAAATTTGAACACATACTAATGACAGTGATTGTCAACTAGACGTCAAATGCAATTACTTTTAATCCAAGGATTAAAAGTAGCGTTTTTAATCCTAGGATTAAAAGTGTTGCTAAGTAACGAGTGAATTTTTGTACGGTAAGGGAATTTATGACTTTTGCACCTGAAAATAGTATTAAAATGTCAACAATTTTTGATGGTTGGAGAAAAAATAGTATATTATATTATAAGGATTAAAAGTGCATATTTTTCTTACGAGCAATATTTGCAGTTGCGAGGCGCAGCCGAGCGAATGCGAAATTGCGAGTTAAAATAGGCACTTTTAGTCCGAATAATATATACTATTTTTTCTCCAACCAAGTCAAAATTACAATAAAATTGGTTTTAGTGAAAAATCGTTCATAATTTGGTTATGAATTTGAACACAGAATCATGACAGCGATTGTCAAGTTGACTTCAAATGCATTTACTTTTAATCCAAGGTTTAAAAGTAGCGTTTTTAATCCTAGGATTAAAAGTGTTGCTAAAGTAACGAGTGAATTTTTGTACGGTAAGAAAATTTATGACTTTTGCACCTGAAAAGAGTACAAAAATGTCAACATTTTTTGATGGTTGGAGAAAAATAATTTTTTTGCATTAATGTAAATGGGAAACTCGTTCGTCACAAAATTATCTAAATTTTTTGTATAAACAATTTTTTTGTAAAACTTACCGTTATCCTGTCCAGACAAAAAATTTAGATAATTTTGTGACAAACAACTTTCTCATTTACATTACTGCAGAGAAATTATTTATTTTTAACGAAAATGCCAAAAAACCACTGTTTTTGATACTTTAGCGCCACCTACTTCTTGTATTTCAAGTCAGACGACTTCGCTCCAATGAAATGAAATGTAGATAACAATGTCCTCTACATTTTTGGTTAAATAAACTTTTCTCTAGAACCCATAGATTCCGAGAAGAACGCATTTCAAAATGTTTTTGGATTTTCTCAAAACCAGGAGGAGATCACTTCGGAAATCTGGCATTAACATTTTTTATGTCCCCCTATCGATTTATGAAATCAAATTTCTGTAGGTCATTTTTCGAAAAATTCGTATTTTTTCGTGCTATATATACTGTACTAATAGGTAGCTCTTTATCATGAACTATGAATTCTACTAAAAAAAGTTGATGAGAAAAAGGATTTGTCAGAAGTTGCCTACATACCCGATAGCCTTCTTCACAGCCTCTATCATCTATATAATGTAAAGGTGTATTATTTACCCCAAATTGTGAATGACTCATGCCTGTTGAGCTGAGGTAATCCATATTGGAGTAGTATGGATAGTTGTTGTAACAATTGGTAGAACTGTTCGTTGTATTCAACACTGGGGGTTGCGATGAAGAACACCAAGATCTGTGTTGTTCCAATGTGAAACTATCAATGGATGCTGGGGACCAAATACTTCCATTTGTAGAGTTGGTGTACATTGATGATGATATCTGAAAGGTAAATAAACATTGTAAAGTACAAAAACAAGAATTGTTTTTAAGTATAGGTTCGAATATAGTTTTGAATGAGTATATCCATGAGTGCCATGACACATTTTTGATGTTGAAGATGACTCTCAGATGAATTAAATACAGTTGAACTTCCCTGTAACGAACGTCTATATAACGAATTTCGTACATGGCATTGCACCTTTAATCCAAATTCCATGTTAAAAACACTCTCTAAAACGAAGTAAATTCCCTCTATAACGAAATATTCAAAACATCACTCTTTGAATGGGTATTGGTAGGAAGTTATAAGGGAGGGGTTTTTTCCAAAATTTTTACGGACGTACGTAATAAATCCCGACCTTAAAATAAATCATTACGGCGGGCAGAGAGATCCTTCTGAAACAGTTTTAAATACACCCCTGGCTGTTTGGTTTCAATCTAACCATTACGCTAGTGCATATAGTCTGTTCATGAAAGGTTGAGCCGTCGGTTGGCCATGGAAATTTGACAAATTCCACTGTGTATATTAAAATTTTAGGTTATGTTGTTTATTTTCTTGTCAGATTGATACGCAATGTTGTCAATATTGCATAGAGTTCTCTGATAACTCGCAAGCTCGTCGGACGAGGTCGGGTGCATTCTAAAACGTTGACTATATTTTACGTTATGACAGCAAATACTGCCAACTTCAGATAAATAAACAAACGCCTTCAATGCGCTCAAACTTTCGTGAACGGACTATATAGTCCGTTCACGAAAGGTTAAGCCGTCGGTTGGCCATGGAAATTTGGCATATTCCACTGTGTAAATTAAAATTTTAGGTTATGTGGTTTTTTTCTTGTCAGATTGAATAGCAATGTTGTCAATATTGCATAGAGTTCTCTGATAACTCGAAAGCTCGTCGGACGAAGCCCGGTACATTCGGCAACGTTGACTTTATTTTACGTTATGACAGCAAATACTGCCAACTTTAGATGAATAAACAAACGCCTACTATGCGCTCAAACTTCCGTGAACGGACTATAGCTATTTATGTTATAAGTGTTAAAAGTGACGTTTTATTGTGTGAATGAAAAAGTTTGTGAAATGAGCGGTGCGAATTGAACAATTTCACGAACAAAATAAAATCACTTACACAAATACCATACAATTTTTTTGTACAACTGCCCTATTTTGATAATGAAATGGGCGAATTTGCAATGACAATAAACTTCAAAATGATATGGGTGTTAAAAGTGACGTTAATTAATTAGTGACTAATTCGAAATTTAATATCTAGGTGCCCAAGAACGCTACTAAGGCTAGTGCAAATTTCGTGGGGATCTTGAACAGAAAAATTGAAAACGAAATTTTCGAAAAATTCCACACTGTCTTCAGAACCATGTTGTTGAAATTGTTACTATACAAAATAGGCAATATGAGCATCGACAAAATATTCAGCTAGACAAAACCCACGGTTAACTTCCGGTAGGCAAGACTTCAAAACTTGAAATTTTCAAGATAGGTTTGAAAATTGAATAGAAAAAAAAGTTGATTTCATAAATGAAAAGAATGAAACAAACACTTCCCGGAGCAAATATGAATAATCGTTTTCCCAAAAAACGCGCAAAAGTGCCTTCACAAAAGGCTTTTCTTCGCTTATTTCTGCTTATTCTAATCTTTAAATAAATATTAAAAAGTTATTGGTTCCATCAACTCACCGAAGGTGAATTTGCAGCAGCTGTTGTTACTGGAATTTCAGATTTAACATAGTTCGGACTCCCTCTGAGATGTGGCGCTGGATGTATAACAGGAGATCCAGCTGAAGACCTGAAAATAATAATAATGATTAGTTCGAATAAAAAAAGGATAGAAGATGTCGCTACATTTTCCAAAAAATATTTCAGACTAAACTCACCCTGTACTGTTGTTATTCGATACTGGGGTTGTTGCTGGCTTTGATACTATGTTATTGGTTGGTGGTTTAGTTTTGAGTCTTGTTGACTTTTCTGTACTTTGCTGTTGGGTGTGTTGCTTCTGTTGTTGTCGACATTTGGCTCTCCTATTCTTGAACCACACCTGAAAATAAACAATGAATATTATTATTGAATTTACCAAAAAAAATATGTTTGTATGTACAAACTAAAAGAAACGAATTTTGGAACATAATGGGTAATAAAATGAACAGTATAATTTTGTTGATATCAGCTCTTTTCTCCTACCATTCTTGTTGAGATCCGACTATATACTTAATCGAAAAATTGTACGATTACGATTTTATATGAATATTGTCATATAAAATGTATATTGGGTGAACCCTTCAATTGCCATTGCTCAAGCATAACGCACAGCTTAAATGCATAAAATTCCTCTATCAAAAGAATACTTTTTCATTGCAATCAAGTTGAGGACATAAGTGATTTGTTCTTCAAAACGATACAGTACCTTCTCTGAGAAAATCCTAGGAACGAACTTTGCAGTTCAGCGGTGATAGCCAATGTGGTATCTTTTTATGTTGTTTTGGTTTAATATTTGGCCTCCTTTTTCTTTTTTGTGTTTTCACAGGTTTGAACATTCTTTTTACATTTTCATAGTTTTGTTTTAGTTACAATGTTTTATACATCTTCTTATACTTTGTTTGCGTCACTTTTGTTAGACACTAGAGACATTAACTGCGACTACTAATTTGGGTACCAAATTGCCCGTTTTGCGTTCTTTTGCTGGAAATAAATGTGCAGAAACTCAATGATTATGCGTCAAATTGAACTATCAACAAATCTCGAGGTAATTCTTTAACATCCCTAATAGACGTTAGTCAAATGATGTGAAATTTTTTGATCTTTCTTCGGCTCTTTTCAGTACATTTTCGGAATTAACATCCAGTTCGAAAGACGAAATCGATTGAGTTAGACGGTTAAGCCTCACATGAGAATAATCTCTCAGGGAACATATTTCGAAAAGTAATGAAACAGTTTGGGGTTTCAGAGCCTCAAGTTTGATCATTTTTCTTGAGTCTATGGCTTGTTGGTTTTCAGCCTTCAAACAATTAAAATTCAAGCAATTTTTCCACCAGTGTTAGATCATTCATATCAAAACAAATTAATGTTATCCACCTACATGTTTGCTTTCAATGCAATCCCTTAACTAACACAAACTGCAAGTTTCACCCATTTACGCATTCCAACTATTGAAAAACATGACAATACTGCGAATCACAAAAGTCTAGCAGAGCCGGACCGTGGGCGTGGCGAGGGAGGCATTTGCCACGGGCGCAAACGACGTAGGGGCGCAAAATGTGAAATATGATAATATATTCCATTTTAAGTCAAGAATGATTACAAGCTCTATATTTCAAAGTGGCGAATTTACCAGTTTACAAAATTGAGAAACACGTAGTTAACGAACACTACCAAAACGGAACAAAATCCTACAAAATTATACATGGCGAAAAACACGACTTGCGGTGCATTGTTCATTACCTTAAAATATGGGAGATTATTATCAATAAAAGGTTCTTCAAAATAAAGGGTTTTCCAAAAAGAGGTGTTATTTTGAATAGCCCGCTATTTCGGGAGATATCACGTTTGAAGCTGTCATTTTTTGACATTTGACAAGTAGAAACTACGTCATTAATAAAAATGGAACGATACACGCTTCAAGAACGTATTGAAATCATTAAAATTCACTATAAAAATGGTTTAAAATGTGGGTCGTCGGAAGCACCTTGTTGGACCGCAATGAAAAAATTGGTAGAAAAATTCGAGCTCTTGGGACAAATTAGTGATGTGAAGAATAAAACCCGTGCACGTTGCTCGAGAACAGCCGAAAATATTGCTTCTGCCGCCGAAAGTGTTAAAGAAAATCCAGATTTGTCCATTCCTCGTCGTTCTTTGGAATTAGGCATTCCACAAACGTCGTTACACCGTATTTTGCATGAAGATTAGGGTCTTATGGCTTATAAAGTTCAGTTAACACAAGAACTCAAGCCGGCCGATCATCAACAACGACGTGTCTTTGCTGATTGGGTCGTTGAAATGCATGAAAATGATCCGGAATTCCATCGAAAAATCATCTTGAGTGATGAGGCCCATTTCCACCTCGGTGGCTTCGTCAACAAGCAAAATTGTAGCATCTGGGGCTCGGAAAACCCAAGAGTTATTGTTGAAAAGCCTCTCTATCCTCAACGTGTGACTGTTTGGTGCGGTTCATGGCCCGGCGGAGTCATTGGACCTTACTTTTCGGAAAATGAGGCTGGAGCAACAGTTACGGTGAATGGATTGCCCTATCGAGAGATGATCAATGATTTTTTATGGCCGAAATTGGATAGTACTGATCTGTACAACGTTTACATTCAACAAGACGGCGTTACGTGCCCCACAAGCAACGAAACCATTGGTATTTTGCGGGAAGAGTTTCCGAACCGTGTTATCTCTCGAAGAGGTGATTACAATTGGCCACCGAGATCTTGTGATTCAACAACTTGCGACTTCGTGAAAGAAAAGGTCCACGCCAATAGCCCAGCGTCGATTCAAACCTCAAAGATGGAATTCGTGAGGCTATCGAGGACATAGGGCAGCCACTTTGCGATTTGGTTATGGAAAATTTCATTAAAAGGATATGGTCCTGTAAGTGTGGTTGTGGTGGTCATTTGCCTGATGTTATTTTCCACTATCAACGGCATAGCTCCTTCTTCATAATGAAATAAACATCCGATCATTTTTATTGAAAAATGGCATTTTTCTTTTAATATCAAAATAACACCTTTTATTGGAAAACCCCTTATAATCAATAAATGTCAATTATAAAAATCATATATTAATTGAAAAATAAATTTCTTCAAGAGCGCATTTTGAAAGTTTGCCACAGGCGCTAGAATCCTAGTTCCGGCTCTGAAGTCTAGTTTTTTCTCTCAAGGAAGTTCCATCTGTAACTCACATATCAGTCCATTAAATAAAACACGTCCTCAACCATCATTAAGGACTACAAAAGAACAAACGGACTAATACGTGTGGCAACAATAAAATAGTAAGCGTCGACAACAATGCGCAAATAACGGCTGAAAGAAAATTACAACATGTAAGTTGTAATAAATCAGTTAAGGGCTCTGCGTTTCGAAATCGACTCCGCCAGGGGGAGGCTGATTAGCCCCCCGATCTTATTCTGGGGCACGTAGCACCAGCAGTTTTGTTTGCCAAGAAGACTGGTGCAGAGAGGGGCGGCGCATTTGAGTTGCCCTTTTGGCGCTGAGTCCTTGAAATTCGTCCGCTGGATTATTATTTTCGGTAATGATTGTAATCCAGCTGGCTGATTACACACCCCAATTGAATGATAGATCTATCTATAATGAGATGACAGAAAATCATCATATTAGGTGAAGAAAAACTAATGATTTTTTCTTATGGCAGCAAAGAAATACGGCGTTTCAAAGAAACTGCGCCTCGCAGGGCATCCATCCTTCTTTACCATTAATATTTTCGAAAAAATTTTGCAGGAAAGTTCTGCTCCGATAATGAATGTGAACCATAGAAAACTTCGTCACCAGGAGTTGAATCAAAACTGACAAACTGGACAGACGTGGAAATTTCGAAAAATGAGAAAGACAAAAGTTTATTCACATTTTGACAATATGCAAAATTTCAGATCGAAATTCGGTAATTTTAAAATTATCCACTTTTTAAAATATTCCAATGTTTCGTGATGATGGTAACTTCAAAGTTCTCTGAAATAATTCTACTCACATGTGTCGTAAAATCAATTAATTTTTTTCTTATCGTAAAATGGAGGCTGCGAGATCAGTTCGGTGCGAATTTGTAATTCGGAAACAATTTCAAATAGTCAAACAGTTTTCTTGAAATTGCTTCAGAATAACAAGTTTGAACTGAACGTCTGAAATAGCAAAAAGCATTTTGAATTTTTAGTGGAGCAATTTTATATGGGATTTGAGATTGATACCAAATATATAAATGCAGAATCTCAACACAATCGGAATTATATCCTGGAAATAATTCAAAAAATGAAATATATGTATATAAAAAATAAATACATAATTAGAAAAATAAATTTCCATGGTTCTGATGCTGCGATCTTCTTGAAATTTCGCATAAACATTCAATATGTATATCAGTTTTGATTCACAAAATAAATTCCACTTGAATCGGTTATCCTGTCATGAAAATATAGGGATTCTTCTTATCAATATTCCAATTGAATTTTCTATGGTTCTGTTGACACTATGATCACAAAATTCTGCATGAACATTCAGTGTATCAATCTTTATTAAAAAAATTAATATCTTACGAATCGGATATTTTTTATGGAAATATGAAGTTTTTTCTTTTCAATACTCCAATTGAATTTTCTATGGTTCTGTTTACACTATGACCACAAAATTTTGCATAAAGCTTATTATGACCATCTTGCATATGGCCGCAACATTTCATTTCGATGGGTCTCGTTTCGTCTGAGATATTGAGGAACGAAAATTTTGAATGGCCATATTTTATGGAACACCCTGTACGATTTAACGAACTTAACCGAGCCATTAGGGACCCGAACACATCCTGAAAATTTCAAGTAGGAAGGACAATCTTTTCGAAAGTCATTGTGCTAACGGACGGCCCCACGGACAGAATTGAATTTGACCACGAATTCGTCATCAGGGAGTCTAACCTTATCGTTTGAGATCATTTTCGGCTCAAAATTCGAAAATTACAGACATTTGGGAAAAACGATAAAGCACTCGTTTAAGTAGAATGAGCGCTCAAAAATTGAAATATCTCAAAAAAGGTAATTTTGAAATTACCGAATGTCTAACTGGAATTTTGCGTATCGACTCAAAATGTGATTCTAAATAAGCTCTTTTTGAGCATTATTCGGTGTCTTCTCATTTTCGCTGTATTTTTTGCTTATTTTCACAACTGCAATGTTTTACAGCTTTAAAGCAACTTAGGATAACTTTCACCAAGTTATCTATGTTTCACATTCATTTCTAAAGCAGAACTCCTCTGCTAAATCATGTTTTCGAAAATATAAATTCTGAAGAGAAGTGCTCTTCGAGGCTTCCTTTATGTATTGAATTTGATTTTTCGTTCACTCGCATAATACTGCGAGAAGTGTGTATAATGACGTAAGTACGGATGTCCTATTGAATAAGAGTATAAGAATAATGTTGGAAAAGGTCGAGAATTCTTAAATGTTTTGATATTTTATTACGGACTCTTATGACGAGGGTATTATTTCTGGTAAGATCTGTTCTGATTTATTTTCATTATTTTGTTAATTTTTGTCGAGTTTCCGTCAGTAAAATAGAGAATCACCTTTATGGACTTCCTATTCTATGAGAAAAGTGGTAATTGGATAGTTGAGGGTTGGAATCGATAATGAAGTCGCGTGATGCTCAAGTGACAGTGTTACAAAACGAAGCCATTCATGTGTTCGAAATGAGAACGAGCCTAACACAGCGATAGAATTGTACTTATTACTTTACACACATGAGGTTTCTTTTAACATGAATATAAGTTATGAAACTTCTCTCTTTCAGCAGAAAATCTGAAAAGAATCGGTTTTCAATTCTGAAGCATGGAATTCAGAAAACACCGCTCGATGCAGCGCTTATTTCCAAATTATTTCATCAATTATTTCTCAATAACCAACTGCGAAATCACTATTTCCCAGCTATTAGAAAAACCTGAGAATCAGTTTTCGCGCTGAAAAAGTTTAATCCGTACCCAGCAGTTCCTCAGACTCACAGACAGAAAAACAGGACATCCAAAATATTCTACGATAATAATATAATGTTTCAGCATCAAACGCCAAATAGAGATTTCCCAATATATTTTAAGAAGAAAAAATCATATAACATGGGAAACGAAATGTCAAAGTTTAAGAAACTTTTTTCTAATATTTCAAAATTGAATATCGCTATCCAATTTAAATCCGGTAGGGCTAAACCCATTCAAAAGCTTTATAAACATAATTTGGGGGATCAATTTGTTTGTTTTTTTTACGTAAGCTTGTCATTTTTCTATGTTTAAATGTGTATTTCTTGAAAACTGTTAGGGATATCAAATAAGAGCAGGATGTGCTATTAAATGTACAAATAGCTAAGCCGTTAAGAAAAAAGGTGAAAATCTACTATGACATTCCCGAATTGTACGCCTATGACTTGAAATGTTCAATCTTTTATCTACGACTATTGTATAATCCACCCATTATACATCTGTTGCTCGGTCATAATAATACCCATTTATCACTAGTTAATAATGAGTTATTTTTCACTGCTGTTGGATGCTTCATAGATTTTGCTTCAATATTATATTCTTTAAATTGATATTTATTCAGTATTCCCCAAGTAACAAAATTGGCATACCTTGACAATCGAGGGCCAAATCTACTGTTATTATATCAATTAAAGCAGTTTTCATTAAGTACAAAATATACAATGCCAATGTCTCCAAAAACTTCTCATGTGTCAACTTGAATTTCTCCACAATACTTGTAATAGAACTAGAAGGGTCTTGTCACGGTCGCCAAATGTTAAGATCTTCCAGAAATATATTCAGTAGTCGTGGATAAAGTATAATAGTTTGCTACTCGCGTATAATGCTGTTATTCACTCGGTGATTGGGGCCACTCTATTACGGCTCGTAGCCTAAACTTCACATCGTGAATAATAGATCACTATACGCTCCTTGCATAATATACTAATTTTGAAATAAAAAAATTCTTGAACTTTGACATAGGTACCGTAAGGAAGCCGTTTTAGAGCCATATTTATATGAATTGTTCTTCTTGAAATAAGCTGGCCAGTCTCCCTTTGGCGTTTGATGACATTTTTCTGCAACACCCTATATAACTCATGTACTGAAATAGGTATGAAACATGAATACACCTGTACTCGAGATTCTGGTAAATTTATTTTCAGCGCCACCTCCTCCCTCATGAAAATATCAGGATACCTCGTTTTGGCAAACAAAGTTCTAATAAATCAAGTTGCGCTCTGGTGAAAGTTGTTCGCTCTCGGCGTTGTTTTCTTTGGTTCCTGAAAAAACAAAAAAATCAAGTATCGAACGGAAAAATTTGTTTCCGCCCGGGATCGAACCGGGGACCTTCCGCGTGTTAGGCGGATGTGATAACCACTACACCACGGAAACGTTGTTCTAGTAACTTAAAATTGGCTTTATTACATTTCGAACGAAGTTTTTTATTTCATCTTCATGTTTCAAGGGTCGAAACTGTAATTGATATTTGAGTGCGTCTCACACAAATTATCGATTCAAGTAAGACTAACTAACTAATAAAGATATTCAATTAATTAAGTAAAAATACTCAACACTTGTTATTATCACCTATTATTTAGGAAAGAGATATTTTTCGATTGTTGAAAGACTTCAGGACAATTGCCAAATAATTTTATTTGGTAAAATAAATTTAAGTTCCCAATCAAAATAGTCCATGATCATTATACTACGTTCACGAAAGGTTGAGCACATAGTAGGCGTTTCTTTATTTATCTGAAGTTGGCAGTATTTGCTGTACAATAAATTCCATGTTGCCGAATGTACCCGGCCTCGTCCGACGAGCTTGCGAGTTATCAGACAACTGTATGCAATATTGACAACATTGCGTATCAATCTGACAAGAAAATAAACATCATAACCTAAAATTTTAATATACACGGTGGAATATGTCAATTATCATGGCCAACCAACGGCTCAACCTTTCGTGAATGGACTATAGGTATTTCATTAATTCGGATGGATTCAACAAAAATTAAGAGAAGTCCTGAATAGGTGCTTTTAAGCATTTGAGCGCTCGTTCATTGACGGAGAATAAGGCAATTAGGAACCTACCTCAAAATTTTATAGTTCATTCACGAAAGGTTGAGCCGTCGGTTGGCCATGGAAATTTGGCATATTCCACTGTGTATATTAAAATTTAGGTTATGTTCCTGTCAGATTGATACGCAATGTTGTCAATATTGCATAGAGTTGTCTCATAACTCGCAATCTCGTCGAACGTGGCCGGTTACATTCGGCAACGTTGACTTTATTTTACGTTATGACAGCTAATACTGCCAACTTCAGATAATAAAAAAACGCCTACTATGTGGCTCAACCTTCGTGAACGGACTATATTAGGATTAGAGATTGATACGATCGAAATCAAAATCTGGAAATTATTTAAGAAATCACAAAATTTCATGGTTATGATTTATCCAATCCTCCTGAAAATTTTCATGATATCACTTAGGTAGTCCATTTACATCCTTGATGTCGATTTCATTATAATCGAATGTTTTTGCAGGGGGGAAAATTAAAATAATCGAATTAACGATATACTTTTCTATGGTTTTAAGAGCACAACTCCCACACATTTTTACGGACTGCTTTGAATTAGTATTGAACATTTCATTGTAAAATTGCAGCTCAGCCGAATCGAAAATTTCTGGACAATTTAGAAAAAATTGAATTGAATCTTAACCTTCAAAATAAATATTTCACTCGAACCGAGTATTTTGTTGGAGCAATATAGGTATAAAGATTTTTCTTTTCAATATTCCGATTGAATTTTCTATTAACACTATATATGGCCAAAAATTTTGATGAGGCTTCCTATGAGTATCTTTTGAATGTGGCCGCAACAAAATTCATTTCCATCGGCTTCGTTCTGTCTGAGATATTGAGGAACACCCTGGTTAACGAACTCAATCGCGACATTTAGAAACCGAACCTACACAGTAATATTCAAATCTCCTTGACGATACCTATCTACTTTCGAGAGTTATGGTGTTTACAGATGGACTGCCCCACAGACAGAATTAAATTTGTCCACGTATTCGTCATCAGTGAGTCGACCACATTGTTTGAGTCGATTTTCTTCTCAAAATCAAAAAAATTACAGACATTTGGTCGAGATGTTATTGAGAAGAACGAGCGCTCAAAAATTTGTTGTCTATGAAAGTCTGCCATAATATAAATGTCACACTAATAGTAAGCCTAGAGATGCCTCCACGCATTGTTGACGCGTAGAATCTGTTTATGAACGCGAACAACATTCGGCGTTGCGAACTTGTGCCGTATCTTTATTCCGTATCAAGGCGGATATAGCTTTTTTTCATGGGGGGTAGTAATGATTCAAGATCGATAAATCAGGTTCAAAACTTAAAAAAAATTTAATCAGAAAAAATAGTAGTAAAGTAATATTAGTAAAAAAAAAAACAAACAAATTAAAATATGTGCACCACGTTGCGTAACTTTTTTTTAGGTTTTCGATATTCATGGGGGGCGTAAATGCGCCCTTGTTTCGTATTGGAATAATTGCTATAGACAATTCTGTCAGTTTGGCAATATCGTTCTGTTACTGTTTAGCTATTCGATGCGTCCTGTTTACTTTCGTTTCCATTGAACGTTCATAAACTGAATTATTTCACCGATATGGTGGTTATTGTTTCTTAAGAGTATTTCGGTAATTATAGCATAGCAAAAGTACGAAAATGTTGTATTTTATTCAGAAATTGTAAAAATTGAAATATAACCTATTGTTTACTTCACCCCAGTTCGGCAGTAAAATGCTTTCCATCTCACTCTAGAGCTTGGGTTATTTACAGTGCGATACTATTCATGCTTAGGGGGATTTTTTGTTTTACTTCTTACTCTGAGGGTATAACGTATAACTTACCTCCAGGATAGCCCATCGACGGATGTAGAGAATCCACTGGTATCCCGTGTAATCCGAGTCCAGGAACAGGATATGGCGCTGATTTCAAGTATGCCATACCTGCGGTGCTTCCACCGCAGGTACTTTCGGGAATCCACAATGACGCTCGCTCTCTGGGGTACATCTGGAAAAATGGGAATACCTTAATATTAGCCTTGATTTTTTTGTCCGATTATAATCAGGAGTAATTTATTGCTACTAACTAAATATAGGTAAATTAAGGGAACCAAGTGAATCAGTCAAAGATCTGGGCTTGATGCGAAAACAGACACTAAGTAAATATTTGGCGAGTTTCCATTCAGGAGTTTTCTTAATTCGGCAGAGCTTTCTGTTTGGTTGAACAATGAGTTCTTTAAATCACTTTCAACATTTTACTTCAAAAATGCATAATTTTCATAAGAAAGTCCTAGTTTTGTCCATTTTCATCCTGATTTTGAGTCAAATGGTGGAACTTCCCTATAACGAAAGCGCTAAATCCGCGAAAAAAAATCGTTATAAAGAAATTTCGTTATACAAAAAATTTGTTTCTATAGTCGGCAATGTCGCGGTCGACTTCACTGTTAAAGTTAAGTTTATCATCCAAACTTAAGCACTTGCTTTCAGACATTTTCTCACAACTTTGCACACTAGCGTAATGGTTAGATTGAAAACAAACAATCAGGAGTGTATTTTAAAACTGTTTCAGAAGGATCTTTAATAGACAAACTAATAAAATATATAGATGAGCCACTCGTATATTCCGCGACATCTGTCGGAGGAGGAGACTAATACACGAAAAAATTATTTTCAATTTGTAAGTAAGTATGTAAAATCATTATTATCAAAAAACCTTTGAATTGTCAACAGACACAAGGAGTGGTTTGACACGTTCTTTTTGAAATATAATAAATTTCGATATGCCTGCAAGAGTGAAGACGTGCTGTGTGTTATTGGATGTGAAAATCGAGATGCAAGAAGGTAATTATAAAATTTACATGTATATTCTGTTAACTATAAGAATTAAGATACTCGTAGTTTTCAAAAAAGTTTTTCATGTATTGAATAAGTTTAGTCGGTAAATACTCATATTTTGTATTATTGAATTCATTATTTTTAGTTTTGAGAATCTTTTCAATGCAATTATTAGTTTATTGATTAGATATTTATGAAATAAATCTGTATTTTCAATAGGTGATACCTATTTCAGTTAATAAATTTTCATTCTATCCAGAATTTGATTATTGATCCTCATTCTCGATTCCAAAAGAAAATCAGATGAAAGTTCGTTGCAGGTATTATTTTCATGAAAATAAATTTCCTCACTCATCGATAACTTGCACGAATCCATTGCTGATTTCCTTTGGAAATTGAATTTCAAAAAACTTTTTGCCTATGGGAGTACCTACCTATTCAAAATGTGCACTACAGAATTATTTTTCATGCAGCTTTACGATACAGATTCCTTTTCAATTGAGCTTTTTTCACGAATTAGTAATGTTGTACAAAAAAGATGGCGTTGAAGCTTGTTCTACTAGTGTCTCATCTATTCTCCGTTTAGTTAGTCTATGGGATCTTTCTGCCCGCCGTAATGATTTAGTTCAAGGTAGGGATTTATTACGTAAGTCAGGAAAAATTTCGGAAAAAACCTTCTTACTTCGTTATAGAGAGAATTTACTTTTCGTTAAGAGGGTGTTTTTAACATGGAAATTGGATTTAAGGTGCAATGTCTTGTACGAAATTCATTATACCGAGAAATTCATTATAGGGAAGTACCACTGTATTATCTCGAAAGCTTAGCTTCGCCCGATTTAGGAATAAACCTAGTCAAAAACGTTCTGACAGCTGCTTGAGATGAAGATTTCACTACTGTCGACTTGAAAAATTCATAAATTGAATGAATCTTGAACTTTCAAATCCATATATCCATAGGAGTTCGGTGCATTCAGTTAATATAAGACGTCCTTTCTCTTATACTGTTCCGGAACATCGTACAGTTAAATTTCAAAAAAGTTTCACCTATAGGTAATGCTGTGAAATTCTTGAACGGTTTGGAGGATGGTATTTTTGATCTGGGGTATGTTGAATTCAGGCGCCGTATGGGGGATGCTCTCTTTCTCGCACGGAATGTTCAGTAACACCATGGTGTTTCTTGTTGTGATTCTGTATATTTATTATAATTTATTTCTTTATTATGATTTTTTGAAGTATTTACAAATGTTCGTATAATTTTTTTGTGCTCTCTTTTATTTGTTTTTTTTACCTCAAAAATCATTAATGGACTCAATATGGTGGTTTTTATATGGCTTGCCCCTCATTTTCGATGCCGTTCTATGTTATAATGTTTCTTGTTTTGAAATAAATAGAAGACAACCAAACGGGGTTGAGTGTAAGAGTAGTCTTAAGACTAAACTCCGCCTCGGCTTGGTGTTTTTGTCTAACATCTTCAATTACATGTATATTTTTGTATACTTTTCTGAGATAGAAAAATAAAGGCGATTTATTATTATTATTATTATACTATCCTTATATTATTGATAGGTATAACCGACCCAATGCTTTGGAGTAAGGAGTGGTTAACATTCGGCATTTCATTTTACGAACTGTTTAAAACTCATTAATTATCAGACTGCAACTAATAAATAATAATTGTTTCTGTTGCAATTGGAAGAATGTGTTTTCAACAACACGTTGCTACAAGCCATGCAGCCCATGAAATGATTCAATTACCAACACAACATTTCTGATTTTTATTTAGTTCATTGAAGAATTATCATTATCAGTCCTACAAACCGTGAGGTTCTGAACGCTGTATCAACAAAATTAAGCCAAAGTTGAAGAAGAATGAATGAAAATGAAGAATGATGAAGAAAAACTTTGCTAAAAGAATTAGTAAATGTATCCAAGACAATTGACATGAAATTTTCTGTCCAAAATGCTCTGAATGAAGACCACAAAGGGTTGAGCTTCCATAATATCAAAAGAAAAAAACTGAAAAGAAGAAAATTGAAGGAGGCAGCTTTCATGTCTAACACTATAGAATACAGCCAAAAAAATAAGAAAAAGCCTTAGCAGGGACTTGAGATTGATACCAAATATTTATAAATTCACAAAATAAATTTCACACGAATCGGATATCATTTTATGGAAATATAAAGTTTCTTCTTTTCAATATTCCAATTGAATTTTCTATGGTTCTGTTCATACTGTGGCCACGAAATTTTGTACAAGGCTTATCATGAGCATCTTGCACCATTTCATTTCGATTGGTTACGTTTTGTCTGAGATATTGAGGAACAAAAATGTTGAATGGCATTATTTTATGGAACACCCGGTACGATTTGGCTGGTTAACGAACTTAACAGCAGCATTTGGAAACCGAACTGCCCCTGAAAATCTCAAGTCTCAATGACAATCCTCTCGAAAGTTATCGTGCTAACGGACGGCCTCACGGACAGAATTCAATTTGACCATGAATTTGTCATCAGGGAGTCGAACCCCATTTTCGCATCAAAATTAGAAAATTACAGACATTTGGGCGAAACGATATAGCACTCGTTTAAGTAGAACGAGCGCTCAAGAAAAATTAAATAAATTTTTGGCAACTGAATAAATCAAAAATAGATCAAAATCAACATTATCAAAGACTAACAGAAGTTGCTATTCTTAGAGTTGAGAGTCTAAAATGTTTTCCTGATGACGACTGGCGAATGCTGACCAAAACGTTGAACAGAAGAAGTTAGTATGATAGAAACAGCCCAAATAATATATAATTCTGAAGCTACGTTTTTTTCTTGCTGCAAATCTTCATTTCTAAACCTCTTTCTTGCTTGTTCCGAAGTTATTATGTCAGAACTTTTTGGGGTTGCTACTAGGAAGTTGCATAACAATCCTACAGAAAAGAACACTCTAAAAGTCGGCATTGCTGTATTCATAATATTCTATTTTGACTTGTGAGCATAATTTTGGGTCCAAAAAAGCATTAAGAATAATTCCGTATCAACAACAGAGGAGAGATAAGTGACAGATGTTTGACACTTATTTTTAAGAGGCGCCAGAACCACAACGGTCATATTTCTAGGATGAAAGATATCACCGAAACGAGACCCAAGATGCATCAGCGATCGAAAAAAGCTGGCCCCTCATTTCTGTTGAAAACACAAACTGAGACCAGCATTAGCCGTTTGAAAAGTATTACTATCAAATCTTTAATCTGGCAAGGAATGACACTTTCCTTTGTGCCAAGGATTATTTCTATATGACGCCTTAAGCTGTCGAAGAAACCTGACCCATGTACGGCAGATATTATGGGGTCCAAGTCCTAGCTTGTTGTCTTGTAATGGAACACCATAACACCAAAACCTTCGGTGACATTTTTTTTCTTGCGAGTCTAGTTTGGGTTATGAGAGGTGTGGATTTTTTGTGGGAATTATCTACGAGCAGACGAGAAAAATTAATTTGGAACGTTATCTTTAACGAACAGATTTGTATTTTATCGTTTTCGGTAGGTTGATTTGGGGTCTGACAGAGTAATCATCAGATTTTAATTCCATGGCAGTTCTTAACGACATCTTCTATCAGATTCCGGACACCGATATTAGTGACAGATCAAGCAGGGTTATCTAACTGCGAATGGAGGATAATATATGTATCTATGTATAGATAGTTTTCAGTATAGTCCGTTTACGAAAGTTTGAGCGCATAGTAGGCGTTTGTTTATTTATCTGAAGTTGGTAGTATTTGCTGTCATAATAACGTAAAATAAAGTCAACGTTGCTGAATGGCGAGCTTTCGAGTAATCAGAGAACTCTATGTTATATTGACAACATTGCGTATCAATCTGACAAGAAAATAAATAACATAACCTAAAATTTTAATATACACAGTGGAATATGCCCAATTGTCATGGCCAACCGACGGCTCAACCTTTCGTGAACGGACTATACATGATATTTCATTTTCATCACGTTGTCATAATTTTTCCCATGCATATAACATTTCGGAAAAATACAATGCAATTGGATAATTGATAAATACGATTCACGAACAGGATTACGAAATATTCTATCAATGGAAGTTGAAAAATAAAATTATTTCCATAGATGAGACCGTGTCATTGGCGTATTTTCAAGAATTGGTATATTATTAATTTTAGTTTTAATTTTGTTTATGTGTTTAATTTTTTTATTTCAGTCTGAAAAATTTGTCCTGCGTCATTGTGGACCGAATATTCTATTTTGAAATCAACACTGATTGTCAATGATAATATCAATATTTCCTAATCCTCCTGGCTAGTAGTGTTCTCAAAAATGAAATCTGTAGGGTATGTTCCGAAAAAATCTAAACTAAGAGTTTTTTGCACGCAGATTCTCTCATATTTTCGAATATGAGGTCAAATGTTATGATATCCATAAAATCACGAATAGCTTCAAAATAGAGCAAATTTAAGTTCGGAAATTTTAGACTTTTTCGTTATTATCATGTTAGCCATCATATTATGGCGGAGGATGAGCAGCTAGCACCAAAGTTGATATGTCATTCGAAAGTACACTATAATGAGGTATTTTTTACTGAAAATAAAACGTTGCATAATTATTGATATTTCATAGAAAAAACCATTGGAAAAATAGGACTAATTTTGTTAACTTCAGAATCGTGAAATTTATCTCTTTACAACGCCCGCAATAAGAGTTTTTCTACGCACAGTCTCTCTTATCTTGTAGAAAATTACTACACTTTTCGGATATGTGGTCAAATTTGGCGAGACTACAAGGAAAACTGAATAATGATCATTTCAGAGAAAAAACTTGAATATTTCGTGAAATCAAGAAATGTTAAATTGAAGAATAACCGTCAATATTTCGTGTTAGATGACATTTTTTGTTGCAAATCACTCGTATAATCTCCCCTTGAAGAACACTTTAAAAGTAGACACCCTGTATAGAATAATCCATTAGAAAAAAATGCGTGTCCGAACATTTAAGGGTAGGCATCCTTTTTTCTGAGGGTTATAACGGTTATATTATCACAGTAGTGAGAGTTGAATTAAACGTTTCAAGTGCATCAAATAGAAACAAGCATTTCTATTTCCTAGTTTTCACGATATTGTTAATATCGATTGGATATAAGATAATCATTCCGATTTGCCAGCTCAATTCTATCAGGGTTACAAAACAAAGCATATTATCTTCACGCAGAATTACAGAAAAAGGTAGATTGTTGATCGATAATCATTTGGTACTTGTTAGTTGTAACCAATAGAGTATTTATCTGGTGAGTTTTCTCAAGTTGTTTTCAGACATTTCGGCTTGTGCCGCAACAATCCTATTATCTTTCCTATACGAACAACTAACCCCCCTAAGAGCGCACCCCACAGCCCGATGAAAAATCTGCATGGGACTAATTCTCTTAATTACGGCCCCAATTAGCAGAGATGCACCAGTACAACAATCCTCTCGACCATTATCGGTAGATTCTCAATGCAATATTTTCACCCTCCTGCCTCCAGAGACTTTAGCAGGGGTAAACAGAGGGTCAGAATTAAGTTAGATAGGCACGATCGTCATGATAACGTTAATGATGCCTCATTGGCCAGCTTAAACGGTTGCAGACATCAAGGAGCGAGTCTTTGAAGTTTGTTTGGATCCGATTTTCGAAGCTGATTATTTAAAATTGATTTAGGCATAGGGTAGAGATCTGATAGCTGACGAGATAATGAATTGATTCGAATCATTTAGAGCGTAGCACGATTTAACAAAAGAATGATTCGTTGGTAAGATTAAGTACCTAATGGAAATGGATAATTGATAAATATAGATATACGAATACACATTAATAGAAAATTGTAGTTTGGCTCTATGAAATCAGACAATTTTGTTTTTTGGCGGATGATTCTATAAAGAAATGCAATTCATCTCATTATTAAGTAACAAGTATCATTACATGTCTTCGAAATATACGTCTTCTGTTGACCTCAGATTAAAATGTAACTGATTGAATGTTTCGGGAAGCTAAATGGACACAGAGTTTTTATCTTGCACATCACTCTTCTCTTTTTGACTGCACTGATTTGTCAATCAAAAATTATCTACTAGACTCCATTAACACTTCGCTCATTGAAACCTAGCTCTAGCTCGCAACTGGGTCGTGTATACTCCGTTCGAATATTATTGAGGAGAAAGTGAGCCTTTGTTTATTTATTTGAGGTTGGAAGTATTTACTGTCATAATATAAAATAGTCAACGGTGTTGAATGTACCCGGCTTCGTCCGACGAGGTTTGGAGTTTAGATCAGAGAACTCTGGTTAGCAGAAAACAAATTGGGTTTATACTATTGTTTATAATTTAAATGCTTATAAAATATTCTGCAGCAGCAAGAATTCTGAAAAAGGCCGAAGATCATTTCATCGATAGGATATTACTAAATAAATATTTACACATTATCAACAATCATAATAATTACTGATTTTCTAGAAGATTTCTTGAAGATGTGGATAGAAATCACTTCAAGCATACACCATATATTACTTCAGATATATCTTGATTCGTTCTGAGTATACAATGTTTTTGTTACTTATAAAAAGATCTTCTTCTTCATTTGAGTCTATTCTGTTCATTCGCACTTCTATTGATTTAGACTAATGAAAATGATAATTCTCGAATACATTGCAATACCATTAGTTTCCATTGTTCAAAAAATGTAATCTGAATTGCGTTATCAATTTGTCAATTTTCAGACGTAAATGACATTGAGAGAAATCCGTGATTTATGTAACTTTTTCGTGATACTGACAATTGACAACATTGCGTATCAATCGTACAAGAAAATAAACAACATAACCTAAAATTTCAATATACATCAGTGGAATATGCTAAGTGTTTATGGACTACTTTGAGCTCAATAATATCCGAACGGAGTATTAATATAGAATTAACAAGGATCAGCTTGTCAAATGAGGGTAATTACTTTCTAACCCTATTGAATATTTCGAACAAACCTTAGTAAAAAGATTGCTATTCACTTCAAAAAATAGTTGCTTAGAACCGAGCTTATAACTCAGCGGATAAGCTATAAGCTATCAATCGATTGAATTGTCTTCACTACTTCAAAGTTTGTGCCAGTCAACAATTGTCTATGTCAAAAAACTTTCAACTATGGATTAGACATATTCGCATCCAAGACCACTTATATGAAATAATATCATTGAATCATTAAATAAACAAGAATATCTATTAAAAATCAGTCGCTAGGAATGTAAAATTTTGTTTTTCGGCAACCGTCCGGGATGTTCGCACCTTCCGGAAGATCATTATTAATATCAAACATAGAACCAAGAGATATTATCAAGAATCTGCTCACTAAGGTAATATTCCAAAGTATAGTATTTTCGATGTATATGTATAGTTGAACAATTAATTTTTACAGTCATGTTTGAATCTGTTTAAATCTATGGGAGATGATTACCCAGCATCTATTATGTGTCCATAGACAGAGCAGGTTTTTTTTCGAATATCAAAGGAATTGCGTAACGTTTGAATGTGACTGCAATTTATGGTACAGATGTGAAAATTATATTACATTTTACCCTCCAGTGATTTTTCTACTTCAGTTATTATGATGTTTATGCAATTTCAAGATGACAAATCAGACATCAGACGAGAATATTTGGTTCGATGAAAAGAAGCTTTCGATATAAATATTTCAGCTCATTCTCCAAACAAATTCGAACTTACAAGCACTTATACAGAGGTTTTTACTGAGTTTATTTATCTGAGATTTTGATTAGAAATGTATGATAACCGGTTAACATATTTCCTTCTGATCATACTCTGAAGCACACGTGAATGTTGACCTATAAATAATTTTATTTTTCTAATTGGTAAAATTGGTTTACAACATGTAGGGAAACATGTATTCAGGAATTGTCCAAACAAGTGAATCTATTGAAAATAAATGATTAAGTTAGGACGGGAAAAGAATTAGTTGAAAATTAATATCAACAATACCTAGATTAAAATGGAAAGATTCGGCTTATCTAAAATGGTTTCTTAATAGCGTTATTCAATGATCTCTAGTTTCGGCAATGTTATAATATTCATTCACAGAAATGCCATGAAAGTACAGAAGTTACTTGCAGAATATCCTCATAAAAAAAACAATCTATAGAAAATGGAATTAATTCCCAATATCCAAAATTTTTCAATATCAAACTTAAACCTCAAAAATCAATATCGCTCTATTGATCCAATCAAACCAGGAATGCGGAAGATTAATAAGGAGATTCATTCAGTAATATTGTCACTGACAAAAGGGATGTTTGTAGTGCCGCCCAAAGCTTCTACTGCCATTCCAAAATATAATGAACCTTTGAAACCGTCGGCACCATACCGTCTGGGATTTCCTCGGTTCTTTTGTTACCAAGGAAGTACCAAGGGGCTCGTTAAAAAGTGATTATGGAGCATTGTGCGGCAATGGCAAATATCTGATGCGGACTGTAGGTACTTGGATACCTCAAACTAACTTATTCGAAAATGTGAAGATGGTCGGCAACGGTTATTTAATATTTCTATTTCACTTCTGATTGACTGTACCTAAGGGTATATTCCGTAAATCAACCGATACAACCAGACCGGTCGATAATATTTTGACAGCGGTCATCTCCTAGTTGCTGTGTGACTATTTAGGTTAGGTTCAACTTCAAAATAATTTTATTCATTAAGAATTTAGTCCACTGGAACTGGAAGATGAAAATGGTAATCAACAGAAGAAGGAATCATTTGGATAGGCAAAAAAGAAATGTTCTCGTTCAATCAGATATTGTTCTCACCAAAACAATTTAAAAATAGAGTACATACCTACAAATAATTTTTTGTAAAGAGAAAAAATGAATTTATAAAATATTTCAATACAACATATTTACAACGAACAAATAGTTCAAAATAAATCGGACAAAATGTCAAAAACCTTAAATTAATGAAACGAAACAATCAGAGAATAAATCAACACGACAAAAAATGAAAAAAAATTTTTTTTTATTAATTCAGCAACACAAATCACAGCACAGAAACAGAACATGAAATATCACAGCTAGCACAACGATTTAAGTTTTAAGTTAGGCTCACAATTGAATAATGGGCATTTCTAGTGTTTTCCAGAAAAAATCGCGAAAATCATGGACCCTCAGATAATCACAGCGAATTAAAACGTCATTGATTGCATTAATACATATTAATTGAATTAACAAATTATACGGGGAGATCTAAATAACGGAATAAGGGTGGAGTATCAAGGACTCCTGAATTAAGTTATAAAAACATATCGTATTGATTTGGGGGTATTTTCAGTGATTTCTAGAAAAATCACGATGTAAATGCACAGTTCCGTGGAGTGATCACGACTCGGCTTGTTTCTAAAATCTATCGGCACATAGGACTTAAGTATGTGTAATGAACAAATAGAAGTTCATTTCAGGTTAATATTGTATTAAATTGTTTATTGAAAACAAATTATAAAATAAAACTTCATTCTGTGAACTGATTGTGATAATTTCTCAGTCTTAAATAACATAACAGTTTCAGCTATTCGGCAGAATGCTTCAGCTAAAAGAAAGAAAATGTTTCATTCAGAAGAAGTATTTTATCTTTTGTTATCCTATTTTTCACTGCATTCACAAAATTTGTGACTTCAACCCACTTGCTATTCACCTCCGGTATTCCTAATGGGTACGTTTTTCCTGTCACTATAACTCTATTATATTCAAGGAAGTTTTTTTGTTGATTTTCCTTTTTCGCAACATTTTTGAAATTCTTATCCAAAGTGTTTGAAATGTCATAAAAAACTCAAAATAGTAGTTCAAATATCATATATTACAGTGTTGCCAGCTAGTGGATTGCCGATTCTCGAAGCAATATTGCTAAGGCGAAATTCATATAACCAACATTGCTATAACATTCGAAACAGAATACGCAATACCGTAGTCATATTGCTATGAATTGGCAGATACCAATATTGCTTGTATAACAAGATTCATACCAATATTCGAATAGAATCGCACCGCGCTGAGCAGGGACTGAATTAAACCAGCGCATTCGCCATTTTGCAACCATTAGGATATTTGGTTTTTGTTAAGAAAAGAAGAATTTCCACGATAACCCTCCGTTTAAGAGGAATTATACAAGATGATCACGGTAATACATTTCACGATAATATTTTGCGTGATCAGTTCTATATTATATTAGGTATAAACCAAATTAGGAAACTACCACATATTTTAACAATGAACTTCCTTTCTGATTTTAGAGAAAATAGAATTGAGAGAGACTATTATCATCAATGAAAAACCCGAATCGAAAAATAAGGAAAATACATTGAAGACAATTTGAAACATGCCCACATAATAAACACAGAGTAATACAAATTTTTTGAAAGATGAAAACAATTGGATCTATATAGATATGAGCAGCATTGAAAATACGAGGTACCTTATACAGTGCAACCTTAATATAACGAACCTCAATATAACGACTTCCTCGATTTAACGAATTTTTCATAATCCCCTTGAATCGCCCATAAGAGTCAATGTAAAACAACCTCTACATTGCGAAAATTTTTTACGAACAACCTCTTTATAACGAATTTTCAACTACCAAAAATAGTGTGAATACCTCTACTTAACGAATTTCGTCAACTCAAAACCTCTATATAACGTTTTCACCAATAACCAGGTATGTATGTGATTCAGCCGCGACAGGTTTCGACGCGCGTATTACGTAAAATACGAAGTTAGTTGATGGAAAGTAATCAGTGTTGCTCCTCACTTTTTTTCAATGGCTCAGAAACGTAAAAGGCGTTCCTTATCTCCTTGACTAAGTTCTGCACCCTTGTTTAAACATATATTTGGTTATTGGGTATAGGTGACCGAAATTCAGTGATTTACTCTTATTTTTATTCATCAATGACAACGTTTCGGCTATTGGTTTTAGCCATTCTCAAGTCTAAAAAGAAATTACTTTACTTTAGATATTACAATAAAAATATACAGTTTTACGTATTCTTTAGGGACACAAAAACAATATCACAAACAACAAAACACAAGACACGAATCTAGAGAACTCCCTCACCACTATGAAAATAAGTATTTCTACAACAGAGCAAGCACCATCGTTATTTCTATATGTATTCATGATCTCTGAGATGTGAGGACATTATATGTAATTATATTCTGGTAAATCTCCACGTCAAACAAAATTCTCACAAAATTGCTGGTAATATATTCGATGAAAAACGTGTGTTTTCGATGTGAGATGTCAGATCAACAACAAATCGTCATCTATCCCCCCTCAGTTTTTAATCTGCAATCATAACTGGTTCTTGTATGTTGGGTTGTCTACTTCGTCTATTTTCATTTTTGATCAAATTGAAATAAATTGAACTGAAATTCGCACAGTCTGTTATTCTATTCATTGAATCTATTCTCGTTTTATAAAATTTTTTTCTGCTATTTCTCTTTTGTTCTTTATTTTTTCTTTATATAGAATGCTAGTTTCTTCAAAATCCATATCGTGGCCTAGTTTTAAAACATGTTCGGCTAAAGCCGTACTTTCTGCTTTATTCGTTCTAATTGTACTTTATGTGCGGAAATTCTGTTTTTCAACTTTTGCTTTGTCGTTCCAATGTATTTAAGATCACAGGTTTTACAGGGAATTGAATAAACTAGATTTGACTGATCCCATTTTTCCGTTTTGTCCTTAATCTTTGTGTAAATAGTATTCAGCTTGTTTTCATTTTTAAAAACTACTGTATAGCCATATTTTTTCATGATGTTCCTAATTTTTCTCCAGCACCTTTATGTATGGCAGTACTAACATTTTTGCCAAATCTATTTCTTTTTTTTCTGTCGGTGTTGTAATGAAGGAAAATGCGATTTTTCACTATTTTTTCTATTAGTTTCTTAGGGAAGCCATTTTCAAGTAGTACTCGCTTTACCAAGGCCAATTTTTCTTCTATGTATAGGAGAAGTAAGTTTTATTGCTCTATCACTGAGTCCTATAGCCACTGTTTCCTTTTGTTTCTTGGGGTGACATGAAGAATAATGAAGGTACCTTCGGGACCAAGTGGGCTTTTGGTACCAACTTGTTGATATGCTTCCATTGTTTTCTTTTCAACAAAACATCCAAAAATGCTATTGCTCCATTGTTTTCTTTTTCAATTGTGAACTTTATGTTCGTATGAAAACCGTTGAAGAATTCTAAAATTCGTTTTCCTTTCCCTCTTGTACCGACAAGACAATGTCATCCATATATTTTTATAGAAACCAAGATCTATCATCAACAACTTTCTTATTTCTCCCTCAACATATTCCATCACTAAGTTAGCTATAGACGTTGCTATTGGGTTACCCATAGCAATTCCATCCTTGTGTTTGTACCATTTTCCTTTATATGAGAAGTAAGTATTTTCAAGGCAAAATTTCACCCCAGCCAAGAACTCGTCTTTGTTAAGAGATGTATGATTTTAATTTCTTCCCATTTGTATGATACTACAAAAACAGCCAAATCCACTGGAATGTTTGTGTAAAGTGATACCACATCTAAGGACATGAGAACATGGTCAGTAGGTATTTTTATTTTTCTTATATACTCAACAAACCCCCAAGAATCCCTGACGTGGGAGTCCGTTTTCCGACTATGTTTTGCAGAATGTTATTTAGAAAACACCCCATGTTATAAGATGGGGATGTCATGCTACTTACAATGGGCCTCAGTGGTCTCCCCTCCTTATGGATCTTTGGAAGTCCATATATTTTAGGGCAAACAGATGTGTAGCTCATTAATTTACCATATTCTAGTGGTGTTATAAAATTTTTTGATTTCCATTACAACACCGAACAGAAAACAAAAAAAGAATAGATTTGGCAAAAATGTTAGTACTGCCATACATAAAGGGTGCTGGAGAAAAAATTAGGAACATCATGAAAAAATATGGCTATACAGTAGTTTTTAAAATGAAAACAAGCTGAATACTATTTACACAAAGATTAAGGACAAAACGGAAAAATGGGATCAGTCAAATCTAGTTATTCAATTCCTGTAAAACCTGTGATCTTAAATACATTGGAACGACAAAGCAAAAGTTGAAAAACAGAATTTCCGCACATAAAGTACAATTAGAACGAATAAAGCAGAAAGTACGGCTTTAGCCGAACATGTTTAAAACTAGGCCACGATATGGATTTTGAAGAAACTAGCATTCTATATAAAGAAAAAATAAAGAACAAAAGAGAAATAGCAGAAAAAATTTTTATAAAACGAGAAATAGATTCAATGAATAGAATAACAGACTGTGCGAATTTCAGTTCAATTTATTTCAATTGATCAAAAATGAAAATAGACGAAGTAGACAACCCAACATACAAGAACCAGTTATGATTGCAGATAAAAACTGAGGGGGGATAGATGACGATTTGTTGTTGATCTGACATCTCACATCGAAAACACACGTTTTTCATCGAATATATTACCAGCAATTTGTGAGAATTTTGTTTGACGTGGAGATTTACCAAGAATATAATTACATATAATGTCCTCACATCTCAGAGATCATGAATACATATAGAAATAACGATGGTGCTTGCTCTGTTGCAGAGAAATACTTATTTTCATAGTGGTGAGGGAGTTCTCTAGATTCGTGTCTTGTGTTTTGTTGTTTGTGATATTGTTTTTGTGTCCCTAAAGAATACGTAAAACTGTATAATTTTTATTGTAATATCTAAAGTAAAGTAATTTCTTTTTAGACTTGAGAATGGCTAAAACCAATAGCCGAAACGTTGTCATTGATGAATAAAAATAAAGAGAGTAAATCACTGAATTTCGGTCACCTGTACCCAATAACCAAATATATGGCGTTCCTTATCTGTCGCAGAAAAGCGAAGCATCATTAATTATGTAGACAAAAATCCTTCTACAAAAAAATTAGACATAGCTAATAAGTTCGGGATTCCCGCAAGTTCATTGGCTACAATTTTAAAATCTAAAGATAAGTTTTCCGACGAAATTGGTTTGCCTTCAAACATCAGAAGATTGAAACCGTGGGAAACAAACTACAATTTATGACTTTTTTTCCAATCAAGATGAATAAAATTAGATTTAGGCTTTTATACCAATTTGTTGATTTTTCACCTCTTTTTATTTTGTTCTGTGAATTTTTGAAAAGAAAAAAACCTACCTACTCACTTTATTGTTTTGAAAAAGAAAATATAAAATAAATGAGTAATTGATAAAAATGAGTTTTCATTTTTATGAGCAAAATTAGTTCGCTATAACAAGATGAGTACGTAATGTCGAGGTGAATAAAACCTCGGTATAACAAATTTTGGACCAACCTCACATCAATATAACAAACCTCAGTTTTACGAATTACTTGATATAACGAATATTTACTGGTTCCCTTCCGATTTGTTATATCGAGGTTCCACTGTATCTAACTTATGAAGAACCGATGTGAATACGAAAGAGCCTAACATTGAAGAAACTGAGATACTATTTTGTATCGAGAAAGATTACTGCAATTAAAATGGAAAAAAAGGAGATTGAAGCACAGAGACAGAGATTTGTGTGAAATAAACAAACAAATGTAAGTATCAAACTCATACTCTGCTCAGATAGTTAAACGTTTCAAGAATTGCCGTCCACACTGGTTGGACTCAAAAAGTTTAATCAGATGTTTTCTGATACATCAGTTTTTTCGTACATTCTTCGAAGCCTGAGTTCTCCGCTCAAACCCTACTATTTTGTATTTTTAAACATGACTAAATTCACTATGTCCGTAATTCCAAACATTGCACGTTAATATCTGTTTTCCATATAGAGAAATTTCCGAAAAAAAGAAAACTGAATTGATAACAACTTTTCAGTATCTTCAGCACTGTGCCGTCGGAACTTGATCTTGGGCCATATTATTTACAAATGTATTCCATCAGCAATTAACGAAACTTGAGCTTAGATTATTGCTACTAAAGATAATTTTAACGATTTTGTAACCAATACAATCAATGTGTAACAATTAATTGAAATTATCTCGTCGCAATGTATGAATCATCAATTGTTCTCGCGAGTCTTCAGAATAACTGGATATAATTTCGCTCTAATGAAATATGATTTGCGAAATTCAAAGGGGAATTTAATTTCACCCCATGATTGAAACATTGAGAGTTACTTAAACCTTTTTGAATAATAATTTTTTAGAATTCTAAATCTCTGGTTGAAGTAAGTATTCCCAATATAATCCCAAAATTTTGATTAGAAAAAGCAAGAGCAATATTATCTACATACAGATAGTTTGAATAATATGAAGGTACTTATATTAAATTAAATAGAAGAGGAGATAAATCTGTTTGAGTCCATTATTCAACGTTTTGAAGAATTAACTAACATCAACAAAAACTCTAAATCTCATATCATTAGACATATAGTTTTTTCCCGTATCGTGAGCTGCTGATATACCTACTGATGCAGTTATTTTCCAACTCATTCAATTTGAGCAGAATAATTTCTATTTTTTCTAGTGCTCTCTGACAATTTTGCAGAAAATTTTGAACACATGAATATTGCGTTCTGCTCCTAAATAATTCTTTTTAAATAGACAAAGTCATGAAATTATCAGTAATTCACACAGAATTACTGAATTTTAATCGACCGAGACTTCAAAACTACTAAACCGATTTGCCTTGTCAAACTCAACCAAGGCATTCGGTTCCTGAATTTATCCTCAGAAAGGCCCTAACTTCGAAAATTACAGACATTTTGGCATTTTTGAAAGGAGGATATGGTTGTATTTCTGATTAACCTCCTATAACAATTTCTATTTTATTAATTGTACCAATTCTATCTCCTAGTTACGTACTAAGTTTGAATTAGGAGTGAGTGAGGTCCAGACGCTGTTGTGTTTATTTGTTTATATGGTGAAAGGCAGAGACCCTCAATCATTCCTAACCGAACAAAGATACATCAATATAACTTATCACGTATCCAACGGGTAATCACCCCACGCTCCAGGTGCATAGGCACCAGTCCAGCTCAAAAATTGGTTACCCGTTTGTTTCTATAAGCCCACCACCCTTATCATAACAATTGCGCGTATCGCAGAGGATTTCAGTTTGGTCAAAGGGGGCGAATATGCAAGTGTTGAAGGGTGTGTGTTATCAGCCCCAGAGCAACTTGAATGGAGGTGGTGCTGATGGAGAGACTAAGAGCCAGTTCAAACATGCACACGTGCGTAGGTTTCAGTTGGATAATGGGCATGACGACCGAATGAATATCACCTTAATCTTCGATTTTATGCAGTTGATTGGTTACCTAATGAGTTGTGGCGGGATATGAGTAGTTTGTAGTTTTAGTGAATGAGGTAGGCATAAAGGACAAGTATTTAGCAATTAAAAGTAGATTTACGCTAATAAGCAACTACCAGTTCAACTTTCCCGTTTTACATGAGGTCTGTTAGGGAAGACAATCAATAACTTTCAATCAAGTAACATCTGAAAAGGGAGTTAATATTTGTTTTTATAACTTAAGTGTTTTTGTACCAACAAAATGGTGTATTCGGGAAAACATCTCGATCTTTTTCGATAATCTTGTTTGCTTGCGTTTGTGGTTATGGATACTCAAGTACGGAAATGAATAAAGTCTTACATCGATTATTCGAATCATCAATCGAAAAAAGCGAGTAATCAAGATTTGTAGGTTTTTTCGTATGGTCAAAATTAGCGAACATGCAAGTGTTGAAGGATGTGTTATCAGCCCCAGATCAACTTGAATGGAGGTGCTGGTGGAGAGACTAAGAGCCAGGATATGCGTAGTTTGTAGTTTCAGAGAATTAGATTGGCATAAAAGACGAGTATCGAGTGACCAAAAGAACTAATCAGAAACTACTCATCAATTCAACTTCCCGCTTTACATAAGGTGTATTCGGAAAGATAGTCAGTACTTTTCAATCAAGTAACAACTGAAGAGATAGTCAATATTTAATTTTATTACATAATTATTGTACTTGTACAAGCTGAATAGGGTAGTCGAAAATATGTTGAGTTTTTTGATGATATTGTTTACTTGAGTTTATGGTTGTCGATATTCAAGTACTGAAGTGAATAAAGTAGAATTTCGATTATTCGAATCATCAATCGAAAAAAGGAGTAATTAGATTTTGGAGGATTTAGTTTGGTCAAAAAAGGAAAATATGCAAGAGTTGAAGGGTGTGCGCTATCAGCCCTAAAACAATTTGAATGGAGGTGGTGCTGATGGAGAGACTAAGAGCCAGTTCAAACATGCACACGTGCATAGGTTTTAGTAGGATAAGGGCATGACGACCAATAGATATCACCATAATCTTCGATTCTACGAGTTGATTGGGTACCTAATGATTTTCGTGGCTGGATATGCGAAGTTTGTAGTTTTAGTGAATGAGATTGGCATAAAAGACGAGCATCGAGTGACCAATTAAGAACTAATTAGAAAATACTTATCAGTTCAACTTCCCGCTTTACATAAAGTGCATTCGGAAAGATAGTCAGAACTTTTCAATCAAGTAACAACTGAAAAATAGTCAATATTTAATTTTATTACATAAAGGTACGTGTACAAGCTGAATATCGGCCGAGAAAATATTTTGAGTTTTTTGATGATCTTGTTTGCTTGAGTTCATGGTTGTCGATATTCAAGGACTGAAGTCGAAGTGAATAAAGTTGAATTTCTATTATTCGAATCATCAATCGAAAAATAGGAGTAATTAGATTTTGGAGGATTTAGTTTGGTCAAAAAAGGAAAATATGCAAGAGTTGAAGGGTGTATGCTATCAGCCCTAAAACAACTTGAATGGAGGTGGTGCTGATGGAGAGACTAAGAGCCAGTTCAAACATGCACACGTGCATAGGTTTTAGTAGGATAATGGGCATGACGACCCAATAGATATCACCATAATCTTCGATTCTACGCAGTTGATTGGGTACCTAATGAGTTTCGTGGCTGGATATGCGAAGTTTGTAGTTTTAGTGAATGAGATTGGCATAAAAGACGAGCATCGAGTGACCAATTAAGAACTAATTAGAAACTACTTATCAGTTCAACTTCTCGCTTTACATAAGGTGTATTCGAAAAGATAGTCGGAACTTTTCAATCAAGTAACAACTGAAAAGATAGTCAATATTTAATTTTATTTACATAATTGGACTTGTACTAGCTGAATAGGGTAGCCGAGAAAATATGTTGAGTTTTTGGATGATCTTGTTTGCTTGAATTCATGGTTGTCGATATTCAAGTACTGAAGTGAATAAAGTCGAATAACGATTATTCAAATCATCAATCGAACATAGGAGTAATTATAATCCGTTCACGAAAGTTTGAGCTCATAGTAGGCGTTTGTTTATTTATCAGTTGGCAGTCTTTGCTTATTATAACGTAAAATAAAGTCAACGTTGCCGAATGTACTCCGCCTCGTCTGTCGAGCTTGCGAGTTTCCAGAGAACTCTATGCAATATTGACAACATAACCTAAAATTTTAATATACACAGTGGAATATGCCAAATTTCCATGGCCAACCGACGGCTCAAACTTTCGTGTACGGATTTTGGAGGATTTTAATTTGGTCAAAAGAGGCAAATATGAAAGAGTTGAAGGGTGTGTGCTAGCAGCCCCAGAGCAACTTGACTGGAGGTGGTGCTGATGGAGAGGCTAAGAGTCAATTCAAACATGCACACTGCGTAGGTTTTAGTTGGATAATGGGCATGACGACCCAATGGATATCTCCGTAATCTTCGATTTAATGCAGTTGATTGGTTACCTAATCTGTTGTGTGGCAGGATATGCGTAATTTGTAGTTTTAGTGAATGAGATTGGCATAAAGACGGGTATCGAGTGACCAATTAAGAACTAATCAGAAAATACCTATACCAGTTCAACTTTCCGTTTTACATAAGTTGTATTCGGAAAGAAAGTCAGAACTTTTAAACCAAGGAACAACTAAAAACATAGTTAATATTCAATTTAATACATAATTGTACTTTTGTAAGCTGAATGGGGTAGTTGAAAAAATATGTTGATTTTTTTGATGATTTGTTTGCTTGAGTTAGTTCATGGTTGTCGATATTCAAGTACTGAAGTGATTAAAGTAGAATCTCGGATTATTCGAATCATCAATCGAAAAAAAAGAGTAATTAGAATTTGGAGGATTTTAGTTGGTCAAAAGGGGCAATATGCAAGTTTTAAAGGGTGTGTGTTATCAGCCCTAGAGCAACTTGAATGGAGGTGGTGCTGATGGAGAGACTAAGAGCCAGTTCAAACATGCACACGTGCGTAGGTTTTAGTTGGATAATGGGCATGACAACCCAATGGATATCACCTTAATCTTCGATTTTATGCTGTTGATTGGGTACCAAACGAGTTGTGTGGCAGGATATGCGTAGTTTGTAGTTTTAGTAAATGAGATTGGCATATAAGACGAGTATCGAGTGAACAATTAAGAACTAATCAGAAAATACCTACCAGTTCAACTTTCCGTTTTACATGAGGTGTATTCGGAAAGACAGTAAGAACTCTCAATCAGTAACAACTAAAAAGAGAGTTGATATTTACATTTATCATATAGTTGTACTTGTACTAGCTGACTGGGGTAGTCGAAAAAATATGTTGATTTTTTTGGTGATCTTGTTTGATTGAGTTCATGGTTGTCGATATTCAAGTACTGAAGTGATCAAAGTAGAATTTCGATTAATCGAATCATCAATCGAAAAAAAGGAGTAATTAGATTTTGGAGGATTTTAGTTTGGTCAAAAGGGGAAAATATGCAAGAGTTGAAGGTGTGTACTATCAGCCCTAGATCAACTTGAACGGAGGTGGTGGTGATGGAGAGACTAAGAGCCAGTTCAAACATGCACACGTGCATAGATTTTAGTAGGATAATAGGCATGACGACCCAATTGATATCAACATAATCTTCGATTTTATGCAGTTGATTTGGTACCTAATGAGTTGTGTGGCATAATATGCGTAGTTTGTAGTTTTAGTGAATGAGATTGGCATATAAGACGAGTATCGAGTGAACAATTAAGAACTAATCAGAAAATACCTACCAGTTCAACTTTCAACTTTCCGTTTTACATGAGGTGTATTCGGAAAGACAGTAAGAACTCTCAATCAAGTAACAACTAAAAAGAGAGTTGATATTTAATTTTATTACATAATTGTACTTGCACTAGCTGAATAGGGTAGTCGAAAAAATATGTTGATTTTTTTGATGATCTTGTTTGCTTGAGTTCATGGTTGTCGATAGTAGAATTTCGATTATTCGAATAATCAATCAAAAAAAAGGAGTAATTAGATTTTGGAGGATTTTAGTTTGGTCAAAAAGGGAAATATGCAAGAGTTGAAGGGTGTGTGCTATCAGCCCCAGAGCAACTTGAATGGAGGTGGTACTGATGGAGATACTAAGAGCCAGTTCAAACATGCACACGTGCATAGGTTTGAGTAGGATAATGGGCATGACGACCCAATAGATATCACCATAATCTTCGTTTTTGTAGTTTAAGTGAATGAGATTGGCATAAAGACAGGTATCGAGTGACCAATTAAGAACTAATCATAAAATACCTACGAGTTCAACTTTCCGTTGTATTCGGATTTCGGAGAGAAAGTCAGAACTTTTAAACCAAGGAACAACTAAAAACATATTTAATTTTCAATTTCATTACATAAATGTACTTGTGTCAGCTGAATGTGGTAGTCAAAAAAATATGTTGATTTTTTTGATGATCTTGTTTGCTTGAGTTCATGGTTGTCGATATTCAAGTACGGAAGTGAATAAAGTCGAATTTCGACTATTCGAAAAAAATCGAATCCGAAAAAAACCAGTAATTAAGATTTGTAGGATTTTAGTTTGGTCAATTCGATTATTCGAATCATTAATCGAAAAAAAACGAGTAATCAAGATTTGTATAGGATTTTAGATTGGCCAAAGGAGGCGAATATGCAAGTTTTGAAGGGTGTGTGTTATCAGCCCTAGAGCAACTTGAATGGAGGTGGTGCTGATGAAGAGACTAAGAGCCAGTTCAAACATGCACACGTGCGTAGGTTTTAGTTGGATAATGGGCAAGACGACCGAATGGATATCACTTTAATCTTCGATTTTATGCTGTTGATTGGGTACCAAATGAGTTGTGGCGGGATATGCGAAGTTTGTAGTTTCAGTGAATGAGATTGGCATAAAGGACGAGTAGATATCGAGTGATCAATTAAAATTAGATTTACGTTGGCTTATTAGCAACTACCAGTTTAACTTCTCGTTTTATATAAGGTGTGTTCGGAAAGATATTCAACAATTTTCAATCAAGTAACATTTAAACGAAGATAATTACTTCAAAATGGGGAATTGGAGAAAATATGTATCTTGATTTGTTAGATAAAAGTAAAACTGGAGAGCTGAATTTGATGGCATAGGTCATATATGGCCTTTGCTTAACTATGAAATGAGTAGTCGGAAATCACTGGGATTTCCTCAGAGAACTGATAATTCTATTTCGTTCGAGGTATCGAAATATTCGAGTTATAGAAGTTCGACTATACTTCTTTTTATTGTTCATCATTTCGTTATTATTCTTAGATCTAAGCATTTGAAAGAATATTCAATTGATTGAAATCATATAGCTTTGAGAAGCACAGTATTATTATTATAACTTCTCTGAGCTATTGAGAATCGCCTATTATGCTAAGTATAGCACAGAAAATGAAAAACAAGTATTCGTTCATAAAGAATTAGCGTATTGTAGCGTATTGAAATTAGATATAAAATAAAGAAATTAAAACTCTATTTTAACTAAATCAATGAAAAAAGTTGCCTTGCAGTTAAGTAACCCCTAGTATTTTAGGAATGAAATTATGATTTTTAATCATCAAATCGTGAAAATAATAAATGACCATTGAGAAGAAAAACTCGTGAACTTACCCAGCAGTAAGGCTGTTTGGCCACATTTAAATCTGAAACAAAAAAATAAATATATTAAATGAATATTTGCATTTTTATGAATCGGTATATATTTTTATAGAAGATTGTAAATGAAACACATGATCTCTTCTTGATTCTACTTTCCATTTCAAATTTTCTGTATTTTTGTAGGTCTCTTTATGTGGTAATATTATCAGCAACACTCAACGAATCACCTCTGTTTCGTTTTTCGAATTTCCTGAATACAAATTTTGATACATTACCCCTATAAAAGCCCTAATGAGAAGTCGAAAACTTGTGCCACGCACAACAGGCCCTAAGGGCCTGTTTCACCATTTGCTGATGAGTTACTGACAGCTATCTAGATGATTTCATTGAAATGAATATACATATCTCTATTCATTTAAGTTGAGTTGAAGCCTTTTACATTTTTCAATGTGGCAAATATCCTTTCCGGTTTGTGAAATATATGATATTCTATATTAAATTTCAAGAAAAGCCCTGAGGAGAAACTTTTGAATGCTCGTTCTTTGGTGGAGCAATAAGACTAATGCCTCAAATTTTATATGAGATTTTAGATTGATACTAAATATATAAATGCAGAATCTCAACACAATCGAATTATGTTCTAGAAATCATTCATAAAATGAAATACATATTAAAAATAAATATTTTAATAAATTAAATTCTTTGGTTCTGATGATGCGATCCTCTTGAAATTTTGCACGAATATTCAGTATAGCTATCAGTCTTGATTCACGAAATAAACTTCATTTGAGTCGGATGTCCTGTTACGGAAATATAGAGATTCTTCTTTTCAATATTCCAATTTAATTTTCTATGGTTCTGTTGACACTATGGCCATCAAGTCTCTAGGACAATCCTTTCGAAAGTTATTGTGCTAACCTAGGCCAGACGGCCCCACGGACAGAATTGAAATTGACCTCGAATTCGTCATCAGGAGTAGAAGCTTATCGTTTTCGGCTCAAACTTCGAAAATTACAGACATTTGGTCAAAACGATAAGCACACGTTTAAGGAGAACGAGCGTTTATAAACCTTAAAGTATTTCGATGTAATAAATGAATGAATTAATTCGTTGTTATGAATTTATAACGACGATATCTGTCAGATAACCATCAGTAAGTAACGTATCAGTAAGTGGTGACACAGGCGTTAGACGAAACTCATTGTAATAAGTTTCTGTATATGATCTATTCTAGAAAAAAGTGTCAACCCGGAATTTTCAGGAAAGGTGCAAAATATCGAGCCACCATATTCTTTCCGCCTGCTGGATGAGATTGCCCAGGATAAAAATAAAATAGCCTCATCTAATAATAAGAGTTTTAATTTTTTGACAGAACCCAAATTCTACAAAAAAAAAACAAAACAAGTGGGTGTTCCTAATAAGTGGCAATACGAATTCGGGTACATTTGGAATTCAGACATATCATAGCCAGGTATAGTCCGTTCACGAAGTTTGAGTACATAGTAGGCGTTTCTTTATTTTTCTGAAGTTGGCAGTATTTGCTGTCATAACGTAAAATAAAGTCAACGTTGCCGAATGTACCCGGCCTCGTCCGATGAGCTTGTGAGTTGTCAGACAAATCTATGCCATATTGACAACATTGCGTATCGATCTGACAAGAAAATAAAGAACATAACCTAAAATTTTAATATACACAGTGGAATATGCCAAATTTCCATGGCCAACCGACGGCTCAACCTTCGTGAATGGACTATAGTATCTAATTTAAAGTGCTCAACATAAGCCATCTTTTTCAAAAATAAAGTGTAGCCTCAGCAACCAATTCTGCTCACAAATTCGCAATATCCTCCCCGAAGGCTACCAAATGTGCAATTTCAAAATCCTCGACAAACCAATAACGACGACTTCACTCGGTATTTACGATCAACTCCATAACGCTCACTTGATTTCGAATGCGGTTTCCAACATCTGCAATTCTGAACAAAGAGGGCCGGGAAAACCGTGCTGGGGAGATCAAAAACGCATAAGAAGTCGAGGCGAATGATTTTATTGATTTAATATCGGGGCGGATATTGGTTTTGAAGTTTACATCCTCTTTAATGAGCCTTATATTGAAAACCCATCGGGCTGTGAATAACAGAACGCTTGATTCTCATGGTTGGCCGTCCGTCAAAGTTGCCGACTGCTATCTCCCGAGATATGTCTTAATTCTTTGGTGTTCAGCGATAGGGAAGAAGAACATGGAATTCCCATATTCACGACAAAGGCGGAAGACTTGATTTAGTCTCGAGTACAATGAGGTTGATCTGGTTTTTGACTGCGAAGTTGAGGATGCTTCAACCTATTTATCCTTAGTTGATCTTTCCCTTGAAATACACAAGTTTATAGGTTCAGTCGTACTGAATATTGAAGGTCGTTATTTTCAGGTCATTTCTGATGAATTGGGTCCTATTATATGTTATCCGAAATTTCACCGTTATTGAGATATTGAGTTTTAAAGATTTTTTTGAATCCCTCATTTTTGTGTTTTTTCCGTTTTTTCCAGAATCAGAGCTTCTTAGGTCTGTTTTTTCATGTATTCTGTAAGAGAGGATGCCAATTCATAAAAATGATCAAAAAACAGAACCTTCCACAAACAGTTGAAAAAGACAGCTCGACGAATGTTACAATTGAAGAATTTTCACCGAATGTTTTCAACTTTGAAAGGCTTTTCTCAAAAAATCTATCTGGAAGTTATTCTGAAAATATTTTTAAAATTTTTTCCGTTTCTCTGCTTTCCAAAAAGATATAACACATGCTATTAAATAGGTAAAAAATTGACCCAATTACAGTTGTGTAGTAGTAGAGGGTATATTTTCACTTTGAGGTAGAAGAAACTAATATCATAAATGGAACAAAGAGAAAGAGATCAATTTTTTTTCAAAACTCTTGTTCGACATGACCACCGCCATTTCTCACACAAATTCTCATTTGTTTCTTGAAATTACTTTTACCGACAGAAGTTTGCAGGCTCTCCTCATGTCCTCAGCTGCATCAATAATCCTCTGTCTCAGAATATCGATATTTGCAAATCTGCGCATTTGGTCGTACTCTAAGCTTCGGATATGAACAAAAGTACAGGAACAATACGCTGTTTGGTGTCACCGAAATATTCATTTTGGATACGCTTATAGCCTAATGATGAAAAGTCATACTGCCAGATGGTTATTTGTTCTTGATTAAAGCTAACGATATCATTCAAAAAATATAAAAATGACTGTATGCCTGGCATGATATCGTTGCATGTTTATTAATTATTTGGGGCGGGATCTACAATTACTATTTTCAATTATATTATCGCTATATTCGATTTCAAATAAAAAATATTACCTTGGTGCAGCATAGCATATACAGGGTGACTGGTGACGTAAGGGACAACGGTTAACTGGAGATAGAGGACCTCAAACTGAATGAGGATTAGGGATTTAAATGTCCTATAAGGCTATTAGTTTCAGAGATACAGGGTATTTTTTGTGCTAAAACTATAAACTCCCATATCTTCGTCAATATGGCAACTTTTCGCTGATATTTGGCAAGCTTGTTACTATACATATTCTCCATCAGATCGAGAAGAAAAATTCCCAAAAATTGCAGGTCCGTATTCAAAAATTTCAATTTCCATGTCAGGTTAGAAATATCACTCGGTATATAAGATAAAAAAAATGATTGGAAAATGGGAATCTTCAAGAACACTGAGTAAAATCTGTTTTTAGTTTGAATGGCACAAATTTTTTATAGTTTTTATGATATGTTGAAATTCGAATATTACAATTTATTCATATTGAATTCAAGAAACACACTATTCCTGATAGAAAAAACACTGAATTTGAGATGCTTAAATAATCCTGACGCATTTTGAATATTCCTTCACATCTTGAACTCCTTTTTTATTAATTTTTTATCAATATTATAAGAAAAATTAAAAAAACAATAGAAATACAAGAGAGGAACAGTAGCACATATGATTCATAAAAAAATCAAATAAACAAATGCTCGATATGCGAGAGCCATTCCCCTCACACACTTAATGACTCTTATGAACAATTGAAGTACTTTTCATATCCACAAGATGAAAATTATACTCTTGATAGAACAGAAACACTGGATTTCAGCTCGAGAATAGTTTGACTTTCTTCTCAGAACCCCTGAACAATAATCCATCTGGTAATTATGTTTTCAACAAAATTTATTCTTCAATGAAATAATGTATGAATTTTGAGGACTTATTTCCCTAATATGTACTTAGGTGTAGCAACTTCATCTTCTTTTGAGAAGCATATGAATTTCTTTAATGCAAACAGAATATTAGGGAAACAAGTGATTTTTTAGAATAAGAGGTTTATTATTCATTATAAATAAAATACATCCTACTATACACAGAGTAGGCTTATTTCAAAAAATGACGTTTATATTCATACCTTCATTGATTGTGAATTATTGGAAATTGTGTCGTTTGTTTATCTACTGAAAAATGCCTACAATATTCACGAATGAAGAATATGTAGATGATACTTGTTTTTGGATTGCGACAATTGAACGGATATAATATTTGGTCTCAGAATAATTTATCATCTCAAAAGTGAAAGAAATCATTTGAGTTCAAGAGAGCTAATAAATGCGTTGAAGCAAATTGCTCTGATTCCGAGCCTTTGCTTAGTTGTTTTCTCATGAATCATTGCATTATTTAAAGAGAAGAATAAATTTTGTTGAAAGAATAAGTATCAGATGGATTATTGTTCAGGAGTTCTGAGAAGAAAGTCCAACTTTTCTCGAGCTGAAATCTAGTGTTACTGTTCTATCAAGAGTAATTTTCATCTTGTGGATATGAAACGTACTTCAATCGTTCAAAAGAGCCAATAGTGTTTGAGGGGAATGGCTCTCGCATATCAAGCATTTGTTTATTTGGTTTTTTTATGAACCATATGCGCTACTGTTAATCTTTTTGTGTTTGTATTGTTTTTTGAGTTTCCTATAATATTGATAGAAAGTTTAATGAAAAAGTATTTCAAGATGTGAAGGAATACACAAAATGCGTCAGGATTATTTAAGCATCTCAAATTCAGTGTTTTTTCTTTCAGGAATAGTGTGTTTCTTTAATTCAATATGAAAAAATTGTAATATTCGACTTTCAACATATCATAAAAACTATAAAAAATTTGTGCCATTCAAACTAAAAACAGATTTTTACTCAGTGTTTCTTGAAGATTCCAATTTTCCAATTTAATTTCTTTATTTCATATACCGAGTGATATTTCTCACCTGACACGGATATTGAAATTTTTGAATACGGACCTGCAATTTTTGGGAATTTTTTCTTGTCGATCTGATGGAGAATACGTATATTAACAAGCTTGCCAAATATCAGCGAAAAATTTGCCATATTGACGAAGATATAGGAGTTTATAGTTTTAGCACTTTTGCAAAAAAACACCCTGTATCTCTAAAACTCATAGCCTTATGGGACATTTAAACCCCCAATCCTCATTCAGTTTGAGGTCCTCTATCTCCAGTTAGCCGTTGTCCCTTACGTCACCAGTCACCCTGTATATGACTTTGCGCTGTGTGTAGAATTGAGTAGGTTCATTATTACCAACATCCGATAATATGTTTTTCGAGATTTTCTAATATTTTTAAGGAGAACGTACTTCAAACACCTGGATGTAACTTCGTAACATGAAGATTTGAAGTTTTCAACCTGTCTAATTAAATTTCTGGGTAGTTTCATAGCCTGAATTCTGGAAATTAATGATAATTTAAGAAAAGCCCTGTGCAGGTGCTTCTGAACGCTCGTTCATTGGTTTAGCCTAGGAAATGCTTCTTTCTCCGAGAAAAATTGTCTGGGAAGTAGGTATATATACCTACCGGAAGCTTGTCGAAAGAATTCATTCATTTTATTCGATCATAACTATGCCAATCTGGCCTGTTTAACTGAACTTGTATTTCGCAACTTATTATGTTTGCGGATGGCTGGTCTGCGGGATACAACTGTTTTCAGGTGACAACAACTAGTTGATAAAGGTTTTGACAACGTCCACTGTCAACATAAAAAAAGCATTAACAAACAAACTGACAGTGAATATTTTCCACAACATTAGTTACTAGCAGTATCTTTTAGTGTTTTCAACCCTTATATTCTGAACAGTAAAGAACAACAGTACTGACGTAAATACTGGCAGGTAAAGCTTTTCAACACGTAACAAAAGGTAATAATAACTTTCAATGCTAAGTGACTACGACAAAATCTCTTCTCGGGATGAGAATAATGGGACAAAAATTCTGAGAATGGTAATCTAAAAAATATCTCTCGAATATTTAAAATAGATACGTACTACTACTATTAGTGTAAAAAAAATTCTTCTCAAACAGTTGTACGGTTTCAAAGAATATTTGAAGAATGACAACAAATCGGGGTGAAACAAAAATTGTTTTTCTTGCATTTGGTGATATGGGACAAAGAAGAACTGTAGTATCGTAGGGCTGGGCAGCTTGTCCATATACTTAACAATTATGGTACAATAGATTATTTTCTTACGACAGGAGATCTGGTTATAATATACAGATTTTGAAAAGTACACATTGATATCACATTTAAAGTGGAGAGTCAAAAAAGTCAAATTTCAGCCGTATCTGTGTCATTATTTTTTTTGTGTCAGTCGTTTGCCCTAAGAAGTTTTAGACAGTTCAACAGGTATAAAAAAATCATATAAATCGGAAGATATTGAAATAATAAATGGTTATTTCCATTATTTTCATTTCTTATATACTCAACGTTTGATCAGCATTCGCCGGACGTCGGTCGTCAGGAAAAGTACTCTAGATTAGTTTAGTTAGATAGATATAGACTTCAGATGTTCAAAAGAGCAACTCAGCTTTTTTTCAATTCGCCAGGGATCGTCAGAAAAAACAAAGTAATATTCCTGACGACAGCTGGCCGAAACGTTGAACAGAAGAAGCGAAAGTGATTGAAATATACCAAATATTGAATGTTCCATCGTCATGAATTTCAAGTCAACAAAAGGGATATAGAGTAAGTAATAATTATATCTAACGATATCAATTATTGTGAAAGATCCGCTTTAAAATTTATCAAAATGAATTATATTACAATATTATCATTTGTTGAATTACCAAAAATTTCAATTAATTGGGAACGCCTGTATTTTTGGATGAACATTCAGAAAAAAGTCTTCAATTTCTAATTCACTATCTCTTTATTGTGGATGCATAAGCTAACAATCTATTTCAGATTGATATTGAACGTACTGTACTTGTTTTGTCTGAATATGATAAGTTTTATCAACTCAAGGTTACAATGAAATTATAAGAAGAAACGTATAATTTCATGAGATAAATGTTTAAGTATAAAAGAAAAATTTCCAGTGAAAATTTTTAGGGTTTCTGAATGGACTATTTGATGGAGTATTGCAGTGATGAAAAATGAATTTATTCTTCGTTTCATGAATGCTTTGTGCAATTGTTAGTTTTATTTTATTTTCAGCGCACATTTTCAGAATTTCTAATGTTCTATTCATCATGATTTATGTTCAGTTGTTTTGAAACCTTATTAGATCACTTGCATCTTGCATTTTTTGTCACCTAAACATATTTTACATTATATAACGAGATTCTATTTAATTTTATAAATTTTTGTTCAAACTTTGTGGCAAATCGCAAATCATTCATTATGCCATATCTTGAGCTAAATTGTGCATTGATATCACGATCAGATTTTATGTTATATTTCAATGCAAATATGTTGTATTCAGATAATATTTCCGTCTAGATTTCTGAAAACAAAGGGGTCAAGAAGGGGCCACGGTACTTCAGTGGAGGCCATGATAAATGTACAGTTATGTTCAGCATAGGCTATATTTCAGGGGATAGGCATTAAAAATGGCCGCACACCATTCGTTCTTCTAGATACCTTTCAATCGATTGACTCATTTCTTATTATTATTATTTGTACCAACTTTATTCAGATTCAAACTCGAACTAACATAAGTCATTTATGGTATGAATTATGTCCAATAGATGCAATAGGACTAAGACAGATAGACACGGAATGAATTTCATAACACTAAACGCGTATCATATTCTCCGGAATCCCAGGTAGGTACCTTAAACCTTAAACGATACCCTAATTTTGAGGAGGTGCGGACATAGCCGCCTACCTAATTGGCCTATACTTATGTCGAAATTCGATCTTTATTTGTGCGAAATTCGGAAGCCAGTTGCAAGTGCAAACGCGCGTGAAATCGGTGTAAACTTACAAGACTTGCATCAACCTCAGAGTGGGGTTCTGACACCGATAGTATCTCGAGAGAGGGCTACAGTAGTAAGTCTGTCTACCTGAGATCCTGAATAGGTCAAACCGGCATCGTAAACATGAATTCTCGATTCGTCTTCCCAGAAAAAATAGAAATACAAGCCTGATTTTGGGACAAAACGCTGCAATTCTTTTGGCATATTGTATGGTTTTGTGGAATGTAGAGGGTTTTATGATTATCATAGCTTGTTTTATTGGTGAAAAAAAGGTTTTTATAAGTTTTATTTGAACATTCTTGCGATTTGAAGTATTTGATTTCATACGGAAAATATAAATTCATCATTTGGGTTTTGTTGATGAATGTATTCACCAAAACTTTTTCTATATTATAAAACAACCACTGAGGTATGTACTATTTTAACAAACTTTTGATTCTTAAGAGAGTAGCTTGATGTATCGTAACGAAGGTAAATGTATAGAATAATATACATCCCCAACAAAATTTGTCATTTTGCTCATTTCCTTACACCGTTAATAAGTAGGTACATATTGCGTGCCAAAGTACCTATAAAAAAGACCCGAGAAACAATATACCCAGAGCAACAGAAGTTCTAGCTAATGAAGTTATTCCTAAATTATTATGTTCTTAATATGAAATTACATTCCATGTAAAAAATCGAAATGTTTTAAATCAGGGGGAAATTTTTCCTATAAAACCGTAGGTACTTCTCATACGGTGTTGTAACCGACTGGTTTTTCTTGGTTTTGAATTATTTGAATTAATATTCAAATAGTACTGTTATTCTTTTGAGAAAGAGCTTGACAACACTTTTGGGCACTCCAACAATAAGTATTGCCAGTGTATTTCTCATTACATATTGATACAGAAAAGAGTGACACCTTGTAATTTCTTCTCATGCAAAATTTTGTGGCCAAAGTGTAAACAGAACCATAGAAAATACAATTGGAATATTGAAAAGAAGAACCTACATATTTCCATAACAAGATATCCGATTCGAGTGAAATTTATTTTGTGAATGAAAATTGGTATACTTCGTTTTTAAATAATTTCCAGAATATAATTCCGATCGTGCTAAAATTTTGCGTTCATATACTTAACATGAATCTTAAATACTATACAAAATTTCGAGGTAATAACATTATTGCTCCACCAATGAACGAGCGTTCAAAAGCACCTGCTCCGGGTTTCTCTCAAATTTTTCAACTTCAGCTTTAAGTCTTAAAACCAAATGAATTTTGGAATAGGTGAAAGAAAAATATTGTGACAACTTATGCTGAAATATCTTGGACCAATCTCATTTTTCTGTTATATCCATAGGTATTTTTCACTTTTATTAATTCCAATTTTACAACACTTCAAATCAATAAAAGGGGTAACTAAAATGGCGACGAACAGTTGAATTAATTTTAGTCTTACTATCCGTTAGTGTTTATAACGTTCCACAGATGGCGTAACAAGTAACGAATACCGCAGTTGTGTCGTTAATATAATAGTTTTAAGCCGAGATGATTATTGACAATTTATTGAATTGATTGATACCATACAACATAACTTTGAATACGACACCCAGAAGATAATATGAATGAAAAGATTTTTATTTCTTTCTGGGTAAATATAGGGAAATCGATAATAGGTAGCCTTGATTATATTTACACCTACGCTAAGATGCATCTAGAGTATGAAAGGATTGTATCCAAAAATTCGATTAATTAATTCAATTTCGACTATTTTGATCCTTACGATACCTATCTATACACAGAAATTGGATAATGGAAAAGCTTAATTAAGCTCAGCACGTTCGAGATATAGAGCAAATCATTAGATACGAATTTTAGAATTCCCGATTTCTACATTTGGCGAATATGGAAAGACCCTTTTATTACAAGTGTATAGAGAGTCAAGTTGACATACAAGAAATTTTGGGAGAACTTGTCATTGTATATTTTGTAATAAAAATTGTTATTTGTTAGTTGGAGTAGGAATACTGAAAAAATATCAATTTAAAGAGTATATTTTTGGAGCAAAATCTATGGAACATCTGACAGCAGTGAATAATAACTAATTATTCACTTTTGATTAGGTAATGGGTATTATTATGGCCGGGTAAACAGACGTATGATGGGTAGATTATACATTATAATAGTGGATAAAATTAGTTTTTGGAATCTTTTCGCATCCATAAAAAATTATCGACATATTCCTTACAATTTTATATTTGAGTTGGGTTGAGCGAACAGTTCCACGAGAAATTAATTACGATTGGGTCAATCAATTGATTATTTCACTGAATAATTCATTGTTTTGACTATCGCTATCTTATCAGATTTATTTCCACAAAAAATAATGCATGAATAAAATCTTTGAGGCATACCACAAGTACTCAACACCGTCTCTAAAATATCTGAATCGATCACCATAAACATCATTGTCTCACACAATAACACTAATAAACAACCAAACAAATACACGAAGTTCTGAACAATAAATAAACTCTTCGAACAAGCCTAGCGTACACGTTTAAATTGGAGCAACCTCAACTTTTGAGTGATTTGCGAGAGAGACCGACGTCGACTGAATTGCCGAGGTCCCGAATTGAGCTGAAAATCCATAATAATCATAATATAATGATAATGCTCTTTACAGGATCCCTGGATTTAGTAGAGAGCCCACTAATCGCCTTACGTGTGAATTCTGCTTCTTTTTCTAATCCCGAACTTAACTTTGTTCGCGAGGAGGAGCTTGAGCTGACGATAGATCGCTGGGATTTGTTCTTTGTTGCCAGAGAAGCTATTCCAGTTACTGCTCTAGATTGTACCTTCGAAAGTATAGGAAAATGAGTTTGACAGTCAAAATTTTTTTCGACTATCGAGTTTTATTTCAGTGGATATTGACTGAATTTTGTCAGTTGAAACCAAAAGTTACGATGTGTTTTGAAATTATAATAGTTCATCAATTAACGCATTTTCACAAACTATTTTTTTGATTCGCTTTGGAATAATGTTATGATCAATTGCATATACGTATTGCGATAATTTGTTTTCACCAATTATTTTGAAAAATAGTGCCCGAAAGACTTCAGCTCGCTTCTTTCAAGCACATTCTATAAATTGTATCAATAAGTACTGCCCGTTCACTGAATAGTTTAGTGGCCATGCAATAAAATTGGGTGAATTTGATTGAAGAGAATATTTGATGATATTTGAATATTATTTATTTATGCTTATTATTTTATTATACGCATAATATTATAATTATCATATTAGAATTAAAGAATTGCAATAAAGTTTTCATTTATGAGATCAAACGTTTAAGATTACTGTGTTATTTTTTTCATAGATATTATATTATTATTTTGAAACATATTCTCTTAATATGGTCGGTAATGAAATCGTCAAAGTCAAAGAAACAAAATAAAACTGATCAAACTAGGTAGTTTTTGGAAGAACTGTTTACTGGATGTGAAAAAATACGGTTTGAGTAATTCTAACTTAATGAATAGTCATATGAATATGATGAAATGGTTGATTACCTTTAGGAATCTATAGAACAGATTTTTTTCAAGAAAACTTTTGACGGTGGCAACAAGTTGAAACAATCTTTTTCTGCGAGCTTGTTCGAAGAAAATGATCTACAACTCAGACAACATTATCTGTAATTCCTTATACCTATATAACCGGAAACAATCTCAAAAGGTTAATTTGGACTTGCTAACGAACAATCCTCGGTCAAAGTTAAGTCTGTTTGGCCATTCGTAAACACATACCTAGGTAACAGCAACCGTCGGATGATCGTGAATATTTCTAAATGAAACAGAATAATAAATTTTATCGAAATTTCCAGGTAAGGTCTAATAATAATGATAAATTACGTGATCTGAAACGAAAATACCTATTTCAGATGCATCTGATGATTTCCGAGATGTATACATAGGTAGGTCGTCAATGTCATTGGTTCATTTTATTGAAGCCTTTTGTTCATTGGCTTCACTTATTTTTTCTGATTGTTTTAAACTTATGGAAATATTACAAATACTCGCGTATATCAGAAACCTACGAAACTTAGGAACAATGGCGGTTAAGTTGTTTCTCTCAAAAGGGTCTTCCACATAATGAATGAAGAAAATAGCAAGGTACATTCTTTTGTGCCAAAAAACGAATTCCTCCATAAGACAAGATGTCATAAGTCAAGACAATCTTATTTTCTAATAAAAAATTAATACAAGAGAGTTTTTCGGTTCGTTTTTTCAAAAATGCCTTCTCTCTAACGATAGTAGTTAGCTATCAAAATATACCTAATTGAAAAAATGTTCACTCTATAAATCAAAACCAAATATAATTATGTATTAGATTTTCAATGTTGAAACTTTACAATGTAATTCACGCATTGAATAAAGTGTATAGCTAACCGAAACATTATATGTATACTTTCATGAAAGTTATCTACTATGTTATGTGTAGTAAATCTATTCAATCAAATATTTTTCAGTTTGTAGGTACCGCCTCGTTAGATGGAATGACTTGATGTTTTGGGACTAACTATCTATCTAACTTATTCAACGCAGCACCATTTAGTTTAGAATGGTAACAAGAATACCCTATAGTTCAAAACTGCTATAAGCTCTCTATTACTTCATAGATAATCTGATTCAAAAAGTAGCGCAATAAAGAGAGTCATATTTATTTTTTGTTTCATTCCCTATTATAAACCTCATCTTTCAAATTTGATAACAATAGTTAGGAGAAAGTATTTGATCATATATGCCATCATTAGAGAAAGATATTTCATCGACTTCGACTAGAAACCAATAAATTCAAGCAACATGAAGGAGAGCTCAATGCATGATAGGAAACAAAACAGAAAAGAAGAATATTCTGGACGGATCTTATGCCTAGTCAGTTTAACTTTAGAAAACGTTTTATTTGAGCAGGGTTCTTAAATAAGTACGCTAGTAGGGAATCATTGATACTCCGCTCTTGAAAGGTAATGCTAAGCTGAAGGAGTTTACTCAATTCCGATTAACTCTTATAACCAATAAGGTCACTGAAAAAAGATCTGCAAGAAGGATGTTTAGAAAGAGTTTCAGAAATCCAAGCATGAAATTTTACTTGATCGTGTTTTCTTTGGATCCAAATAATTAGAAGAAAGAGGAAATTGGCATGATTCAATTAGCCATAGCAGAAAGAAATCATCTAGCATTTGACAGCTTGGAGAAGACAAGCATTCAATTCATCGGAAAAAATTGCGGATAGAAATGAAACATTGTATTTCAGATTGTTCAACGAAACTTGATCTGTTGGCTTTATTCAATACATTATTAAGTTGTCCTAATCTTAGGTAGCATTTGAATGGCAATCGAACTCACTTGGTTCTTAGAAGAAATATGTAGGTACCATTGCTTTTTCTATTTTGCGAGAATTTCAGATGCCAACACAGTGATAATGAAATGAACGTACCTATACAGTTACAATAAGTATGCTTGAGTGTTCGGTTCTAATAGATTCTTTGAACCAGTGCGAAATCCTGATTTTCGGCACCGACATGTTAGGTACCTAGGTACTTCGGAAAATAAAACAGAGAAGCATTGGTATTCAACTGTAACTGAAGGCGCCGATGTTTCAGAATTGGCTTATAATAAGACTTAGGAAAGAATGCTAATGATATTTGATCTTGTTTCTCTTAAAATGTTTCATTAGTCAATGAAAGAGTATTTTGATGGACTCTGTTAGTGGGGATAGATAACTTCCGAATTAGGTACTAGTAGAGGGGGTCAAATAATTACTTTACCGTGTATATTATCGAGAACCGATTGCTTTTGTCGATTTCCACAAGTGAGGTAGTAGTGTTAGGTCAACTTCGTTCAGCAAGAAATCCGCACCAGCAGATGGGCATAAAACTCCTTCTCGGCGCTCAACACGGAGCTATCCGCACACACACGTAATCAAGTCCTCAGGTATTCCCAAAAAAGCTCACCTCAATCAAATGTTGAAGAAGTCCGAAGAAGGAATACGATCGCGCACAAACCGGAAGTCAATATATATCACTCCATCTATTTGTTCACTTAGTCAAACACAATGCCGGAGCTAAGCCGTGGTACTTAGTGTAGATAAAACCCGGAGTTTAGCGCAAATCGGTTTACAGTGGATTCCTAACTATATACACGCTTCTAATACGAAAGCTGTATTAAATAAGTCGAATTGATCCTCACTTTTCGTGGCCGAGGCCACGCCCCGTCCCGCAAGCGCAAGTTGGTTCGTCCCTCTGCTCCCCTCGGGTCCGGAGTAGCCGACGTGCGCTCCGTGTGCGCTGCTGTACAGGTTATGGACCGGACCGGGTACCCTGGAAACCGCCGCCGAGACCGACGAAAGCTACGGCTAAACTGGAAGATGGAAGTTGCCTCTTCTTATTGCCGTACTTGTCTGTACGGTATTTTTTTGGATGGGGCGTATGGCTATGGGTTAATTGGTTGTGCGATTGTATCTACTTACACGGTTACGCAAAGATACGCTGGATATTCGATTAACTGATGCCATCTCAGATCAATAAAGCAGATATATAGAGGTCCTATCAGATGACAACAGAGGCAAACATGGGGAAAAGATCTCTATGTTTACCTAATTTTGGGTATTCTTATGATTTAATGCTGTATATTTGCAACACATGTAAAAAATGATCGTTTGCGAACAGCAACATTTCAGAGTTATTATCGATAGTAGATGTTAATTCAATTATATTTCTCTCATTCTGTGAATCTATGTCTAATTATGGTCGTTCAATGTGCCGTCATTTATGAGCATATCTCAGATTATAAGGAAGTTATACATATTTCTTTTTAGTCTCTTGAAAAAAGCATGACTCTGTCTTTTGTAATGTCAAATTTCAAAACAAAACAAACATTTGCTTTGTATATCTGATCCTCGACTGCTATGTATCGCTTGTCGAAAGTTGTAAAAAATAGGCCCTTTCTATTTGAAGCTGCATCACTTCCAATTCCAAATTGATGCAAAATCAGTTGATGCGCGTTCTATCTGACAACTTCCAACTGATGTTGCTCTCTGACAAAATCAGTTCAATTTCCACAATCATTTCAATTCGTCATAACAATAACATAACCTAACATTTTGTTCAAAGTTTGCAATTTACTTCTAAACATAACGGAAAGTGATTATTATCCTTGATTCTCATTGCTATAGTAATGAATAATTTATATTATTTTTAGAATTTACTTCCGAACTGTTGCCGAAATTCCTATTTGGTACCTACTCTGATTTCAAACTTTATCGTTTCATTGATTGTCATGCGAAAAAGGCGTGTGCTATTTGTCAAAATCACTTCACCTCCAACTGAAGTGATTACGGAAATTATTCAGTCAAATAGAAAGCTAGGTATAATCGCACGAAAATATTCAAGTAACTGTAAACAACTTTTTTTGTTCGGAAATATACGCCAAAATTATTTTTTCATTGACACCTTCGCTTTTTATTATTTCTCCAGGCACAAAATGCCGTATATTGCTTTTCGTACAATATTTTCGATTTTAATAATGAAATTAACTGCTTCTGCTGCCTCATTTGCTTCTTGTATAATGCACTCAGGAACTACAAACTCGTCGTCACCGCCCAACATTTTTTCGAAACAAAAATTCTTTGACTGTTCTATAATTTTCATTGACACTTGCAAACAATTAATTACATAGTGCCCTAGCAACCATCGTTCGAAGGGAAATCTCGTTATGAATTTGAATTATACCTAATATTTCCTCTAAAAAGTATTCATTATTTGAATTTTCATCAAAATGGGATAAAATTTTGTATACGACACGTGAGTTAAAAATGTTTATTCACTCGAAGAAATTAAACTTTCTTCTCATGAATAAACATTCATTTAACTCACTTGTTGTATAAATAACTATTACCTCTAGAGCTTTCAGTTGATATATTGCATACATAGAGTTGTCAAACTTCAAACACAAAAGTCGGCACTCGTATTGAAAACAATTCAACTACCAGAAAAAAATTAACAAATGAAGAAAAGTTGAGATTTTCTCATATAAATATATGGATAAGATAATGTACTCTATAGTCTATCCAAATCCGAGAGGCCAGCGTAAACAAACTAGAAACGCGATTTGGTCGCTCTTATTGGTCGAAGCTTCAGGAACGCCACTTTCGACCAATAAGAGCGACCAAATCGCGTTTCTAGTTTGTTTACGCTGGCCTCTCGGATTTGGATAGACTATAGTACATTGGATAAAATCTGATACTCATCTGGCACACAGAAACAGAAGAGTATCAACAATGATCACATAAATAACTATTTATAAACGTTGAATAAATTACAAAACCAAGCTGAAGTCAAACTATCGAAATCATGTTTCTCATAGGCCCACAAGTTACATAGGCGCACACACATTATAACCACACTTTCACGAGTATTGTCTCAAATTTTTCACTACAAAAACTAACATTAATATTAGAGTCACAGTGAGTATTCAAAGTACCTCCTGCAGAAAATTTGAATTGAAACAACAATAATAAACTCTGTGTATCGTTTCAATGAAATTTTCAGAAAAAGTTAGATGTATCTACAATATGATTTCATGATCATATGCATATGCACAAAACTTTTTGTCATCCTTACTACATAAAAGCGAAAATTTGTGAGTATATGGATGGATGTTTGTAACTCTATCACGTAGAAGCTACTGAATGGATTCTAATGAAACTTTTTAATAATATAACTTATGCATCTGAATGTGACATTGGCTACAATTAATAAAGATTGTGTAAATTGTCCAAAATGTGACGATAAGTGTCGAGTAGGAGAAATTCTGCCATCTACGAGCTATTCTGGCGTGCGTTGCCAAAACCGCCAGAGTTACACATATTTTGTAATGTATATGAAAGGAATGCGAAGCTACAAATACTTGGGTATCAACTCCATCAATACAGAAGAAAGATGACACCAAAATTAAATCACGAATAAATAAGACAAAAAATAATAAATTCGCTAAATGGTATTCTATAGAGCATAGAGATAGAAAAAAAGAAAGATAAGAATATATGATACACTAATAAAAAGTACCCTAGTATACGGATCTGAAACTTGGCGATTGAAAGAACAACTGAGGAGAAGGATAGAAGCTACAGAAATGGATGCAATACGACGAGCATCAAGAACATCGACAAGAGAGAGGGTACCGAATTTGATAAGGGAAAAAATGGAAATAAAAGAGACGGTCACAGAATAGATGACCAAAGAAAGTGATGAGATGGATACCTCCTGAAAACGAAAAGGTAGAAGACCAAGAACGACATGCATTAGTGGAATAAGAAAATCAATGAGTGAAAGAGGACTGAATGATGAAGACTGCAACAATAGAAGGCATTGGGAATCGGACAACGTCTTTAGGATGTTTTAACCCGAATATACAGGGTGTCCCAAAACTCGACGTCAACCCGGAACCGGGTGAAAAGGCAAGTAATGCTGGTTGTCAGAAAAATATAAAAAAAAATCCAAATTGCATGATTTTAAAATAATGGTTATTTAAAAAAACACGCAAAATTCCACACCCTGTGACAGCGTTTTCGCTCCTGTGGCGACTAATATCAACTTTTTTTTTCTGTGTAACCTAAAATAATGCTCGTCTAAACTGTAATCAAAATTTGGATATCAGCTGCTCTAGGTTAGGTTAGGTTAGGTTAGCTGCTCTAGGTTTCATGAAAATAGGGCTTGCATCCCAGAAAAAAAATTCAAAATGAACAATTGCCTAGTTTCAACTGACTGTATTGAAAAAAAATGTACTACGCAAGTTTGGCATGTTTTGTCAAAAGTTGGCGCATTTAGTAAGGATTCCAAAATGGTTATAATACTTGTTAAATTGTAGCTGCCGTAGTTCAAATTTATTTTCGATTGCCTTTGAATACACTTTTTTCTTAAACTGCTTCCCAGTAAAAAAGTCCAATGGATTCAAGTCCGGTGAACGGGTCGGCCACCAGATTGACCAGAACGTCCAAAAAGGTTACCAGAAAAAAAAATTCCATAGAAATAATTTTCCAGAAAAAAGTTTTCCGGAGAAATTTCTCTGGAATTCTTTTTTTCTGGTAACATTTTTTCCCGGAAGATGGATCGGACGTTCTGGTCCAATCTGGTGGCCAGCCCGTTCACCGGACTTGAATCCATTGTACTTTTTTACTGGGAAGCAGTTTAAGAAAGAGTGTATTCAAAGGCAATCGAAAATAAATTTGAACTACGGCAGCTACAATTTACCATTTTGGAATCCTTACTGAATGCGCCAACTTTTGACAAAACATGCCAAACTTGCGTAGTAAATTTTTTTTCAATACAGTCAGTTGAAACTAGGCAATTGTTTATTTTGAATTAATTTTCTGAGAAGCAAGCCCTATTTTCATGAAACCTAGAGCAGCTGGTATCCAAATTGTGATTACAGTTTAGATAAGCATTATTTAAGGTTACACAGCAAAATAAAAGTTGGAAAAAGTTGATATTTGGGCAACAGGAGCGAAAAGACTGTCACAGGGCGTGGAATTTTGCGTGTTTTCTTAAATGCCCATTATTTTAAAATCATGCAACTTAGATTTTTTTTTATATATTTCTGACAACCAGCATTACTTACCTTTTCACCCGGTTCCGTGTTGACGTCGAGTTTTGGGACACCCTGTATATATAGATGAAAGAAATGTTTATCTCAAATAACCCTATTAATATCTTAAACGCGAAAGTTTGTAAGTAAGCGGTCCGACGCACGGCGGGTGAGAGTGCGCGACCCGAATACTGGCAGACTCCTTGTCAATTTGCAAAATTTCAATGAGCAGACGAAGTCGCAGCCACCAACTAGTACCTTATAAATTGAAAATGCACTCATAATTTATTTAAAAGTCGTTTATTAAATGTTAAATTCATTTCAACATTTTCGCTTCTACTATTCAACGTTTCTGCCAATATGGCCAGCCGTCTTCAGGAAACATACTTCATAGACTTGGATCCTTCAAAAGAGCGACTTTCGTTGAGTCATCCTTCCGTTATAATCATCAAGGATTTCACGTCAACAACCCTATACGTTCTTGCCCCAGACAAGAACAACTGCCATTTTCTAATTATTTCCGAAGTAGTGAATACAGAAATCAGAAAAACAAATGAATTGATCACTATTTTTTTGTCTCAAAATATTGAATTGAAGAAAAAATAAAAAAAATACCATTTAAATCCACAGAATACTTTTTACAAATTTTCTTTCGACATATAATGAAAAAACATATTATATTTAATGAATAAATGAGATTTTTCATTGCAAATTGTGACTTGATCTCAATATTCAAGTCACATAGACTATAGCGTATTTACGTGACGTATAGATTCGTCAGCAAGTGCCCAATATTCGTATTGAGTATTCAGAAAAAATTCGAATTCAATAAACCATTGGGAGCAAAGGAATAGCTACATTTTTCAAATGAGTAGGTAATTGATATTGACAACAACAATCTGTCGAATTTCATTAAATACAGGCAAATACAATAGTAATTTACGTAATAAGTCCGGAAGGTAGGGTTGTTTTGGAAGTCTGCGAGTCCAATAAAACTATTTTCGGACGTGTTTCGTACACTATTTTATCGGCAACACCATCGAATGATGAATTATTGCGAATTGAGACACAAAACATGCCAACTTTTGACAACTTATTTAATATGAAATGTCAGCCGTTATTTCGTTCCTATGGGGTGATCAACTACATTAATTAATAGTTATTTAATCAACTAGGTTATTAAAGACAGCTACTAATGGTCAAGATATTTAACGCATGAGCGCAGCGAACGCGTTAATAGTTCGAGACCATTCGCTCGATTAATAACCGAGTTGATTACAAGTTTTTTCCGACGATCTTAATAAGAATTATGTGTAAAATCTTGATTGAAATATACTCGCATTTTGCAAAAGACTCACATTTGACTTAATGAAATTTCTATGTATCTATGTTCCAGTAGAGTTTTGACATTTCTCGTAGTACTTCTGAATACTTTGTGAACGGTTGCCATGAGGATTGCACATTAAAATAGCAGAAATTGAGCATTAAATGATCAATTTCGTACACATCGGAATCATCTTTTATTTTGAGGTCGACGAAAAATTCATATTTACTTCCCGGACGGTTGCCGAAAAAAATGTTCATTTTCAATCATGGAACTTAGTACCTATTCAAAAATCTTTCATTCATTAGGACCACGATGGAATATTATTTCATATGTATTTTAATTCTTATTCTTAGATGAATAGTTTTGTCTTCAATGAAAACCTTTTCATTACTCATTTTGCAGGTTAAGAAAAACCACAAGTTATTTCATAAGAAAACTGCATTTTTAATAGAGAGAAAACCCAAAACTGTTTTCGAATTTCATATTCCCTTCGATGAAATATCGAGAGCGTTCAATTTTATGGATTATTGAATATTATATCGATTAAGTATTTATAAATACATACTTGGCTTGCTTCAGTATTTATATCTAATGTAGTCACTCAATGCATTCGACTAAAGCAGGTTTCATTACATACGGATTCATATTGTACCCCTAAAATAGAAGTCCCCAAAGTTTTTTTTCATATAATTGGGCTGCATTTCGTCAAACTGGAACTTATTGTTTGATGCAATGGAACTTGCACTTTGACACTGATTTGAGAAAACCACTGATTCATAAAAATTCTGATTGTTTCTTATCAGGTCGGTGTTTGATAAAAGATTTGATTAATGATTATACGTAGCCCTAATCCATAAAATACAATATACAAACACACATTATTTCTAGGCAGGTTCGATAAGGAGGTAAAGGGTAAAGCTTATTACTAGTTAGTTCACTTACCTTATCTTTCTGTTAAATCCAAAAATCTTCATGTAATTCCTTCTGTATTTTCCTTTCCTTTCAGAAAATAATCTGAATTCAGCAATATTTCCAAATAACCGAACCGAAACTGTCTTATGAACGTAAAATCACAAAAACTGCACATTTAAGATAAACAACAATTATTATACACAAATCCATACATTTTGGTGTTTTGCATCACCAGATGACAGTCTGTTCATGGTAGAACTAACACAAGGTGCAAGATAATAAATACCTACGGTACAACAGACTACCTACCTGGTAGATCCTAAACGATTTTTAAATTTGGAAGCATAGAGGGGGGAAGTTTTTTGAAAAAGTTTCCATGAATTTGCTTTTGAACTTTGTTCTCTGATACGTCATAAAATTTCATGTTGCATATAGTTAGTTCATTTTATTGTTCTTATAGGGGGCGGAGTGTCATAGTTTTTCTCAAACATCTGTTAGTTCTAAAATTTTTGCCGGAATATGATGTTAATTCTGTTAGCATATCCTTCTTTAAAAACATCAACTTTCGAAGGCAATGATCTTAGAGATATCTTCTGGGTACGGCAGGGTGTGAATATATTCATGTTCGTTATGTTTCTCGAGTTATAGTAACTTGAATTTTTGTAGAACATATTCAAAGTAAGGAATTTGATAGGAACTTTCATTTTTATTTAGGTGCCCAACAACGACATTAACACTTATGCGAATTTTTGTGAAGAAAACTAAAAATTATTTCGTCACAAATTTGGCTTTAGATCCTATTTCAGGCATCCTCCCAAAATTCGTACAACTTCATGGTATTGCTGAGCACCTAAATATTTATAATATTTTAGATCCGATCAAATCATTTACTTTGTATATATTTTTCGAAAATTTAAATCATCATAACTCGAGAAACATAACCAACATGAATATATTCACATCCTGACTTACCAAAGTAAGGAATTTGGTCGCAACTAAAGTATTATATTCAGGTGTCGGCAATACCCTCAAATATGAATTTTTGTAGAATATATTCAAAGTAAGGAATTTTTTTTATTAAATGGCCCAGCAACGACATGACGACATTTGTGAGGAATAAACTAAAAATTATTTCATTACAAAAATGGCTTCAGATCCTATTTCAGGCATCCTCACAAAATGCGCACAACTTCATGGTATTGCTGAGCAACTAAATACAGGGTGTCCCATTACTCGACGTCAACCCGGAACCGGGTGAAAAGGCAAGTAATGCTGGTTGTCAGGAAAATATAAAAAAAATCTGAGTTGCATGATTTCAAAATAATGAGCATTTAAAAAAACCAGCAAAATTCCACACCCTGTGGCAGTCTTTTCGCTCCTGTTGCCACAAATATCAACTTTTTTCAACCTTTTTCTTTGATGTGTAACCTTGAATAATGCTTGTCTAAACTGTAATCAAAATTTTGATACCAGCTGCTCTAGGTTTCATAAAAATAGGGCTTACTTCTCGGAAAAAAAATTCGAAATAAACAATTGCCTAGTTTCAACTGACTGTATTGAAAAAAAAATGTACTACGTAGGTTTGGCATGTTTTTTCAAAAGTTGGCGCATTTAGTGAGGATTCCAAAATACTTGTTTAATTATAGCTGCCGTAGTTCAAATTTATTTTCGATTGCCTTTGAATACACTTTTTCGTTAACTGCTTCCCAGTAATAGAGTCCAATGGGTTCAAGTCCGGTGAACGGGCCGGCCACGAGATTGGACCAGAAAGTCCGATCCATCTTCCGGGAAAAAATGTTATCAGAAAAAAAAATTTGCAGAGAAAATAATTTTTCCAGAAAAAATTTTTCCTGAGAAATTTCTCTGAAATTTTTTTTCTGGTAACATTTTTCCCGGAAGATGGATCGGACGTTCTGGTCCAATCTCGTGGCCGGCCGGTTCACCGGACTTGAACCCATTGGACTCTATTACTGGGAAGCAGTTAACGAAAAAGTGTATTCAAAGGCAATCGAAAATAAATTTGAACTACGGCAGCTGCAATTAAACAAGTATTATACCATTTTGGAATCCTCACTAAATGCGCCAACTTTTGAAAAAAACATGCCAAACGTACGTAGTACATTTTTTTTCAATACAGTCAGTTGAAACTAGGCAATTGTTTATTTCGAACTTTTTTTCTGAGAAGTAAGCCCTATTTTTATGAAATCAAGATCAGCTGGTATCAAAATTTTGATTACAGTTTAGACAAGCATTATTCAAGGGTACACAGCAAAGAAAAAAGTTGGAAAAAGTTGATATTTGTGGCAACAGGAGCGAAAAGACTGTCACAGGGTGTGGAATTTTGCGTGTTTTTTTAAATGCGCATTATTTTAAAATCATGCAACTTAGATTTTTTTTATATTTTTCCGATAACCAGCATTACTTGCCTTTACAACCGGTTCCGGGTTGACGTCGAGTAATGGGACACCCTGTATAATATTTTAGTTCCAATCAAATTCCTTAGTTTGTTTATATTTATAACTCGGGAAACATAACCAACATGAATATATTCACACCCTGCCGTATCCTGAAGATTGAATTTTTGTAGAATATGTTCAAAGTAAGGAATTCGATCGGAACTAAAATATTATATTCAGGTGCAGAGCAGTGCCGAAGTCTTGTGCTTAGACGCTTAGTGCTCGTGCAAGCACTCGAAGCACTTTTGTGCTCGTAACCACAGTACTCGCGGGCACTAGAGTGAACCAGTGCTTAGTGCTTGGTGCATAGATAAATAAACTCTCTAGATGCCCAACTAGCCGATATTTTTGGTTTCATATATTTAGTTCGGGCGACCGTCCGCTAGAGTATAAATTTTAAGGTTCTCTGTCATTTCAAATGTCATCTTGTCATAAACATGGCCGTAGAAAAATAAACAAGAAAGTTTTGAGCTGGTTTTTTGTGAATATCTGCGCCAAAAAGTTGATAAATTGAACAAAATTCTCGAAATCATTATTTTGAGTTCGTTTATTGAACGAATAAGTTGTCTACAATTCCAGCCTCAGAGTAAGAAATAAACATTTAATATTTTCAACATGGGCCTTAATAAATGTGCACTTAACGGTTGTAAGGTGAAGTTCACCTGGTGAACGCCCTTCCCAGGCATCGTTTCCTTTATTTCAAGAAGGACTTCTCTAGATTCCAGAAGTGGTTAGATATTTTACAAGATGAAAATCTAAACGCAATGACTCCATAAGATGTTTGTGGCAAAAAGCGTCTCCGTCATATTCATTTTGAGGAAAAATATAATATGTATCAACAGGAACAAAGATATTGCATATAGATGCACTACCAACCCTTTTTATTCATGATGGATCTGCCTCAGGTTAGTAATTGTGTTAATATTAGTAAATATGCTGTAACTGCTACTTAAAATCATGTAGTATCTCTATTATTTCGAACGTGAATTCAGTATTATGTATATTACGTTTGCCATTCTCAACTGGAACTCAATGCCGTAGATTTTTAAATAATTATGTCTACTATCTTCTTTATAATTATTGCAGGTACTGGAAATTTGCTGCTTTCGGCAGACAGAAATATTGAAATACCATCTTCATATATTTTAGAAGAACATGATTATTCTTTAACTTCAGCTGGAAATTTGCTGCTTTCGCCAGACAGAAATATTGAAATGCCATCTTCATATATTTTAGAAGAACATGATTATTCTTTAACTTCAGCTGAAGAAACACCAGCAGGAACATCCTCCAAAGCCAGAGCTTTAGAAAGTAATGCTGAAATTTCCCTTGAACTATGTGAGTACTGAAATAATTAATGTTTATTTTTTTTCTGATGCAAATTTCATCGCAATATTGATTTAGTTCATAATAATAATAGGTTAATGTAAAGAAGTCTTTTTCGTGAGTAATACATAATATAATAACAGTTCATTGATGTATGTATATGTCAATGTAACAGTTATATTGATAATAAATAAATAGCCCTAATAATTGTATCGAATAATTCGTATTGTAATATATCATCCGATTATGTAATTCATATTCATAGACATGAAATTATTTAATATTTTATTCTTGAACTATAGCTGAAGAAACATCAGCAGGAACATCCTCCAATGCCAGAACTTCAGCTAAAGAAACACCAGCAAGATCATCCTCCAATGCCAGAACTTCAGTTAAAGAAACACCAGCAGGAACATCCTCCATTCTTTTCATTGTTGATTTGCCAACACCAGTATTGCTCCTCATTTTCACAGTTGATTACTCTATTACTATTACTGACTCAAATATCGTTGAAAAATGCACTCTTGTTGACTATTGCCCGTTTTAATACTTTCATAAGATCTGATGAATGTATCAAGTTTGTTGGTAATATATTAAAGAATACCTTTGCTTTTAAAATTCGATTTTAATTTGGTCTGTACATATTTTTTTCTATTACCATTACTGCCTCAAATATCGTTGAAAAATGCACTCTTGTTGACTATAGCCTGTTCTAATATTTTGATCAAATCTGATGAATATATCAAGTTTATCTGTATTTATATTTACAAATACCTTCAGTTGCAATTTCTATTTATCTTTTTCAAGTATTTCATAAGATATTACTGTACATGTTCTTTTGTTATGTAATTTTTCTATTTGTATTGTATATTATTTATGTATTTTTTCTAGTGTAATTATTCTCATAATATTTATATTTCGTTGAATAATTTTTCATATTTCTGCCTCTAAATACATTCAAGATGAACTAAAATATCTCTTAGCTAATAAAATTGTTCCTGAGTAAAGTCGAATAAAAAATGTTTATTGTTATGTCCAATTGGCTTATTATCATTCAGCTTAAAATTCAAATGAATGATAATAAGCAAATTGGATTTGACAATAAACAATTTTTTAATCGACTAACCCAGGATGAAAGCGTTACGATATTATTTGAATCACGCCAAATTCCCGCCATATCACCAGTAGTTCAAGCGACCGTCCGCTTGGTGTCTCTGATGATCGTGAAACCACCTCTTAGTACGTGCGTTGGGCATCTAGAGAGTTTATTTATCTATGGCTTGGTGTTTCGCGAATTTTTTGAAGGGGCTTATTGCTTAGTAATTCTAAAAAGTGCTCCTAAGCATCGCAGTGCTCCCGAGAACTTTCAGAAATTACCAAGCACTAAGCCCTTTATGGACTTGACGGAACATGAAAATGACGGACTTCCGCCTGATTGGAATAGACAAAGAACTAAAATAATAATTTTTTTCTTTCAACCTCTATGGCTCTATAGATATCTAAGTTGTTAAGTTTTTCCTTCATTATAACTCTGGTGTTAAAAAAAGATCTCGCTGTATGTTATGGTTTGGAACAAGTCTTTATGTTTCCATTATTTTGACACGGAGAACAAATTGTCATGTTTTATGGCGAATTTTTTTTTGGGAAATTCTATGGAGCAATGCAACCTTTTTTTGATATATGATGCAAGTTTCTATAATCAAGCTTTCAAATTATTTATTGGGGAATATTCAAGTTACAGTCTGTTCACCTAATGAATGACATAAAGAGCTCAGACGTTTTTTCATTGCAGACAGCATTTTTTAGCTTCGCCACGAGAAAAATTTCCATCTTATTTGTTGCCAAGACGTCATTGTCTTTCTATAACTTTTCGAATTTTATTTTCTGTTTCGAGACCACATGCTATTCTTCCAATTTTTTTTTAAATGACGTCATGGTAACTATTGTCAATTTCAATTAGGCCAGTTCAAAACACGATAACACTAAAAGAAAACATCAAGATATTAAAATAAAAATTTTAAAACTAAGAGACATTTGGATGTAAAATACAAAGAATAATTTTGAAAAGTGCTTAGTGCTCGGTGCTCGTGTAAACGAATTACTTTCCAAAAGTGCTTAGTAATCGCGAGCATTCCTTAGGGCTTAGTGCTCGAGATTCAGGAGCACTTTTCAGTTTTCAATAGGGTTTAATGCTTTGTGCTCGAAGCACTTTTCTTCAGCGTTCGGCACAGCTCTGGTGCCCAGCAATACCCTCAAATATGAAATCTAAAACCAACTTTGTGACTAAATGAACTGAAAACTCGAAATTTCAAGGTAAATTATTTGTGGTCCGAATATTTCCGATTAGATAGCTCATCAGCCAAATCGGTCGAATCATTTGTAATTTTTCGAATTATTTCAGAACTAAATATCCGATAGTTTTTTTTAATTTTACATTCGGCTGCTTTATAACGATACAAAGGCTTGTGTAATTCGCAAAGATCCGTAGAATAAAAAAGATTCTTTCCAGATATTGATACATGGTGCTTGTTCGCAATTTAATACCTATTTTCAGGGTTTTTTATTCAGAAATGTTACTTCTGGTCCAATAAACTGCAGAGTTATTATTTTGATAATTCTTGATCTTTAAATCTCATCCGATGTAAAAAAGGATATCGAAAGAAAAATAATGAATGAATTCGAAATTAATATTTGCTAATGGATAATTACTAATCGGCCAAAATTCGATATGATGGTGACTGACAAGAATGAATGAATTAAAAGAATATTCATAATTACTTGGATTATGTTTTTGTTTCACTCAATGGCAATTGTCGGATGGTAGATAGTTAAGATGAAACATAGTAATTATATTTTCCACCAAAACCTTCCCTTAATCAGAACATATGGTATGAGCACTGATAAATAGGTACCTAATCCAATATCTTAATATTATAGTTATTTAATCAACTAGGTTAAGTAAGCGACTAATGGTCAAGATATTTTAAGGCACGAGCGGAGCGAACGCGTTAATAGTTCGAGACCATTAGTCGCTCGATTAATTACCGAGTTGATTACAAGATTTTTCCGACAAACCAATATGAATTGTGTATGAATTCTAGATTGATATACATTCTCATTTTGCACAAGACCTACATTGGACATGATAAAATTTCTATGTGTCCATGTTCCAGTACAGTTTTGACATTTTTCTGAGTGCTTCTGAATACTTGTGCACGGTCGCCATGAGGATATCACATTAAAATAGGATGAATTGAGCATAAAAATGGGTCATTAATGGTCAATTTCGTACACATTAAAATCACCTTTCATTTTTAGATCGACAGAAAAAATAATTAATTTAACTAGGTATGTTTTCAGGGTCAAAAGATAAAACGTATAAACCATATTCGAAATATCATTTAACCTATGAAAAAACAAATATTATATGACGTAGTTATTGTGTACCTAAATATTCATTACTCTGAGAAGAGTGAAATTTTTTTCGTTTCATTAAGCTCTGAGGTACCTAGGTATATCGACTCCCTTTGTTGTTATGCTATGTTGATATAAGGATTCTTTCTAAATGACATTAGGACTTCTTCGAATCATTTACCCCAATTTGGAAGTGATTATCCAAATATTGTTTATTGAACTTCATTTGCATCACAGATAATGGTTCCTTTTGAAGAAGGTAAGAGAATTTTGAACAGGTACCTGGCTGTAGGTAGTTATACCTACTCATTGATGATTGTATTTTTCCTTCAAATCAATGGCGCGTGAACAAATGAAATAATTTATTTCATTTCAAATTGATGCAATATGAAAGTAACATTGTTATTTCAGAAATTCATTCTGAGTGTTGCATATTGGTTATTTTCACTGAGGGTCTCCAGCATAAATCGATCATATTTTTCATGTCATTTTAATGGATAACAGTTTCAAAGCTTGATAAAGATTTAGCATAGATACATTGAGAAAAAATGTAAATTGTTCACGTAAATTATTTTCCACATAAATTCATACAGTTTGTCGAAAAACATTGTGGAATGAGGACTGTTTGAGTAGTGTAGTCATCAGAAGGTTTTATTTTGATCGAAAAAAAGTAAGTAAAAATAACCTGAAGTAATAGGAGTTATGCCAATCGCATTACTATCCTGAAACATAGCATGAATGACTTCGGAAATATCGTAAGATTTATATAAAACATTGAACCCATATATACATATATTTCACCCAAATGTAACTTCGTTAAAATCACCCTTTTAATTGAAACAGTTTTTTGATTGATGAATGAGATTTGGTACAAGTTTCGATCAGCAATTAACTTTTTATGCGTAATGGTACAAATCGAAAGATAAAGAAAGAAATTGCAAGAACATATAAATAATCACATAGAGATTTTATTCATACTGAAAACTTAATTATAACTCGGTGAATTCTGTTAACCGATAGGTTAATTTAAACTTTTTGTTTTCCCCAACTTATGAGTTTTGTACACATAAATAGTACCTATTTTGAAAAATCAACTTCCATGATGAAACAAATGGTCAACTTTGAAAAAATTCTTTATCATTCCTCTCAAGCTTCTTCACTATACTTTCTCCATAAGCGTAGAAGTTAGGAGGGAAAACACTCTCTAAACCTTCATATTCTTTCGTTCTTTCATCTATTATGACTCCAGAAAAAAAAATTCCGCAAAAAACATAGATTCTTATGATGGAATGAAATGCTCACGAAAGCTGTTTTCTTCAAGATAAAAGGTTTTGATAGTTATTTGCAATTTTTTTCGTTTTCAACCCACTGTATCTCGAAAACTGCGCATTAAAAAACTAACACTTTGTATGCACTGAGTATACACGTTTCATATGATACTGTTGACCAAAAAATGTGCTATGAATGTGACGGTGTTCAGGTTTCAATCCAGCATTTGCAACTTCATGAATCAAACATAATGGATATAAACATCAGAATTATTCAAAAGATTGAACATTTTGCGAATCATGTGACTTCAGTGATTTGGGACATTCCTACTATTCAACAGCTACATATTGATGTGGATGTGAAGTGAGATCATCTCGACATATCAATTGTCGTGAGCGCCCCACTATTATTACTTATTAGGGATTCATCAAGTCAAGTGGCTTGATTTTTTAAGAAGAACTTGACTTGGAAGTCAAGCTTGTAACGAATACACATTGACTCTTGACTTGACTTGATATGAGATATTTATTAGCCCCATTTCGCACCAAGCCAGTCCAGTCCAGTCGAGTCAAGTCACTTCAGGATTGGAACTATTAACTTCGTTTAAAATCGTTTAAAACAAATGGAATGTGAAATCTAGTTTCACACTAGGGCCTAGTATGAACTAGATTTCACATTCCATTTGTTTTAAACGAGTTAATAGTTCCAATCCTGAAGTGACTTGACTCGACTGGACTGGACTGGCTTGGTGCGAAATGGGGCTTACTTGACTTGATATCAAGCTACTTGGTATTACTTGATCTTGATACGGTACGTATACGAGTCGTACTGCGCTTACTTCTGCAAGTTCATGCGTGTTCAGGGGGTTCCCCGAGCTCCGAGCTGAATGAAGCGATCGCGCAGTCTTCTTAATTTTATCTAGGTGAATAGAGAGGTATTTTTGTCCAAGTGTGTGAGTCGTTACGTCACATAATTATATTAGTGTTTGAACCTGTGCAAAAAATGAGTATTTCATCAGAAATAATGGAATTAGAAACCAGCGGGTCAGAATATGTGATTGAGGAAAATGCTCAATCCGGAGATCGTAAACTTTTACAAGAGACAACACACAAAAAATCTAATGTAATGGAAAAAAAATCACAGATTATTTTACAGTTGAACAAGATCCGAAGAGTTCGCGAAAAAAATGATAAACAAGAGAAATGCACGCTTTGCACAACGAAACCCACTGTACTAAAAATATTTTTGATTCTCATATTCAAGTTTAATAAATAAAAGTATTTTTTGCAAGGTTCATCCTCATTCCATAATTTATTGATGTGAACACTGCAAAAAAAATTTAAATTGAAAATCAAGTAGCTTGGTAGAAGTAATTGATTTTTCGAGTACTCGATAAATTAATACTTAATACTTGACTTGACTTGACATTGAAAAACTACTACTTGCTCGAACTTGACTTGATTTCAAGTCAAGCCAAGTCAAGTAGCTTGAATATCAAGTCAAGTCGTGAATCTCTAACTATTATATATATTGGCCATTTAATAGCGTTTTCTTTTGGGAAAACTGTTGCGCACCAGAATTGCCCTAGTGCAATTTTTCGTATTCCATTGGTAGAAAGTCAGAAAGAACAATAAAATGCTCATAAAAAATTGCACTCAGATCGCACTTTGGCAATTCTGGTGCGCACCAGTTTTCCCAAAAGAAAACGCTATAAGAATCTTTGGTGCTGTACCTACATCCAAGGCCGTAACCAGAAAAAAAAATTCGGGGGGGGGGGGGTGGTGTTTCTCTCAATGACAAAATGACATTCTCAAAGGAAAATGTTTTAATCCTGTATTTCTGAAAAATTTCGGGAGGGGGGTGTAGCGGACCCCATCGGAACCCTCCCCCCCTTCCTACGGGCCTTGCATACATAAATTATTGTATCCCTTAAATGTGACAGATATCGCATAATCAACTATCATTTTCGTACCACGCCAATTTGATCTGAAATTTCGAAAAATAATTAATAACTCAAAACTCGTTAGAGATAGGTATGAAAAAGTAAGAGTATCATGAAAAAAATGGAAATACCGGAAGTCCCATTCAAAATAACAAAGTTGTTGCCGAATTGTCGTACATCCAGCAACACTGGAAATGTGAAATTATTTTGAAACTGTACCTTACATGGTCAAATATCGATCCACAAAATTGGAAATCTTTACCATCAATAGTTTCTATAATAATCTAATAGCCACCTTGGGACACCCGATATACTCAACATTGAAATGTACCAATGCATAATGAAATTATACTGAAGTAATGTGAATAAGTACATAGTTTCACCGGCAATTCAGTCACCACCTTAACGTTTAGTATCCCTAAAAAATATGTGACAACTTAAATGTTGTAAATGCAATAGTACAAATACGATCTTAATCTTGAGCACTCGTTTGGCAATTCGAAATCATAGATACATATCTGTCAACCCACGTTCATGAATATATTCATTTGTAAGGCTTAGCCGTCATAGATCATTATTATAAACACAACTTTACTATTACGAATTCCTTAATGATATATTCCGTAAGCGATATGAGATCTATATTTGTTCCTTTATACGGCATGAAATCTGTCTACAAATCATAGAGCGCCATGTTCTTTCCTTAATCAATTCTAGCATATATTTGTCTGTAGGGGCAGAAATTTAACCAAAAAGACATCTAGGCAAATATGAGATCTACTCCGTCAACGATATTATGTTTATGTAACAGAAATATATTCAGCTAAAATAATGTGGATTCGAATAATGAAGGTAAACATACTTTTTTCTTATAAGAACATATTAAGGAGAATACCAAATCAATAAGGTATGAGGCCCTCGGTCGTTAGCCCTTCGAAGGTTTTCAATAAAGTTATTTTCTCTTTCTCTCCCTACTCAAGAATTTTCCAAATTTTCATGGTTGCTTCGAGATTTGAAGAGTGTGCTGAATTTTTAAATAATTTGAATAAAAAAATATTTTCAGAATATTTGAGTTTGAAATATCGTTCTCTCGATACGAACAAGCTAGCAAAACCTCTGATTTGTATAATAGTGTTAAAATGAAATTGGTTTGCTAGCTTAGTACCAACTAGACTAGAATATTGTCAAAGTCAGTTTAAATTATTCGAACTGTCAACAATAATATCAGTTTTCGTCTGTTTGTTATTATACTTCTGATGGAATCAATAATTCCACGAAAGTTGTGATTATTTCTGTTAACTATTATTTTTTCTTTCGATATGTGTCATTACACAATATATATGAGATTTGTATTCATCAAAGACTATTCAAAAAACAGTAGTAACTTGAAATAAAAACATTCTATGAGACAGACTTTTTTTGATCGATATATGGTGGTGACTGACTGTTTTCATACTGACTTAAAATTCATAATTCAATTTTTTCTCACGGAAACAAATGCATAGTTATTGTTTCATATATTGCCATTAGTGATGTACCTACGTCGATTTTTAGAGCTATTTCCTCACTTTTTGTGTTCATTGTTATGAAATCAATATCCGACTATTTATATCATAAAAGGTATCATATCAAATAGGTATATCTAATTCATTGGCTTGAAGAAAAAACTGAAACACGTTAATTGATTTGGAATTTGAATTAAATGCATTTTTTGAAAATAAATGAGAAATTTTTCTTCAATCCCTTGAATGCAACACCACCTAACTTTTTTTTCAAATGCAAACGTAGTTGTGTCGTGTGTAGGCGTAGGCTAGTTGAAGAGCTTGTGGCAGCTATGTTTGAGTGCTATATCGTTTTGCCTAAATGTCTGTTTTCATGCAAAATTTCAAGAGGATCGCATCATCAGAACCATACAATTCATTTTTTTAATTATTTATTTTTTACATATTTCATTTATTGAATCATTTCCAGAATGTTATTCCGATTGTGTTTATATTCTTCATTTATATTTGGTATGAATCTCAAGTTCCATATAAAATTTTAATGTAAAAGTCTTATTGCTCCACCAATGAAGATGAGCTTAAAAGCTCCTGCTCAGGACTTTTCTAAAAAAATTTATTTTACTTATTATGATGAAATTGGTTATTGGGAAATGAGACAAATTTCTCTATTCGCAGGACTCTGGATTAGACGACCTGGCACAATTGAATGGCCACCATGATCCTCCGACTTAACAAAGACAAAGTTTTTCGTAACAGGTCGGCTAATATTGAAGGTCTGAAAAATAGGATCACAGTGGAAACTAATGAAATAGGAACCAGCTGTTACCAGTCCGAATTTCATAGATGAATTTTATCATCGCCTGGTAGCATAATGCAAAATAGAGCGTGGGAGGGCATTTCAGCATCTACTAGGTTGAATTTAAGGAATAGCTTTAAGAGGGTATCAACATTTTTGGTATTCGAAGAGTTTTGTGTTATTTACTATTAATCTTATAAGTAAAATAAAGAAAATAGAGATAAAGATTAGATTCCATCTATCACGAGCATTACAACGATCCTACGTTTATAAAGGGTATATGTTTGCATTTGAAAAAAACAGTTAGGTGGGGTTGCAATTAGTTCAATTAGTTGATGACAAATAATTAATTTTATTGCTAAAAAATTTGTTCAATTCGAAATTAATTCACAAGTTTTATTATTTTAAGTCAGTGATTCAAACGATAATAATTTATTTCTACCAATCCTGTATATTATACACCACCATACGAAAACTTTGAGCTAGACTCTGAACAACTAAACAAGATTCTTGAATCCTTAAATAAAGATAAAATACAGCATTCACTAAGTGGGAGACTACAATATAAATACAATGAATAAATTAGATAAGAACACAAACATACTACTGTCGATTTTGAAAAACTTACAACATTAGGCCTCAAGTTGAAGAACTCACAAGAATAATACCATTCTCTAAAAAATGCATAGATAATATACACTCACCGGCAAAATAATCGATCCACTCAAAAAATCGATGAAGTTTGTTAATTCATAAATATGTTATTTCAAGTTCTATTCGATATTTTTTTTGATTGTAGGTATGGTCATTTTTAATCAATCACCAGTTTTGAATTCCAAGAAAACTACGATTACGTCATTTCATACAGGGTGAAACAGAATCTGTTTTGTCCCTAACTTTAGAACCACCCCTGGTGTGTTCCAGGTGTTTGAACGTCTGATTACTTATTTCATCATCAAGACACATCTTCTCTAGACAATTTAATTCTTCATTTACAACAGTAGCTCAATTTTTGTTAAACATCAGTAAAACATTAAATTTCGCTAAGGCTACAACAGTACTTCACCAAAGTTATTGTATTCAGGATGTCTTATTTATGAAATATTCGAATAAACAAATTTTTTTAATTCCGAGCATTATTACAAATTCAGGGTTTTCTAATTTTCTCAAGATTTTGTTTGCATTAGGATTGCATAAGAACTATTTCACCATTCTGTCATATTGACCGAGATGTTATGACCCCACATCTAACCCATAATTAGTATAATAAGTATCAAGCTCATTTCATTCAAAAGGAAAATTGTTCACGGTAAAGAAAACGGTCAGGCAGAAATACTTTTGACCTCATATTTGTCATCAGTCAGTCTAGTCGTTCAAGATCGATTTTCTAAACTTCCTGACATTTAGGCGAAAGTATAGCACACTTTTTCAGTTTTTCGCTAGAAACACATGCACAGAAAGATCATCCAAATTAAAAAAAAATTATTCAACTAAAATCTCATCATATTTTATAAAATTTAATTTTATTCACCAACAATCATTATCAAATAAAACAATTCAAAAGTGGATCTCAATCAACATTCAACAATGTAATGACATGAACAAAAATTTCAGAGGATTTGGATTATTTTTGCGTTAATCTATGACAACGAAAATTAGAATGAAAGGGTTAAAACGGATTGAGGTTTAAATGAACGACAAAATCCGATTGTTTCCATATTTACTTATGAAATTATCTAGAGTATCGATATCCCATAGATTAATAGTAATCATAATCTTCGAAAAGCTCCTTAGGATTATTGCAATATTATAGTTAGAATACCTGTGCTTATTGTTGGAATGTTGGAAAGGATCTTGTTATCGGAAGTGATGAAGATTATTCATTGTGACATTTCACGGTGATGAGTAGGTAACTTTTTGTAGGGTAATGTGCAAATCAACTCCATTTCTGGATATTTGGGCATGCTTGTCGAGTTAATCATATTGTTTTCGTCTTGAATTGCTGCTTCGAAAATTGCATATAATTTGTTTCATTTGAATTTCAAATAAGAAATTGAATAAATAAATACACTACCGGAAAAAATTAAAGGATCAAAAAAAAATTCCAAATTTTTCGGCAATTTTCAACATGCCGTAACTTTGAGAGGAATGGTCGTACTAGGAATTTAAAAAAAGAAATTGTAGCTCTAAGTGTCTGGTTTTTGGATTAGAACTTCAAAAAATTTAAGTTTTCGAGTAATGATAGAAAAATCAGCAACAAAAAAATTCTCAATATTTTACCACTTTTTTTCTTGTACGAGCGTGGAAATTTTATTTTTGCATAATCGTTATAATGATGGGATACTTTGTTAATTCAGCTTTAATTTATTTTTTTATTGACCTCAATACGTCCACTTCTCGCCGAGATATCGGTCTTCAAATGGAAAAGGATCCATTTGTCTTTGATTATCGATTTCTCAGCAACCAATGATCGCACAGAAAATTGAAGGAGGGTTTCAAGACCTTAAATGAATTCCGATTAATGAACAACCATTGCTTATTCATAGAAATTTTTTTTCTTCATGTGCTTTTGGTGGTTTCTTGGAAAATCTACCGCTGGATCGAAAATGTTGAGGAAACCAATAATGTTAAGTGTGACTTTCACATTTCAATATGTTGATAAAAACCTTACTAAGAGTCAACTCAATCCAGCGAGCCGTTTTTTTGTTTGACTCGATTGAATTTTTGAAAAAAATAAGGATCACGTTTTTTGCTCTGAGAAGCTCATAATCTTCAAAAAAGGCAAAAAAGAATTTTCTCGAGCTTTTTCCACATTTTAATTGCAGAAAGTACATTAATTTCAAAAAAAGAAAAATAAAATAAACTTACAAATAAAATTTTTATTAATTTAATAACGGATAAAAAATGGATCCTTTTCCATTTGAAGACCGATATCTCGGCGAGAAGTGGACGTATTGAGGTCAATAAAAAAATTAATTTAAGCTGAATCAACAAAGTATCCTATCATTATAACGATTATGCAAAAATAAAATTTCCACGCTCGTTGACAAGAAAAAAAAAGTGGTAAAATTTTGAGAATTTTTTGTTGCTGACTTTTCTATCATTACTCAAAAACCACCGAAACTTAAAATTTTTGAAGTTCTAATCCAAAAACTAGACACTTGGAGCTACAATTTCTTTTTTTTAAATTTCTTTTACGACCATTCCTCTCAAAGTTACGACATGTTGAAAATTGCCGAAAAATTTGGAATTTTTTTGATCCTTTAATTTTTCCAGTAGTGTAAATGAGAAAATTCAACTAATCAAAATGCCACATTTCATCCAAATATTCTTGCAGGTAAATTTTTTTGATGATCCCTACGACTGGATAAACTTATGGTGATTTTTATTTATAGTATAAAATTTAAAAAAGTCATGAGAGGTGCTTTTGAGCGCTTGTTCATTGGTGGAGTAATGAGGCTATTACCTCAAAATTTTGTATATATGATATTCTGGATATATTATTCAAAAACTGAAATATGTAAAAACTTCACAATTGAAAAAATTTAATTCTATGGTTTTGATGATGCGATCTCTTGAAATTTTAAATGAATATTCAGTACCGTAAAACGGGGATACTTTGTGACAGTTTTTGAGGTTTTCACACATTTTTAAACACTTCTTGAGCAGAGATAAAAGGTGAAAAAAAATACACAGTAAATATCTGTCCTTTCGGTACACAGTGAGAATATAATATTGTTGAAAAAATTATTTTGATATAGTGTTTTTCGAATTTGAAATTGTCACAATTTTACCCCGTGCTTCGGGGGGTTGTGACAAAGCATTATTCGAATCAGTACACAATAATACCCCTGCCTTTTGGGTATAAAATTATTAAAAATTAAAAAAAAGTATGTGCTCATATTTTTGGATAAAAAAAAACTGGAATTAACTTCAACTTTCATTGAAAACAAAAATTAATATTCTGACCTAAACGAAAACAAGTAATTGGCTCAAATAAGAGTTAATATTAAGATTGAATGAGAGTAGGCATAAAACTACACACTCACAAATTTTACCAACTGCAAAATTTTCCTGGGATTACAAAATTTCTAAGTGATCAGGCAAGACTTGTAATGAAATGAATTTTTCCCTTTGTTCTCTTTTCCTTCAAAATTTGTTTTAGTTGCCAGTAGTCAATCACGCAAAAATCCCCAACTTGTGGAAAATGGAATTCTTATCATTCGTTGCTCTTAAAAAGCTTTTACTGCTTTTGAATTTTCTGCAGCCTTTTTTTAAGTATCTTGTACATACTAGCTTTTTCAGCAACATGGGATTTCTGTAAGCTCTTGTTCCAAGCGTCTCTTATATTATGTTTGAGGCATTCTGGCAAGATTTTGGTCGCAGTCTACATGCAAAAAACTTCAAAAAATCATATGTAATTTTATTTGGAAAACGTTGTGACATGTCACAATGTTACCCCATGTTGCGAACTTTTTTTTTGTTTTTTTCGAAAAAAAGATATAAAATCAATATTCTTGACTATGATTCGAATATAATATGATAACTACAGGAGCAAATGAACCTACTTACGATTTTAATTGAAAAATTTTCAGATTTGGCTGTGCAGACGAAAGTTTCCGGCTTTTGAAAAAATCGGCAGAATCGGTATGCTTTTCTCATGGCAGTCTACAAGTTACTAGAAAGGTCTACCGCTCTTATGAAGATATATTTTATGGGCTGAGATGAGATATGTGCTGTCCCGGCGACAGAAAAAATGCTCTATGCGCGCGAAACTTGGAAAATATTGGGCAGTTTGTTTCGATTTGCGTATTGTCACAAAGTTACCCACTAGTCACAAAGTATCCCCAATTTACGGTATATCAATCTTTATTCACAAAATGAATTTCACTCGAATCAGATATATTGTTATGGAAATATAAAGATTCTTTTTTCAATGTTCCAATCGAATTTTCTATGGTTCTGATGACTCTTGAAATTTCGCATGAATATTCAGTAGGTATATCAATGTTTATTCACAAAATGAATGTCAATATTCCAATTGAATTTCCTATGGTTCTGTTAACACTATGGCCACAAATTTTTGCATGAGGCTTATTTTGGGCATCTTACATGTGGCCGCAAAATTTCATCTCGCTTGGGATCGCTTTGTCTGAGATATTGAGGAACAAAAATTTTGAATGGTCATATTTTATGGAACGCCCAGTACGACCCAGACACAGACGAACTAGCACTGAAAATCTCAACTCTCTAGAACAATTCCTTCGAAAGTTATCGTGATCACGGCTGGCCGGACGTCCCCACGGACAGAATTCAATTTGACCATGGATCATCACCAGGGAGTCGAACCCTATCGTTTGAGACCCTTACAGACAATTGAGCAAAACGATATAGCACTCGTTTGAGTAGAACGAGCGTTCAAAAATGCAATGGTACTAAAAAGATGGCCAGATGACGAAGATAAACTATTCAAATTGCAGAAATAACGTATAAACCTACCGTACAAATAAAATTTTCCAATGAAAAATAATTTGAATAAATTTTTGAAAAGCCCTGCAGGTGCGTTTATCGCTCGTTCATTGGTGGAGTCGGTGGAGGAATAATGATATTACTTCGTAATTCTCTAGAGGACTTGAATTTTTATGCTAAGTATAGGAATGTTCTGATTCCCTAGTATCCCAGGATCCACACCGACCACACCAAGGATTCGGTCTCTCTTGGCACTCATACATCATCTCTGAACTGATTGTTGTCCGTGTGTATTGCTATATGTCTCAGTTTTTGAAATTCCTTCCCAAGTTGAACTGAACTCAATTAAAGTGTAAATTATAATAAATCATAGGTAATTTGAATACGAGAGAGACATTGGCTTATTCGACCGACCGTAAATAAATAACTTATAAATTTCAGGGTAGATAAGAGATTTCAAAAGAATTATTTTATTCGCGAATGAATCGAATAAAACTTATAGTTTTCAGGACATTCAAATTTGAATTTTCCATATCGTTTTCCTAAATATGCTTGAGCGCATACGGGATATCATGTCGTGCTCACTTCAATTATTAATTGATTATTGATGAACTGCTGAATTGATTACCTTTATCAAATATTACGTTGGAAAAACAGAACAAATTCATATAAATAGAAAATTTTGAACGTAGTTGTGTTTCAGAAGAGCCAGAATAACAAGCGAATACCTTTTCAAGATAAATTATTTTTTCATAGGTAAGTGGGTAACATTGAAGGAACATATCAATTTAGAAAAGTAGATACATAATTCTTTTTACTCAAATCCCAAAAAACTCGAATAAGGAAACTAGTAGAAAGCAGAAAGCAGAAACTTATAGTTTTAAGGATAAAAAATTTGAGTAAGCCCTGACAATCCCAAATGCGCTCATACATATTTAGGAAAACGATAGAGTAAGTCCGGGAGAGATCGACCATCGGGAGAGTCGATAACTAAATAACAAGGCAATAGATGGACTCCTTACTGAAATACTGGATGAAATTAGGTAACCGTGTTGCATCAATCAAATAAATACGCCCCTAGATTAAGATTGAACAAATTAGACTTAAAATTTGTGCTAACTTGAAATATTTTTCTCTCATTTACTATGTTGGTGATATTTTAAGGATGGGTAAGTTTATTTGATTTGTGTCAATACAATATGATAAAATATGAATGAAATTATAATATAGCCTCAAAAATTTAGGTGTTTATACTTTTTTCATCGAATAGCAAGATGGTCTATCTCTCCCATAACTTTGGTAGAGTACGATTACATTAATAAGGGAGAGATAGACCACTAGACGCGAGGTAGACACCTTGCAGATATGGACAACGAAAGTCTAATATTGCAGGAAAGTGATACTTACATCTCCACAGTGGGACGAAAATGAATGCGTAGGATTTCGGAAAAATTATTTTCAAACGAATGGATTGAATGTGTGAACTGTAGTCGTTGGTTTCATAACGGATGCTTAAAATTCGAGATTTTTTGCGATTTAGGCGGAAAATTGAAAAAGAGAAGTAGTTGAATTTAAATTAATATACACGGTTCTAATATAATTTTATTATTCTGCTATTCCTATATGTTATACTATTTTACGTTTTGTTATTTTTTGAAATCGATCTCACCCAAATCTCCAATCCTTTGGCTAATGTTTCCACAGTTAAGAAAACATATATTTCAGAAAACAAAAAGTTATATTGGTTTTCTCAAAATATGGTCGGTCTCTCCTGGACTTACCCACCCTATAGATTCAAATTCAAATATCCTGAAAACTATAAGTTTCATTCTATTCATTCGGGAATAAAATAACTCTATTAAAATCTCTTATCTACCCCGAAATTTTTGATTGAGATGCTGTGCGAGGTTGCTAGAAGCTATACCTAGATGGATCTCGAGAAATCGATGAACTGCTGAATTGATTATACCACAGAATACGTTGGAAAAAAAAGAACAAATCAATTTTCAAAATCAAAATTTTGAATGAAGTTGCTTTTCAGAAAAGCCAGAATAACAAGACGAGAACTTTTCAGGATATATCATACTTTGATATAGGTAACAATGCTAACATTGAATAGAAATACAGTGGAACTTCCCTATAGCGGACGTCTGTATAACGAATTTCTCTTTATAACGAATTTCGTTCAAGACATTGCACCTTCAATCCAAATTCCATGTTGAAAACACCCTTTTAAACGAAGTAAATTCTCTCTATAACGAAATATTCCAAGAACAAGAACATCACTCTTTGAATGGGTATTGGTGAAAAAGTATAAGGGTGGGCTTTCTCCATAATTATACCGGATGTAGGTGATAAATCCCGACCATAAACTAAACCATTGAGGCGGGTGGATAGATCCTTCCGAAAAGTTGGATTCAGCTGGAAATGTTGATAATGACGGTTACTTTAAATGATTTCGTTAATGTCGATGTCAATATTGTAACAAATGAACTTCCAACTGAAAGGGACATGTTAGTTAAACAGAGTAAAATCCGGTGTTGGAGATCACTTCGATAGCAGTGATGATACCGACAGCGTTGATTTAGAGGAGCAACCCGCCGAAAAACCAAATCGTGAATTGGTACTTCAAGCCTTCAAAACGTGTCGCCTTGCTGTCCGGTCCATTGAAGGGGTTCCGGAAAATATTTTTGAATCTTTGAGAGAATGCGAAAGTTTTTTTGAGTATAAAATGTTTTTTAATTGTACCACTCAAACGAAAATTACGAATTATTTGCCCAAAAAATTGTGTATTATATACGTATACCTACATAAAATACCTATAAGCTATTAGAAATGCAGTCACACGCCTTTTTGATTATGTATAAATTCACATTAAAAAAACTGAAAGGAAATATTTCTTGTTTCGTTACTTGACACTATACAGGGTATCCCAAAACTCGACGTTAACCCGGAACCGTATGAAAAGGCAAGTAATGCTGGTGGTCAGAAAAATATGAAAAAAAAATCTAAGTTGCATGATTTTAAAATAATAGGCATTTAAAAAAACACCCAAAATTCCACACACTGTGACAGTCTTTTCACTCCTGTTGCCACAAATATCAACTTTTTCCAACTTTTTTTTGCTGTGTAACCCTGAATAATGCTTGTCTAAACTGTAATATTCCAGGGTTACACAGCAAAAAAAAAGTTGGAAAAAGTTGATATTTGTGGTAACAGGAGTGAAAAGACTGTCACAGGGTGTGGAATTTTGAGTGTTTTTAAATGCCTATTATTTTAAAATCATTCAACTTAGATTTTTTTTGATATTTTTCTGATAATCAGCATTACTTGCCTTTTCACCCGGTTCCGAGTTGACGTCGAGTTTTGGGACACCCTGTAGAAAAGAAATTTTTTGTATAACGAAATTTCTGTACAGCAAAATTTTCTTGGGGATTTAGCGATTTCGTTATAGGGAAGTTCCACTGTATTTATTGAGGAAAGTATTTCTTGTCACTTGAACAGCAAAAAACTAGAATAAGTAAACTATGTACCTAGTAGAATTCAGGATCTTCTTATACTCATATCTATTATAACTACGCATGGATCGAACATGCAGCTCTACCTAACTTTTTCCCCCCATAAAAAATTCCATCTCCACTTCCTTCCATGAAGGTAAACGAGCAATCCTGCAGGCAGGGTATTATAATCTCAGTCAAGGATGTCTCGAGATGCATCTAGTTTCTGGCAACCTCGCACAGCATCCCAATGTATCAATCTTGAAATCTCCGCCTCCCTTTGTCTCGATGCCACCCATCGTCGCGCATGCGCGGTCACGTGGGCCTCGACGGCCAATACAAAAGGGATCTCCTAAATCAATTGAGTGTGACATGGATCGGGAAGGAACACGGTCTATTAGGATAAAAACAAAAGCGGGCTTAGAGATGGGAGAAGTAGGATGCTGAGGGGGCATTACAGAGTCAAGTTCACTCGAGTTCGATCATTTCATTTAAGGAGGTGCTGGGGCTAAAAGTGAAGTAGCTATGGTCCTTTGATTTCGATGCTCTATTAGGAATTTCGAAGGTGTTGATATCTTTTCGGTCATTACTCATTTCATAATCTTGGTGAAGCACCACACTGCTAGAAATTCTATTGTAAAATTACAGCACTTTACGTTGGCATTCTATAGCCAACGTGTTGTAATTTTACATCCTACATACCTAGTGATATTACACTATATAGAAGCCTAAATTTTCCATTTAAAAAAACATACATGCTTCTTCATGTAAATTTCATGATTACAGTCACAGAATTTTATGTGATTCTACATCTTATTTTTACACAAGTATTGTAACATTCCATATAAATTTTACTCAGAATTTTTACAATATAATTTTTAATTACTATATCTATCAAATACACAACAGTTGGTTCGTCAAATTACGTTTTGACTCCATCATCGTCGTACTCACCCAATGTCTAAATGTAATTGACGAACTAACTGTTCTGTATATAATAGATATAAACGAAAATAAAGTGTTTTTTTTTTATCATACAATAAAAATTACATCGTAATAATTCTGAGTAAAATCGAAGTATCGAACCAAAATAATTGAACTTTATTCGAAATCTATTCTGAGAATAAAAAATACCTATGTATTCAAACATTTTTTCATCTTATAGGTTCCTCAACTTGTTCATTAAGGTAATTACTGTCGATTTTCCTGCTCTACCCTTCTTTGTTGATTTTGATCCTGCTGCGTCTGGAACGATTATAACCTGAAAAAAATTTAATAATTTAATTGCAAATTCACATACAGAGACGATTACATTTTTTCTATAAAACTCAACATGATGTCATTTTCGTGATAATCATGAAGAACCGCTGAAGGTTGGCGAGTGTTCAATAGCAAAACTTTTACTTGTAGTCCAGATGATAATTCTGTGTGGTCCTCCTTAAAGTATTTATTTTGAAGTACATACATAAAAAGTTACGGTTTTCACATTTATTCTGTGTGCAAGATGATCATATAAGTGGACAAACTGTCTTAAACTCGGACACTACAATTTTTCAACTTTACAAATGAACTTTTCGAACTTTTCCTATTCAAAACAGACAACATGTGTTTTCTGAAGATTTTTTATTTATTATAGGTAAGAACCTAATTCAGAACCCATTCTTCCCGAGGACAAGTAGGTACCTAAATGTTCTGCAAATTTGACAGGAATAAAATCTCAATGGATAAATAACGCACTTATCTTTAGTCTATCCTGAAATAATAATGCACGCACTATATTCACTTTCTTGAATACCTAACCTAGCCGAAATCCTAAAGAAACTGAACTGCGAGTTGCGACGCTCTAATTTACTCATCTCTACTTATGGAACTCTATTACATCACCTCACGTGATCTGAATTGCATAGTATTGCTATGCTATGTATTTCTACATAATCCATCGGAAAATTATATTATCTAGTAGAATTTTCCAGAGGTATGTAAATTTACGTTTCATTAGTTGGACCTTCGGATGAATAGCTGAAATATAGTAATTACACATAAAATCCTATGTAAATATCCGGTAACCTTTACCTACTTATTACATCAAAAAAACTGTAAAACTGCATATAATTTTGTGTGAATCTTATGTGAAATTACCCCCATTTTTCGCAGTGCATGGTCCATGATAACAACAATATAGTTGATGTCAAGAGTATTATAATACGCCAAGCAACAGAGCTACAAATGATTAGTTTTTTGACAAAATACTACCTGGACGCCACCTGTGCCATTCCGTGCAGGACAGTCCGTAGTTTATTCCCACCATGTTTTAAACACGAAAATGCAATTTTTTTATTTGTTATTACAAAAAAACAACAAAAATACGGGATCTTTTTAGTTTTTTCGTTGCAAAATGGAAACTATCGATGCAGTGATAACGTTGCAATGGATGAATTGTAGAGAATTACATTGTGAAAAGAATGATGGGTCAAACGATCCGATCGAATAATTAAAACTGGAGAAAACGGAAAAACCCGAAATTGCGTGTTTTTTCTTTTAACTCATAACTCTGCCATTTTGCACTATTAAGAACTGAAACTTCACACGATAGTAGCTATTGACGTGCAATTCATGTGTGCCAAAATTGGATTCGGTCGGATAAATAGTTTTCACATAATTCCCATTTGAATTTTTTTTGGACATATTTTCGCGGAGAGCTGGATGCGTTTGAGATCGTCCGATTGAAATTGAAAAAATTGATTTGGAAAGAAGACGTGATCAGTATCAAAACGTCTATTCTGATTTTTCAATAAAACGCGTTTAAGTGTGTTAAAAACTAGTGAGAACATGAGGGATAACGGCCGACCGAGCGAGAGCGGTCGAGTGGAGAGGAAATAAGCGAATCGAGGGGAACGTATATGTGTACAAAATTTGGTGCGCTGTCCGCGCAACAATTCTTAAACTCGGCGACCGTTGGCTTCCGCGGCGTTTCCCCTCGATTCGCTCATTCCCTCACCACTCGACCACTCTCGCTTGGTCGGTCGTTTTCCCTCATGTTCTCACTAGTTTTTAACACACTTAAACGCGTTTTATTGAAAATTCAGAATAGACGTTTTGTTACTGATAACGTCTTCTTTCCAAATCAATTTTTTTAATTCCAATCGGACGACCTCAAACGCATCCAGCTCTCCGCGAAAATATGTCCAAAAAAAATTCAAATGGGAATTATGTGAAAACTATTTTTTATCCGACCGAATCCAATTTTGGCACACATGAATTGCACGTCAATAGCTACTATCGTGTGAAGTTTCAGTTCTTAATATTGCAAAATGGCAGAGTTATGAGTTAAAAGAAAAAACACGCAATTTTCCGTTTTTTTCCGCTTTTCTCCAGTTTTAATTATTCGATCGGATCGTTTGACCCATCATTCTCTTCACAATGTAATTCTCTACAATTCATCCCATTGCAACGTTATCACTGCATCAATAGTTTCCATTTTGCAACGAAAAAACTAAAAAGAACGCGTATTTTTGTTGTTTTTTGTAATAACAAATAAAAAAATGGCATTTTCGTGTTTAAAACATGGTGGGAATAAACTACGGACTGTCCTGCTCGGAATGGCACAGGTGGCTTCCAGGTAGTATTTTTGTCAAAGAAATATCTCTATTGCTTGGCCTATAAGATTTATTTTCATACTCGTATTTAGAATGACTTCAATAAAATCTATACCTGTGAGTCGGAGCAAATATGGATGAATTTCGCTGGAATATTTCTGGAATCACTTTTGAGCGCTCATTCTTCTTAAACAAGTGTTATATCGTTTGCCCAAATGTCTATAATTTTTGAATTTTGAGTCGAAAATGGTCTCAAACGGTACACTGCTAGAAATTCTATTGTAAAATTACAGCACTTTACGTTGACATTCTATAGCCAACGTAAAGTGCTGTAATTTTAATCAGAAGCCTGAATTTCCCATTTAAAAATACATGATTTTTCATGTAGATTTCATGATTAAAAATACAGAATTTTATGTACCGGGGTTTTCACTATAATTTGACCCCCCCTTTAACTTTGGTACTAAAAGAGATACAAAAAAATGTTTCGTATAAAAGTTTCACGAAATCAACTGAGGTTTTTCAATATGACTTCATAAACTGAAATATATACAGGGTGGCCAACATATTGATGGCAACTTCATTTTTTTCAAATGTAATACCCTGTATATTTTTCCACATTTAGTTAGCTCTTTTTCCCCTGATTTCGAATATGTAACATATGTTGGTCTATCTTTCTTATTCTGAGCACCACAGAGTTTCAAATTTCAAGAACCTCAGGCATAGCGTTTTGGAAGTTAGTGAATATTTAAAGTGGCCAATTTGATCTTTGGATTGGCTATGGCGCACCCATTTTATGGCCACCAATAGTCCCGATTCAACACTGTTGGACACGTTTTTATAGCCGTTCCTGAAGGAAAAATTTACTTCAGCAATAATAACAATCAATGAAAGCGGAGAATAATATTAAATACTTTTAACTAGATTGTTTGGATATAAAGAATTTCGTAGGTATTTCATATATTTTTTTATTCTGGTGTCATTATTTCAAAATTTTGAACTCTTAAATTGAAGAGGCACATCCACATACGCATTTATATTCGAGATCAGGAGGAAATAGCCTACCAAAAAAAGAAACAATATACAGGACAAGGTGTCCTGTCTTTCCATTGACGTTATCATAACTCCAAAAATGAGCATTTCAGTAAACGCACTCTGCCACTTGTAAAATGATTACAGATCTTGCCAGGTGGTTCTTAAATTTGAAACTCTGTGGTTCTCAGAATAAAAGAGATAGACCAACATATGTTACATATTCGAAATCAGGGGAAAAAATAGCTAGCCAAACATGGAAAATATACAGGGTGTTCCATTTGAAAAAATGAAGTTGCTATCAATATATTGGCCACCCTGTATATATTTCATTATGTGAATTCATATTTTTAAACCTCAGTCATGAAATTTTTCTGTATCTCTCCTAGAAACAAAGTTAAAGGGGGGGTCGAATTATAGTGAAAAACCCGGTACTTATATATCTTATTTTTACACTAGCACTAGCAATAATATTACGATATAATTTTTATTGTTTGATAAAAATGAAGCACTTTATTCCAGCTTATATTTATAACATCCACAACATTTCATTCGTCAATTACGTTTTTACTCCATCAGGGGTCGTACTAACGAAATGAAGTCGAAATGTAATTGACGAACTAACTTTATGTATACCTAACTAAAAATAAGCTGAGATGAAGTGTTTTATTTTTATAATTAGCAATAAAAATTACATGGTGATAATTCTGAGTAAAATCTATATAATCAAACATGATTAATCATAATTATTTATGTTTTGTCAAGAGACAAGGGATATAATGATGGCATCAATCGAAAAAGTACCTAGCGTTCCAAAAAATTTTAACTTTATTCGAAATCTATATTTTTGAATACAAAATATGTATAATTTACATTTCTTCATATTATCCTCAAATTGTTTATAAAAATAATGATTCTCTTGCTCTACCTCTCCTCGTTGATTTTGATCCTGCGTCAGGCAGAATCTGAAAAAAAAGTTTTTGAATTTTTATTGCAAATTCACATACAGAGACGATAGCTTCTTTTATTTATAGACCTCCACAAGAATTTCATATCGTGCCATTATCGTGATTATCATGAACAGCCGCTGAAGTCAAGATACCTCTCGACCCCTGTATTTTTATGTTTTCTGAAAATATGGCACCTTAAAGTATCTATTTTTGAAAACATATATGAACAATTCGAAAAGCTACGGTTTTTCCATTTATTTAGTGAGTTCTGGCAAGTCTTCAACTCAAAAACCACAATTTCCAGCTGTGCAAACTTTTTCGTATTTTTTTCAAAACAGATTCCGTGTCTTTCCTGAAGACATGTAATTAGTATTTATTGTAAAAACCTAATTTGAAATCCCATTCTACAAGTAAATATTTCAAGTACCTCTTAAATTTCTGTGACCGAATAAATGTTCTGCAAATTTGAAAATTATATTATCTAGTTGAATTTTACACAGAAATGTGTAAATCCTCAATATCTCAGACAAAACGAAACCAATCGAAATGAAATTTTGCGGCCACATGCAAGGTGCTCATAATAAGCCTAAACCAATTATAAACATTTTTGGACATAGTTTCAACAGAACCATAGAAAATCCAATAAGAATATTGAAAAGAAGAATCCGTATTTCCATAGCAGGATACCCGATTCGGGTGAAATTCATTTTGTGAATGAAGATTGATATGCTGAATGTTCACGCAAAATTTCGAAAGGATCGCATAATCTGAACCATGGAATTTATTTCTTTTTAATTTTCGATTTTTTTCACATTTAATTTTTTGAATAATTTCCAGAATTTATTTTTGATCGTGCTGAGATTTGTCCTATAGTATTAATTTCAAGTCATATACAAAATTTCGGGGTAATAGCCTCATTGCTCCACCAATGTACGAGCGCTCGAAAGCACTTGCTTTTCAATATAATATCAGCTGAATATATGAAACTCCTCCATTAGAAACCAATTCCCATTCGCTCCAACCGAGCCCATTCCGTCAAAATATCGTTTTAACAGATTGATAAGAGCAATTACAACTTGTTCTGCCATCTGTCAAGTCCTGAGTGAGGGGCCCACGCTACGCCATCAGTCCGATGGGGATTCCGTGTACTAAAATGCTACCGTGAAATTGTTTTAACAAATCCCGTCCTTGGAGGGCATTAAGTTACTTGACAGTTCGCTGGCCTCCCTCCGTCATTGATTGAAATTTAATATAGCTTCAAGGAGGGAATCGATATCGGCTAATTTGAAGCTTTTACCCGCTCTAATAGTGATAACCTGAATAATGCAGGAGTTAAACAAGGAGAAATGCTGGAAGAGGAAGGTTTTTGGATTCAGGAGGAATGGATTTTCGAATACGAGGAGAGTGATCAGTGAATTTTAGCTTTCATTTTATTGGTATTGTATAAAGTTTTTCTTCTGTTTGAATCAACAGATTGGGCTATCCATTTATGAATTCATATTTCTATTTCAAACCTTGAAGCTTCCTTGAAAATTTCGAGTTTTAAAGTTGTTCCCTTCGGAAGTGATCATATTCACGGTCGATCGTAGGCAACGAGAAATAAACATTACAGACGACTTCGGCGTATCGAAATGTGCTGTTTGATTGATATGATATGAACCTATCGTTGACTGTCTGGTCCAAGCTTGCAACCGGGGGGTACTTTCAGTTATTATGCACTCTTAAAGGCTAGTGGCGGCCAAATCCATAAGGCCCAAGATCGACGCTTTACTGACCATATATAAAATTTTCGGAAATTTTTATGAAGAAAAGGACACTTGTTTTGCGTATTGGTTGCCGCGATCGACCAGATGACCACCCCTGGCATAGGATTTAAATTTTCGGGATCACTCGTTTGATGAACGCCATGAGCGTAGATTTCTCGAAATAGAAAATTTCGGGAAACTCTTGAAACCATTCGTTAAAAAACTTCGTGGCGCCCTACGGCCGCTTCTTACATTCAGCCGACCGCGTGCATGGCACGCGCTGCACGCCGCCTAAAATCGGCCCTGCATAGCTCATTTTCCTAACTCCATGCTGAATGAAAAGCTTTGACGAAGCAGGGAAGTAATCTGTATAATCAGTGCCTCAAGTAAAAGCAATAACAACAATATAAATTGAAATTCTGGTCATAGAAAGATGTACCCAATTCTATAAACTCAGTTATAAGTAAAATGAAGCCAGAAACCAGAATTTGCATTGACTCTGATGGCACTGAAACTACAGAAAACCATGGATTGAAAACCAAGGATCATTCGGAGCTGTGAACAATCTCAAATAACGCTGGCGAAGAACAGAAAGGAGGTTTGGGTGCCTGCTCACCATATGAGAAAGCTGATGCCTTCGCTGAAAGAGAAGCAAACACGCTTTTCCAAGGCTCACTACAATGAAGGGTCAACATTCTTTATCAAAAAAACGAGATCAGGTTTTTTACTGGGCATCTCATAGGTCATTGTACCCTGATATTCTACCTACATAACATTTGTAAGGAAACTCGGATATCTGTAGTTATACGAATCAGCTACAGACAGCATCGACAACTTCATTTTGGCATAAGCCATACTCTATTAGGTACAACTAACGCTAGCGGACGCAAGAGGGAATTCCTCTAGGAAAATATTCAACCCTGCGAAAGAGATTTTATTCCTGGAAAAAAGTAGACCTCTAGTATGGTAACGAACAAAAGACCTCATTAGTAGCAGTGTTATTTGTCAATCGACCTTCATCTAATCGAATCCAACAGTTACATCGATGAATCTAACAAAACTAAGGTAAGATTCGATTTTTATGAGCTTTCCAGGAAGTTTATACATGGCATTAAGTGACCATTCAAATATAAAAATTGGATAGGGTTGCATTCCAGTGGTTGAAGGAAATATTCCAATTCACCTCCAAATATATAGGAAAATTTGCTAACCAACTTGAAGGTTTAACCACAGCTAGAGACCGCAAATTTTCACGGTAGATGCAGTCTCCCATATAGGTTTAGATTATTTAATGATCAAATTGTGTCGAAATTTAATATTTGGTTTTGGGTGTTCTATCTCCAAGAGAAATTTAAAAATTATCTTAGTAGCCATGTGGAAGAAATATCAGGAAGATATGAATTTTAGTTCTGAAAATACTTCCGAAACAATCGACGGTCGGGTCTTAATTCCATTTGTTTGAATTTCGGAAGAATCGATAAAAAAATAAATTTGAGAAAGTCCTGAGCGGGTGCTTTTGACAGCTTGTTCATTGATAGAGCAATGAGGCTATTACCTCAAAATTCAGTAGGTATAGAACTATGGAGATTGATAGTTGATCTTCTTCTTCTCTGTGCGGTGCCTTACCGGCCGAACTGAGGCCTAGTGGCCCATTGTTCACCCGCATCGTTCTATAGAGACTCAGCTCTCAACACGAAGACAGAAATGTAGCGAGCCTGCCAGGAGTGGTCCCTCTCACCATAGGAATAGAAGGTGTTGGATTTCCTAGATGTGTTGACCTTAACTCAGTAAGGTTTCCACAGTTGAACAAAACATGCTCAACCGTTTCTCAGTACTCCTGCACCACCGGCATAGGGAGCAGCTCGTCAATCCCATTCTCTTCAAATGCTTGTTAAACAGGTGACCAGTCAATGCACCAGACTGAGTAGTTTCCTCTCCAGCAGCAGAAGCCTATTGACCTCAGATCGCGAGGACGGTCTCTCAATGAGAATCCTCGACCACCTCAGGCCCACCCCTGCGCTCCATTCCGAGGAAAATTCCCTGTTCAGCCAGTTCCTGAAGAAACTTCTGACAGATGTGCGACAGATTGGCAGCGAAGGTTCCGGACCAACAAATGCTAATCCGGCTCCCCGCCTAGCCAGTTCATCTGCCTTGACGTTACCAGGTATATCCGCATGAGCCGGACACCAGATCACTTTCAAAAAGTTATCAGAGCCCAGCCCACGCAGAGCTTCCCTGCATTCTACTACCAAAAGAGAATCAACTCTAACATCAGATAGAGATTTCAGAGTTCCCTGGCTGTCGCAACATATATAAATGTGCTGGCCAGAGTATCCCCTGCGAATGTTCTCCAATGCGCATGCAAGAACCCCAAATAGCTCAGCCTGCACAATGGAACAGTCCTTCCCCAGAGGGATAGCCTGATTGAAGTGAGGTGAGGACCCACGATTCCGGCCCCAGACCCTTTGCTGTGACAGAGCCATCAGTGAACCAGGTGGACCTTCTGGACTAAGAAGCCTGTTTGATGAAGACCATAGGTCTCTGTCGGGAACAATTACCCTGTAGGGTTCGTCGAAGTAGAACCTAGTGCCCGCGCGGTCACCTCTCTGGAGAAGGGGAGCGTGAGCATCCTTAACCATTTTGAGGGCCCTCGCGTGCCCAGTAAAGAGTCCTCCATCGCGCCATTGTCCCCGTTCCCAGATTCCTAGAGCTGTCTTCATAGCCAACTCCTTCACAACTAGGTGCAAAGGAGGGAGACCCAGCAGACATTCCATCGCTGCTGTAGGGGTAGACCTCAGAGCGCCTGTAATACTTAAACAAGCTTTCCTCCTTTCCTTGATAGTTGATACTAAATATATAAATGCAAAATTTCAGAAAGAGCGGAATAATATTCTTGGAATTATTAAAGAACTGAAATATGTAAAAACTTGATATTGACAATCAGAGAATTGAATTCTATGGTTTTGATGACGCGATCCTCTTGAAATTCAGTACCTACCTATACAGGGTGAGTCTTTGACTTGTACATATATTTTAACCGTAGATTTCTGAGGTCAAAAGAAACACTTTTTTCCTCTACCATTTTTTCCGATTCGGCCTGGTTAAAAAGATACAGGCTGTTGAAAATCCATGAAAAGCATACATTTTTAGTAATATCTCACAAACGATTCCTTCAAATGAAATGATTTTTGAAACATAGTTTTTCATGACTATGATTAATCTTTCCCGACTATAAAATTCCGCGTACTCTCGATGTTGAAAGAAAACAAAAATCTTAGAAATTCGAAAAATTGTGTACTTTGGCTGAATGCAACTCTGTGAAAATATTCACAGAATTCAATTTTCCCAATGTGGTCACTTTGACAAATTCAAGAAAATCGAGAATTTGTTATCTGGATGATGAATGGTAGAGAACTAGCGGATTTTCTTAAAAATGGGGTTACAATGAATAAGCTCACCTCTATACTTCTTCAGTGTAAATCTTATCTATTCACGCAAATTTCCACACCACTTTCGAAGTACCTTTGCAATTTTGTTTCGTTGAGCTTTGACATACGTTGATCCAAATTTACATTACGTTAGAATACGTTCATTTCTCATTTATTCATCATATTTATTACTATTAAAATGACCTTAATAAGTAATTATTCATGAAGTCGTATGATTTTCATTCATTCATTCATCTTCTTTTAACCATGTCCCTGGCATCTAAGGCCATCTAGACAGTGAACATTTCAACACTTAGCACTCATTCCCATACTTATCATACTTTATCAGGACAATTTTTATTGTAAGACAAACTAGAACATACACAAACATCCATACCCGCACCAGGATTCGAACCCGGACCTCCAGCTTCGTATGAACTTGTAGGCGAACACCATGTCCCTACAGCCACCGGAGGCGGTTCGTATGATTTTGAAAAACAAACTAACCACAGAACACCGATGTCAAAGAATCTAGTGTCACGTCTGTGACTCTCACCATGCGGACCATAGAGAAAAGTTTGTTCTATGATGCGGACACCCCTTGAAATTCAATCGCCCCAATTGGTGTTTATGAACCTGAAATGTCATGCGTGTTATGGTTGAGTTGTTGTTTAAACTCTTGCACGGAAGATTTCAAGAGATATTGGAAATGAATGCTATAGCTAGAATAGGTGGTTTAATAGTTAAACCGAAATAAAAAATGAAGTATACATCAAGAAGAGATTATTCTGCTTTTCATCACCAGCAAAATTTTGGATGTATCGATCATTGCATTAGAAATACAACTGGTATTGAAAAAGTAGTTTATATTTCTTTCTTACAGCAGCTTATTTGAAATTTCGAATGGTATATCTACTCGTTTCTTGATATAATAGCTTATTTCAAAGGTTTGCATGCTATATCTCGTACTTTCAAAAATTCAGTGGTTAGTTTATCAGTGGCGGCATAGCTCATTCTGAAAATAAAAAAGGGCCATATCTTCTTTTTAGGCCGAATCGGAAAAAATGGTAGAGGAAAAAAGTGTTTCTTTTGACCTCAGGACTTCTACGGTTAAAATATGTACAGTCAAAGACTCACCCTGTATAAATCTTCATAAACTAATAATTCCACTCGAATCGGATTTCTGGTTGTGGAAATATGGAGATTCTTTTCTCAATATTTTAATTGAATTTTCTATGGTTCAGATGGAGCGATCTCTTTGAAATTTTTGCGTGAACGTTCATATATCAATATTCATTTACAACATAAATTTCACTCGAATCAGATATTTCATTTCTTATGGAGATATGAAGATTCTTCGTCAATATTCCAATTGAATTTTCTATGGTTCTGTTTACATTATGGCCACAAAATTCACCGAGGCATTTGTGAACTGAACTTACCCTGTGAATCTCAAGTCTCTAAGACAATTCCTTCAAAAGTTATCGTGCTAACGGCCGGCCGGTCGGCCCCAGGGACAGAATTGAATTTGACCACTAATTTGTCATCAGGGAGTCGAACCCTATCGTTTGAGACCATTTTCGGCTTAAAATTAGAAAATTACAGACATTTGGTTGTTTTCGAGTAATAAGATACTTCAGAAACTTTTCGTATCAAATATGTAGGTAATAACGAAAGGAAAAGAACATGACATTCAGATGACATTTTTTTCCTTTCATATGATATGAATAATAATATTGAAAATGCATGTGAAAAAATAAAACAAAGGCCAAAAAACTAAGAGAAAATAATAAGTACTATACATATATGTATAATTTATAATCATCATCTTCTAGCTCTACAAACAACAATGAATTTTAATCGCACGCAAGTACTTAAAACTTTTGATATTCGAAGAAACTGCTGTACCACTGAGTCGATCTATCAACCTATCAAGTGATGACTTTTTAGACTCTCCAGATGTGCGGGAACTCTCATAGATTCAAATAGTGGTATTTCCCTCTAAAAATCAATTTAAACTTTGGAATAATATTAAAAACTTGTGCGACACATATCAAAGTGACATACATAGAAAAACGATGATAGCAGAAAATCCAACATGTAACGAATAGGAATCGGTCCAATTAGTAGGGGTTTCCAGCATAGTTAAACATTGCTATACACAAAGATGCATCAGCATCATACTCTCAATTCATCTGACTACAGAATCGTAGTCTGCGATTCCTGAAAATCTCCTTTCAGCGCTTCTGTGTAATTAAATCTCTTTACAGGCAGTCAGTCGGTCTCTTTCAACTCTGATGAATAGACGGAAGTTATGAAGTTATACGTCCAAAATTGCGAAATGGGCTCACATCAAAAGGCAGGGGTAATTTGCGTGAATTCCCGTTGTGATTCTGGAGCGGTCGCGCTTTGCTATAACTCGATTTTAAATTGATTCGGTTCCAATTCTAGTGCCATAGTTCGACGAGGCTTTTGAAGAATTTAAATCAATTGTACGGTTCGTGAATGTTCACGACGAATCATCCCAGTTTAGACGTATTATCCCGATTGATCGGCAAAAGGTCTGTGCTGGAAGAGTTGGTGAATTGGATTGATTCAAGCTTTCTGATGGCTGAATTGGGATTTCATATTCGAATGAAAAATTCTAGTAAAGTCCGGGAGTGAATATATCAAAAAAAGCACCTTTTCTTACTTCTCTGTTCTGCCTAACGAACTAGAACATATTTTCAATTCGATCGATTCGTGCCAATAGGTCAGAGAATAGTAAGTTTTTTCTACGACGGTGCATTTTTACCCACTTTCTTGCACTCATTTTAGTTTAGAAAGTGTCACTTTCCCGCACTAGTGTGGCAAAACTTGCTTTCCCGCACTAGTGCGGGAAAGTAAAATGCAGGCAGAAATTGACCCCTACTCAGGCCTACCTAACTTAGAATGTTACACAGGTCATAGTTTTAGACGATCCTCGGCAACGTTTCTAGCAGATTCAGGCGAAAGGTCCGAAAGGATAACCAATTTAAAACGTCTTGGGGGCTGGAGGTCAACTGCTGTGGCTGAGAGTTATTTGGAGGACTCCGTAGAAAAGAAGAAAATCATCTCGAATAAAATTCTTTCATGTACTGGCAACTTGCAACCGATGCCATCTCCGTCATCTTCATGCACTGTGCAATCTACGAGTGTTACTCTTAACAGCCAGTTACCACCAACTAACTACTCTGGACCGGTTATTCTGACGCATTTGCAGAATCCAACAAATTGTGTTTTCAACATTGATATTAATAATAAATAGTGTATGTATTTTCATGAAATGTTTAGTATGCGTCAGGATTATTTAAGCATCTCGAATTCAGTACTTTCTCTATCAGGAATAGTTTGTTTCTTCAAGTGAATATGAATAAATTGTAATATTCGACTCAACATATCATAAAACCTATGGAAATGTTGTGCCATTCAAACTAAAAACAGATTTTCATTCGGTGTTTTTCGCAGATTCCAATTTTCCATTTAAATTTTTTTTATTTCATATACCGAGTGATATTTCTCACCTGACACGGTAATTGAAATTTTTCAATACGGACCTGCAATTTTTGAAGAATTTTTCTTCTCGATCTGATGGAGAATATGTATGGCAACAAGCTTGCCAAATATCAGCGAAAAATTCGCCATATTGACGAAGATATGGGAGTTTATAATTTCACCACTTTTGCAAAAACACCCTGTATCTCTCACCCTGTAATATTCCTAATTCATGCGTAAAGTGTCTTTCACGCAACCCATCCGAAAATAGTTTTTTTTGACTCGCAGACTTCCAAGACTCGCCTACGGCTCGTTCTAGAATTTTGTCTAGTAAATTACTGTTTCGTACAATATTTTTTCGACAATCGCTGCTGCTTTTTATATTTGATTGCCTATGGTGATAAAAAACATGTAAACTTTAATCAACTAATTTCATATGAACTAATGTCGGCCGTTATTTCGCTGCTATTATGGTAATAATCAACTGCATTCATCAAAATCATACTTAGTTTAGTTAAGTTTAGTTCAAAACACTTGGTACCTGGCCCGTATATCCTAGCGCCAGCTCCTGTGGAGGTTTTGGAACCATATGTATACCATTTTATGGTATTTTCTTCGAGGTTATAGTCGGTGAATTCCTGTTCCCATTCCTCTCTTTTACTTAGCAGTACATACTTTTTTGCTCATTACATCACTAGGGAGGTTCGCAGATGAGATGTAGTTGTTCAGAGGAGACCAGACTATCTGATTCTTTATTCTCTCATTACTTGTACCTTCCTTGGATATTCTGAGGATAACCTCATGGGCTACCCTATCAATCAATAGATGTAGAGGTGAGAGATCTGTAATGACCTCAAGTGCCCTAGTCGGTCCTTCTCATAGCTCCAGTGATGCACACACAGGCAAGCCTTTGTACTTTGTCGAGCCTTTTCCTCGTACTTACCTGACTTGCCTTGCAAACCAGGCTACTGTCCAATATGTGATTATAGATCTCACAATCATGACGTACATCCATCGCAGTATTTTTGTCTTACAACCTCCATAGAAGTCTGCACGCCATTAGAGCCCTTTTTGCTCTGCCAGTAGCAGTATCAACATGCTTATTCCATAGAAGTTTACTATCCAGTGTTATTCCTAGGTATTTAACTTCTTACTTCCACTCTAAGATATTTCCGTTTGAATATAACGTTTTCATGTCGGGAAGCTTTCTTTTCCGAGTGAACGGAATTAGTACAGTTTGGGTTGATGTTCAGCCCCACAGACAAGCACCACTGCTCAGTAATTCTAAGGCCCTGTTGCAGTAAGTCGCAAAGAGTGCCTTCGAATTTGCCTCTAATTATTAGGACTATGTCATCAGCATAGCCTACACATTCGAAGTCAAGCTCCGGTAGCCTGTGTAGTTGTTCATCCACTAGTAGGCTCCAAAGAAGGGGAGATATTACTTCACCCTGAGGTGTCCCTCGAGTAGCCTTAACAGAGACAGCTTTAGCACCTATCGATGTCATACTTGCTTTCCGGCTCAGTCCGGAAAGTACGAACTTCCCGGAAATGCTACTTCCAAGGAGAAAAAGCGTCCGGGAACTTCCCGGATGGTTGACGCAAATAGTGATTTACGTAACAAGTCCGTATAATAGGTTCTTTTTGACGAGTAGACAAATGTTTACCCGAAGTCTGCGAGTCCATAGAAACTATTCACAGACTTGTTGAGTACAAGATTTTCTCGGAAACCATGAATAAATACTATTGCTTTTCATATTTTATTGCGAATTGCGATAGAAGAAGATGCAAACTTTTGACAACTAATTTCATATGAACTGTCAGTTGTTTTTTGGTTGCTATGGTAATGATCAACTGCATTCATTAAAATCATTCTTATTTCTCGGTCGAGTACCCACATTCCCAGACAGTTGCCATCAGAAAACCTTTATTTTGACTCATACCCACGGTTTCACAAAGCTTGATCGGGCAATCAAATCGTTGATTTTGAATTAAGTCTATAGTTTATGTCAAAAATGAACTGAGAATTGCACAGAAATTATGACATTTCAATAATCAAGCTGATTGGAGTTTTTTGAAACCCGGCTATAGACTGCCAGGACCGCCTACGGCTTAGAATTTTGTCTATTCCTCCGAGAAAACCTTATTTCCCGAAAATAAATTAATATTCCTGATAATCTTCAAGAATGTTTGTGCCCTGGTTAGCATTCAAATGTCTATAATTTTCAAACTTTCTTATTTTTCGCTAATAACACACTTGTAGACTGGACTATGGCAGGTACGTTGATTTTCTCGTCATGTCATAACTACGTGAAGACCACAAACAACGCCTTAGGTCTAAGGATATCTGAAAAACGTTCTGTCAGAAAGTACAATGACGTTATAAGCAAACCATTCTTCTGCCTCCGCCGTCATATGTGGCAGTACCCCGGAATGACGTCTGAATTACATGTTGTGCTTCCTTAATCCCTGCGCAGCATGCTACTGATCAGTTAATTGTAAATCCTATTTCGATTTCGTGATCTGTGATCGAATTGACGGTTCTTGTTGTGCAAGTCACTGTTTCGAAACAAGTAGGAGCTTTAGAAAGACGGTCATAAATCACGATTATGAAACCTGACAGTTTCCAAACTTTTTCAGTCCTGGTATGGAATGAGTATCTAGACGATACAGGGTATTTTAGATTTTGACATAAGTTTCACGCGCTTTTTTTATAATTATTTCGAAATTGAATTCGATATTTAGGATGAAATACCACTGTTTAAATCTATGGGAGATGATTATCCTTCATTAGGATCCTGTAGCGGTCTAGAAGAACAGAAGATTCGAAAAATCATCACTTGGAAGGCTAGACCTGGTTTGAAACACCCTCCTGGCTAAAGAGCAAAAATCAAGTCTTTTGTGTCTAAATATTGAAGTTATTCATTCAAATAGTTTTAAGTTTCAATTTTGTAAAAACGGTCTCTGGTATCACACGCAGACTAGTAGATATGGTACCCCGTTTTACGCCAACCTCAGCTAGGGACTTTTTTGTTTCATGTTTGGTATTTTGTTAGCTCTCAATTCAAAAGATTATGTATATTTCAGAATAACGTCATCAAACGCCAATGGGAAATTTTCCACCTTATTTTGGGAAGAATATAAATAAGTATATTATGCAATGAACGTATAATTGGTGTTTTTGGAAACTCACTCGATCACTAACCTGAGTTGAGTATTGACAGCATTTGAACTGCTTATCTGTCAATATTTAACCCGGGTTAGTGATCGAGTAGGTTTTCGAAAACCCCATATGGGCCCAATATTGGAATATTGAAAAGAAGTAACTTCATATTTCCATAAAAAAATATCCGATTCGAATGAAATTTATTCTATAAATAAAGATTGCTACACTGAATGTTCATTCAGAATTTTGTGGCCATAGTATTAACAGAACCATAGTAATTTCAATTGGAATATGGAAAAGGAGAATCTTTAAATTTCCGTAACAGGATATCCGATTCAAGTGATATTTTTTTGTGGATAGAGACTTTTATACCGAATTTTCAAGCAAAATTTTGTGGCCATAGTATCAATAGAACAATAGAAAATTCAATTGGGATATTGAAAAGCAGAACCTCTATATTTCCATAACAGGATAACCGATTTCAGTGAAATTTATTTTGTGAATCAAGATCGACATACTGAAAGTTCGTGCAAAATTTCAAGACGATCGCATCATCACAACTTTAGAATATGCATATTTCATTTTTGAGCACTTGTATATAAACGAGTGCTATATCGTTTTGCCCAAATGTCTGTAATTTTCGAATTTTGAGCTGAAAATGTTCTCAAACGATAGGGTTTCACTCCCTAATGACAAATCCGTGGTCAAATTCAATTCTGTCCGTGGGGTTGTCCGTCCGTTAGCACAATAACTTTAGAAGGGATTATCCTAGAGACTTGAAATTTTCAGGGTGAGTTCGGTTCCCGAATGGTTCGTGAACCAGCCAAATAGTACAGGGTATTCCATAAAATATGGCATTCAAAATTTTTGTTCCTCGTCTTTTCTAATTTTTTATAACTGTTATACATAATACCCATGCATGTCAAACTTTGCAAATTGAATTGTCCGAACCGACAGTTTTTGTCAATATATTACTTTAGAGTATAGACACTGTATGAAAAATTCTTCTAACAATGCTATGAGTTACTCGCAGGTTATCGAAAATAGAAACTGAAATATTGAAATACTATATTGAATATCGTTAAACTTCCTTGAACGATTGCCAGATTTCGAACGAAATCCCTACCTGCTATGCCAATACACACCTCACGCAACCAGACTACTCTCAAATACTTCTTAGTCATGTTTAGCAACATAACTCACAATATGCTCAATATGTCACAATATCCTTCGAAATATGAAGCTGCGAGAATCTCGATCAGCTTTCCTGATAACTCTGGGGGTTCATTCACCGAAGACCCAAGAATAATGCTTTCTAAATGAGATGGGTAGAGTCATACAGTACCTTTTTTCTGGTCGTAGATTGGCTTGGTCATGCTACCGCTGATATGTTTATTTACAAGTTGTTTTCCATTGATGCGAGATGTCTGTAGCGTCTCAATTGTGTTTGGACGTGGTGATTCTTCGATTTCGAACAACACCTGTGTTCTTGCAAGTCATAGGGAGCCCTGTTAATAAGCATGATTGATGTTGAAGTTATTAGCCGTCTTACTAATGGTCCATTGCTAAGGAGGTTAGATTCCTGGGAAAAACGTAGTTTTAGTATGGTAACGCACAAAAGACCTTATTGGTCGCAGTGCAGAAGGGTAATCAACGTGCCGATCGACCACTATCTAATCTAATCTAATCTAATGGTCCATTTACGTCGTTACTCTGTATGATATCAATAATTGAATGATTATAAAAATCAGTGTAATGAAGGAAATCTGAAAAAAGCTGCGACTTAGAGTCAGAATTTATTTTCCGCTTGTGCATAAAGCGGTCTACAGACGATCAACTTAGTTGAAGACTATGTTGTCAACTTGGTTATAAACCAAATGAAAGTGAAAAAGCATTTGTCAACCAAGGTGAAAACATCATTTCAGCGGTGTTTTCCGTCGAGTGAACTATAGTCGGCTGATTCGGAGGAATTATCGAAAAATTATAAACTTTTTAAGTTTTAATAATGGGAATAGCAGCAATGTTCTTAATTATACTCTTTTTTCTTGGCTCGAGCTTTCGAGAAATATAGTTTCTCTTCATCAGGAGAACTACAATATGAAGTTATGGAAACATGTAACTTATATAAAGACTGTAAACTTAGAAAATTGAGAATAAATACTAGTGGTTCGTTTTTTAAAAAACATCAATAAGTTATTTGGAGGAATAGCAAGATCATGAAGAAACTAAACTTAAATTTGATTGTAAATGTCTACTTGTCATCATTCACACTTCTGATTTTGAAACTATCGAAATTTGGATATTGAATTATTAATTGTTTTGGTTCATAAAATCTAAATGGATCAAATAAGAAAAAATAGAACTGAGACCATCTATATCTTTTCTTGAGTTAATACACTAGTTATTTTGTGATATTCGTACCATTTCAAGAAAACTTCTTTTTCGTAAATCTTTCTCTGCTGTGTTTTTTCACCAGTTCCTTTGAGGTACAAACTAAAATTTTGATGTTGCAAATAGTTACTAACGACTTGCTAACGAATGCAAGAAAAATTTTTTTCATTTTCGAAAAAGTGGGTAATAACTTCGCATTTTAGGGGTGTAATTTTTCCATAACAGGTTAGGTTACAAACAAAAATTTTTGAGTTACAAATAGTTCCTTTACTAACGAATTAAAAAAAATCTTCTTCATTTTCGAAAAAGTAGGTGCTAACTTCGCATTTGGTGATATCATTTTCTCATGACAGGTAAGGTTACAAACAGAATTTTTTGCATAACAAATAGTTACTAACGATTGCAATAATTTTTTTTTATTTTCGAAAATGTGGGAGCCCGTGAAGTTAGCACCCAGCGGAATGCGGTGTTTTTCCACCTGTTCCTTTGAGGTACAAACGAAAATTTTGATGTTACAAATAGTTACTAACGACTTACTAACGAATGCAAGAAATTTTTTTTCCATTGTCGAAAAAGTGGGTGCTAACTTCACGGACACGCCTAGTACACTACCTCACAGGTGGTGTGGAATTGTGTGCATATTATGTAGAACGTGATTCTTACAAGCTCAATATCTGGGAAATAGTGGGTCTTAGAGAAAAAATCATCAGGACCATTTTTATATAGAATTTCAAGATCTACAACTTTGCTCTGAAGTACTTTTTCGATAAAACTTACCAGTTTCGAGAAAATACAGGAAACCTAAAATGTTGACCTTTGATCCCAAATAGGTAAGTCTCTTAGCGCACATTGGACTGATTGGGACTTTGAGACTTTATTCCTTGTGGTAAACCTAAGGTCTCTACGAAAATTTGGCTCTGTCGGAATTTTCGTTATTTGATCACTATTTTTATGTCTAAACTGACCGGATCATGGTCGTCAACACGCCTAACTCACTTAGCCTTCAACTAGGTTGATCGTGGAATTATCCAATAGGATATTGTACAACGAGCACGGAATTACACAAATTGAAATATGAATATGAAAATATGAAAGTGCTGCAAACCATACGAGTAGGAAATGGTCATTCCGAGTTTTACACTACACTTTTTCCACGACTGCTATAATATAGAGTAGGGCTAGTAAAAGTAAAAAATTCAAGAAAGTCCTGATCAGGTACTTTTGAGCGCTCGTTTATTGGTGTAGCAATGCAATGAGGCTATAACCTCAAATTTTGTATAGGACTTGAGATTTATACTAAATAGTATATAAATGCAAAATCTCAGCACCACCGGATTTAATAATATTCTGGAAATAATTCGAGAACTTAAATATGTAAAAACTTGACAATTGAAAAAATGATAATGAGATAGATCCTTTTGAAATTTTGTATGAACATTCAGTATATCAATCTTCATATACAAAATAAATTTCACGAATCGGATATCTTGTTACGGAAATATAGAGATTTCAATTGCATTTTCTATGGTTCAGATGTGGCGATATTTTGCATGAACATTCAGAATATCAATATTCATTCACTGGAATCGGATATCTTGTTATGGAAATATGAAATTTCTAATTGAATTTTCTATGGTTCTGTTTACACTATGGTCACAAAATTTTGCATGATGCTTATCATGAGCATCTGAGATATTGAGGAACAAAAATTTTGAATGGCTATATTTTATAGAATAACCTGTACGATTTAGCTGGTTAACGGTCGTTTGGAAACTGAAAATCTCAAGTCTCTAGGATAATCCCTTCGAAAGTTATCGTGCTAACGGCCGACCAGACGGACGGCCCCACGGACAGAATTGAATTTGACCAGGGATTCGTCATCAAGGAGTCGAACCATATCGTTTGAGACCATTTTCAGCTCAAAATTCGAAAATTACAGACATTAGGGCAAAACAAGTAGAACGAGTAGTCAAAAAATCAAATGATAAATATATTAATTGACAGCAATGCTAACTACAGATAAGTTTTAAAGAAAACTTGTATTAAATCCGAATTTAAATAACTTAATGTAATAATTAATAAATAATTTTGCAACTGTTCTTTGTACATTAATGAAACTTCCTACAGTCGACATACTTCGTGGTATCATATTTTGAAAAAATCAGGCTGGTCTCAAAGTCACTAACAAAGCTACAATCAGTTACTCACACAGCTTCATGGAACAGCCTGTATAACAAAATTTAACGTGGTGGCCGATGTTTGAAGATCTGTGATCTCTAGTTATTCAGAACGCAAGGCATAATGATAAAATTCTGAAAATTAGAAGAATTATCATCAAAATATAAAAATTCATTTTTTCGGAGCTTAAGTTTTGAGAGGCGCTATGAAAATCTGATATAATGTTCCTAAGGTTGATATAAATATAATATGTAAAAATGGTAGAAATTCACCGGGCCCGCTTCTCCTAAGTAAGTGTGCGGGGTCCTCTTTTATCTTGTCAATTGAAATATTGCTATGTTGTTTGGAAAACTCAATTTTCTCAATTCTCTAGTTTCTGCTCTTTACAGTTACACTAAGAATTTACTGAGAATCTTCGTTGGGTAAATCTTTTCGACAGTTAATTGTTTATTATTATCTTACAAAGAGAAAACTCATCTCGTCAAACGCTACCTGGCGTTATCAGGATTATATTGGAGCCATTGAATTGACCAAGAAAGTACTACGTCAGAGTTTCGACAAGGGTTCATTGTAATATTACATAATTCAAAGATATTTATCATTTCTGCTAATGATTCAATATGTTAATCCTGACAACAGAAGTCTTAAACTCATTAGCAACAACAATTGCTGTATTTAAATGCGTAAGTGAAGTAGTCAAAAGTGTATAGTTGTGGTCAGAAATCCTAACGACCCAGACTATTGTCTCAACAAAAGAACTCTCCAGGGCTTCTTATTCATCATTCTTATTCAATGGCAAATCTCCAGGATAATTAATTCCAGGTAAGTAAAAGCCCTAGGGGAATCCATCAGGGGGAGTTTTCATAGGAAGTAAAAGTGATGTTGTAGGTGTACACTTCTCTCGTTTGCTTTTTCAAAAACTGAAAATTCTGATCGTGTAATGTCTGGGGTAATGTGGAGTGTGTTTTTACATGTATATTTGTCATCTTCAATCCGATAGTATCATTTTATCCTTAAACAAAGGAGGCTGAGATTTTATCGTATTATAAAACCTCGAATTAACGTGTTGTGAATATACTCCGTTTACGGTTTTGGATATAATCGTGGAAACTTCATTAATTTGATTTGAACTCCTAGAATAAAAAATTTTCCAGACTCAAATCAGATGCAATTTATAACAATGTAATATGTATTAAATCAATTTATATTTGTTCAGCTTCTCTCCTGAAAAATGTATCATTTTTTCATCATTCCAATATTCCTCATTCATAAGGTGAACTTTTCCCTCTGTATGTTCACAAGAGAATTTTTCATTTCATTGGAACACTGACAGGTTTATTCAATTTTTTTTTATTCGAAAAACATTTTTCTCGGATCCTTCAAGTAACTTTCATGAAAAGTAATTTATAGTATCGAATTTAATCTAACGAGGTGTAAAAATGTACTGATCATTTTCTGCATTTCACGGAAAGAAGCTGAATATTCTGTGACAATTTAGAAAATTGTTTTCGCGAAAATCTAATTTGTTGACTTTTTATGAAGATGGTGGACTCATTGCTAACAAAAAATTGCTTCTCTTGTTTGTTTCTATTTTTCTTACATATTGAGATAAAGACAAGAAATTTGGTATTTATTATTCGTCAATGAAACAACACATTCCAAAATAGCCCCTGAAGTACGCTAGTAGATCTCAAAGCTGACGTTGACTTATCTTTTCGAAAATGCATTGCATTTCTTTTTGTAATGGCTAGAGTTTTTTCAAATCTTGTGGTAAATTAAAAGAGTTCTTAAGTCATTCAAGAGAAAAGATATTAAAAAATTTCAATGGATTTCATTTTGTCTGAGATATTGAGGAAAAAAAATTTTGAATTGCTATATTTTATGGAACATCCTGTACGATTTGGCTGGTTAACGAACTTAACCACGGTATTTGTCAACCGAACTCACTCTGAAAATCTCAAGTCTCTAGAATAATCCCTTCGAAAGTTATCGTGCTTACGACCGGACGGTCGGCCCTACAGACGGAATTGAATTTGACCACGGAACCTTTAGACTATATCCCGATATACTTAGTCAAAGGTCGAACCCTATCGTATCAGACCATTTTCGGCTCAAAATTCGAAAATAACAGACATTTGGTCAAAATGATATAGCACTCGTTTAAGTAGATCGAGCGCTCAAAAATAGTTGGCACTAAATTATTTTAGTTATTTTTTCGAGAGTAAAAGACAGAAATATCTCGAAGGAATATTCATAAACTAAATAAATACTTCCTTCTCGACGTTCACCGAGTAGAATTAATCTGTACGCTAAAAAAGCCACCTTCTCAGAGCCGTTTCCCGTCTCTTGTTTTGAATTAATTAAGATTTTTGAGGGTGGAGAAGGCTTACTTGAAGTAAATGGAATGACAAAATGAAGAAATCGTTTCCTTCTTCAAATCAATGCAGCTAGAATGAAAGACGGTTATTATTTAAAGAGTAATCTGGGATCTTCTTTGTAGTATGGCAACTGAAATTTTTAATTATCAAGAATTGAATTTTTTACTCTACCTGTTTACCGTTGATGTGAAGTCAGATGCTTTTATGCGTTTGCTCATTACAGAGAAATGATAATACGAATATGGAAACCTTGATAAATTATAGTTTCAGTACTACAAACTTTCTGGAACGAAAAATTTCTGCTGCATTATCAAATTCCCGATTTCCGAAATTGTCAATATAGAGTCATTATGCTTCTACGTATAGATAAACAAATTGGTTTTTCAATTTTTTAGATGTATTTTATTTCAGAATAGTGGTCAACTTGTCATGCAATGTATGTATATATATAAATTTTGATATATATATATATATATGACTCCCCGTATAATAAGTTGGATTTTTTAGAAATTTGTTCAATAAAATTATTTCAAAAATTGTGCTAAACTGGTGATGCTAGGTATGGAGTGTCCATACGATGTCATTATATCAATCAATATATCAATGTCATATTTTTGGATTTGAATTAAGTACCTACAACTTATTGTGAAGAAATATGTCTTACTATCCTAACCAGATATATCTACTATCAATTTATTTATCTTAAAATAAGTATATAAAATTTTTTTAAAAAAGCCCTGAGCAGGTGCTTTGAGCGCTAGTTCATTGTTGAAGAATTAATGCTAATACCTCAAAGTTTTGTATGTGACTTGAGATTCATTGTATATACAGGGTGTTTCATCATAAACTGGACAGACATATATTTTCGTGTAGAATACATCGGGAGAATCATTTTTGCCTTATACAATATATCCCGTTTTCGAAGCATAAGCGTCTGGAATGTTTGTACTTGCCAATAATTTAATTATGTTGACTCTAGAACTCAAACCAAATTTTTTCTCATTATTTCAGAGGTCCGAACGAAACATTTGAATGACTGTAGTAACGAAACCGTTCGATATTTTACAATTCTGTTTTCATATTCATGATTTATAATTCAAAAAGTACAATTGTACAAAATTTCATCCATTTCGAGTGAAATTTTTTTATCGCTGTAGACATGTAAAAAAAAAATGTGTTCGTTCGATTTTTGAAAACTTTTTTTTACGGAAATTCTTAAAAATTGTGTTCATTCAGAAAATGAAAGTCAATTTGACAACCGCAAAAAAAATTTTGGAACATTGCGCCATTTTGTAAATTTTTTTTCGGAGTTCGTCAACTTTTCTGAATAGAGGACCCAAAAATACTGAGATTTGACCAAAAACCGTTACTCTAAGTGTTATACATAACTGACCACACTCATAAGAATCTTGCTCAAAAATGACGTTTGACACCCTGTATCTCGCTTATGCTTCGAAAACGGGATAGGTATATTGTATAAGGCAAAAATGATTCTCCCGATGTCCTCTACACGAAAATATATGTTTGTCCAGTTTATGATGAAACTCCCTGTATATGAATGCAAAATCTTAGCTCGATCGGAATTATATTCTCAAAATTCAGAAAATGAAATATATAAAAAATCATAAGTTAAAAAAATAAAATTCTATGGTTCTGATGATGCGATTCTCTTGAAATTTTACATGGACATTCAGTATATCAATCCTTATTCACAAAATTTATTTCACACGAATAGGATATCTTGTTATGGAAATATAAAGATTCTTCCTTTCCTTATTTTAATTAAATTTTACACGGTTATATTAACACTATGGCCACAAAATTTCGTGTGATGCTTATTACGTGCATCTTGCATGTAGCCACAAAACAAAATTCATTTCGATTGGTTCCGTTTCGTCGTGAGATATTGAGGAACAAAAATTTTGAATGGCCATATTTTATGGATCACCCTGTACGATTTTGGTGGTTAACTTCATTTGGAAATCGAACCGTGCTAACGGCCGGACGGCCGCGTCTTAGAGCGAGTCCACAACGGCGCACCGACCTAGCCCATCGCACCGCGATGTCATCAATGACATATTATATTTTAGTTCGTAACAAACTTCAAATATCGACATCGCGGTGCGATGGCTAGGGTCGGTGCGCCGTTGTGGACTCACACTTACGGACAGAATTGAATTTGACTACCGTTCATCATCAGGGAGTCGAACCCTTTAGTTCGAGATTATTTTCGGCTCAAAATTCGAAAATTACAGACATTTGGGCAAAACGATATAGCACCGTTTTAAGTAGAACGAGCGCTCGAAAATTAAGGTCGTTGTACTGGGAACTAGATCTTTACGGTAAAAGATAATAATTAATTAAACATGTCCCCAGATAATCGATCGTACATACATCTTTGAAAATATTTTCCTCGCACGAGCTTAGCTTTGCTTGGTGCATCATAATCTGTCAAAGGAAGTCTTTGGTTTCCCTATCAACATGATGCAGCCCAGAACAATCCCCTGCTCTCTCAAGCAGATTACAACCCTCTGGTGCATCTGGCCCGACTGTAGTGTAACAAATCCGGGTGATAATCTATTGATGGCGAACGTGAAAGCTCCTCTAGTTAAGCTCACCTACAAGTTGTACACGTACTCTTTTCCTCATTCTCAATTAGAATAATTGAAACGGTACAAAAGGAATGTACTTAGATTACTGGTGGATAATATGAGAGGGGGTTCATGTTCATGGCATAAGACTATCTAATATAGAAAATTTCCATGTCACAATGTTAGTTACCGTACTCCTCCGAAACGGCTTCACCGATTTCTGCCAAATTTTATATGCGTATTCAGTAGGTCTGAGAATCGGCTACTATCTATTTTCCATACCCCTGAGTGATAAGGATTGTTCACCCTTAATTTTTTTTTTTATTTTAGGACGAATTGTTTGTTTTTATTTTTTTATAATGTGGCATTAAAAAATACATACAACCCTGAATTTCTACTTTTATATCACCAACCACTATTTTAGTAATTTAATCATTTTGCATCCCGCTCAATAACTGATCAATTATAGTATTTTTAACTGTACTTCGATTAAAAATTTATTTTTATTATTAGAGTTAAATCCTGATATATGCTTAGTGTTACCAATCTTAGATTAGCTATCGTAGATAAAGTTTGTTATCGATGTGATACTACAGTCGAAATGCCACCAAAACGCAGAAGGGTAAATTTGAGTCGTAGAACAAACCATTCTAGAGTCTTGCGAGATAGAAGAGAACAAAGATCATGCTAACAAATCGAACAGAAAAATGCAGATATTATGTCGTGTGCGTGTTTACATGGCGAAATTGCGGCAACACCATCGCAAGAAGCAAGAAATGAAAGGAATCAACGAAGAAGATTTGAACAAGGAGAAGAGTGCAGATTCATAGTCGATAGACTCAGAACATCAAACCAGAGAAGTAGAAAAGTATTTTCTACAAATAATGTAGGTGAATGGCAAAACAAGCTTTGCCGGACCAGCTAGTTCTATTTTAAAAATATGGGTGTGCTCTCTGAGGATGATTTCTAAATTACACATGAAGTAAAATTTATTCTCTATGAGTATAGTGTATTTTCATTAGTTAAATTTTTTATTTCTGTAGTCTTTCCACGTTATCAAGAAAGAACGTGAACATGGAAAAGTTGAAAAAAGCCCTGACGTTAAGTCAGCTTTCAAGTGATTCTTCAAATTGGAAAGAGAAAAATTCAAATTCGAATTTCCTGAAAGTATGTTTAAGATTTGAACAATAGAGTTGAATTATCGAATGAAATATAATGAAAACTTATCATTATTATTAAAAGCTCAAGCTTCTGACTTTTATGATGTTGTTTGTAATTGATTAGATAATTTCAACGATATAAAAGTTATCACACGTTGACAAAAAGAGTTTGAATCCTTCGAACTGGCAACTGAATATCAACTTTTTTCCAATTTCCAATTGGTGATTATATTCTTGGTAGAACAGTTCTATTGAATTTATTGATATACAAATTTAAGTTTTCTTGTTTTTTTCCTTCGTTATGTATGTACCAATAGGTATTCATTGAATGCGAACTATTGATCAAAAATATCAGAATAATACATTTTTTCTGACCGAAAGAAGCATTTTTGAATGAAAAAACCAGATCAGATTCTAAGATACGAGTATGCATTTTTTTGAACCGATCGAAAATATTCGAGAAATATAGCAAATAATACCCAATTTTTTGGCCTACAACCATTTATTTATCAACTCAGTTTTAGAGAAATGAAATCAGCCTAACGTCACTGTAACATTTTCATATCTTTTTTGAAAAACGCATCATCTTTTGCCTCAAAATTTGCTTGATTGAAACCTGTTCAACAGGTCGTATAATATATCTTGGATAGAGTGAAAGCGGAAACAATGCGAAGCATACTTCGTGCATTTCGGCCATGAAGGCCAACGATTTGTGACAGTATTTTTTTACTCGTGGTCTTTTTTGACATTTCTAATCTTATCTTCTAGACTCTAGAGCATCACGTCTTGCCTTTTTCAAGGTAATCGATGAACAATGAATGAAGCCGAATGAAGGCTGATTCATCTCTGGCTTGGGTGAGCCTTCTCTTTTGATGGTGCAAGCAGTTTATTTGCTTCTCTTCGTTCTGGAGTGTTAATCTAGTGAGCGTTGCTCTATTTTTATTTTTCCTAATCATCGATATCTGACCTAATCTATATAAGTGATACCCAAAATGAAGGCACGTTTGTCCTCATAGAAGTTTTACATGTCTTTACTGAGTTCTTGAACTCAATGTTAATTTGTCCATTTGGCGAAAGGCATCATAAATTATTTCATCATTAAAATAACACGCAGGTGGTTAAACCCATCTGCCAGCATTAAAATCCTCCTTATAAATTTCCCAGACAAGGAAGTTCCAGGGCTAACCCTACTACCAAATCTTTGCAATTAAGTTTTTGTCTCACTGTTGCCGCCGCCATTTTTCACATCAACGACGTGATGATGATAATGCCGTAATTTAAAAGTAATAAATACAGATTTCAACCCCTATTTTCTGTGGCAGCGCCACAAAAGGCAAGAGGAACGGCTGTGTCGACTGGCATTGTACCTCAGCGGAAATGCCATTCGTGATCGTGAAGAGGTGATGTTTTTTGAGTTTTTTATGAATAACCTTCTTCATTTTACTAAGAGACTTCGCTCTTATGTCTTCTGGCGACAAGGTTGCGTTGCGCCAATACATTTTATTGGCATAATACGTGCTCGGTTGTTTCTACAACCGAACCACATAACCTACAGATCAAAGTTTTCATAACCAATCTTGTGCGGGTGATATCTTGCGAAACAGTTACCTATGAGTAGAGATTCACGACTTGACTTGATATTCAAGCTACTTGACTTGGCTTGACTTGAAATCAAGTCAAGTTCGAGTCAAGTAGTAGTTTTTCAATGTCAAGTCAAGTCAAGTATTAATTTATCGGGTACTCGAAAAATCAATTACTTCTACCAAGCTACTTGATTTTCATTTAAAATTTTTTTTGCAGTGTTCACATCAATAAATTATGGATTGAGGATGAACCTTGCAAAAAAATACTTTTATTCATAAAACTTGAATATGAGAATCAAAAATATTTTTAGCACAGTGGGTTTTGTTGTGCAAAGCGTGCATTTCTCTTGCTTATCATCATTTTTTCGCGAACTCTTCGGATCTTGTTCAACTGTAAAATAATCTGGGATTTTTCTTCCTTACTTAAGATTTTTTGTATGTTGTCTCTTGTAAAAGTTTACGATCTCCGGATTGAGTATTTTCCTCAATCACTTATTCTGACCCGCTGGTCTCTAATTCCATTATTTCTGATGAAATACTCATTTTTTGCACAGGTTCAAACACTAATATAATTATGTGACGTAACGACTCACACAGTTGGACAAAAATACCTCTCTATTCACCTAGATAAAATTAAGAAGACTGCGCGAATCGCTTCACTCAGCTCGGAGCTCGGGAACCCCCTGAACAACGCATGAACTTGCAGAAGTAAGTGCCGTTTCACATGGAGCGTATCATCAGCACTGACTGTCAGCATAGGAATTCAGCGCTGATGATCCGTTTCGATGTGTTGACTTCACATGCGGCGGATCGTCCGTTGTCAGTTGAAATTCAGATCGCAATGAATGATAGTAAAAGAACTAACAGAAAGCAATATAAGCTCATACGCAACTGATCGTCAGTGCATCATGTGAAATCCCTCATGACAATAATGGCTCGTGCGTTAACCGACATACGCCGAGAGCAAGGGCTCGCCGTATGGCCGTCGTATGGAATCAACCGCTCCGATCATCCGCGCTTCATGTGAAATGCTACATTTATTGCATGGTACTTGGTTATCCATCCGTATGGTCAGCGCTGATGATACGCTCCATGTGAAACGGCACTAAGCGCAGTACGACTCGTACGTATCGTATCAAGATCAAGTAATACCAAGTAGCTTGATATCAAGTCAAGTAATGAATATCTCATATCAAGTCAAGTCAAGAGTCAAGTATGTATTCGTTACAAGCTTGACTTCCAAGTCAAGTTCTTCTTTAAAAAATCAAGCTACTTGACTTGATGAATCCCTACCTATGAGAGGCACTGCAAGCAGACTTAACTTGTTTTTTGGCAACCATAGCCTTCTCTTTTGAAAGGTGAAAGCAGTCTATTTGCTTGTCTTCGTTCTGGCGTATTAATCCAGAAAGAATGTTTCTCTATTTTTCTAAATCATCTACCTCCGACTCAGTGCTCTATTACCGCCTAGGCTAACATAGGCCATGGCCTAGGGGCTGCATGATTTTAGGGGAGGCCAATTTTCGGTTAATAACTAAAAATTTCTTTAACTTTTCTACGAAAATGTAGAAATAGTCATCTTCGAGAATTTCGCACAATTGATTCGATAAAGTGAGCGAAGCAATACGGAAAGTTGACATTGGTATACATGAAGTAGTTTGGTATTATGAGTCATTGGTTGATTATATCTTTAGACTAAATATACTTAAGCCGGGTTTCACAAAATTCCAATAACCGTGATTAGTGAAATGTGACCATTTCTGTGCAATTCTCTGTTCATTTTTGACATAAATCATCGACTTAATTCAAAATCAACGATTTGATTGCTAATCAAGCTTTGTAGTACAGTCTATGAATAGATTTCTGTTCTAATCATCACAGGAGTTAAAAGCCGTTTATTCGTATTGGAAAGGACCCTAATGTATTTTTTTTAATCCGTGAAGTACGTAAGGTTTTGGTAACAGTACAAGCCTGCTAGGCTTTGTCGTTTGGGCGTGCATTCGAACTCTGGCTGAAAGTTATATTTTTTCTAGATTTCGATCTTTTTTGTTTCACCATATGATGAGGAGTCAAAAATTTTTGTGTTTTTGTTTATGTTGAGAAAACGATAAAGCATTATTATTTTTCAAAAATAGTGTAATAATTCGATTTTCATGAAATTTTGGAGACATGAGCACATACAAATGTTAACACACCCTGTTAGTACCTTAGTGGTTATTTGGTATTGCTGAATTAAAAATGTGTGACTAAGCAAATTTTGATTTTTTTTGATACTCTCGAAAAGGAATATTGAATCACAAACCATTAACCTCATTTCATTTTCAGTTGGGTTCATAATAACGATACAAAGTCTTGTTTAAAATTAGTTGGAAATTCCATAATATGGAAAATAAAGACATTTGGTACTGTGGAGATTGCTTCGGTTGAAATTTAGTGAGCACTGGCCACAATGAATAAAATTAATTATTTTTTATGCGAATAGAGAAACATACTCACTAATGTTGTTCAGATTATTCGCATCTAAAACTTGATTATACCGAAAGAAAAATAATAAACATTGTCAGTCACAAAGTATATCATTATTTTCAATTGTGAGTTTTATCAGCAATAACTCTCCGAATTGGTGAAAAAACTCAGGAATATAGTTAGAAAACGTTATCCCATATAACTGCAAATCGGAAATTATGTAAACGTCCAACCATAAATATGGCAACAAATAATAATATTCAGACTAATAGTTTTCAGAATATTCAAATTTTACCCATCGTTTTACTAATATGAACAAACAGAAAGTTTTTCGACGAAATGAATATTCGCCCTGTATAATCCCAACGGCTTTCGGAGAAAAACCTACAAGCGCGCAAAATCTTCTAGTCTCATGTCAGTGCTTTTCTCGAATTTCATTCGTAATCGATTCGTTTTCCCGAGTTGCCGTTCACAATTCCATTCATGCTCACGTTACCCAACTCAGAATCAAAGGAACTCTAATCCTCAGCAACAACGAACGAAAAATGGACACATAAAAACCTTAAAAAAGCGTTCACCTCTCCACATTCACGAATGGCATTTCCGCTGAGGCACAATGCCAGTCGACACAGCCGTTCCTCTCGCCTTTTGTGGCGCTGCCACCGAAAATAGGGGTTGAAATCTGTATTTATTACTTTTAAATTACAGCATTATCATTATCGCGTCGTTGATGTGAAAAATGGAGGCGACTGCAGCGAGACAAAAACTTAATTGCAAAGATTTGGTAGTAGGGTTAGCCGTAGAACTTCCTTGTCTTGCCTTTCGCCACATGTGATTTCAGAGAACAAAAATTCCGGTGACAAGTAAACATTGGGAGTTCAAGAACTCAGCTAAAACATGTAATACTCGGTACTGGATTCTTTACAAGGCACTATCGATTCACAACAATGTTGATGAAACTGTGTCTAGCAGGAATTGATGAGTAAAGATTTCATGAGGAAAAACGTACCCTCAAGTTGGGAATCAACCATAATGATTAGGTCGGAGCAGGGCCGGATTAAGCTCTTTTCCTCTCCTAAGCCAAAAAGAATTTGCAAGTTAATAAGACAATTTTCTATCTGGGATTAAAACAATCTAATCGTAAAAAATTACAGTTTTCATCATCAAACTAATAATGGTTTTCTTCTTGCCTTCTTTTCCGCAAATTGTTGCAAAACTACTTCAAAGTCTAATTTTTTTAACAATTCAGTTTCAATGCACAAAACGGCCAGAGAATTCAAACGCTCTTGAGACATGCTAGATCGCAAATACAAAAATTCGCTTCAATGCTGAAAACGACTCTGCTCTAGGCTTCTCCTTCTCTGAAATTTTTCCTCCCACTCGAAACAGTATGTTCCACTCGAGTTTCATCAGCAGGAACAGTTCTTGTTGTGGATCTTCTTTCTTTACTTTCTCGAATCCAGATTGATCTTCGCTCTCTCCTCAAATCGATCAAATTGATCTCTTAATCCTACGATATAATCTAAGTCTAACCCTGGGTTCCACATAGTCCAGTCAATTTGTGCTCAAAAGAACCCCTAGCAGGAAAGTTCTGGGGTAGTTTTGATTTTTTTCGATTTTTTATGTTTTTTGGGGTGCTGAATCCGAATCTGAGGTTTGCTAACAAAATTTCGTGGGGAACATTGAAAAAAATACAAAAAAGAGAAAAGTCTCATTCTTTGGCAGTTTTCTGCTTATAACTCGGAAACTATCAACTTTTCGTGAAAAACTTTCTATACAAAATGAAAGTACGTGAAATTTCCTACAAATTGTATCACCACAGCTTGTTCTGCGACAACCCGTTCTGGCTCAAATTATAGTTGAAAATGAGGTATTTTCTATGACTCAATAAATGAAAATAAATTAAATTCCGTGGTTCCGATAATGCGAACGTCTTGAAATTTTGCATGAACATTCAGTATATCAGTCTCGATTCACAAAAAAAATTTAACTCGAATCGGATATCTTGTTATGGAAATATAAAGATTCTTCTTTTTAATATTCCAATTCAATTTTCTATGGTTCTCTTCACACTATCGTCACACAATTTTGCATAAGGCTTATTATGAGCATGTTGCATTTGGCCGCATCATTTCATTTCGATGGTTTAGTTTTATCTGGGATATTGAGGAACACAGAAATTTTGAATGGCCATGTTTTATGAAACATAGAATATGGCCATTCAAAGTTTTTGTTCAACAATATCTCAGACAAAACGAAACCCATCGAAATGAAATGTTGCGGCCATATGCAAGATGCTCATAAGAAGCTTCATGCAAAATTTGGTGGCCATAGTGTGAACAGAACCATAGAAAATTGAATTGGAATATTGAAAAGAAGAATATTATATTTCCATAACAAGATATCCGATTCGAGTTAAATTTTTTTTGTGAATCGAGACTGATATACTGAATGTTCATGCAGTATTTCAAGACGTTCGCATTATCGGAACCACGGAATTTAATTTATTTTCATTTATTGAGTCATAGAAAATACCTCAATTTCAACTCTAATTTGAGCCAGAACGGGTTGTCGCAGAACAAGCTATGGTAATACAATTTGTATTAAATTTCATGTACTTTCATTTTGTATGGAAAGGTTTCTCACGAAAAGTTGATAGTTTCCGAGTTATAAGCAGAAAACTGCCAAAGAATGAGATTTTTCTTCTTTTTTCGTATTTTTTTCAATGTTCCCTCACGAAATTTTGTCAGCAAACCTCAGATTCGGATTCAGCACCCCCAAAAAACATAAAAACCGAAAAAATCAAAACTACCCCAAAACTTTCCTGCTAAAAACCCTATTTGACTGAATAATTCATTGGTTTTCGCCTAATTTTCCATTATTATCACATCTCAACTTTGTTTTTATTTATATATATACAATATATTTTTATTCTCATACTTATATTCTTTTGGTTTTTCTTCACTGTCATGATCATTATAAAATGAAAATAAATAAATATATAATAATATAATGTTTTCAATTCATTCAAAAAATTTCTTTGTTCATCTAAAACGATTAATTCGGAAGGTTCTGATTTTTATAAGCTATCGACCTAAATCGAAATCAACGATTTGATTGCTGAATAAAGCTTGCTTTGTAGATATAGTATTGGCTTTTCCTCTCTAACCAAAAGATGGATCATATCAAATCAGAAGAAAATTATGATGAAGGGTATGGGGAACAAATTATATGAAAACGTAATCCGAATTCGTTCGTTTCATATTGAAAAGATAACACCACAGAATTGTCAAAATATTTCCGAAATTATATTGAAATTTCTTTCACTTTGACCTAATGTATGATATATCACCAATAGCAGTACCTGCCTCCCTTTCCACCACCTCTTAACGTTAAATTACAGTCTCTCCCATGATGAAGATATCAGCATCCCACGAATCCTGAACTGCCAGGACCCGATAAGGAAAATTCGCATCCCACCGTGCACCCGGAAAGCGGTCGAACACGTGACCGGCTAATGAAATCGCCCACGTGCCGTTTTATCCGATAGATCGAGCAAGTTGGTAATGGTCACGTGCCGTCTCATCTTCCTTGACAATTGACAGCGTAACGCGACTCCTTGCACGCCGTTTGACGTTGGTCGAAACGAAAATTGAAAGCTATTCGGTGTGACAATTAGGATAAGGGCCATCCGGGGAAGTGTTGGTTCGGTTTTAAATTTGGAGAGGGTGGTGGATGCTCCTGTTTTTCATTTGTTTGTATTGGATTCAAGTTTGTAGGTAGAGTAAAATTCATTCAGCGCAATAAGTACTTCTGATATAATATGATGAATGTGTTTTTGCGAACATAGTCAATTCAAAGAAATTCTGCGTTAATGGGTATCAATTCAAATTTTGCTCCCACAGGGTAAAGTAAACCTAGATATACCTTCACGTACTTGTTGACTCAGCTAAGTAGAATTGGTTTATGATCGTATTGGAATAATTGGTCTACGGCTCCCTTGTTATAGTTAGAGTCTGCTATAGACAATCATGTCAGTTTGGAAACATCGTATGTGACTTTTTAGTATTCGAAGCGGCGTCGTGTTTACATTTTCGTTTGGTCTGGCGTTCATAAACTCAATTATTTTACTAAAGGGTATTCCGGTAATTATAGCTAAGGCAAAATCACAAAAATGTTGTATTATATTCAGAAATTGTAGCATTGGAAATCTAACCTTTTGTTCACTTCATCCCAGGTTGCCAGTAAAGTGCTTTCCATTCCACTCTAGAGCTAGAGCTTGGTTGATTACAATGCAGTTTTATTCACCCGTAGGGGCATATCTTATGTTTACTTCTTACTCTGAGGTTGTTCCAATACTCCGCACGTAATTGGAGCTAAATATTGCACTCAAATACAAATTGCTCGAATTTTTGGCAGTAATGCGGAAAGTTGTTCTTTGCCGCAAATATTAGGTATTTTGCCCTCAACGTACATACAGGCAATATCTGATGCAGTTTTGGATAAACGTATAGTCCATTCACGAAAGGTTGAGCCGTCGGTTGGCCATGGAAATTTGGCATATTCCACTGTGTATATTAAAATTTTAGATTATGTGCTTCATTTTCTTGTCAGATTGATATGAAATTTTGTCAAAATTGCATAGAGTTGTCTGATAACTCGCAAGCTCGTCGGACGAGGCCGGGTACATTCGGCAACGTTAACTTTATTTTACGTTATGACAGAAAATACTGCCAACTTCAGATAAATAAAGAAACGCCTACTATGTGCTCAACCTTTCGTGAACGGACTATACCCATTATGAAGCAATCTTCCTTGACAATTGACAGCGTAACGCGACTCCTTGCACGCCGTTTGACGTTGGTCGAAACGAAAATTGAAAGCTATTCGGTGTGACAATTAGGATAAGGGCCATCCGGGGAAGTGTTGTTTCGGTTTTAAACTTGGAGAGGGTGGAGGATGCTCTTGTTTTTCATGGATTCAAATTTGTTTGTATTGGATTCAAATTCGTAGGTAGAGTAAATTTTCATTCGGCACTCGGCACAATAAGCACTTCTGATATCTGATGAATGTGTTTCCGCAAACATACATATAGTCCTAACCATTTGATTCAAAGGAATTTTGCGTTAATTGGTATCAATTCAAATGTTGCTCCCACAGAGTAAAGTAAACCTATTGATACATTCGCTCAGAAATATTCGGGATTGGACAGGCATAAGAACTGAACTTTTTCGTTTGGCTGAGGACCGTACAGCTTTTGCCATGGTGATCGCCAACGTCAGGGAGACCGGACAAGGCACATGAAAGAAGAAGAATAGATACATTCACGTATTTGTTGTCGCAGCCAAGTAGAATTTGTTTATAAACGTATTGGGATACTTGATCTACGGTCCCCCTGCTATAGCTAGAGTCTGCTATAGACAATCCTGTCAGTTTGGCAACATCGTATGTGACTGTTAGTTATTCGATGCATCGTGTTTACATTTTCGTTTCTATTTGGCGTTCATAAACTGAATTATTTTACTAATTTTGGTGGCAGTTAATTATGGCTTACAGGTATTCCGGTAATTATAGCTGAGGTAAAATCACAAAAATGTTTTATTATTTTCAGAAATTGTAGAAATGAAAATATAACCTTTTGTTTAATTTATCCCAGTTCGGCAGTAAAATGCTTTCCATTTCACCCTAGACCTAGAGCTTGGTTGATTACAATGCAGTACTATTCACGCATCTCTTTGTTTACTTCTTACTCTGAGGTTGCTCCAATTCCCCGCAAGTACCTAATTGGAGCTAGATATTGCACGCAAATACAGCTCTGTAGAGTCGATCACATTTCGCTTGCCGCCATCTTATCTTATAGGTATAAGAACTTCAAATTCATCTGAATAGCTCTGCTTCATTTTTCTTGCGGAAATAGAAGTTTTGTCTTTTTGGATTGTCGTTTACTATCTGAATCGCTAAAAAAAATCACAAAAAATTATAATATTTATTATAAATCTATTTTTAATCGACCTGGCATCTAGTGAATTTTTCACCTTTATCATTTCATAGCAGATGGTCTAATGATAAAATACCACCGTGAAGATGAATCTTGAACGATCCCTTCTTCACCTCTATATCAAGATCGGTAAAATACGTGATCTATGTGGGAGTTCCTCGACGACAAGGTGAAAAAACCCCTAAAGAGATACCACGTCAACAAAGTCCTGATTTTGATGTATCTATAAGTTTTGCTAATTCATCTGAACAGCTCATGTTCTTGCAGGAACAGAAGTTTTGTCTCTCTCAACTGTCGTTTACTATATGAATCGCTAAAAACAAAATCGATAACATCACAAATATTTATCAGAAATCTTTCTTCAATCGACCTGTCATCTAATATAAGTTCTAACTATTATCATTTCATAACAGATTTCTGTACACAGCTGTTTTGAACTTCATTGATTCATATCATTCTGCTATAAATTTGCCGAAAGCCCAAATATTCTTCATAATTTTTGCTAAATTGGAGTTGTCAAATTCTGCATTCAATCTCCCCTATCTCTCCACAACCTATGTATCTTGCGCCACCAAGCACTATCGTATAATTTTATTAGTTTCATAGGAAATATGATGGGGAAATGTTAAGAAAAATTTACACAATTGGGAACTTTCATATTTTGTCTCTGCCACAATGCAGCTGAATTCTCTATAGTTGAACTATTGGATTAATTCATAAAATACAATTTTGCTAGTTGAATGAAAGAGTGATTCTGCAGATTTCCATGCTTATATTTTCGAAAGATGTCAGCACACATAATTCCTAATTTATTCTCAGTTTTTCTTAGTTCATTGCGAGGTACACTACCAATTGGATGAGGTATTGAATAATTTTTCCCAGGGAAAGTTAACAGGTGGAAGAAAAGGTGACAATACTCCTTCCAGGTAACAATGAAATAATTTCATAGCGTACATTGTAGTTATCTATATCTTTCATACGGAAGGAAATAATATAATGCCAGCGTGAAGATGAATCTTGAACGGTCCATCCCCATCTTAATACCATGATCGGAAATATATGTGGGAGTTCCTGGACGACAAGGTGGAATAACCATAAATAAATAAATAAAAAATAAATACAAGGGACACCACGTCAAGAAAGACCTGATTTTGATGTACCTATAAGTTTTTTTATTTCATCTGAACAGCTCATGTTCATTTTGCTTGCAAAAACAAAGAATAACACAAAAACAAAATCACCAAAACTAATATTTATCAGAAATATTTCTTTAGTCGACCTGGTTTTCAATGAAAGTTCTAACTTTCATTGTTTCATAATAAATTTCTATAGACAGCTGTTTTGAGCTTCCTTGCTTTATATCATTCTGCCAAATTTGCCACAAATTTTTAATCATTATTGCCAAATTGCATTCAATCTTCTCTATCTCCCCACAATCTTTTTTCTTTACATCACCTAGCACTTTTTTATATAGGAAATATGATGGAGAAATGTTGAAAAAATTGCTACAATTGGGAATTAAATACTGTCATATTGTATTTTCTGCCACAGTGCAATTGAATTCTCTATAGCTGAGTTATTGAATTCTTTAATAAAATAGAATTTCCTATATATTATAGTTTAATGGAGGAAGAGCTGCTAATATCTATGCTTGTAAGTGACTAAAATTCCTATTAATTGTCAGTTTTTCCTTCTATAAATGTAATATACCTCAAAAATCACACCTTGGGTTGAATAATTTTTTTCCCAGGGAAAGTTAACAGGTGGAAGAAAAGGTCATAATATTCTTTGCAGGTAACAATGAAATAATTTCATAGCATATCTTGTAGTTATCTATATCTTTCATACGGAAGGAAATAATATAATAGCACCGTGAAGATGCATCTTGAACGGTCCATCCTTACCTCAATACCATGATCGGTGATATATGTGGGAGTTCCTCGACGATAAGGTGGAATAACCCTAAAGGGACAGGGACACCAAGTCAAGAATGACCTGATTTTGATGTACCCATAAGTTTTTTAATTCATCTGAACAGCTCATGTTCATTTTGCTTGCAGAAAGAGAATTTGTCTCTATGGACTCGGACTGTGGTTTCCTATCTAAATCACTAAAACAAAATCACCAAAACTAATATTTATTAGAATTCTTTTTTTATCAACCTGAATTTCAAAGAAAGTTCTAACTTTAATCATTCCATAATAAATTTCTGTTGACAGATGTTTTGAGCTTCCTTGCTTTATATCATTCTGCCAAATTTGCCACAAATTTTCATCATTATTGCCAAATTGTATTCAATCTTCTCTATCTACCCACAATCTTTTTCCGTATGTCACCTAGCACCTCTTCATAATTATTTATTGGTTTTGAATAGGAAACATGATAGAGAAATATGAAAAAATTGTCACAATTGGGAACTAAATACTTAAATATTGTATTTTCTGCCACAGTGCAATTGAATTCTCTATTGCTGAGTTATTGAATTCATTTATAATAGTATATTATGCAACGAGCGTATAATGATAGTTATTATTCGCGAGGTGAAGTTTAGGCCACTCGCCGTAGGCGTGAGGCCCAAATCACCGAGTGAATAACAGCCAATATACGTGAGTAGCATACTATACTTTATCCACGACTACTGAATTAATTTCTTGAAGATTTTAACATTTGGCGACGTCGACAAGACTTCTATGACAAGAGTGAAAAAAGTCAAGTTGACACATGAGGAATTTTTGGAGAACTGGTCATTGTATATTTTGCAATAAAAAAACTTTAATTGATATAATGAAAGTAGATTGGCACTCGATTGAAGAGGTATGCCCATATTTATTAGTTGGAGTACTTTAGAATACTGAAGAAATACCAATTTAAAGAATATTATATCAAAGCTAAATATATGAAGCATCTGACAGCAGTGGATTATAATGTCATTATTCCCTTGTGATTAATGGGTATTAAGGCAGAGCACAGAGAAGTACAATGGACGGATTTTACAGTAGTCGTGTCCATGCTTGTAAGTGACTGAAATTTCTATTAAATGTACCTTTTCCTCTTATAAATGTAATATACCTAAAAAATCACACCTTAGGTTGAATAATTTTTTTCCAGGAAAAGTTACAGGTGGAAGAAAAGGTCATAATATTTCTTCCAGGTAACAACGAAATAATTTTATAGCGTACCTTGTAGTTATCTAAATCTTTTATACGGAAGTAAATATTATAATACCACCCTGAAGATGCATCTTGAACGGTTCATCCTCACCTCTATACTACTATGTACCTATAAGTTTTTCCAATTTATCTGAATAGCTCATGTTAATTTTTCTGCAGAAACAGTTTTATCTCTCTGGACTGTCGTTTACTATCTAAATCACTAGAAATAAAATACCAGAATTAATATTTATTAGAAATCCTTTTTCAATTGACCTGGCATCCATTGAAAGTTCTTGCTTCAATCATTTCATAAGACAGTTCTGTAGACAGCTGTTTTGCTTTATGCCATTCTGATATAAATTTGCCACAATTTTTTTTATCATTTTTGCAAAATTGGAGTTGTCAAATTCTGCATTCCATTTTCTCTATCTCCCCACAAACTTTTCCCCTTACGTCACCAAGCACCTTCGTATACTTATTTATTGGTTTCTTATTAGAAATGTGATGCAGAAATGTTGAAAAAATTGCCACAATTAGGATCTAAATACTTTCATATTATATTTTCTGCCACGGTGCAATTAAATTTTCCATAGCTGAGTTATCGAATTTATTTATAAAATAGAACTTCCTAGTTGAATGGAGGAAGAGTATCAATTTGCTGATGTCCATTCTTGTAAGTGACTAAAATTTCTATTGAATGTCAGATTTTTCTCAAAAATCACACCTTGGGTTGAATAATTTTTTTCCCAGGGAAAGTTAACAGGTGGAAGAAAAGGTCATAATATTCCATCCAGGTAACAATGAAATAATTTCATAGCGTACCTTGTTGTTATCTATATCTTTCATACGGAAGGAAATAATATAATACCACCGTGAAGATGCATCTTGAACGGTCCATCCTCACCTCTATACTAAGATCGGTGATATATGTGGGAGTTCCTCGACGACAAGGTGGAATAACCCTAAAGGGACACCACGTCAACAAAGACCTGAATCCACCCTCTGGGTGCTACTGAATGAGGCATTGTGTGAACGAGGCAATAATTTATAATTTGAATCGTAATAGGAGAAATATTAAACGGGATACGGATTCTGTGAAATCACATTAAATTTTTTATATCCGGGATCAAACCAGCGTGTAAAATTCTTGATGGATAATGCGGGTTTTGTGGGGTTGAGTTATGGTTTCCGGATTGGTTTTCTTATCACATACTGTTTCTTCTGCACTCCGTGTGATATTGGTTCGGTTTTACAGAATATGATTTTTTCATCGATTGTATTAGATAAATGTTTCGAGTCGATCTACTCGAAATGTGGGGGTTTGGTTTTTTTACGGTTTTCATATCCACATATAATGTTCTAGACTGCGATACGAAGAAACTCAAATACAAGGTGATATATTGGTAAATGAACATAATCTAAGGGTGGATAGAGAAGATTGAGGTGAGTCAGAATAATCGACCCTGAAAATTTCAAGTTTTGAAGTTGCTATCGTGTTTCCGGAAAGAAACAGTTTCAGGGTAAGTTTATTTAGATTAGGAAATCAAGATGATTCCATGAATGAATAGATTGAAACCAATAGCCCTTGGGATATTCAATTTGGATTTATCGTTTACCCAATATGAACAAGCGCTCAAAAGCTTGTGACTTCACGTTCTTGAGTTTTATATAATTTTGGTTACTGTGTTGTCTGAATATTCAGATTTGAATAGACTTATTGATAATTCAAACCGCATGCGCAAGTACCTACGAAAGATATCTTGTTTCCTTCATTTTTTTTCGAATATGCTATAGAATTCTTCTTTTTTGTTATATTTTTATTTGAAAATCTTTCGATATTCCAAAAAAACTGCTCTAGGGCAAAGAGGTATTATAAAACCAGGCCTCCAAGTGAAGTTCTCTCAGACCTTCAGATATTCAAGGATGTACCTACAGACCCAAAATACTGAGTTTTGACCTCCCATAGATTTATAGTGGTATGTCGACCATAACATAAAATAAAATTCGGGAATAATGATTAAAAACTTCATATGAAAAAGATATTTAAATTGATGTATACATTATTTCTTCTCTTGTATGGAAATACATAAGAAATATCAATATCACCCCTAGGAATGAAGTAACTCAAAAACCTGAAATTAAATAGGGAATGAATTGTTTAAGACTAATAAGCGATAAGTTGAAGTGCTCGACGGAAATTGTTTACGGTATAGTACAGTAATTACTTATTCTGTATTTGTATAATTGATACAGATACAGAGCTTCACTTGATAAGTTTCATAATGTTTACATTAAAACAAATCTTAAATATCCATAATAAACATTTCGTTTTCCAGAATGTAAAAAACGTTTATTTTTCAAGCATTCAATCAATTTCTTTGATTTTACAAAATTTATGGATGACCTTTTTTTAATTTTAGTCTGTCATGTAGTTTTTTACTGAGCGCTCCAAGCTCAGTCACAGCTTCTTTTAAACTATTCACAAATCAAATATGTGAAAGTACTCACCGAAAGACAAAATGCTTCAGGTACATCACAAGTAGCAAAAAAAAAACTTCATCATATTCAATAAATTGGTTTTTTGCCGTGTGTACCACCTAAATAATTTGATATTATATTTGATTTGTGAAATCGTTTCCAATGTAAATGTCCTGACATCCGCCTTATGCATATATTTTAGGTCTTTTAAATTCAGCCTCGACGACGTACGTATTTGTTTGTAAATATTCTTTTATCTAAAAAACCGTGTATTTTAGCAAGGAATTACAAGAAACCATATTTGTCGGGAATGAATCGGAAATTTTTTTATGATATAAAATATAAATCTGGAGACAGGTTTCGTGCGAAATTGTTAAGGAGTGGCTTTTTTCCTTGTCATGAATTAAACACCATTAATATTTTTTTCATTCACTTTTGGCTCTAATAATTTCAACCTGGAGCTAATCATTTTAAACTGAGTGAATTCTGAAAAATCCTAAAGTAACACATGATTTTGTGAAAGATATCTGTGGTCGAAATAACTGTGAAATCAAAGATTCCCTTGTACATATTATAAGCATGACACACAGATATTGCTTATTCGTACACAACTAAAAACAAGCATCTCCTACACTCCTACTATTGAACCATCAGAAATAAAATTGAAAACTCGAGTACGCGGGGGTGTTCTGCGAAGATACTCACCCGAAATTAATTTCCATGCATTCATTGCACACGCTGCGTTATTGTCAAAAATTAATAACCACAAGAATCTCCAAAGTGTTTGTCTACCATGAGAGCCTTTTATATCGGCCGCAAAGAGTGGATAAACTATACCTAGCCTTGTAATCGCACTTGTCGAGTATTTTTCGATTATTAAGTAAGACTTCAACACAGTGGCGCAGCCAGGATTTTATTTTGGGGGGGGGGCTGAACTAAAAAATTTTTTATGATACAGTGAATAACGAAAGTTGCAAAAAAATAAAGAAAAAGAAATAACGAAGAAAGAAATCAATTTTGGGGGGGGCTGCAGCCCCAAAGCCCCCCCCCCTGGCTGCGCCAGTGCTTCAACACAAAATAATTGTGGATTTGCATTGCAATTTCATTAAAGCGTCAAATCCAAAAGCTTTGCAGGTTATTTTGAATAAGAGGTCGACAAGTAATTTGAAGTAGAGATCGATACTTTTTTCAAGCATCGTATTGTATAAAATATAGAGTTGTGTTCAAATAACTTCAGAGTTCCTTTAATTTAAAAATGCCTCTATAAATTTTGACTTTTCAGTTATCAACTACAGTGAGACTTATTCAGAATAGGAAAAAAACGTTTGCATTTCGCTTTCCGCCATTGTTCATAATACATACAGTGGAACTTCCCTATAATGAAAGAGCTAAATCCGCAAAAAGAATTCGTTATAAAGAAATTTCGGTATACAGAAAATTTGTTTCTATAGTCGGCAATATCGCGGTTGACTTCATTGATAAAGCTAAGCTTATCATTCAAACTTAAGCACTTCGTTTCAGACATTTTCGCACAACTTTCACACTAGCGTAATGGTTGGATTGAAACCAAACAGCCAGGAATGTATTTAAAGCTGTTTCAGAAGGATCTCTCTGCCACCGTAATGATTTAGTTTAAGGTCGGCATTTATTACATACATCCGTACAATTTCGAAAAAAATCCACCCTCATACCTTCTTACCAATACCCATTCAAAGAGTGATGTTCTTTGAATATTTCCTTATACTTAGAGAGAATTCACTTCGTTTTAGAGGATGTTTTTAACATGGAATTTGGACTCAAGATGCAATTTCTTGTACGAAATTCGTTATACAGACGTTCGTTGTAGGGAAGTTCCACTGTATTTACATGAGATACAGACATTGCCTATTCGATCATGATTAAAAACCAAGAATCTCCTAATATTTAACAGAAGTAAAATTGAAAACTCGAGTACCTGGGGGTGTTCTGCGAGACTGCGAATATATTCACCCGAAATTAATTTCCCATGCATTCATTGCACACGCTGCCGTTATTGTCAAAAATTAATAACCACAAGAATCTCCAAAAGTGTTTGTCTACCATGAGAGCCTTTTATATCGGCCGCAAAGAGTGGATAAACTATACCGTGCTTCCTAATCGCACTTGTCGAGTAATTTAACTCTCGAGCCACCCTCCTACGCCCCCAAGTTATTTGTCCTGTTCAATGGAACACGAGGTGGTCACGTGTATGCCTTTTCTAGTGTTTGAATTGGGAATATTTCCGATTAGACTGATTAGGTCTGTAGTGAGGTATGAGCTTATATCGAGAGAAAGTTGAAAACCGGGAATAAGGAAGCTCTATGGATGAACCAAATTTGGGATCTGACAAAAATGGAGATGAATGAAATACTTGTTTGAAGAAAAAGTTGATACTAAGTTTAGTATCCAAATAATCGATGAAGATTTCTAATCATTTTAAGTTCATTCAGATATGTCTGTCAAAATTCTGGTTGAAATCCAATCATCATACCGCAAAACAATTTTTCAATTTTTGATTCGGCGCAAATGCCTGTTATTTCAAATTTGAAGCCGAAAATGTTCTCCTTCGATCATCACGTGGACGTGTTTATGCATGATAGCCCAGATTATATACTATATTTTTTGCTTTCTATTGTATGTTTATGTAATTTATTTCTGTTTTTTTCATGGTAAAAATAACGCTGTATTAATATATTTATATTTGTGCAGCTCAGGTTAAGAGTGAGTATAGCCTAAGGCCAAACTTCGCCTGTATGGCATAAGGTTTAATTAAAGACGATTATTATTTTAATATTGTAAAATAGAAAAATTAGAGATGTGCTCTTGAACGAATAAAATAAACCCAGCATCAGAGGTATGTTCCATTTTGAATTGTCGTTCTTCCTATAGGAAGAACTGTTATTCATATATGAATAACAATGAAATGGCTTCTTAAGTTTGACGCTCACTTGAGCGGGGAGGCGAGAAGAGAGAGACGAAGCGTAAGTTCACCGAGGACCGCACTTAAAAATCGCAAATTTTTCCCCGAGTTCGGAATACAGAGCGCCGAACTTGGGTCACGAACCCGATTCCGGCCCGCTGACTCCCTACTTGAGGACCGCCTCGAAAAATTTGTCGCGCACATGCCCCAAGGAGCATTCACGCGTCAAACGACTCGCCTTCTCAAGGCTCTTCGCTTCGCGCCACCTAGGTGAGCGTCTACTCATTTGTTTCAATGCAAACCTCTACGGCGGAAAACTAGCGCTTCGCTTCGTCTGAGTGCGGCTCTAATATGTCTCGCGTCTAACGATTCGGCTCTTCGTTCCGAGCCCCCTAATAGTGAGCGTCTACCCATTTGATTCAGTGCAAACCTCTCCGGCGGAAAACAACGCTCCGCGCCTCTTCGCCCAAATGAGCGTCAACCTTTACTCGGATGATATTTACAACAGAAATAGGCATGTCAGCCTTATGAAAATGGGAATACAGTCTGCTTTCATTTCAGAGCCCCCTTCAGACATAATCAGTTTGGACCTCGGATTCTTCATCAAGAGGTCATTCGAGACTACTTTCAGCTACAAATTTGAAAATTACAGTCGTTGGGCAGAACTATAGTACACTATTCAAATCTTTCGATCGGTTGTTCATATCAGGATAATGATTACTTGATACTTAAGTTTGATTAACCTAAAAACTGTTCATTCTTCTCATTTAACGATAGGAATTTAGCGTTCAAACCTGAAACCTCCAAAATTCCATGTTTTGATTTTGTCTACTACCGTTCGGCCACACATATTAATTCGATCCTACATGTTGAAAGACATATATTTATTTCTATTTCTTATTATTTGCTTTGAACCCTCCAATATACACTGTTATTTAAGCAGTCAACAGTATAGCTAACAGTGCTAACACTCTTCAGTTTGTGATTCTCTTCAACAATGTATGTATGAATTAATTATGCATCTTTGCTCATTGATCTATTTTGATAGACAATGATTCGATTCATTCAGAGTATCTAACTCTGGTTACAGATTTGATTTTACATTTCAATTAAATGATAATTAGGGAATATTATGTAATAGTCAAACTATTTCATCTACTATGTATATATTTCATCTGAAGCAGTTTCATACTATTCAGAACTAACATAATGAGTAAAGTATTTCTGAATATTTTGCCATTAAAGCGTGATGATTTCTTGACTCTAATCATTTGAAGATTAAAAAAATCTCATTCACTTCTGAATTCATCGAAGACATATTAATACAATAATTAAAATAATTTTCAGGATAATTTTAGTATTCGCAAGCATTACTGGAAAGTTTGCACAACTCTTTCCATGTTTTTCAATGAAATCCAGAACTGTATCAATTCGTGTGAAAAAGGTAGGTTCACCTTTGCTTTCACAACCAAAATTCACCGAAGCTATGCCACGTTGAATACCATTGCACAAAATGGTCCACCAGAGTCTCCAGCACAACCACCACCAGCTCTGTCGAGTTCAGGACTGCACAAGTAAGTATTGAGTTTGACCAGTCTCCTCAAAAGGCTACATTTTTGTCGAGTTATGACTTCAAGATCGATGCATTTCAATGATACGTTAGAAGGTTCAACATATTCATCGATACTGGGGAATTGGGCATGTCCCCATCCTATGAACATTCCACTGATACACCGTTTCACCTTTTTGGGATTGTCGTACTCGTATACTGGAAGGTCTATGGTGGAAGCATCTGCAGGAGAAAAGTGGTCTTCGAGTATTAGCAGAGCTATGTCATATTGGAGATCAATCTTATCATACTTTTCGTGTACATATATCCTTTTGGTTCCAATTATCCTTTTCCCTGTAACGTTTTAAATACTTGCCTTAAGCCTTGTTCGCACTACGCTAATAGTTTAGTCGAGAGCTAAAAATTTAGTCACTAAACGTGTGTGAACACCAAGAATTTAGTCGGGTAGATTAGTGTGTAGTTAAGTCGAGTCGATCCATTTGGTTCTATTTTATCGGGCGAGTAGAGTACCCCACCACGCGATACTCTTCACTCGATGACGGACTAGATAGGTCCGAACGATCAGTTTATTCGAGTTCATTAGTAATATCATTTGCCGCGATGATGTCGTTTCGCTGGGCCGAAGAAATCACGTCAGAGTTCGTGCGTTGCGAGTTGTTCATCGTACAAAGCGCTACTCACTTGTGAACTTAACTCGAACAAGTGCGAACGATTGGATGGAGGAGTAGCTACTAAATTTCTAGCGGCTTCGACTAAACTACTAGCGTAGTGCGAACAAGGCTTAAGAGGCAAAATTCGCACATAATGGCCTATACTGATAGCACAGACCGGACTTCTTTATTCTACATCTTATAAAACACCATGTACATCATATTTTCGAAAAGCAAAATTATCCTCAGAATCTACAATAAATACTCTTTTGAAACAAGCCTATCAGGATCAAGGCACACTTCGCATTATCATATTATGAAACATTGAATATTTGGAATTTTCAATTTATAGTAAACACGGACCTGTAAATCTCCGAATAATGAATTAATTCATAATTAAATCGATTGAAAACATTAGCAACATGACTTAGGTATTGTACCTCATCTTATTACATCCAATACATTGATGTAGGGGTTCCACTTTTGATTCCCGAGATAACTGAAAATAAAAAAAGATGGAAATACTCATCTTCGAGTTATTCAACTTTGAAAATTCTTTATTCGGATAAGTGAAACACGGATGCATGGCAGCAACATCAAATTTTTCAACAAAACTAAATTAATTGAAAACTTGATTTAACATTGAACCTTTAATTGTAGTTCATAAAATGTACTTAAGAAAAAAAGTAAAATGTATCTTATGAACATATTGTGTTGTGTGGAAATTTACAGGTCTGTGCTAGGTACTATAAATTAAAAAATTCTAAATATTCAATGGTTCATAATAATAATATGATGCGAATTGTGCCATTGGCTTGTTCGAAAGCATTTATTTATTGTAGATTCTGAGGAAAATGCTTCTCGAAATTTCATGAACAAATTGTTTCATAAGATGTGGAATAAAAGAATATAATTTTCTCAGTCTGGGCCTGCGCTATCAGCAAGCTTTATGTGCGAATATTTCCATTGTTCCATACTCATTCCCTGAAATTTTCATGAAGATCCATGCAGGCATTCAAGGAGTTATGCCAATTGAAAATTTCTGTAGAAATACATAAAACATCCTGAATATTGTTAGGACATATTTCTAACACTGATTCAGACTCACCAAATGTCCTGCATCTGGCCTGAAAGCCTGTACAATCATTCGTGAAACACCTGTATATTATACAAAAAAGTACAAGAATCAATAGTGAGAACTAGCGTGCATCTGCATGTCTAAAAAGGTTGTGACAACAGAACTAGGCATTGCTGCAGTGACTAGATATCACTTGATCATCAATTTGATAGATCATTGACATGAAGTCAGAAGTTTTTAGTTTAAAAGTTTCGTCTTACCTTTTGAGGTGTATAGGACTACTTTTGGTTCAGCATAAATACTCCTACTGAATTTATATACACAGTGTGCTGCAGTCAATACTGTATTCAACGTAATTAATGTACCACTGCATATTACCTGTAATTGGGTTCTTCATATTATGTCCAAGAAGTTGTACAACGAATCTATAATATTCTGGGTTACATTCTTTTCCGTTGTATATTGCGAAACTTGAAGATAACACGAACAATATTATCAATACTTGTTTTACAGTTGTCATTCAGGTTCTCATTTAAAACCCTGTTGTCATTTTATTTTGAGGTAAGTAGAAGGACAAATTATTTCAAGTCTTTTCTGTACCTACGTTTCTACTATACTGAAAACGTGACGATCTATAGAATGATCAAAATGTTTTCCATATTTATACCCTATTTGGTAAGTAAAGAAGAACTTGGTATTGATGTGGAAATAAAAAAGCTACAACGTACAAATTTAATAAGATTCTTTATTCAATTGTTTATGAAAAATTAAGGAACACGTGCTACATGCTCCCGATCACAAACTCTTGGTTGATTTTCTTTTAGTTATCTCCGTATTACCAGAACAACCATTCCCATTCTATAATGATGTTTCCTTGCAATATCTCGTAACTCGTAACTGCAACAAAAAATAAATGGTTTCAGTTTTTGAACTCAAATTTATCTATTGATCATTATTTGTTGGGCGTTAAATGCTCTGACCACAATTTATTCATAATTATAATTGAAATAATAAAATATTGCATTTCTTTCTAACAATAGCTCTCTGCATTATAAGGAAAATTGAAGAAAGTCCTGACGTGGACTCAGAAGCTTTTATACGCCCCTGTTCATATTGCCGAAACGATCATTCACATATGAACATCCTGAAAGCCATTGGTTTCATTGCTTTCATATATGAAGTCAACTTTCCTGTTTTTTTAAGTTGTTCCGTTTGGAAGTCATTGTGTTCACAGTCGGCCTTCGCGGCCATTATCGAACTCAATCGAGCTCTTTCAACGTTGCTTTTCGTTTGCAAAGTTATTGTGCTTACGATAAGACGTAATTGTTTTTGACCTCGGATTCTTTATCAGTGTATCCAACCGAGTAATTTGAGACCACTTGTGGCACAAATTCTAAACTTACAGATATTGGTCGAAACTAAAGCAGGTTATTTCTCCAGGAACAAGTGCGCAAAAAAAGCAATATATTGAAATTTTTCCTCGATGTAATAATCATGTCATAATAATGTATAGAATGTTCACTGAACGAATGCCATGATTTCAGAAAATGTTTTCCTAGAATCGGTACCAGATTGTTCATTTACTCCTAGCTTCAGTATGGATAAACATCCCCATTTTACTTTTTGTCGAAACATTATCTCGTTTTACTTCCCAAATTTCTTTTCATATTCCAAAAAAACGTGCTATTATACAGGGTGTTTCATTGGTGAACAGAAATAAGTGAAGGATCAATAAAGCACCTCTAGATGGTTCCGAATATACTATATTTTATGGTTTAGCAGGTTTAATTACAGAGATACAGATTGACTATTCTTTTAATTACCTATTTGTGTTGATCCGGACCTGAATTTTTTCAGTGATTGAAGCTTAGGTCGCTGGTGTAGAAATACCAGAATATGTGTTCCAAATTTCATAAAAATATTCCGGGTGGTAAGTAAGTTATGACCACACAAAGTAGAAAATCATCCATTCTTTTATTGTCAAAATGCATAAACCTGATATGTGAATTCAACAAGAAAGTGGACAAAGAACACTCCACTTTTTTTCATTTCCCAATGAAACAGCCTCTTTATATACTGGTATTAAATCATCTCAGTTGCTTCTTATAAAATAAATAATTTTTTTTAACTAAATATAGAAATTTCCATTGTTTACTAAATTTAGCTCCAATTATTCCACAATTTGAGTGCCTTTTTATAGTATATTGAAAATGATCAATTCAATGATTCCACCGACATAGCTTGACACGGAATATTTCAAAAAATAAACAATTATATGTATATCTTGATAAGGATAAATATTGCCGAAGCATTCAGAAAGAGTCTGGATTTCGTTGTACAACCCTTGACTGAGTTGGTGAATCTTTCATTTATAAAGGGCACTTTCCCGGAGAAATGAAAGTAAGCAAAATAATTCCTCTGCACAAAAAGGGTGATGCTGAGGATATTCAAAATTATAGACCTGTGACATTGACCTCCTCTTTTTCGAAGGTTTTCGAATACTGCTTCATGGACAGGTTGGTGAATTTTTTCCTGAGCAATGAGTTGATTATTAAAAATCAATTCGGCTTTTTGCTGGCCGCTTACATCAGATGCAATTTTCCATTTCTTGGAGAAAATATATTCGCATCTGGAGGATGGTCAGTGCTCTTCTGGGGTTTTTTGTGACCTCAGCAGGGCATTCGACTTTGTGTCACATCAGAGGCTTTTCGAGAAGCTCGAGGGTTATGGGGTGCGAGGAAATGCTCTGCAGTGGATCCGGTGTTTTCTTGAGAATAGGCCACAGTATACAACTATTGAAAGCGTAAAGGATAAGACTAAGCATCAAGTATGCTCGGAGTCTATCACAAATGATATTGGGGTTGCGCAGGGGTCCATTCTGGGTCCGTTTCTCTTCCTCGTGTACATCAATGATATCGATATAGGGGAAGATTCAGATTTACTGTGTATGCTGACGATTCTGCTTTTATCACAAAGGACCGATCGTTGAATGTTCTGGAGCGGAAATGTAATTCGGAATTGTCCAACCTTATGGATTGGTGCAATGATAATAAACTTTTCTTGAATCTATCCAAAACGAATATATGGTTTTCACAATCCTCAGCAAACTAATGATATGAACATGAGGATAGGTACTAATGACATCAATGTAAACAGATCGCACTGTATCTCCTTCTTGGGGATCATTATGATGACACCCTCACTTGGAAGTCCCACTGTGAAAGGCTTGCATCCAGAATAAATAGTGCGTATTACCTCCTGCGCAATCTTAGGGGTATATTGAATGAAAATGACCTGGTGGCATTTTTCATGCACAGATAATGTCAAGACTTGGGTATGGTGTATGCTTTTGGGGAAATTCTGCGGAGTCGGGAAGCGTGTTTAGGGCGCAGAAGCGTGCTATTAGAGTCATGGCTGGCGTTCACTCGCGCATATCGTGCCGAGACCTGTTTTTAAAAAATATTCAATTGCCACACTTCCTGGTCTGTTTATAATTGAGTGTGGTGTGTATGTCATGTATGTGCACAAGAACAAGGAAAAGTACACCATTAATGGTTTCAATCATAATTTCAACACAAGATCTAGAAACAATCTTAGAATACCTGCACATCGGCTCACGAAAACCCACAACTCTTTCATCGTGATGCCCATAAAAATATATAATATGATACCAGCCAATATTCAGGGTATCTCTGATCTCGTTCGTTTCAGGAGAAAACTGTGTGAATTTGTTGTCAGCCAAACTTTTTACAGCTTGGAGGAATTTTTAGAGAGAAAAGATCTGAAAATTTGAAATTTTAAGTTTTTTTTTTGTAACTATGTACATGTTACTAATTTTTGTGACTTTTTCTATACCTTGTTGGTCGATGGAAAATAAAGATATTTCTATTCTATTCTATTCGGAGGCATCGTGGATTTTACTACGAAAAATCATATGGAAATATAGTAGTTCAGAAACTGAGGAAAATTATTTTTTTGATCGGTAATGCTAAGCAAATAAAAGCTGTTCTAAATGATAATGTGAAATTCGAAAGGAGAAAACAATAGCAAAATATTTCAAAATGACATCGGGAACATCATCAAAAACAACAGCGCACCTTAATATCCAAAGATTCGTGATAGGACCTCATGTCATTGCTCCAATGGACTGATTATATTATCTTTATAAGTTTATAACAAATCAACAAAAGTTTGAAGTTATCATCAAGAATAACTTGCGTTTGCTGTAAGTTATTTTTGCTGCAGAATCGAGATCTGGTATGAAGTAGCTATTTTGTATTAAAAGGAGCGACAAGTAAAGAAGTAGCCAATAGAAAAAAATTGGAATATTTTGCGTCAGCTTTTAATACATAAAATCATTTTCATTATTTGAAAATTCAGAATATTCAATATGAGTACACAAAAGAGGAACTATTGGCACCTATGCATTATGATCATTCGCATAATATGGGACCTTTAATCCATGCCCAATGAACGAACGTTCAATATACGTTATTTTTTTCTAATGGTGATGAATGACACGAGCCAGCCACCCAACTGCTAGTAAGGGATTAAACTGGACGTCCTGTCATCGCAGCAGAGAAGTCAAAGTCAAAATCAAGCTGAGGCAGTCGATTAAAACAACTGAATTCAATTCGGGATTACCGTTGGGGGAACGATCCCAGAAAATTGAGGGATAACTGTATATATTTTATTCAATGGAATAACGCACAAAAGGTGGAACATGCGACGGAGGGGTAGTTTTCCATTAGTCCGGGGATTATGTAGGGTAGTTCCACAAAAACATCCCGCCCTTCAGTGTCTCTCCCTCAGACGAAGGACCGTATCTCATATAAAACGTGAATTATAAAATAACTATTTCGGTTTCGAGCCCTTCGCCTGTTCTTCTTTTTCCTTACTTGTCAATGGATGAGAGGGAAATGCTAGGGGCGGGATATTCTTATTGTGCATTGTTGGTTGTTGAGGTCGGAAATATACATTTTGCGTATGTAATATTCAGTTCTGTTATGAATATACCTGGGAATTATGAAAGATATCCGCGTATTTGCATTTATGAAGAGGCTCCATGTTCGTTTGGGTTGAAGGGGGATCTTGAGGTATATTTATTTCGAAAGAATGTAAAAGTAGTTTGAAGTTGTGATCCTTGAAATATGAATGCATTCTATTCATTACAATGGGCTTGATATAACTCGAACTCTGTTTAGTAGATATACTTGTTCCATCCTAGCAAAATTAAAGTGAATAGAATACTTTTTTAGTTCTGTGATGTGCTTTTATATTCTAGAGTAATTGTGAAGTTATCATGGTTATATTTCATTTTCATATGTTGGTTCTTGGAAGTCTCGTGTCAAATTTATCTCCCAATACGCTCTCAGCGTGAGTCATTTATGTTGATTTTATCGAAATGAATGGAATTTGCCTAAATAGAAGTATTTATATCAGATATGTGATGATATCTCAACTAATCGAAATGTTTGTTAAATTTTCTTTCATAAAATATGAGATTGATTGAAACAAAATCATCACATCTGATTCGTTTGAGAAAAGTCTCTGCTAACATTTAATTGAAATAGTAATTTACGTAACAAGTCCGAAAAGTGTTTTTTTGGGAATTAGACAAAGTTGGGAGTCTCCGAATCCAAAAAAACTATTTTCGGACGTGTTTCGTACACTAACGTTGATATCAATGAAATTTATTCGTTTCTTTTGTTTCATATTTTTAGACGATGTTACAAACAATCTTTTTTTTTATTTCTTCTAACAGCAATATGATATACTTTTTTTAGAGTTATAGGCTTGACCTCAACTCTGTCATTGATATAATAATAATATAATTGGCCGTCAAAAAGTTGCGACTTTATACTGAATGGTGTACTGTGAGGCCAGCCAGGGGGGCAGCCATATGAATGAAATAATATCCACTTCAAACCAGAACAACTATTGAACCGGGTTTTTCACTATAATTTGACCCCCCCTTAACTTTGTTTCTAAGAGAGATACAGAAAAATGTTTCATACAAAAATTTCATGAAATCAACTGAGGTTTTACATATGAATTCACAATAATATAATATATACAGGGTGGCCAACATATTGATGGCAACTCCATTTTTTCATATGGAACACCCTGTATATTTTCCATGTTTGGCTAGCTCTTTTTCCCCTGATTTCGAATATGTAACATATGTTGGTCTCTCTCATTTATTCTGAGAACCACAGAGTTTCAATTTCAAGACCCCCTGCCAAGATCTGTAATCATTTTACAAGTGGCAGAGTGCGTTTACTGAAAATGCTCATTTTTGGAGTTATGATAACGTCAATGGGAAGATATACAGGGTAAACAACATTGAATGCAACTATATTTTTTCAAATACCCTGTCCTGTATATTTTTCCTTTTTTTGATAGGCTCTAAGGCTATTTCCTCCTGATCTCGAATATCAATGCGTATGTGGATGTGTCTCTCATTTTCAAAGTATTGAAAATGATGATACCAAATAAAAAAATATGTGAAATACCTACGAAATTCTTTTTATCCAAACAATCTACTCAAAAGTATTATTTTAGAATGAATAATTAACAATTACTTAACCAATGAAAAATAATAATCTATGGTAGTATGGTAAGAATAACATCAACCAAAGAAATTGCTCGAAATGACCACCTTCATTCAATCCTATCGTTGTCACAAGTTGTTCAGACTATTTTGATAGCATAATAATTATGGCTCTGATTCAAGTTAGAAATTGAAGCTTCAAAATTTGTTTTTAATCATTACAATATTATCATTATTCTTTGTGCGTTGACGAATTAGTTCCGAATTATGGGTTTAATATTGGTTGGTTTTATATCATTAATATTATTCTCCGCTTTCATTGATTATCATTATTGCTGAAGTAATTTTTTTCCTTCAGGAACGGCTATAAAAACGTGTCCAACGGTGTTAAATCGGGACTATTTGGTGGCCATAAAATGGGTGCGCCATTATCAATCCAAGATCAAATTGGCCACTTAAATATTCACGAATCTCCAAAACGCTATGCCTGATGGTTCTTGAAATTTGAAACTCTGTGGTGCTCAGAATAAGAAAGATAGACCAACATATGTTACATATTCGAACCCAGGTAAAAAGAGCTAACCAAATGTGGAAAAATATACAGGGTGTTCCATTTGAAAAAATGAAAATACCATCAATATGTGGCCACCCTGTATATATTTCAGTTTGTGGAGTCATATCAAAAAACCACAGTGGATTTCGTGAAACTTTTATACGACATTTTTTGTATCTCCTTCAGTAACAAAGTTAAAGGGGGGTCAAATTATAGTGAAAAACCCGGTACCTCGCCAACAAAGAAATGATTTTCAAACCGTTTGTTTTATTGCATTATTAAATGACCACTCATTATTAGATACATGTGCTTTACAGAATATTAAGTCGAAGAATTGTCGAACTAGACAAGGTCCTCTGAGTCCAAAATACTAATACATATATCTTATTTACAGATACGAATTTATAAATTTAATAACTGCATTGAATAACTGGGAGATTAGAAGTAACAAGAAATATTTAATGCTGTACATATTGTTTTTATAAGATTTTTAAAAGATGAGATATTGGAATTTATTTTTGATACAGATTGTAAGATCATCACTAGCACGGAAATGACTCAGAAATCAATTGAACCAACCATAATTTCGAGATTTTCAATAATTTCAAAAGAACTTCATGTAGGTATTGAATATATCGACAGAATTCGGATGAATTATTTCGAATTTATGAATACAAAGCCAACGTTTCGAATCGTGTGGGATTTTCTTTTCAAGGCTTGTGTTCTTATGTACTCAACAAAAATTTAATATTTATCTTAAAATATAGTTGAATTTTTCAATATTATCAGACAAAAAAATGAATAGAAAATTATACAGGTATCAGGACCATGGGTATATTATAGCCTGAACTTCGTTCCAGCCAAATATGTTCAACGGCTAGAGATTTCAAAAAATAAATAAAGAATGCGGGAATTTCCAAACATTTTTTACAGACAGAATTCTGCAAACGCTCACCACATTCAGGAAGCGGTCAATTATTAGGACCATCATTTTAGGGTTCTCCAGAATAAAGAATGAGAACCATAGGTAATAACTTCCGGAAGCATTAGAAATAAACAGGCACAATAAAAAACACATTTCGGTCATAAACAGACCTAAACAACCCCCAAAATTTTTAAATACAGTTATGGAATTTCCAAAGGGTGGTCAAGATGTCATAAACTTTTTTCACTCCTCCAGTTCCCAGAAAACGCCTAGTTAAATTACCATGGCCCATGGCATATTATATTTACCAGGTTGAGGTAGATATGAATACCAACAATGAAAGCAGAGAATAATATTAATTGATTAAAATCAACCTATATTAAACTCATACTTCGGAACTTATCCCGTCAACGCACAAAGAACATGAATGGTGGTAATATCAAACAGAGCATCCATAGATAGCTATTTCGCCCTTTTTGGGGCTCATCAGTATGGAGAGGTCTGGCTGAAAGATGAATTATGAGTTTAATATTGGTTGATTTTAATCAATAAATATTATTCTCTGATTTCATTGTCTATATTATACCTGCGTTCCTATTAACGCGTTAATTTTTCTTTCGTGATATGAATACTTATATTTAATTTTTGAGCGCTCGTTTTCCACAAAGGAGTGCTATATCGTTTTGCCCAAATGACTCTAACTTTCAAATTGTTTGTTACGAAAATGTCTCAAACGATAGGGTTCTACTCTCTGATGACGAATTCGTGTTCAAATTCAATTCTGTCTGTCAGGCCGTTAGCGCGTTAGCACTCATTCATCAGTACTTCTAGGCAAGCCTTTTTTATCCACTCTGGAGTGATTCTCCAGATGTAAACAGTGCGAAGAATTTCAAGATTGAATTAAGTGAATAGATTTCAGCACACTGATACAAAATCAAAATTTCCTTTACAATTACAGAGCTATACAGGGTGATTTTTTTTAAGTGTTTCATTGGACGTTTTTCGAGGAATTAATTTATTGACTTTTTTGTTAAAGGTGGTAAATGTGGATTTTTTTTGTTGAAAGTTCTGACTGCCCTTTCTAATATTTTGTTACATTCACCATAAATGAAGAACATATTCAATACATCACTGTTACTATAATTCATTTTTTGCATAGTGCCCGATTAATCAAAAAAGTTTAAATGACAGTTCTCTAAAATGCATTATAAATCAACAGACATAGCCTTCTTGAAAACTTCTATCCCAATAAATCTATGGTTAGACTAAGCCCGCCGTGAGCGGGCGTGCAGGCGTGCCCGGGACAAGGGCGGCACGTCCAGGGGGGCGGCAAATCCAGTGAAATTGAATTTTTTTTGGAGGGGACAAACAACGTGGTAAGCAGGGGGGGAAAAAGGGGGGTGGTTGTCCAACTCCAACTGCTTTAAAATTTTGCCAAATGTCATAGAAACATAGAAATTTTGCCATATGCGATCGAAACTTTGCCAACTGCTTTGAAATTTCTCCAACTCCGTTCAACATTGGGGGCGGCAAGGTCTCCCCATCCCCCTTAGAGAGACTTTTTCTCTGAAGGATCGGAGGTCAACATCGATAATTTCCGTATATCCACGGAATTCAGTGAATTCACTGCAATGTTTCTTTCAGGTATATTTCCGGGAGGGGTACTGCCGCCCCCCGAAGTTCCGCAGGTGCACCCTCCTCGGCGAAATACTGAGAACGCCTAGATCCAGTTATGGCGTAAATCTTCAAGATCGAAAAATTCACATAATCCGATAAAATTGCCCTCCCGGAACTTCGAATTGCGCCCTCGGGAAAAATTTTCTGAAAGAACATCCAGGTAGTTACTACCTGATTGTAATATTGGGAAAAAGAACATCTGCAAATTTTTCTCGTAGAATATTCAACAAAATCAGAGATTCGTAGGAACTTTCTGAATCGATGTTTCTTTCAGAAATTTTTTTATTTTTTATTCAACTACTACTAGGTACTGTAGTAGTAGTTGAATATTTTCAGTGTCGCCGTATCGTTTATGCCAATTATTGCATGTCATAAAAAACCATCTGTTACCAAATGCGCCCTTACTACTAGCCGAGTTAAGGTAGGTACGTGAGTTTGAAGAGAGAATTACGAAAATAAAGATAAAAACAGAATGAGGGTCTTGTCGAGATATACACCCCCTAGGATCAGTAAGATCAGTTGCATTTTGAAGACTCAGCATATTTAGAGCAGGGGAGTATTTACGGGGGGGGGACTGGGGATAATTAACACCCCCAGGAAAGAGTTTTTCACACTGAATCTTGGAATGGAAACGATATAAACCCTCCTCCCCTTGATTTTCACTCAAGATCAGTTCAGGCCCTCGCTAAAACTTGGCACTACCCCCCGAATTGCTCTCTGGATACGCCCTTGATTTAGCATGTAGCGCTCTATGGGGGCGGCGTAACATTATTTGTACGCGGGCGCTCAGACAGCTAGCGGCGGGCCTGAGACTAAGAAACCTTGATTCAATCCTGAAATTCGAATTTTATTCAATAACGGCAAAACTACTGATTTTAGAGGCATGAAATGTACGGGACACCATAACTTGTTTTTGACGAGCAATCGATTGGAATTACGAAATTATAGGGTTGCCATTTGAAAAAGTGAGATTTCATAGTTTTATTGAGGCTCACTTGGGGCCTTTTTTCAGACACCCTGTATAATATTTTCTAATAAGTTATGCAAAAAAACAGTATTAGCGTACTTTCTTTTGTTCCACTTTCGCAAAAAGAAATTCTAGTAATGAGGGATTTTGAAGATATGGACACTAATTTGTGACAACCTTTTTTTCAAAAAATTTGATAATCAGGCTATAATTCAAGAACCGCTTGAGTGGTTGCACATATCATATATCAAATCAGATATAGAATTGAACGAAGAATTCGAATATGTATAAATATACAGGGTGTTGCATTTGAAATAACGAAGTTACTTTCGTTTCCGGTGAAACCGGAAGTAGATTCTTCTTGAAAATATTTTACAATTAAAGTTAATGTACTCTAAAACAAAATCCAAAATCTGAATCTGTATTACAATTCCTTCCTCGAAAACGTCTAATGAAATACTTAAAAAAATCACCCTGTATATTTTTGTCAACTTCATTGTTGCGTTCTTGATTAACTGATTGAATATCATAGTACAACAGATAAAAAAGTAATTGAGAGGCGAGCAAAAATCGTTTAATAATTTTCTCAATTGATTAAAAATCGAAAGAACATTGTAATAACTTGACACATTTCAACCTTGTAATCAATTCCTAAATAATAATTTGCTTATGAGGATTACTTTATTACTATACATATCAGTTCATAATATAGATTATAATATTGGAAGTTCAATATTCATTTAAGGATTTATTTTATTCAATGAGTAAATATTACAAATGAATATCACTGTTACCAAGATGTAAAACAAAAAATTCAATTTGAGTGAAATAGTTCAAGTAGTTAACCAAACTGTTATCAATTTTCTTTCATTTTTCGGAATTAATTTTTCCTTATTTGGAAAAAATATTCTCTGTTTGAGCAAATCTCTTGGCCTCTTATCACTCCCATATGTCCACTTATGCTTTTTGCATCCATAATCATTTATTAAGTAGATATGCCATTGCTTGTTTTTTCATTGATATTCATTCGGTTTTCAATTCATTTTACGTAAAAATTTTTGACCAGATTGTGTCGTCTATTACATAACCTCCACATTTATGAACCCTTGGTAGGTTTGAGATTAGAACAAAGTTGAATTCATTAATGAATAGAAGTACCTAAACAAAAGCTCTCAGGTTTTCGCATTATGAACAAGCGTGCTTTATTCAAATTTCTTCACTTTAATGAATCGATAAAACAAAAACTAGTGAAAAGATAGTTCGAGATCATTAGTGGCCAGATTAATAACTGAGTTTATTACAAGATTTTTCCGACTCAATATGAATTTTGATTGAAATACATTCTCATTTTGCACAAGACATACATTTGACATTTCATGTTCCAGTAGAGTTTTGACATTTCTCGTAGTGCTTCTGAATACTTTGTTTACGGTCGAAATCAGCATTGCACATTAAAATAGCATAAATTTGAAATTAAAATGGGCCATTAATGTTCAATTTCGTAAACATCAAAATCACCTTTCATTTCGAGGTCGGTTGAAGATGGTTATTATTTCTGTGGCGGAAAAAAAGTTTGATATTTTATCTCTCTTGACAGGTAACGAATTATAATTTTTTACTAAATTACTTTCATTCCCTGTCAAAAAGTGAGTGTTTATATATCCGGGAAAAAAGTACTCATTTTTTTCCCGGGGAAAAAAGTAATTTAGTGAAAAGTTATATTTCTTTCACTATTATATCATCGTTTTTCCTGTCACAGAAAAACAAATAGTGTATTATACACGGAAAAAATATTAGATACTAGCTCTCGGTTTTTTGCTTCCCTCTGCTTCGCGTCGGGAGTCAGCAGAGTCACAGAAAAAAGTATTAGATTTTAGCTCGAGGTTATGTTGTCTAATAAAGAAGTATTTCTATACAAGGGAAAAAAGTATAAGATTTTAGCTCGAGGTCATGTTGTCTCACGACGCGAAGCGAAATTTCGTGAAAAGTTAAATTTCTTTCACTATTGAATGGTCGTTTTTACTGTCACAGAAAAAAATAGTGTATTATATTATATTATAAATAACTGTTGAACTCCTCGAAATTAATTCAGTATTACTAACGGCTAAAAATAAACGATAAAAAACTTCCATTATTCATAATTATGTTCATAGTTACACCCCCCGATAATATCCATAGCAATTATCACGCACTACCCCTAATTTGCTCTGGATTTCGGTAGTGATGTAATCTCGCCAGTGGAAGAGTGTCCGACTTTGATTGCAGCAGGGTTGGAAGTATGTTCTTCGGGAGCCTTTGCGGTGTGCGTCGACAATGGGGGGCAAACAGAGGGGCGTTCTGTTTGCGTCCTACGGAGTAATGATTCAATTTGAAGAATGGTTGGTCTTTTCAACGCTCTCGCAGCTGCCTCTGTTTGTCGATACCAAAATACGCAATGACTCGTTATTGTGACCATCAGGAGCTCCGCTCTACTGAACGCGGAATAAAAAGAACTACAATAAATTCCGACATACGAAACAGAGATATTGACGAATTGAAACGTTATTTTCGAAGTTTTTTTTCGAATTTTTCCAATCAACAGTTTTTAATTTTTCCCGAAAAGAGATGAATATTTTTTTATTCTGTTGACGGTATTTGGTACAAGTTGACTTCAAATGTGCGTAAAAGTCGGAGAAAAGAATTAAGACGCCAGGCGTCGCGGCGTTATTAAATTTTTTTTCTTCAGAACATACCTTCGTTATTGTGTCATTCGAAAGATAATTTAACTCTGAATGTTTCTTCTGAATACAATTTTTTTCTATAGAAAAAAGATAGATATAACTTATGTATGGATAATAATGGCCGTAATAGAGAACATATGAGTTGACTTGGTGCATTTAAATTTATTATCAAAAAATGTTTATCGGTATGAAATATAATATTTGATGAATATAATGATTGAGAAATGGTTTGCTCTTCAATTTTAAGAAACACAATCATACCTATGTCTCTAAATCAAGGCAAACTGTCACAATACAGAAAACAATAAATGGAATATAATTAACATAGAACATCGCTGACAGTAAAAAAAATAAAAAAAATGGTATTCAGAAGAAACATTCAGAATTGAATAATCTTTCGAATGACACAATAAAAAAAGGTATGTTCCAGGAAAAAAATTGATAGCGCCGCGACGCCTGGAGTCTTAATTCCTTTCTCCGACTTTTAAGCACACCTCAAGTCAATATTGACTTGTACCAAATGCTGTCAACGAATTAGAAGAATATTCATCCTTTTGCGAGAAAAATTAGGTTACCAAGATAAGTGAATCACCCTGTACGTACCTACTGGCCATATTTTCTTGGAAAACCTTCAAATGATACGATTCTGACGAAATTCGAGGCAAAAAATATGCGCGTCGCTGTTTTAGTTCTGAGTATCAAACTTGACATCGATCAGATCTGTAATTTTACCTTTTCAATTAAGTATACGTATGTGAATATTTCAAATCTACCGTAAAAAATTTCGAAACCGCATGTTCCGTTCGAGAGTTATTGCGAACAGAATTTTGTCGGTTCACCACGCACAGACAAGATATCTTTTTGAAACCTTTCTAATGGTACGATCCTTACGGAATTTTGTGCATCAGTATTCTCTCTAAAAAAAATTTCGGATAGACCAGAAGTATATCGTTTCACATCACACAGGGAAATATTTTTTTGAAAGTTTTCTGATTGCACTATCCTCACGATCTTTCGCGTGGCATTATTCTTCCCAAAATATTAAATTTCGAATTGATTGAATAGAGGGACAAGAAATTTGTCGGTTTACATCACTCAGACAAAATATTAGTTCGAAAATTTTCTATTGAAAGGATCATCAGGAAACTCTGCACGTCATTATTCTCTCTCATAATACCAAATTTCGAATGAATAGATCGGATATGTGGTTTCGGAAATGTTGAAAAAATAAGCGTTTTCAAATGTCAATAACTCCGAAACTAGTGGACCGATTTGGTTTTTTAACGAACGCGATATTTGTGCAAAAAGACAGCACTGTGTTCCTTTAGGAACATGTTTAAATTATTTTTTATCCAACCAATCAAGAAATAAACATAGAGATGCCCCTACTCGTGAACAGCACTGCATTGTAATCAACCAAGCTCAAGTGTGAGATGGAAAGCATTTCACTGCCACGCTGGGGTGAAGTAAACAATTGAATATAATACAACATTATCGTAATTTTGCCCTAGCTATAATCAACAGAATAGTCTAAAGCAACAATAAACTGCCACCAAATCATTGAAATAATTCAGTTTATGAACGTCAAATAGAAATGAAAATGTAAACACATTGCATCAAGAAATTGAACACTAAAAGACAATGTTGTCAAACTGAAAGAATTATCTGTAACAGACGCAAGTCGTTAGTATCAGAGTAGGGGAGCGGTAAACCAATTTTCCCAATACGGAATAAACATACAGTACGATTTCGCTACGCCGCAGCCGGAAGTTTGTTCGCGCATATAAACAGATTCTACTAGGCTGCATAACAAATGCGTGAAGGCAACTCTAGGTTTACTTTTTACTCTGAGATCCAACCAATTGACAAGTTTTATTTCATAAACTTCTAGAATTATGAAAGGAAATTAGATATCACTGATACGTGTGAGTTAAATTATATTATATTAATTATATAATGTTACCTTTCCTTCTGCCCTAGGGTGGAGTAAAGGCATTTGCAGATTTAGCAATTCAATTAAACAAAATCAATTATTTTCAACATTAAAGTTCATGTTTACAGTGATGTATTTCTCCATCAGCGTGTAGATTAGGGTGTCTTCATTTTGCTTATATCTATGTTCAGAAAGTTCTAAAAGTAATATCTGGCAAATGGAGATAATATGGCGTCAATTTTTGTCAACTACGTATGTATATCGAATTCGGAACTGTCGGACATCTCAGTTCAGCATTTCTGTGGGTGTGTTAGCTAAACGACTTTTGTTCTTCGAGTGAGCCAGAGTTCTCAGACGATTTTCATAAACATGTGGCTTTTTTATGAAGCAACTGTCCTGTAGTGCTGAAAACCAAAAGAACGAGCGGCCTCCACATTCACAACGTGTCACTGTTTGCTGGGCACTAGTGCGAGTTGGCATAATTGGCCCATATTTTTTCGAAGGAAATGAAAGGGCAGTTTCAGTGAGTTCAGACAGTTATGTCTAATGATTTGCCTGCGATTTTGTTATGGGGATATCTAAAATAACGTGTTAATAACGATCGTCTTAGGACACGTGTCCACTTGAAAGACATTATTCGAAATGCTGGACAGAGTTATCTGATATTTCCGACACCTACGCAGTGATTAATATTGGACACCATTTGATAGGTATCATCTTTGAGACTGTCTGAACTTCAGAGTATAAAGTAAACCTAGAGATGCCTTCTTGCATTTCTTATGCAGCCAAGTAGAATCTGTTTATACGCGCCAACAACATTCCGGCGTTGCGAACTCGTGCCGTATGTTTATTCCGTATTGGGATAACTGATTTGCCGCTCCCTACTCTGATACTAACGGCTTGCGTCTGTTACAGACAATTCTGTCAGTTTGGCAACATCGTCTATTAGGGTTTAGTTTCCTGATGCGTTGAATTTACATTTCAATTTGGATTTGACGTTCATAAACTGAATTTTTTCACTGATTTGGTGGCAGTTAATTGTTTATTTGAGGAATGAAAATCTAACACCCCGATTACACTCAGCCAAGTGAGCAGGGAAGTGAGCAGGGAAGTGGGCAGGGGCTGAATGTAATCACTATACTTCCCTGCCGCATGCCGTGAATCCTCGTGCTGCCTCATGCTCCCCGAATTGGCGGTTTTTCGGACGGAAGTCAAAGGGACTGGCAATACGGGCGCAGTGAGTGATTACATTCAGCTAGGTTGCTGCTGCTGCGCTGAGAAAAGATCGCCCTGCGCTCTCACGAAATTTAATAATTTTTACGAAATATTGTTTTTATTATTACCGAAAAAAGTCCACGATGGAATGGAGTTATAAATATAAAAAAACTATGAATTGCTCTTGAAAATACATTTTCCTGTTTTTTTATTCAATTTTAATTTTAAAGTGTGAATTATATTTACGTTTTTTTATCTGTATTTGTTACCTTGATAAGATCACTGAGAACAATGTTGATAGCTCTGCACACTTCAGGGAATTATTGAGATAATGGATTCTGAAACTTGAATAGATAGTGTAAACTTATCCCTTGTGGCCAAGAATCGCAGAGTTATCGCCAATCTAAATTTAGGGGGAATTGCAATTCTCAATCTCGTATCTCCTTTTTTTATCATCGGTTGAATTTTGTTCAAGAGAAATTCAAATCTGCAGGTGACATTTTGCGAAAATTGATGAATTCTCCAGATCCTTCACAAGTCATTTCATTCAAAAACTTTCCATTCTATTCCGGTATACGAAACATCGAATAATTGTAGATTGAAGTCACAAATTGGAATAATATAATAATATTTAGAACTATTTTTGTTTGAATAGATAGAAAAACGGCAAATTGATACTGAGGACTAACTTTCTTTTTTTCTCGACATGTTTTCAAGACATCCACATATTTATATAAAATATAAATCAACGAGACAAAGCGCTGAGGCTGGAATTTCTTCGTCCGTCATTGCCGAACCGTGGTCACGAGAGCAATATTGCGGCTGAGTGTAAATGCATACTGCCTTCGAAACTGCCGCAGAAGTATTTCGGGAATTATTGCCGACAACGCGAGTGGCAGTGAGGAGGGCTGAGTGTAATCGAGGCATAACCGATTGTATACTTCACCTCAGTGCGGCATTGAAATGCTTTCCATCTCACTCTAATGCTTGGTTGATTACAATGCAGAACTATTCACGCGTAAGGCATCTCTATATGTATTTCTTACTCTGAGGTCTAAACATAAACTCTGAATGTTGTAATGGATAAAGGGGAAAAAATCGATATTTGCAAAAATTTTCGTTTAAATTCTTAATACTCAAGTTCCTCTGTCCCACCCTGTACTAGTTCTTATTTAACGGTTTTTATTCTTTTTATCCAATTTGGTATACTCGATCAGAAAAACTTATCTATACTCGTACATCAAAATATTGACTTTTTGCAGGTCAAATTTTGCAAAAATTGAATTTATTAACAGTTTCCTTCAATCAATATACATACATAGTGAGAAATTATTATTCGTAGGTTCCGAACTTATTAATAATATTCATACGTGGTCATGAAAGAGCCACAATTCCTCCCGCAAAATTGTCATATTTAGAAATTGACATCGATCACCCCAAATTGGTGGTAGTATCTACGACCCCCAGAAATCGATAAAATTGTTCATTCATCCTCCCGAACAAAAGCAAAATATAGACGTACAGAACAGTTATACAAAGTTTGTTTACTTTAGCGGGATAAAGCGTGTAGATGCATAACTCATTTTTCCTCGAAATGTGTCCGAAATCTATCACCGCCTTTTCAGCTGTGTTGATTCTGGGCCATACGTCACTCGGTTATGACATTTATAGTTAGGGTGCCGCCGACTGTGCTGCAATCCATTCTTGATTTTGCACTGACAGACCACAACAGGCGCTTATGCACCGCAAAAAATCGATAATATTTATGGGGTATGGATTGATTTAAATACCCCAATCTGATTTCTACGATAAATCTTTAGTGTATAACTTTTATAAATTATTGCGTCATTTGCATCATCTGTAGTTTGCCTAGTTGTTTTATGGTGGTTCTTGATGAAAAATGAGTCCAAACATTAACATTAAATGAAAGTCAGGAAATAGGGATCTTGTCTTCAGGACTGCTAATAGGGCACGACGTTTCGATCCTATTTGGGATCTTCTTCGGTACTGTAAAAGTATTTATTGAAAATTTAAGGATGCAGGTGGAATTTGGTTATTTTCTGTTCTATTTTATATTATATTATTATTTTATTTTTTTCCCATTCCTATTTTATTTATGAAATGAATCATACTTTTTTCTCCACCATCTACAAATCAATATAAACGCTCACTAACTTACTCATATGTATTATGATGTGGTTGAAGTTGTTGAATTTCATTAGACCTATGCTGAGGTATTCTATTTCGTCAATAATTTTATTTTTTATTGTTAGTTTTTGTCTCGAAACGTATGCGATTGTTCTCTTTGCTTGGCTGATATGTTATACTGGACGGTGGTTTTGTATTCAAATTCAAGTATAAATATGCTATCATTGGATTCTTAAACGAATTCAATATATTATTTATTTGATTTCTCGTAAAAGATTGTTGTAAATTATACGTACTTAATTTTTGAGTATGTGTCAGTCCAAATTGTGATTTTCGTGGAAGTGGTGTACAGTTAGAGCGGTTTTCTCATTTTTGTCTATATTCTATCCCTGACTGAAATATAAAATAGGTAATTATTGGAAATCGATCATATGACACCGGTCAATAAAAATTTAGTATTATTCATTGCTAATTCATGAACCTATTATAACAATATACCATTACGTAATTAGGGATTATTGAAACATGATAGAGGTTGCGGCACAAGGGATGAATTATTTCGACAAATAATTATTCTGTTTTCCTCTGAATATGCCGTATTAGTCTAATGCTAATATGATCAATCGATTTTGATGGAAGCCATAATATGTCATTTATCAATGGAAATAACCAGGACATTGTAGGTCATACAAGAAATCAAAATCTGCCTGAGATATACCTGTATACTTATTACTCATTCGTTTAATATGTACATGGTGATTTCAGTTTTTGTGTTGAATACACTATAGAGGGTGGTCCAGATCTTAACCAAAAAATTTCAACCATACACTGATTGACATATTTTCATGAAATTCTGGAATTATAATCAAGAACTTTCTGCAGGAATTTTTTTTTATTCATCATTAAACACATTCTTATGCATGAAGAAATCGCTAATACTTGATATAGTTCAAAATAATAAGAAAAAGAGCATCTTTGTAAACGAATACGAATGGATTCTAGGACATTTAGGAATCTGAGAAAACGATAAGGCCAACGATCTCTCCAGGAAGCGAAAGTCTATCTGAAGGTATCTTCGTGATGAGAAGGTTGATGCAGATGGCTGGCAAACAACTTTGAAAGTGGTGTACTTTCGACTTCTAAACTCAGCCGTTTGGTATAGAGTATTCTGTATTAGTTTGCGTGAACTTATCCACACTTTTCCAGCCACGGTTTTTGACGTGTATACTGTCGATGTTGGGATAGAGGACAATCGTGCGTCATTTAGCGACAGTGTTGCCAGATGTATCTCATGTATGATAATGAGATTAACTTACACATGAAAAACACGAACGAGTGATTTGTTTTTTAATATCTAATTACCAATATCTAGAACTTTTTTAGTGTCCGTCGAAATATAAGGGAAAACTTAAAAACTGACCAGCCACGGTTTTAGCGATAACTGTGCAGGGGGTCATCCGGGGGCGGTGCGTTCTCAACAAAAATTTTTTTGCATAGTATTTTGACACAGATATCAAATCTATTGAGACATTTTTGGGCGTCCGTCTAAGTACGAGAAAAAAATTAAAAACTGACCAGCCACGGTCTTAGCGATTACTGTGTGGGGGGTTATCCGGGGGCGGTGCATTCTCAACAAAAATTTTTTTGAATGGTATTTCGGATACAGATATCAAATCTAGTGAGACATTTTTTGGGCGTCCGTCGAAGTACGAGAAAAAAAAAACTGACCAGCCACGGTTTTAGCGATTACTGTGTGGGCGGTTATCCGGGGGCGGTGCATTCTCAACAAAAATTTTTTGAATAGTTTTTTTGACACAGATATCAAATCTAATGACAGATTTTTAGGCGTCCGTCGAAGTACGAGAAAAAAATTAAAAACTGACCAGCCACGGTTTTAGCGATTACTGTGTGGGGGGTTATCCGGGGGCGGTGCATTCTCAACAAAAATTTTTTTGAATAGTATTTCGAAAACAGATATCAATATTAGTGAGACATTTTTTTGGGCGTCCGTCGAAGTACGAGAAAAAAATAAATTAAAAATGACCAGCCACGGTTTTAGCGATTACTGTGTGGGGGGTTATCCGGGGGCGGTGCATTCTCACAAAAAATTTTTTGAATAGTATTTCGAACACAGATATCAAATCTAGTGAGACTTTTGGGCGTCCGTCGAAGTACGAGAAAAAAATTAAAAACTGACCAGCCACGGTTTTAGCGATAACTCTGCGGGGGCTTATCCGGGGGCGGTGCATTCTCAACAAAAAATTTTTTGAATAGTATTTCGACACACAGATATCAAATCCAGTGAGACATTTTTTTAGGCGTCGGTCGAAGTACGAGAAAAAAATTAAAAACTGACCAGCCACGGTTTTAGCGATAACTCTGCGGGGGCTTATCCGGGGGCGGTGCATTCTCAACAAAAATTTTTTTGAATAGTATTTCGAACACAGATATCAATCTAGTGAGACATTTTCTTGGGCGTCCGTCGAAGTACGAGAAAAAAATTAAAAACTGACCAGCCACGGTTTTAGCGATTACTGGTGGGGGGTTATCCGGGGGCGGTGCATTCTCAACAAAAATTTTTTTGAATGGTATTTCGAATACAGATATCAAATCTAGTGAGACATTTTTTAATTTTTTTCTCGTACTTCGACAGACGCCGAAAAAAATCTGTCATTAGATTTGATATCTGTGTTCGAAATACTATTCAAAAAAATTTTTGTTGAGAATGCACCGCCCCCGGATAGCCCCGCAGAGTTAATCGCTAAAACCGTGGCTGGTCAGTTTTTAATTTTTTTCTCGTACTTCGACGGACGCCAAAAAAATCTGTCATTAGATTTGATATCTGTGTCCAAAAATACTATGCAAAAAAATTTTTGTTGAGAATGCACCGCCCCCGGATAACCCCCCGCAGAGTTATCGCTAAAAGTGGCTGGTCAGTTTTTAATTTTTTTCTCGTACTTCGACGGACGCCCAAAAAAATGTCTCACTAGATTTGATATCTGTATTCGAAATACTATTAAAAAAATTTTTTTTGAAGAATGCACCGCCCCCGGATAACCCCCCACACAGTAATCGCTAAAACCGTGGCTGGTCAGTTTTAATTTTTTTCTCGTACTTCGACGGACGCCCAAAAAAATGTCTCACTAGATTTGATATCTGTGTCGAAAATACTATTCAAAAAAATTTTTGTTGAGAATGCACCGCCACCGGATAACCCCCCACACAGTAATCGCTAAAACCGTGGTGGTCAGTTTTTAATTTTTTTCTCGTACTTCGACGACGCCCAAAAAAATGTCTCACTAGATTTGATATCTGTGTTCGAAATACTATTCAAAAAAATTTTTGTTGAGATGCACCGCCCCCGGATAAGCCCCCGCAGAGTTATCGCTAAAACCGTGGCTGGTCAGTTTTTAATTTTTTTCTCGTACTTCGACGGACGCCCAAAAAAATCTGTCATTAGATTTGATATCTGTGTCAAAAATACTATGCAAAAAAATTTTTTTTGGGAATGCACCGCCCCCGGATAACCCCCCGCAGAGTTATCGCTAAAACCGTGGCTGGTCAGTTTTTAATTTTTTCTCGTACTTCGACGGACGCCCAAAAAAATGTCTCACTAGATTTGATATCTGTGTTCGAAATACTATTCAAAAAAATTTTTGTTGAGAATGCACCCCCCCGGATAACCCCCCACACAGTAATCGCTAAAACCGTGGCTGGTCAGTTTTTAATTTTTTTCTCGTACTTCGACGGACGCCCAAAAAAATGTCTCACTAGATTTGATATCTGTGTTCGAAATACTATTCAAAAAAATTTTTGTTGAGAATGCACCGCCCCCGGATAAGCCCCCGCAGAGTTATCGCTAAAACCGTGGCTGGTCAGTTTTTTATTTTTTTCTCGTACTTCGACGGACGCCCAAAAAAATCTGTCATAGATTTGATATCTGTGTCAAAAATACTATGCAAAAACATTTTTTTGAGAATGCACCGCATCCAGATAACCCCCTGCAGAGTTATCGCTAAAACCGTGGCTGGTCAGTTTTTAATTTTTTCTTCTACTTCGACGGACGCCCAAAAAAATGTCTCACTAGATTTGATATCTGTTTTCGAAATACTATTCAAAAAACTTTTTGTTGAGAATGCACCGCCCCCGGATAACCCCCCACACAGTAATCGCTAAAACCGTGGCTGGTCAGTTTTAATTTTTTTCTCGTACTTCGACAGACGCCCAAAAAAGTCTGTCATTAGATTTGATATCTGTGTCAAAAAAACTATTCAAAAAAATTTTTGTTGAGAATGCACCGCCCCCGGATAACCGCCCACACAGTAATCGCTAAAACCGTGGCTGGTCATTTTAATTTTTTTCTCGTACTTCGACGGACGCCCAAAAAAATGTCTCACTAGATTTGATATCTGTATCCGAAATACCATTCAAAAAAATTTTTGTTGAGAATGCACCGCCCCCGGATAACCCCCCACACAGTAATCGCTAAAACCGTGGCTGGTCAGTTTTTAATTTTTTTCTCGTACTTAGACGGACGCCCAAAAGATGTCTCAATAGATTTGATATCTGTGTCGAAAATACTATGCAAAAAAATTTTTGTTGAGAACGCACCGCCCCCGGATGACCCCCTGCACAGTTAATCGCTAAAACCGTGGCTGGTCAGTTTTTAAGTTTTCCCTTATATTTCGACGGACACTAAAAAAGTTCTAGATATTAGTAATTAGATATTAAAAAACAAATCACTCGTTCGTGTTTTTCCATGTGTAAGTTAATCTCATTATCATACATGAGATACATCTGGCAACACTGTCGCTAAATGACGCACGATTGTCCTCTATCCCAACATCGACAGTATACACGTCAAAAACCGTGGCTGGAAAAGTGTGGATAAGTTCACGCAAACTCTGTATTAGTCTGGTAGAAACTAGAAATGCCTGGAAAAGTATCTACATGAAGAAAAAGCATGCTGTACTGCTGTGCGGCTTATATGTATGTAGTGCCAAAAACATAGGCAATTGTAGATATTCTGAAACCACATGTGGTTTCATCCTTTGATTTCCCCGGATTCATCATTAATTTGTGTGCACCAAATCAGTGTTGTCATTCACTTATGTTTCTCTTGTTTTATTCTCTAAGGCCTGTTGGTTTTCAGCAACATCCAGGAAGCTGTAATTATCCACAAATAAAACAGTGTGTTCCTGATTCACATTCGCCGGCAGGTTGTTATTATATATCAAGAAAAGTATCGGTTACCTAATCGAACCTTGGGGAACTTCTCAGGATTATCAGGGATGAAGACGAATCCTTGAAACCACTCCAGTGTCTGATGCATGCGGTGAGTTTTCGGTTGGTGCCATAGAAAGCTCTTAAGGAATGGGGACACACTTGACCATTAGGTCTCAGTGCTAAAACACAATTTCATTTTAAACTTGAAGGATAACTGAATCCAACAGAGAACACACTTATGCTCCGATATCTCACGAGCTCAATAGTTTCTGAAGAGAACAATAAAAGTCTAGGTGTAAACAGTATAATCATAAGAGACCGGATTATATGCATTTGAATATTTGCATATACTTTTGCATATTTAATACATCTTCAGCATATTTGCATATTTTAGCTAAAATCCAGTTATGTTACATATTTTCAGTACATATTTTCTTCCCTGTGTTCCGAAATGCGATAAAAGTGCTGAATCCGACAAAATTCCACAAAATATAAGGTCTATTGAGTTACTAATAATTGTGACTTTTGTCAGATTTGCGAATCACTTTTATCGCTTTCCGGATGCAGTATTAGTAGCCGCGCTAAGAATGTATCAAAATAATGAGTAAAATACGCCAAATGAACTGCACGTTGCCATTGGCATTTCCAAATAATATTTGAGAAGAGGTTGAGAGGATATTGAAAGGAAATCCAGGTTTCGAAGATTTGTCTCTTATCGAAAGTTTTATTAATGGGACGGCAGAAGTTTTACCTGAAACTATAAGTGAGAACATAGCACCAAGGTTCAAATCCTCCCCAGTTACGTCCGTGGATGTGAAGCGAACATTATTATCTACTAAGGCAAAATTTAACAATTGAACATTTGGAACAATATTTAATTGATTACAAAAATATCAATAGTTTTTTAATCATCTAGGGTATTAAAGACAGCGACTAATGGTCAAGATATTTTAATGTTAATAGTTCGAAACCATTAGTCGCTAGATTAATGACCGTGTTGATTACAAGATTTTTCCGACGATCTCAACATGAATAGTGTATAAATTCTTGATTGAAATACATTCTCATTTTGACCAAGATATACATTTGACACAATGAAATTTCTATGTTTTTATGTTTCAGTAGAGTTTTGACATTTCTAGTAGTGCTTCTGAATACTTTGTGTACGGTTGCCATGAGGATTGCACATTCAAATGGCTAAAAAATTGACCATTAAAATCTGTCATTAATGCTCAATTTCGTACACATTAGAATCACCTTTTATTTCGAGGTCGGCGGAAATGAAATTTTAATACCTTTTTATTGAGAGTTGATTTTGAATAAATAATTACTTTTCTTTTTTGTTGAGTTCCCAGAATTCATTATTCAATATTGCATATTCTGCATATTTTCGTGCATATTTCAAACATTTTCATGCATATCTCCATGCATGTAACAAAGTTTTTATGTTGCATGTAAGCCGGTCTCCAATAATCGTATCATACTCATAATCATTTCTATAGGAGAATCGATGTGACCTTCTTGTTCAATTTATCTAACTACAAATTAAAAAACCTTCATTTTTCCCAATCATCGATCCTCCTGAACGCGACGTACCCTCTCACCTAATTCAAGATTACAATTTCAAATTCCGACCATTAAATTTTCACACAGAATTTTAATGGAAGATTATTGTGCGAAATTCAATATCAATACCGAAACAGCGGAGATTAAGCAGCAACTGTGTCTGTCGCCCTGTGGGAACGCTCAGCTGGCCAATGAATGCTTCCCGGGGTGTCAAATTGAATCAGTGCTGTTTTATTGGGGTATTTTAACCGTGAATCCAATCGGAGAGCACACTCGGGCCGTGACTGATTTATTTTGGGGTGAAATGACTGAAGAATTTTCACCTCTTCTTTTAGTTTTTAGATCAATCGGATGAAAATGTTTTCATAAGATGAGGACATTTTTCCATCTTAAGAATTTCGAGTTAGGCGTAGTGTGAACGACGCACGGTTGGGTCGCTCATGGAAAATTGAGGTCAAAAATAATTCTGTCTGGTATTCCGTCCCTCCGTGAACATTCAAACTTTGAACGGACGAGCTTGAAACTGAAGTTTTGCCCTGAAAACTTTTCAGGGTAAGATGCGAGTTCGAAATATCTATGTATATTTTGTAAATGGACCAAATCACATGAAAAGTTCTTGAGTTACGATGTTCAAAAAATGTTCCGGAATATTTTCAAAACTCAGAAACTGTTTGAGTCAAATGCATATGTGCATTTTAGGGGTGTCGAAAAAAAGCAGTACTGACTGTTTTATTGATCCTTCGAAGGAGATATACTAGACTTCATTTGCAGCAAAATGCGTCTATACAGGGTTTTCCTTTTAAGTTGGCCTATTAGACGTTTTGGAAGAATTAGTGAATATTTCGTTCTGAAATTTTAGGTGCAGCCTTGAGGCTGAAGGAACTCTTCGCCTAAAATATTTTCAAGTCGACAGTGTTGCCACGTCTATCTCAAACACATATCTACTTTCTTATTTCAAATGGAACTACCTATATTTTCATTTATGTATCGATTCAATACCAAATTCGCAGTACAACCCACCAAACAAAATTTCTCTGTTATGCATTATTGCCAAGTTATTCACAAATTCCTGAAGCTTTTGTCATTTGCATTGCAAGTTTGGAAATGCGATATCTCGATTATTTTTCATGCGAACGGAACCAAACTCAGCAGTCTCATAGTAAAGACTCCATACATTAATGTGGTATATTCAGTTTTTTGATACATCGTAAGGTTTTTCGAAGATATTGCTCCGAAAATGTGAACTCAAAAATTGAAATATTTCGAGATTTTCAAATGGCAACCCCATATTTATTTACAGCATTCGATTCGAAATGAAAAATGAATGACAGTCTCCTTTTACACTAATTATGTATTTTGGATAGTTTTCGAATGAGATGAAAAATATTGAAATTTTTCAGTATTTATAGTTCATGATCTATGGTCCTGTTTACGATGAAATGGTTCTATGATTATGGCGTGAATTGTTGAAGTAGATTCTCTGGTTGAAATTCAAAATACTGAATATACCACATGAATGCATGTAGTCTTTACTATGAGATTGCTAAGTTTGGTTCCGTTCGCATGAAAAATAATCGAGATATTGCATTTCCAAACTGGCAATGCAAATGTCGAAAGTTTCAGGAATTTGTGAATAACTTGGCAACAGTGCATAGCAGAGAAATTTTTTTAAGTGAGTTATACTGCAAATTTGGTATTGAATCGATACATAAATGAAAATATAGGTAGTTCCATTTGAAATAAGAATGTAGATATGCGTTTGAGATAGACGTGGCAACACGGTCGACTTGAAAATAATTTAGGCGAAGAGTTCCTTCAGCCTCAAGACCGCACCTAAAATTTCAGAACGAAATATTCACTTATTCTCCTAAAACGTCTAATAGGCCAACTTAAAAGGAAAACCTTGTATATTTATAGTGATGCATGATCTGAAAATTTGTGATTATACGAAGATATGGCGATTTTCCAACTTTCTTGAAATTTTCTACTTCGTTATCGAAAATAATTAATTTTGTGGAAACGACTTGACTAAATATGTTCCTAATAAAATCTTAATGAAAAATTGAATATTACGCGAAAAGACCATTTTGACCTTGTGCACAAATAAGGGAAACTTCTCCGTTTCGTAAGATTTGCAAAAAGGTACATACGTTAATAATTTCTTCGTGCAATAAAAAACTATGGCCGGAAACCGAGGAGGTAACAGACTTTTTCGAGTTATTCAGATATCCCATTCTTCCGTACTTTTTTCGAACCATGGCCTGTTTATCTATTAGTCTATCACCTATTCCTATATCCGGATATAGTTTTTGATTGCATGAGGAAATTATTGACATATGTGGTACCTTCAGGAAAAGCTAAGTCAAGTCGTTTCCACAAAATTGATTATTTTCTATAACGAAGTAGAAAATTTCAAGAAAGTTGGTAAATCGCCATATCTTCGCATAACCACAGATTTTCGGACCATGCATCACTAGATGTATTTTCTGCCATTGACGGCTAGTATATCTCCTTCGAAGGATCAAGTCGAATTACCAATCACCCTTATATTTCTGGCCTTCTCTCCGTCCGTAAATTCAACAACTTTGGAAGGAATGAGCTAGACAATGGCTCATCCATTCGAGGTAAGATGCAGGGTCGGAATATCTCAGTTGATTTCGTAAGAGGGCCAAATCGTTCGAATAGTTTAGAAAATTAATTATGAAATCGATAGAGTCCAAATCTTTTTATATTCAGGTGCTCCAGCTCGATGATGATTTAAGGGTTTCTTGATCGAAAGTCTAAAAACTAAAACTTTGTAAATACCTGCCTAACATCCCTAATATTTACATGCTTCTATTGAAATTATTTATATATTTATGGAAAATTGACGGACATTTGCCACTTCCGAGAGCATGAAGAAGCAACAAATAAAATTGCGAAACGTTGCTTGAAGGAATGACATAGTGTCTTATTTTCCAAAAACATTAAAATCCCACGAAATCTTATATAATTCAAAGAAGGAATACGATAAAAACTGAATTCCAAAACTTTGTAACAGAATCACAAAGAGACTCGAAATTTTCAGGGTACCTATATATTGTGTTGTCATAATATATCTCGCCTGAATTTGTTAATTGGTCACCAGTTAGGTGGTTCTTGAGTCGAAAAAATTTGCGATTCAATTTCCCGCAAGTTTTCAGTTAAGAAAATAAAAAATTTAAAAAAAGTCCTGAGCAGGAGCTTTTGAGCGCTCGTTTTTTGGTGGAGCAATTAGACTATTACCTCGAATTTTATATGCGATTCGAGATTGATACCAAATATATAAATGCAGAATATCAACACAATCGGAATTATATTATGAAAATGATTCAAAAAATGAAATGTGAAAAAAATAAATACATAATTAAAAAAAATTGAATTCTATGGTTCTGATGATACGATCCTCCAAAAAATTTTTCACGAACATTCAGTATATCAGTCTTGATTCACAGAATAAATTACATTTCAATCGGTTATCCTATTATGGCAGTAGAGAGATTCTTGTTTTCAATATTCCAATCGAATTTTCTAAGGCTCTTATAATACTATGGCCACGAAATTTTGCATGATTTCGTTTTGTCTGAGATATTGAGGAATAAAAATTTTGAATGGCCATATTTTATGGAACACCCTGAACGATTTGGCTGGTTAACGAACTCAACCGAGCCATTTGGAAACCGAACTCACCCTGAAAATTTCAAGTCTCTATAGGACAATACCTAGTTATTGTGCTAACGGCCGGCTGGACGGCCCCACGGACAGAATTGAATTTGACCACGAATTCGTAATCAGGGAGTAGAACCCTATCGTTTGACACCATTTCTGACTCAAAATTCGAAAATTACGGACTCGTTTGAGGAGAACGAGTGGTCGAAAAGTTGTTTGGGCGTTTTGATCTTATTTTTTTGTCTGCAATAATTTAAAACACTGAATCATTTAAATGATTGGATTTGAGGAATATTCAACTAATAATGTGATGTACAAAATTGGATAACAATATCGCAACATTTTCTTGTAGGCAATCTCAATATTCATTCATTCATCATGTATAGACTCGCAATTCTCTTGCAAACGATTCGACTGATTTTGGCTCTAGTAACTTACGCTCAATAGTGAACTTAAGCTCAATAGTGAAATTTTGTTCAAATTGCAAATACATCATTACATATTAAGCATTCAGTCATTGAGTAATAAGAGAAAAATTTTATTTTTTTTATTCAGATACCAACTTGTATTCACGCAATTTCAGATTAAAAACCACCTAAATAATTTATTGATTCACCAAACTTCGATGGAATGCACAATTGAATGCCTTAATTTCGATAGGTTTATCATTGAAATTCTAAATATTTCAAATTGATTCGTGATTTCGCTAATAGCACCATTAGGAACTGTTATATATTTCGATTAATTTCTTCACAAGCTCTTTGTTTACTTGGGCTCTTTTCATTCGGACAAAAAATGAAACGTATGATTCAAACAGTTCTTGATCTACTACTAGCATATAGTCATACATATTTCCGTAGAACTAATAGTTCGACAAAAATCTTTGGCGTTAATGTCATTTACATTTACCGAAACATGTGTACTGTAAACAACATCATACAACACGCAGTAAGTTTTGCACGGTTGTTCACATTAGAAAAACGATCACTCGACTTTGAATACCCCGGGAACTATCCGTTCCTTTCTTTTCTATATGAATTCATTTTCCCTCACGACCGCCCGTGAACTCAATAACTTCCCAAGAAAACTTCAAAAACAAGAGAGTACGAATAGTTTTGAGGATGGTCGAGTTTCAATAATCAACAAGGGCGCAAAAGCATCTAACATCTCGTCATGGCTTTCTTCAAATTTTTTCATCAGCTAAATGCTGAAATCTATGTCTCTCAAACATTTTCTTAGTTAGAATATCATGGAATACAAGTTACATCCTAGAATACAGACTAGGAATGTTTTCCGACAAGTATGTTGACCAAATCGATAACTGGAAGTGACATAAAATACCGAGCACGAAACAAAGAAGCCAACAAAATATACCTACGACATGTATTTTTCACGCTGTCTGCTGGTAGTAAGGGGCTTCACTGGAGATCATTCTGACCAAAGCTACTCATCTAACGCTTCATTGACGTCGGTGAACTCTGAAATCTGGAAAATACGACTAGTTTTCATGAAAATATTAAGCTTCAGGGTTAGAGAAGTTTCAGATCACAAGTTTCAAGTTTTATTATCGGAAAAAAATCTTATATGAGGAAAAGTAGCTAAGCAGACATGAATAAAAAAGTAATATGAATTTTGTCTAATATAGATTAATATATAAAATTTTATTTCAAAATTTAAAGCAATATTTGGAATGAGTCAGACTTTATCTTGCATCACGAATTCGGCGCATTTGGTGTTATAACGTGCATATGAGAATCTGAAAAATTCCGAATTCAACAATAATAAAACCATACAAAATTTGTGCAATTCAAAAACAAATCTCAACAAGGGCGTCCCCAGCCTAGGCTAGGAGGGGGAGAAAAAAAATCAAAATAGAAATATTGAACTGGACGTAGTGTGTGATGAAATAAAATTTATTTTCATGAATTTTTTTTAGTGATACTTCTTAAGCTCTGGTAGTTCCGACTTCCCTACAGAACTTTCAATTCTTTTCTTTCAATATCAGTTACAAAATTCTGATGGAAACTCTGAACTTTCAATTCAGTGGATACATTGTTCTGATTTCTATAAAATATATCGCTTAGTTTCTTGATTACTTCTCTGGAATAATCACTGTTGTTGACCTGGAATTGTTGATTATGGAACATTTATCTGAACTATTTCCATTATTTTTTCTGAAAATAATAGATGAATTGGAAATAAGTTCAATATGATCATTCAAGACCCAAGATGCTATATCAGGGCTAATCTAACGAAAGTCGAACTTGATGACGAAAGTCAAACTTGATGATGAAAGCCTTTATTGGAGAAACTCCCCTCGGCAAATAATCGATTCACTCAAAAAATCGATGAAGTTCGTTGATTCATAAATATGTTATTTCAAGTCCGATTCGATTGAATTTTTTTTTAAATTGTAGGTATATTCAGCCTCAATCAATCATCAATTACGAATTCCAAGAGAACTCGCCTAACGTAATTTCATACAGTGTGTATGTTTAGAAACACCCCTGGTGTGTTCCAGTTGTTTAACCATGTAATTTCTTATTTCATCATCAAGACACATCCTCTCTTGACAATTCAATTCTTCACTTCTAACAGAAGCTCAATTTTTGTTGAAGATATAGGGTTTTCAGAGCAACATTAAACTCTACAATTTCGCTATGGCTAAGTAAGTATTTTCACAGATTTAACCTTAAATCCGAACGTTACGAAAAAACTGAAAACTGAGTGAAAACATAAAACAAGAGAAGTTTTAGCGCGACATGTTGTTCCGTATGCACCGTTCATTGGAGAAGATTTCTTGCTAATGCTTTATAATGCCCGACCGCATCAACCGCATGTGGCTAGGATTGCCACGGAGTATTTAGCAGAGGTTGATATCCAAGAATTCAACTGTCCTGCTCTAAGCCCAGATTTGAACCCAATTCGACATCTTTGGATGCTCTTGGGAAGAAAATTCGATCTCGCGTACCAATTCCTGAAAATAAGCAACAACTCAGCGATGCTTCAATTGATTTTAAATTTAAAACCTGAGGACATACCGAGACGAATTGCACCTGTTATCCGCGTCTGGGCGAAAAACATTAATGTTATGTTTTTGACTTAGTTTTTCAGTTTATTTTCTTTAGGACAGAATTTAAGGTTGAATTCGTTGAAGTACGTATTTTGAAATATAATGTTTTACTGAAAACCCTGTATCTTTAACAAAAAATTGAACTATTGTTATGAACGAAGAATTAAATTGTCAAGAGAAGATGTGTCTTGATGATGAAATAGAAAATCACACGAAGGAAAAACTGGAACACATCAGGGGTGGTTCTGAAGTTTGGGTAAAAAACAGATTTTGTTTCACTCTGTATAAAAGGACGTTCGCCGTGTTTTCTTGAAATTTAAAAACGGTGATTGATTAAGGAATAACATACCTATAATTGAAAAAAATTCAATCGAATCGGACTTGAAATGACACATTTATGAATTAACAAATTTCATCAAACTTCACGGTCAAATCAAAGAAGATAAACAGTTAGCTGAACAGGGAAATACTGACTCGAATACTGATGATAAATCGAAGCTTCTTCATAATGCTCCGAATGAAGATCGTTTAAGATTTTATGGGGTTGAGCTTCTATAATATCAAAAGAAGGAAAACTCAATTATTAGAACGTAGAAAATTAATTGAAGCAGCTTTCAAGTCGAATACCGACAATCTGGGCTACAATAATAAGATTCAGCTAAAAAAAGACTTGATTGTTTGATGGATGTCAAAGCTTTTATTAAAGTTGCTAGTTTCAAGCGTGACGAAGGCTGTCCGAAACGTTGAATACAGAAGCAAAAATGATGGAAACAAACCAAATAATATTTCAATGCGTATAATCGAGAGGAAATAATGAAATTCTTACACGAAATGAGATCAGAGCCTCAAAATATTCAGATGCCTTCTGCCCTCCAAAGAAACAATCTATTATCGGATTCCGCGAGTATGAGAAAATTTCAGCAATCTGCTCACCGATCCAACATCAGACTAACCTAAGTTTCCCAAAACATTTTCGGGTTGAAATCGGAAACCGGTTAACATCATGGATAGATCAATAAACTTATAAATTTTAAGCGTTTTTGAAAGCTATATCCCCATATTCACTCACCTCCCTTTTCAATTTATTCATCCCGACCAGAAATATCTGGCAGTCAATTTTTTTCGTATCTGTTCCCGCACATCGAAAACCCATTATCCGCTATCAAATTTCATTACCTGAAGATGTTCCGCGCTTTTCCCGTAACGCACCGACATTGTTTACATATTCCCGCACTCTTCCTGTGGAGTTTTCCGGAGGATAAGGGCCGTTTCCATGGGGACGGCCACCCAGCCACCCTGGTAATCGGCTCAGGGCCCCCCTGTTCTTGTGCGGTACTCGCCTGACCACGTGGTTTCCTTTGCTGCCTGTTCGTTTTTCCGCTTTCACTGGAGAAGGCGAAGCTGCATCGTCATCATCGGGGAATTGTTAGGATGAAGGATGGGGGAGCTTTGAATCGATGATACTCCTGGAGCTTTCTTGAATGAGTTGTGGAAAGAGTATGCGCTTTTCTGATAAAGGTTTGTCGAATTTTCGTGGATGGATTACACATGTTTTCCCAGATAGCACACAACAAATTTAGCTTCATACTTTAGAATATTAAAACAGAACGTTCACGCATTGTCGTAGATCCTCTTGCATATTCAAGGAATGTTCTTCAGAAAGCCTTCTGATCACATGTCAAAAATGATATACAGTGAAACTTCCCCATAACAAAAGCGCTAAATCCGCAAAAAAATTCGTTGTGAAGAAAGGACCCCGCACATTTTGTATGAGAATGGCTCCCGGTGGATTTGGCTGAAAATTTGATATGATGTTCTACTAATCCTTCTGATCAAATGTCTCTACAGTCACGAAGCTGAAAAATGCATACTTCTAGGAGTTTTTAGCGATTTTTTGTATCCATTATGGCTTACGTATTACCGTTCACACAGAAATGTTCGAGAATATTTCGTGATTATTGAAAGCAGCTTCTGTCAATTCGAAATATTTTTAAACATTTCTGTGTGAACGTTAATACGTAAGCCATAATGGATACAAAAAATCACTAAAAACTCCTAGAAGTATGCATTTTTTAGCTTCGTGACTGTTTAGAAATTTGATCAGAAGGATTAGTAGAACATCATATCAAATTTTCAGCCAAATCCACCGGGAGCCAATTCCCATAAAACGTAAGCCATAATGGATACAAAAAATCGCTAAAAACTCCTAGAAGTATGCATTTTTCAGCTTCGTGACTGTTTAGACATTTGATCAGAAGGATTAGTAGAACATCATATCAAATTTTCAGCCAAATCCACCGGGAGCCAATTCCCATACAAAATGTGCGGGGTCCTTTCGTTATACCTACAGAAAATTTGTTCCTATAGTCGGCAATGTCGCGGTCGACTTCACTGAAAAATTTAAGTTTATCATTCAAACTTATGCACCTCCTTTAAGACATTTTCGCACAACTTTCACACTAGCGTAATGGTTGGATTGAAACCTAACAGCCAGGGGTGTATTTAAAACTGTTTCAGAAGGATCTCTCTGCCCGCCGTAATGATTAAATTTAAGGTCGGGATTTATTACACCGTTCGGAAAAATTTCGGAAAAAACCCACCCTTAGAGAGAGAATTTACTTCGTTTAAAAGGGTGTTTTTAACATGGAATTCAGATTCAAAGTGCAATGTCTTGAACGAAATTCGTTATACAGAGAAATTCGTTGTACAGGCCTTCGTTATAGGGAAGTTCCACTGTACATATAATATTATATTGAAGAACATTCTCAGAATATCCTCAGAGAATGTGATATCCAACTTCTGAACGTTAATCTTTAGAATATTCAAGCAAGCGTTCTATGAATTGTCGTAGAACATCTAGAATATTCAAGAAATTTACTTCGGTAAAAGTTCTAATCACATTTCAAAAGTGATATCAATATCATATTATATTGAAGAACATTATAGAATATCCTTAGGGAATATTCTGAGAATGTGATATCTAACTTTCGAGCGTTAATATTTCAAGTATAACGTTTCATGCATTGTCGAAGAACATCTAGAATATTTAAGGAATTTCCTTCAGTAAACGTTCTGATCACATTTCAAAAATGATATCCATTTCCATACCGTACGTGTTCTTGTACAGCACTCGCCTGACCACATGGTTTCCTTTGCTGCCTGTTCCTTTTTCCGCTTTTACTGGAGAAGGCGAAGCTGCATCGTCATCATCGGGGAATTTTTCAGATGAAGGATGGGGGAGTTTTGAATCGATGATACTCCTGGAGGTTTCTTGAATGAGTTGTGGAAAGAGTACCTTTGCATTTTTCCGATGGAGGTTTGTCGAATTTTCGTGGATGGATTACACATGTTTTCCCAGAGAGCACACAACATATTTAGCTTCTGAACGTACAAAGTTTAGAATATTCAAACAGAACGTTCCACGCATTCTCGTAGTACTTTTTCAGTAAACGTTCTGATCATGTCAAAAATGATATACATATAATATAATATTAAAGAACATTCTCAGAATATCCTCAGAGAATATTCCAACTTCTGAACGTTAATCCTAGAATATTCAAGCAAACGTTATATGCATTGTTGTAGAACATCTAAAATATTCAAGAAATATCCGTCGGTAAACATTCTGATCACATTTCAAAAGTGATATCCATATCATATTATCTTGAAGAACATAATAGAATAGAATATCCTCAGGGAATATTCTTAGCATATGATATTTAACGTCTGCACATTAATCTTTAGAATATTCAAGGAATATCCTCCAGTGAACATTCTGATCACATTCCAATAATGATATCCTTATAATATTATACTGAAGATGAAGAACATTCTGAGAATATACTTAAAGAATATTCTGAGAATGTGATATCTAACTTCTGAACGTTAATATTTCAAGTATAATGTTCCATGCATTGTCGAAGAAAAACTAGAATATTCAAGGAATTTGCTACAGTAAACGTCCTGATCACATTTTAAAAATGATATCCATATCATATTATATTCAAGAACATTTTAGAATATCCTTAAAAATATTCTGAGAATGTGATATCTAACGTTTGGATATTAATCTTTAGAATATTCAAGAATTTCTTTCAGGAAACGTTCAAGGCCCGTATTCTAGACAAGTGATCTTTCGATGCGTATACGAACTTCATTGTTGCGCGGTGTGCATTTTTGGAGGTAAATTGGGGATTCGCGCAATAAAGTTCGTACACGCTTCGAAAGATCACTTGTCCAGGATAAGGCACCTTTCAGATGAAGGATGGGGGGGTTTTGAATCGATGATACTCCTGGAGGTTTCTCGGATAAGTTGTGCGCTTTTCTGAGGGAGGTTTTTCGAATTTTCGTGGATGAATTAGACCTGTTTTCCATTGAAATTGGGTTATTCGATTTGGTTTCCTTATTTATATCATCACCTTGAAAAAACAATACCCAGGACTCGAAATTTTTTTTGTGTTTTTACATTTGTTCATTTTAAGGAAACAGCGTGGCATATTTTTTCCCTGATATTTGTAGGTTAAGAATTTTGAGATTTTTTCAGGGTAGTTGTGAAGTCGGCAAGTGTCGGATAAGTCCGTTTATGACCCAATATAATACAATTTAATCACCATTTATTTCTACTTTCAGAAAAATTTAACATGTCATAATATCGCTCACGAATCAGTGGCGACGCTAGAGGAAAATCAGGGATTTTGCATTACGATAATACACTTGCTCGCACATCAATGCTCGATTTTTCGAATAACAAACAATCAACCACCGTTTTCAATGGATTTGGCTCCCTGTCACTTTTTCATATTTCCAAAACTGAGAAAATCAATGAAAGGAAAGCGTTTTGCCACAATTGGTGAGATGAAGTAAGAATCGAAAGGCGTATTCGAGTGCTTCGAACATTGGAAGAAGCGCTGGCATAAGTGCATTATATCTAAGGGAATTAATTTGAAGAGTGTCAAAATTGATTGATTAATCATCAAATACTTTCCAATGACACTTGCATAATTGAAAAAATATGAAATAAATAATATGTTCCCATTTTCCGCGGAAATTTTTTGATGGTTCAAGTGAGTAAACGACCAAATCGGCCCTGTAGTTTCGAATTTTCAGCCCTATCGGAGTTTTAGTTTTTTAAATATTGGAGATATAATAGTTATTTAATCAACTTGGTTATTAAAGACAGCTACTAATGGTCAAGATATGTTAACGCGGGAGAGGAGCGAACGCGTTAATAGTTCGAGACTATTAGTCGCCAGAATAATAACCGTGTTGATTACAAGATTTTTCCGACGATCTCAAAATGAATTGTGTATGAATTCTTGATTGAAATACGTTCCCATTTTGCACCAGGCTTACATTCGACATGTTAAAATTTCTATGTACCTATGTTTCAGTAGAGTTGGATTTTTGACATTTCTCGTAGTGCTTCTGAATACTTTGTGAACGGTTGCCACGAGGATTGCACATTAAAATAGCATAAATTGAGCCTTAAAATGGGTCAATAATAATAAATTTCGTACACATTAATATCACCTTTTATTTTGAGTTCGGCAGAAAAAATAATTAATATCAGTTTATTCATATTGAGATGACGATTAATCGAATTTGAATCCCATATCATAAATTTTTTTCCGAATCATAAATAATCTGTAACAATTAATAATTCCAAAAATTATACATTATTAATCATTCGAGTACCAAAATATTCATCAACAGTATCACATATCACCAATCTCTTCTAACCAACAATTACACGGTCGTTAGGCCCCCTCTAGACGCGACAATTCGTCCGGCTCCTTCGAAATCGGATGTTGAATATTTGATAAAGCCCATTGTGCGGAGTGCGCATTTTAGCGTGATATCGAATTACGTCGGGGGGCCCATCACGCGCCCCCAGAGGACGCCCGATGTTTACAAATCTATTAGCGTCCATGTATTCATTGCGTTGCGTAGGAAAACCCCAAGTGGAAACATTTGGGCCCTCGAGGGGTCGGCTGAGGTTATATTGCGTTTCCTTGTATCGACACTTACCCTGTTTACGGACAGACACGCTAATTGATTCGTGTAGAAAAGACTGAGGGGTGAAAAATAAATGTTTTCGGAGCAATCGTCGGGGTGGGTATCGGTGTCGGATAGAACGGTCTGATCGGAATCGCGGAGTGAATGAAGTGTTACGTGATTTTAGGTTAATTAGATTCGCGTGTACTGTAGTGCAAATATTGAAAATCTTTTCATATTCCTGGAATTTCCATGGTACATTTGAAATACTCCAGAAGATTCATAATAAAAAATATGGTCAATATACGGCACAAATGTTATCCTACTATTAAAAATAATTCCTAATCATTCAAAACATTTCCAACCGAATAATCATATACAAACAATACATTTTTCTCCTATAAGAAACGATACAACATTTTGAAACGTTCAGCTACAAACCATTCATCTTATAAGCCTCAATTACACTCAACCCTCCTTACTGCCATTCGCGTTGTCGGCAATAATCCCCGAAATACTTCTGCAGCAGTATCGAAGGCAGTGAGTATTAACACTCAGCTGCAACATTTCTCTCGCGACCAAGTGTCGGCAACGATGGACAAAGAAATCCCACAGCAACCTAGTTAACTTTAATCACTTACAGCTGTTCAAGCTAGCGATCCTTCACTTCCGTACGAAAAACCGTCAATTCAGGGAGCTGAGGGCAACACGAGTGGCAATGGGAGGTCAGATTTGGTTGGATCAGGTCGGATCGGATCAGATCTGGTCGGGTAGGATCGGGCCAAATCCGACCAGATCGAGTCGACGGTCTAACTTTAGCCCAACTGCATAGACCACTCTAAATAAGACGTTTTCAAACAATAAAAAATTAAGAAAAGCCCTGAGCAGGAGATTTTGGGCGCTCGTTCTTTGCTGGAGCAATAAGACTTTAACCTACAAATTTTATATGGGATTTGAGATTAATACCAAATATAGAAATGCAGCATCTCAGCACATTCGGAATTATATTCTGAAAATTATTCAAAAATTTAAATACTATAGTACAGTCTTGGTTGCCATTCAAAATAATTTTTATTCGAGCAACTTTTTGGGACACCTTATATGTTATATATCTGCTATTGAAGTGAGGCAGCAATTGAATTTTTCATTCGATATTCAAATAATGTTTGCTATGAAACAAGAAGTCCAGAACCTTCAGGGCAATTTAATTATCAAATGGTTTCAATTAATTCGAATATGTTCCTTGTCACGCGCGTTCAGATGAAAAATACAACCATCCTATTGCATGAAAATGAACTTTCGAGATCTTTTTTTCTGTAACTCACAGCAACTTTTATAAATTCAAAAAATCCCCAAACAACCACACACTTAATTACATTCCATCGTCGCATTAACTAAACGATAAAACCATAAAATGTGAAAAATGTTTTTTCTCCACAACGGTTTCCAGATAAAACCGTACGACCCATGGCCTCCTCTCCATACAGAATTTCATTTAGGGCCATCGGGGACCGAAACAAAACGAGGACCTTAATCTTAAACGGCCATCCGTCTCCTAGATCCGACACAAATTCGTTAATTTGCATCCCGATCTGTGCACGGTAGCCGGTGCGCCGTCAGCGGAAAAAATCAACTCAACAAATCATCGAAATTATACGTAACGCCCTGTCGCGCCCCGAACTGGCTTTGTGCGGTAAATTATTAGGCGGAGACTCGAACCGCGGCTTTTACACCTGATAGTCGTCGTTATGCCCCGACTACCCGTTTATGAACAAACATTCGGTTTTTCCTTAGTGGTAAGGTAAGATACAGGTTGTCCAGGCAATTGACGCCAAGAATTATTTTTAGATTCCTCAGACCTGTGGCTATCCAAAAATATCCCATGTATGTAATGCGATTTTTTGTATTTCTCGAGTTATGATTTTTTGAGAGTTTTTCCGATGTATTTTGCCAGCTAGGTTTGAAAAATTCATATCTTCCTATGCAGTAAGTATTTATCAGTTTTTATTTTTTACCATGGTCGTCCTGAATGTTTCTTCCATAAAAATATATTCAGGTTCCTGAAATCACTGCAAGCTACCCAAAAAAAGGTTGAAAGCTAGATTGAAAATAGAACAAAACAAAATTGATCGAATTTCATTGATTTTCAACCCATCCGCCTTCCAAGGCTGATTACAACGAAAAAAGTCCGATCAAGTACCTTTTTGTCCTAGGACACCGCAAAGTTTTCAAACCTAACCAAAAGCTAAAAAACAACTTTTTTATGTCTGAATCGAAAATGAATGTTTTAGTACAAGCTACTGAAAACTGAAGTTCTAGCTTTCAAGCCTTTTTTGGGTAGCTTGCAGTGATTTCAGAAAGCTGATTTTTTTTTAACGAAGCAACATTAAGAACGACCATGTTGAAAAAAGGAAAACTGCAAAATACTTACTGCATAGGAAGATATGATTTTTTCAAACTTAACTGGTAAAATAACATTGAAAAAAACACTCAAAAAATCATAACTCGAGAACTACCAAAAATCGCATTACATACATGGAATATTTTTGGATAGACATAGGTCTGAGGAGTCTGAAAATAATTTATTGACGTCAATCGACTAGACATCCTGTATATTGACATTTTTACTATTCTTATTAGAACTGGGGTCGTTATGGCTTGATTAGCCTTCTGGGAACTATGACGATGTTGATCGTTTGTTCTCTACCCTACTCATTCATGGAAACGCAAGGAGGTCGTTAATGGCTTTAATAAAACCGACAACCTCCTTAGGAGCCTTGGCCGTTACCTCTTGAGTGTCTAGGAACGGTTTCCTGTGTTCTTAGGCCGATAGTTCTAGACACCTGCATAACATGTTCAGCTGTTACTACTTCTGATCCACAAAGCCTGCAAATCTCATCTGCTGACTTTCCATACGGTACAAATATCATTCGTGTCCAGTCAGCAGTCCCACCTTTACCCGAAGCTCAGCTCGTGACAGCTTTAGGGGCTTTCTGGAATAGGTAGGTGTAGTAGTAGTGTTTCTGCAGAGGTTTATTTCTATTATTCAACTCCCATTGCTAGATCGCTGTTATAAGGCTTTATTCAGTATTCAGTCTACAGCCAGTACAAGCGTATTACAATCTTAACTAATAGGTCACATGACCTCATAGATGGCTCAATGTCAAGTTCAGAAGTAAAAAGATAAAACAGGTTTGACAAACAATAGAGAGAACAAAGTCAGTACACCATGTAAAGAACGAAGTTCACGAACACTAGCGCACAAACAAACTCTCTCGAACCGCATCTACAGCTCGCACCAGTAGCCCGAACCATATACTTCTATACCGCTAACATGAATCCACACTCTATTACAAATTGAAACAGTGATCACGTGGTACAATGGCCAAAACCTCGAATAGTTTAGATTATTACTTGTCAAATGAAAATAACTGAAAATCATAACCTAAATTTTTCACGTCTTGTCAAATTTCGAGTTTGCACATGCGCGGATGATTGAAGGGGCCATCGGAAATTGCAACTAGATTGCTTCAACTTTTATTTCACGTTAACAGTATGAAAAACGGATAAACATCTCGCGACTTCGTTCAACGTTCATGCATTTGAGGTAGGTGTTCGTAAGGATCCAAGAGATGGCGTCTTGTTTCTGTATTCTCAGAGCTGGGCGACATTTCTTCAAGTAAGGGAACCTAGAATGCCTTTCAAACGGAGCTCCTCCATACTGATGAGCCCCAAATAGGGCGAAATAGCTATCTATGGATGCTCTGTTTGATATTACCACTATGCATGTTCTTTGCTCGTTGACGGGATTAGTTCCGAAGTGTGGGTTTAATATTGGTTGATTTTATATCGATTAATATTATTCTCCGCATTCATTATTTATATTATGCCTGCGTTACTGTTAAACGCAAGAATTTTCATTCAGTATAGAGTTTTATAGGTATATGGCCCGAACACACAACCGATACACGCACTCGCGAGACCAACTGAAGCTTTACCACTGAGATCTTGCAGTGGGACGAACTGTTTGAACTCTAGGGTACTGCGCCACACCAAGCGGTTGAACTGATTGTTTATGCAGCCATCCCTCAAAGCGATAATGATGATGTCTCCAATATACGCATCCGTAGCGCCAAACATCTTGATGATGTTCCGGTTTTCAGGGCACCATCCACCCCTAGCACCCACGATGAGAGGAAGTACTTGGATGATCTTGTCAGGGTACTGTTCTTTAACCTTCTCTAGGAATGTGGGGGTGGAGTATATGGCTTTCTTGACTCCGTAAGCCATGTTCAAAGGCTGTGGGCTCTCCCAGCTAACAGATATGTCAGATATTATGATCCTGGGCTCCCTCGTTTCCTGCCAGTTGTTCTTCATCTCAATGTTCTCGAGGCGATAAGTACGTAGTTACGCCTGTTGATTCCCTCTCAGTGCATAAGACTGCACCTTTGCAGGACATGTGAGAGTGACTCATGGTTCTTAAGTGCATTCAGTCCAGTGCCACAGTACGATTGGTGGAGTTCACTGGCCCTATTAGAGTCCTTGATGGCAGTGGTGGCGTTCTGCGGTTACCCTGTTCATTCAGACTGAGGAATTATCTAAGACGCAGTCCAGAATGTGATTCCTCTTAGCCGCTATATTGGTCTCTTCCAATCCCAAAGAAAGGCTCAGGGCCAGCAGGCCTTAACCCTAATGCACTTTTCAAAAGTTCATCGGCTTTTTTATTTTCTTCAACACCACAATGATCTTGTACCCTAAGTAGATTTTGCCAGTTGGCTTTATGGTGCTACGGTACTCACAGGTTAGGAAACACCTCTGGCAGTGTGATTCCAGGGATCTCAGCATGACCTGGCTGCCTGTGGAGATGTAAACATGCGCTTCCTTGAGATTCATTTTAGGACACTCTCTAGCACATATGTAGGCAGCCAGTTTCTGTGTCTATAAAAAGGTCACTTCCCAGGACTTCAGATACCCTCAGTTTAAGGCATATAGCCCGATTGCGCTTATCGATGGATTCTGATCGATCGGTAAACCATATGGTTGGATTTTTATCCAAGTAATGTACCAACTTATTGCACTAGGATAGTCAGCTATGACCGTTTCAAAAGGTCGTTTCGAAATTGAAGATGATTGGCATAACATCCGATGGTTTTACCAATAGGTTTGATCCAATTGATTCAATGTCTCCATAATATGTCAACCCACTATTTAGGTAGGAGTTTTCCGTTAGGGGTATTCTTATTGCTTATAGAACTAAGGCTTCATTTCCTGACACGTAAATGTAAGGAAGGTTTCTTTCATAACAAATTTCAGAAGAAGATATATTGCAATGATGACGAGCCTTTTATATTTCGGCATTGGACAACCCCATGTGGCAACTGACAACGCTCTCTTCAAGTTGGACATTTTTGAGGTTATGCGTAATCAGGGCTTTCTGTCATACCAGAGCTATTTGTGATGTCCACAGTAAGTTGAAAGATTAATCCCATATTCTCGCCAAAAGAATGGAATTAAATTATGAATTAATCATATCAATTATCATTGTTGATTTGAATAAACTAATTCAATTTTTATATCTTGTTCTTTTTTCCTACAGATGGAATAAGGACGTGCATTAAGTAACAAGTAATAAGTAAAAACTTAAAGTAAGAAGAAAATGAAGAAAAAATACCAGAGGAAAAATGATTGTTATGGAAGTTAATGGACATTAGCGAAACTATAATAGTATACTATTTTTGGAAGACAAAAAGAGATAAGAACATTCAATTCCAATCAAGATCGAAATAAAATCTCTGTTATCGATCGAGACTGGAGTTTCGACCCTACATAAGAACAAATTCGAGAAAGCGGCGTAGCAGAATCGCAGGTGGAATAACTCTTGATATACGTTTCCTAGTTACTTCATTATTGAGCCGTTCAACACCATTCTCGACCGAAAATTCGAAATTCACATATGGGGCAGAAGAACTTTGTCCGATCAAGGGGAAGGGTTCGCTTAGAAGAAGTCTCCTGAACGAAATACCGTATCTGTGCAACCTTTGCGTTTTTTGGGAGAACATAAAATATCATGAATTCAGTTTATAATTGGATACTGCTTCACCCTTTGTTGTCTCGAACTGAACAACATATTTCTTGCATTCGTCTTGAAAGATCCAAGCTCCTGAGCTGCTCCATATATGAAACAGCTCAGGAGAAGGTCACAGTGGACACTGAGAGGGTCGATGAGGCGAGCCCACGTGCTTCCCCTACTCCTGACAAACCTACCCAACAACAAAAAAATCAGGAACGTTCTTCCTCCACTATTGTGCCTGAATAGCGAAAAGTCTCGTTTATATTTTATTTGCCCTCGTAGTAAAGAAGAAAATGAAAGAAAGAAAAAAGCCATCACAGCACAGGGGAATTGATTGTCATTGAATCGGTAATAGACATTCGCGAAAACAAGAAAGCAAAACTACAAAATAGTCTACTATGTTTAGAAGACAAAAAGATTATAAGGACATTCGATTCCGAACAAGACCGAAATAAAACCTTCGCTATCGATCGGCAGTGGCGTTTCGACCTCACAAAAGATAAAAGGGCGAGAGAGCAGAGCGTAGCGGAGAGAATCGCAGATTGAATTACTTTTGATCTTTGTTCATTCATCAACACCATTCTCAACCGAAAATTCGAAACATATTATAGGTAAAAACATTTACGTGCTTCCAAAAAGTGAGAACTTTGTTTTACCAAGGAAAATGGTTCGCTCAGGCTCAGAAGAGGCCTCCTGCAGAAAAAGCTGTATCAGTGCAACCTTTGTGTTTTTTTGGGAAACAGAAATGAATTTTGTTTATGGATTACTTTTGAGAACTTTCCTTATGTTGCCTCAAACTGAACAATCATATAGCTCGAAGCTCCTGAGCAGCTCCAGAGCTTTCTGTTCCTGAATTACCTTGAATGGTTGTTACTGTTTGATTTGAAGCATATAGTTTTTGACAGATGGTAAGTTAAAAACAATAAACTGCCACCAAATCATTGAAATAATTCAGTTTACGAACGTCAAATCGAAATGAAAAAGTAACACATCGCATCAAGAAACTAAACAATAACAGACAATGTTAGTATCAGAGTAGGGGAGCGGTAAATCAATTATCCCAATACGGAATTAACATACGGTACCATTTCGCAACGCCGGAAGTTTGTTCACTCGTATAGATTCTACTTGGTTGCATAACAAAAGCGTGAAGGCAACTCTAGGTTTAATTTTTACTCTCAGGAATAGCCCTATTCGTAAAAGCTCGATTCAATGAATTGTTCTATTATACTCTTATATATTCATTCATTTCTGGTTTACTCCAAATACGTTCTCATCAAAATTGTAAAGGAAGAAAAAAGCTACAAGAGGAAAAATTATTGTCATGGAAGTCAATGGGCATTCACGAAAACAAGAAAGCGAAGATAATAGTCTACTATTTTTAGATGACAAAAAGATTATAAGGACATTCGATTCGTACAAGACCGAAATAAAACTTTTGGTATCGATCGGCAGTGGCGTTTCGGCCATACAAAAGATAAAAGGGCGAGAGAGCAGAGCGTAGCGGAAGAATCGCATGTTAAAAAATTACTTTTGATCTTAGTTCATTCATCAACACCATTCTCAGCCGAAATACGAAACAGACATAGTAGAGGTAAAAGGTAAAAGTGGTTCGCTTAGGCTCAGAAGAGGCCTCCTGAAGGAAATACTGTATCAATGCAACATTAGTATATTTTTAAGAAACAGAAATAATTTTGTTTATCGATTACTTTTGAGAACTTTCCTTATGTTGTCTCAAACTGAACAATCATATTATTTGTATTCGTTTCGAGAGAACGAAGCTCCTGAGCTGTTCCAGAGCTTTCTGTTCCTAAGTTACCTTTAATGGTTGTTATTGTTTGATTTGAAGCATACATTTTTGACAGATGGTAATTCAAAAACAATAAAAGGTAAAACAGCACAGTAATTCAGTAATGTGCGATCTTATCAAGTAAAAACTTTTGATAACTGATTGACTGCACCGATGTGAACAAAAATCATATGGTAATTGAGTAACTCAACAGCTCCGTGCTCCAAATAAAACGAGCACACTAGGACCTTCTAAGTTGCTCAGGAGAAACTGGCCAATCGAATGGAATAGCCCTCAGAGTAAGAAATAAACATACAGATGCCCCTATACGAAAAAATAGTACTGTATTGTTATCAACCAAGCATTAGAAAGCATTTAACTGCCACACTGGGGTGAAGTAAACAATTGGTTAGATTTGCATTTGCATTTCTCAAATTCCTGAATATAATTCAACATTTTCGTAATTTTGCCCTAGCTATAATTAACGGAATATAACCTTAAGCAACAATAAACTGCCACCACATCATTGAAATAATTCAGTTTATGAACGTCAAATCGAAATGAAAATGTAAACACATCGCATCAAGCAACTTAACACTACCAGAAAATGTTGCCAAACTGACAGAATTATCTGTAACAGACGCAAGCCAGAGTAGGAGAGTGGTAAACTAATTATCCAATGCGGAATAAACATACGGCACCATTTCGCAAAGCCGGAAGTTTGTTCGCGCGTATAAATAGATTCTACTTGGCTGTGGCTGCATAACAAATGCGTGAAGGCAACTCTAGGTTTACTTTTTACTCTGAGGAATAGCCCTATTCGTGAAAGCTCGATGCAGTTAATTGGTCTATTATACTCTTCTTATATTTCATTCATTTCTGATGTTTACTCCAAATGAGCTCTCATCAAAATTGTAAAGAAAGAAAAAGCTACAAGAGGAAAAATTATTGTCATGGAAGTCAATGGACATTCGCGAAAACAAGAAAGCGAAGATAATAGTCTACTATTTTTAGATGACAAAAAGATTATAAGGACATTCGATTCGGACAAGACCGAAATAAAACCTTCGGTATCGATCGGCAGTGGCGTTTCGGCCTTACAAAAGATAAAAGGGCGAGAGAGCAGAGCGTAGCGGAGAGAATCGCAGGTTGAAAAATAAAATCCCTGATAATGTGCGGAGTGCGGGGCAGCTGGCGAGGAATGGTGCAGCCTTTATAATCCGGACAAACACGCACATAAAGAGTTGAAAATGTGGAGTCGGACAATTTAGACTCGCCGGATCCAGCTACTGGTATTGAGTTTTATAATGAACGGGAAAAAGAGAGATTCCTCGCCTGTGGAGCAGATACAACGTTTATGAACGCTTGTTCGAGTTTTGGATTATTTTTTGGAGGAACTTGGAATTTCAACAATAAATTAAAACATTTAAGAAGAGCCCTGAGCAGGATTTTTGGAGCTCGTTCTTTGGTGGAGCAATAAGACTATATTACCTCAAAATTTTTATATGGGACTAGCAGACCCAACAGACGTTGTTCTGTATACACAAAAATTCATTCAATTCGATCGAGCCGTTTAGTTGCAGAGTAGATGAATAACCTGAATAACGACTTCAGCGCCATCTGTTGATCTGATGTGTGGTCATAAACATACGGGCATAGGCAATCCAAATACATTCATACAAAACATCTCTCACACTTCGGTACCTTCTCCTAGCCGCCTTGTGCCTACCTCGGAGACATTTTGATGCGATTTCATCTTCAACCTGCCATATCTTTTGATGTATTCATCATGGCTGATTTTGGTACTCATATTTATTATCATTGAAGTTATAGTAGGTTTCCTCAAATTTCTCGGGTGAAAAGTATAGCCTATGTTACTCAGGGATAGTGTAGCATTCTGAGGTGAATAATTATTGAAATCTCTAGTAGCTTATGAGTAAACTCGTATCAAACCCCCAAACGCACAAACATACAAATCTGTCCTCTTTATAATATAGGTATAAGTATAATATTTGTAAAGATACAAACTACAAACGCCCTATTGACCACTTTTTTCTATAACCTATCGTTCTGAAAATATCTCGAATAAAGTTGGGAGGAGATGAAAAATTACATTTTTCTCCAACCATCAAAAAATGTTGACATTTTTGTACTATTTTCAGGTGCAAAAGTCATACATTTCCTTACCGTACAAAAATTCACTCGTTACTTAGCAACACTTTTAATCCTAGGATTAAAAACGCTACTTTTAATCCTCCGGATTAAAAGTAATGGCATTTGACGTCTACTTGACAATCACTGTCATGATTCTGTGTTCAAATTCATAACCAAATTATGAACGATTTTTCACTAAAACCAATTTTATTGTAATTTTGACTTGGTTGGAGAAAAAATAGTATATATTATTCGGACTAAAAGTGCCTATTTTAACTCGCAATTTTGCATTCGCTCGGCTACGCCTCGCAACTGCAAATATTGCTCGTAAAAAAAGGTGCACTTTTAATCCTTATAATATTATACTATTTTTCTCCACCATCAAAAAATGTTGACATTTTTGTACTCTTTTCAGGTGGTAAAGTCATAGATTTTCTTACCGTACAAAAATTCACTCGTTACTTAGCAACACTTTTAATCCTAGGATTAAAAACGCTACGTTTAATCCTTGTACATGCATTTGAAGTCTACTTGACAATCACTGTCATGATTCTGTGTTCAAATTCATAACCAAATTATGAACGATTTTTCACTAAAACCAATTTTATTGTAATTTTGACTTGGTTGGAGAAAAAATAGTACATGTTATTCGGATTAAAAGTGCCTATTTTAACTCGCAATTTTGCATTCGCTCGGCTGCGCCTCGCAACTGCAAATATTGCTCGTAAAAAAAAGATGCACTTTTAATCCTTATAATATAATATACTATTTTTCATCTTCTAATGAAATAAATCGGTCTGTGCTCATTCGATCAGGACGATTGATACCTCATTTTATAGGTTAATTAATTCTCTACAAACGCTCTATTGACCACTTTTTTCTAAAACCTACCGTTTTGAGCAGAATCCGTACCAACTTAAGACACCGGGATCTGAATAAGATCAGTTTTCAGAATATGAAGAAAAAAATGAACAAAAAACTTTCCAAATTCACGAATTATAAATGACATTCATAGAAATTCCTGAATATGATAAAAATATTTTCATTTATTCGAAGTTTTTAAATGAAACTTGAATAATTTATTCTCTATTAACAAAGACTCGTAAATACTTAGCACTAACATCCATATTTATACAACTTCATTGATATATTCCAGGATCAACAAACAAAGACATCGAAGAAATTTCATTTAAAATAGTTAGTTGATTGCATTTTCAATGAAACTTGCGATAATTGCATTATTCCAATCATTCCCTCGAGTTCTAACACTTCAATCCCGCAATGCAATGGAAATTCTCCGCTGTGACGTCACATCTCGATGGGCGTCGCCATACCAGTGTTTGTGTATATCGTGCTCGGAGACGTAATTCGATTTTGGTGCGATTTCATCTTCAACCTGCCATATCTTTTGATGTATTCATCATAATTGAATGATGTAAAAGGCAATTTCGTTCTATATTAAATACTGGATATGAAGGACGTATTTATTGGATAAAGATCAATAGCGTATTCATAAAAAATACTCCCAAAAATGCATAATTTTGAGAAACATTCGGATACCTTTAAAAGGTGATACCGAGTAAACCTTGAAAGATAGATATATGCTATCGCGGACTTTTTTGTAGAACTATTGAAGAGGTACATTTCCGTCATACATTGTTTCCATGTACGTCTTACGGTTTTCGCAGCGCACCTGAAAATAGCTGATTTTGGTACTCATATTTATTATCATTGAAGTTATAGTAGGTTTCCCCAATTTTCTCGGATGAAAAGTATAGCCTATGTTACTCAAGGACAAGGGCGTAGCCAGGAATTAATTTCGGGGGGGTTTTGACATTTTGGCAATTGACTTTGTAGGTGCCGGCCGCCGGGAATAGTGAGGGTCGCTTTCTGTAGCAAGTATTTGTTGTTTTCAAGAATTCATAGTGATATGAATAATGTTAACTAGATTTTCGGAGATAAGTTGGTTTAAGTGCAAAATGAAAGATTATTTTTGCAACAAAAAAAATAACTCTGGGGGTTTGACCCCCAAAACCCCCCCCCTGGCTACGCCCTTGTACCTACATAACCCAATTTTGAATGTTTAAACTTTCAATTTCACAGAGAGAAGTTGAAGACCTAGATATGGTCCGTTACCTATGTCCATTGTAGTTGATTTTGATTGCTGCTTTCTATTCGAACTCGAAATCGCTTTTCAGCTGACGCAAAATCAGTATTAGGAACGCTTGCGTTTCTATTGGGCGATTCAGTGCGATTCAATATACAGGTTTGGAAAGTCACATCGGAAACATACGACATACAATGCATCAGACAGAGAATTTTTCCGTCCAGTTGTACTGATGTATAGTCGAGATATTCAAGTACATACTGTAATTGACTGAATACCGTTGTCTGCTTGCAATAATGTAGTCTTGTCTCTCTCTGATCTTTGGAGTGGGGCATTCATTCAGTATGGTAGGCAATTGCAAGTACTTGAATCGAGTATTAAGGGCAACCTGACACATTAAATAATTCGGTGCGCGTACTGTTGGTTCCCTACCATAATAATTGCAACTCCAACGTTAAGAAAGTGACAAGACTCAATTATTGCAATCGGGCAACGGAATTCGGTCAATCACAGTAGTGAATCTCTCAACTATACATCTGTACAACTGGACGTAAAATTTCTCTGTCTGATGCATTGTATATCGTATCTTTTCGATTTGAATTTCCAAGCCTGTATATGATCAATAGTGAACTATGTACGCACTTAAATACCCCTGTAGTCCCCCCATATAACTGAGCAGTCTTCTTATCTCCAATAGAACTGTGAATTTTGCGTAACTACTAATTACAAAATATTCAAACGATAAGAGAAACACAACAACATCATTATTCGCAGTTGATCTGATTCATTTAGTCAGAAACGTAGAACGTGAATCTTCGAATTTTCGGATGTGATTTCAATATACTCAGCCATCCACCAAAGAAGGAAAAAGTGAAGAAGAACCAGAAGTAAAGTCAGAAGCCTTGTTACTATTGTTATATTGGAGAAACGTTCAGTCAAATTGGAATTTTGTGAAAGTTTATGCTATTCATTCATGAGTTCTACTTTCCAATTCGAATCTAATTTCTATCTTGAAATTCTCACGCTTTGCAGTCGTTTATTTCGGAGTTACCGTGTTTGAATTCAAGCTCTACCCCCGTTCTGAAAATTGCAGGTTTTTTATATTGTTGGTGTATGTAGTATTTTCCAACCGATCAAAAATTCACTCCAGCCATTCATGATAGTTTGAGACAAGGGCGTAGCCAGGAATTAATTTCGGGGGGGTTTTGACATTTTGGCAATTGACTTTGTAGGTGCCGGGAATTGTGACGGTCGCTTTCTGTATTTGTTGTTTTCAAGAGTTCATAGTAATATGAATAATTTTAACTAGATTTTCAGAGATAAGTTGGTTTTAAGTGCAAAATGAAAGATTATTTTTGCAACAAAAAATAACTCTGAAACATTTCGGGGGGGTTTTGAACCCCCAAAACCCCCCCCCCTGGCTACGCCCTTGCTCAAGGATAATGTAGCATTCTAAGGGTGAAAGAATTATTGAAATCGGTCCAGTAGCTTATGAGTGATGTCATATCAACGCCACAAACACACAAACACACAAACATACAAATCTTTCCTCTTTATAATATTAGTATAGATATAGATTTGAGATTAATACAAATATATAAATGCAGAATCTCAGCACAATCTGAATTATATTCTGAAATTATTCAAAAAATGAAAAATGTTAAAAATAATAATTACAAAAATTAAATTCTATGATTTCTTGAAATTTTGTGTGAAGAAATATAGTAAAATGCACCAAACTCACCAAACAGTATTCTTCGACCAATCTTCTTAATAGTACTCTCGGACGTGGTCGGTGATCTTTCATTCTTCAATTTTATTTAGTGTCTCTTACACAAAATAATAGCGTAATTCACTTAAATAGCGGAAAACTAGATTCTATCTCAAAATAAGAGAAAATATAAAATAGCGGAAAATACAATATAGGAAATTAGCGGTAGCGATAAGAAGTATTCGGCGGGAGTTTTTCTCAAAACTATCACATTTTGTTCAAATTTGGCAAATTGCGCAGGTACAGCAGATATCAGTTATAGGTAACTGATAATATACAGGCTGTCCAGTGCATATACTATTGAAATGAATTTAAATTGGAAACCATTGAATTTAGAAACAAAAGAAATTAATATTACTACAGCAGCTCCTGAGCAAGCTGTCTTGGATTGATTTGAAGAAAGATTTAAAGAGTAAAGTGAAGGAACTATCTTTTGAGATAGTTTGTCCACCTTTTCATAGCTGATGACTTGTTCAACAAGTTAAGCTTGCTCAACACCCAACTGTCCGAAAGCGCCTTGTCGGAATGGAACATTGAAAAAAAGACAACTGAGCATGGCTAACCATGCAAGAACTTTCGAAAGTATGATATAAATATTCCAGGAACCAGTACCAATGCTTCTGTGAAACGAGCATTTCCATATTGATAAAAAAAATGAAAAAGAACAAAACGCAGCCCTCTACTTCAGTGGATGCCAATGAATAATAAAGTCGAAAAATGTTCAAGTTTCTTATCACTATTTTAAGATTATACAGGGTGTCCCAGGAAGAATGTGACAAACGGAAACCATGAATCAAGGCCATCAAGGAGGACTCGCATCAAAAGGTTTTAATCGAATGAAGGCCTTCGTTTGGTATATACAGGGTGATATTCATCTTATGGATGAAATTTCATAGTTCAATAACTCTCGAACTAAACGACCGAATGATTTCAAATTTGAAACTTTATACAATATTCAACTTTTTCTGTTTTCGTGAATATTGGATCACCCTGTACGTGAACATTATGGATTTTTCGCATTTTCGGAACCATAAAGAATTAATTCATAATGAAGAATCAAAATATTTGCTTTCCACGATCATATAGGGTGATCAATCAATACTCCCCCATGTGTGAAATTTTATAATTCGATTAAACTTGAACTCATCTGTAGAATTATTCCGAATTATGCTATTTTGTTACTCTTTCTGACTTTTTCCTTAAATTTTCTCAAAACAAAAAACAGATCTGGACTAGAAAATTCTAGACTTCTTCATTTCTGCTGATATCGGATGATCCTGTATGTCAATATGTTTTTTTATTTTTATAGCCGTGAAGAAACAGTTTATCAAGAAAACTAAGGGTGCTCAATATATATTATCTCTGCAGAAAAACAATTTTCTTCAGCTTGATTGATTTTCGTCCAACAGAGTTACTGACAGTGAACAATTATTATCCTAAAGTAAATTTCCATTAATGTTGAATTGTGTTCCTACTATTTTCATTAGCTCTCACATTTTTGAAAATGAGGTAATAGCAGAATATTAACGAAATTCAAATTCACATTCTGCTCTTCTAATTGGAAAAACTTCATCCTGAATTCAAGACCTAATCACATGTTCTCAAGTGAATTATTCAGATGAATTATGATACATGAGGCTCACAATATTGAAATGATGATAGATTTGATTTCGAGCCAATTTAAATATGAAAATAATTGTTTCTTCAAATGTAAAAAAAAATTTACCCTGTATTATGATGCCAAGCAGAGTTTTTCGATATTTTTGATTAATTGCTTTTTTGCAGATGTAACATTAAGATAAAAACATAATGTTGACTCACAGGGTGATTCGATATCACCGCAAATGTGTCTAGAATTTTTATAGTCCAGTTCAGTTTTTTCTATATCAGATAAATTTGAAGAAGGTAATCGTGAAAGGTGACAAAACTGCAAAATTCGAAGTAATTCCTTCGATCGAAATCGAGATATATCGGACTATGATATTCCACTCATGAAGTAATGTTTCTTGATCATCCTATATGACGGTGCCAAGCATATATTTTGAATTTTTCTCATTAATTCCTTGTGGTTACGAAAACGATAAAAAAAAACCATTTCATCCATTAGATGAATATCACCCTCTATATACCAAACTAGGGCCCCCATGAGATTAAAACCTCTTGATGCGAGTCCTCCTTGATGTCCTTGATTCATGGTTTTCGTTTGTCGCATTCTTCCCGGTATTTTATAATTACCTTCATTTCATTGTGCCAACAACAGACCAACAAGTAATACCCAAACTTCCAACTTCTGTAAAACAAGCCAACTACTATTTCTGCACCAGCAAGAATATTCAATTCAAACTTACTGAAAAATTCAAAATTTATAAAATTCTTGATGTCACGGTGATGCATCCTATCAGAACGTGTCGGCCACATATAAGTCGACGCGGTTATGGGAACAGTTCTTCAGATAACGTCTCGTCTTCTGGGCAGATGATGGGATAGGAAACGAACCTAGAGCAACGTGGGGTTCTAATCCGGATTACGGGTCGCAAGGGAGAACAGAGAGACCGGAGTTGGACCGAGTGATAAGGAAGCCAGACAACTTGTAGCAAGAGTGCGAAAGTTACGTGAAGAGATGAAAAATGGATCTGGTGAGGCCTTCGGACTTTTCTGCTACAGTTTCGGTTCGGAAGGGACTTGTTGCGGCTAGTGGTGGTTTTCCAACAAGCACCTGTGTGCTAGATCCAATAACTCAAGGAAAAAAATCAAGAAAAACCTTGAGCAGGTTCTTTTGAGGCTTGTTCATTAATGCATCAATAATGCTATTACCTCATTCGTGCTAAGTATATGAATGCAGAATCTCAGTACGATTGGAATAATATTCTGAATATCATTCAAAATTTAAATATGTGAAAACTTGACATTGAAAAAATGAATTCTATGGTTCGGATAAAGCGATCCTCTTGAAACATTCAGTATATCAATCTTCGTTCAGAAAATAAATTTCATCCGAATAGGATATCTTGTTATGGAAATATAAAAATTTTGCTTTTCAATATTCCGATTGAATTTTCGATGGTTCTGTTAACACTATGGCCACATGATTCTGCATGAGGCCTATTATGAGCATCTTGCATGTGGCCGCAAAATTTCATTTTGTTGGTTTCGTTTTGTCTGAGATATTGGGGAACAAAAGTTTTGAAATGCCATATTTCAAGGAACACCCTGTATAATTTGTCTGGTTAAGGTACTTAACCGTGGCATTTGGTAACGGCTGACCGAACTGACGTTCCCTTCACGGATTCGTCAGCAGGGAGTCGAACACTATCGTTTGAAACCCTGTTAGGCTCAAAATTCGAAAATAACAAATATTTGGGCAAAACGATATAGCCCTCGTTGAAGTAGAACGAGCGCTCGAAAAAAGAAACAGAAAAACACTGAGAACAAATCGGAACCTATGGAGATCATTGGGAACAAAGCAAATATCACCTGAGCACTCATTCTGGCTATTTATTATATTAGTTTCAACTTTCATTTCCAATTTTGAACTTTCCATGCGAATGTCAATATTCAAATTTATTCTCTCCGGAATATTCAAGTATACTGTTGAAAGTGAACGAAAATAACATTTTAATCAGAAACTTCTTTCATCAATCATAGTTTTTATTTAAACATTTATGATATTTTTATGATTAGTGCTGCCATTTGCAAACTGTCCGAGCATTCCAGCTTGTGGTATTAATAATAATAATAATAATATATTATCATCAATTTTACATGGTTCGTTAATACAACAATATTGAAATTGAAAACTGAAAAATTGCTCCACTGAATAAAATTCATTTGCAACCAAAAGCCGATTGATAATCTTCTTGTAAGCTCGCTCAGATAAATTTCTCAAATCATCTGGAATCCAGTTAAACATTTTAGCACTCCAGTAATAAGTGGCAGAAATCTGCATGTTTTTCCCTCTATGCAAAGGAGTTTTCAGATGATCTCTATGTCGCGTGTTGAACATGCGAAAACTCCCATTTTTTCGGAAATTGGTGTTATTACAATACATGTATAGTAGACACTCTCTGACAAAAAGAAATGGAAAGGTGAGTATCCCATATTTTTTAAAAACAGCTCTACATGAATCTCTGCTGCCCATTTCATACATGATACGCATCGCCTTCTTTTGTAATATGAAAACTCTCACAGCATCTGACGCATTTCCCCACAGTAAAATACTATACAGCAGGACATTCTGAAAAGTTGCAAAGTATGCTGGTCTGCACATCTCGTAATCTCCACATTTCCTCAGCTCACGCAATAAATATAGAGATTTAGCTAGTTTCTCACAAATATAGTCGTGTGCAGTCCAATTAAATCTATTGTCCAGAACCACACCCAAGAATTTGGCACTGGCTTGGCTCTGTTTACTCCCATATTCCAACTTCACAGTTTTATCCGGATTTAGTTTGAGCGAATTAGCAGCAAACCATGTTTTCACCTCTTCTACAGCTTATTTTGTTCTGTGGGAAAGTTCATCTCTATTTTTCGATTTCACAATGATGGATGCGTCATCACAGTACAAGCACAAGCAGTCACATTGTTTTATTATGATGTCATTGATGTAGATTATAAAAAGTATCGGCCCAAGAATGGATCCCTGGGGTACACCATACTCCACTCCATGCTCTGTAGATGTGACACCATTCCAAAATACCTTTTGTGACCTATTTTTCAAATAGCACTCCAGCAATCTGAATACAGTTCCCCTAAACCCATGAGCATAAAGTTTTTTAAGCAAAATTGTATGAGAGACTGAGTAATCGAACGCTTTGCTTAAGTCGAAGTTGAGCATCTACATGCATACACATATTATCCATTCCGTCTAAAATAATCATTCATAGCATTCATGAGGGCTGTAGTGGTAATGCGTCCTTTTCTGAATTCATGTTGATTCACGTTCAATAATTTGTGCTTATGCAATCATTTCAACCTTCTATTCTTTCTATTATTCCAGGACAGGGAGCCCTGAAGATGGCCAAGGCCGAAAGCGCACTTTTCTTTCTTTTTATTTATTAAACTTAGTGTGCACAACCTACTTGTTGATATAACGGAATATTTTTATAATGCTCGTAAAATCCTTCAGCTCCATTCAATTGCATATATTTTTGGAATTATTCAATTATTGTTCTACAGTTCATTGATCATGGATAAAAGATATGCGCGTTATCACAAATGAAAAAAAAATGATATGAATCACTTTTATAGCAAATGAGTTGAGAAAAATTTCAGTCGTAAATGGCATACACCACAACTAAGAAAAATGTACAGTGCGCTGAGTCGAATATGGCAAAATTGTGAATACCTGTAAATTATGCTACAGCTTTTTCAGCAATATAGGTCTCTTAATTTACTAATTCCAAGGCTCAAATCGGCTTTTTCAACAAGATTATCTAAGACAGTATTCGTCTCATTCTTTATCGCAGAGCTAGAATGCAGAATAAGTAAGTAATGCCTGTATTTTTCGAGTAACAGTTATTCCATCTTTCGGTCACCTTAGAACATCAATTTCATACAGACGGTTACCTTCAAGTCTGCTCAAAATTTCTGGTATATACTTGCCGACACTGCATTCACAGCGGCGTACCGTCATCACTAAAGGATTAAGTTTCAATATTTTCCCTTTTGGTTTTTTTGTGCCTACTCTTAGTGTTTGTTTTGAATTGGTCATCGGCTCTACATAAGGTCCACCTTCTGGGAATAGGATAATAGGGTTTCTAGCCACAACAAGGGAGGTAAAATAGATGATTATGAGGCATTCAAAAAGGTGATTGCGGTTGGTTTAAAAACCGGAGGCAGCCGTTGAAATGTCCTGACGTTTGCCGAAAGTATTCCTTTCATTGTTGTACTAATGGTAAAGTGTTACTTATCTATTTACGTACTTCTGTCAACAGCTTTTACCAAGAATATTGGGATGACACTGTAGGTCGGTTATTTCTTACCAGTATTTCCTCTCTCAGAGGTAGGTATCACAAACTTTGTAGGATATTTACACCCTGAATCATTATACCAAAAAGTTAATCTGTCTTAAAATAGGGAAGGGACCTGGGACTGGTATAAATTGTCAATCCAAGATGTATAAGATGAATTGAACTTTATGATTAATTTTTTTGTTCAATTTAGGTTTGTGCATTAATTCAAAATTTTATTTTATTTCAGAAAAAAAACCCTTCTTGTTTACTAATCTTAAACTCATCAAGATAATAATAAATAATGTCTAGTTCACTATGCTCCACTGCTGCATTCAACTCTTCTTTAAAATGAATTATTATTGAACAGCATTGAAATTACTAAATAATGAAACCTGAATTCATCTCGAATAACTTGATACAGATACCCATCATTATTGAATTTGATGACTATTTAGATTCGCGTTTCGTTCTGAAAAATATTTTCTATTTGCAAAAAAATTCCAGCAAATAAATTCCGCTATCATCAATATCGATATCACAAAAAAAACTATTTGGCAGAGCAAAATAAGTGGTATAGGTAACAATTACATTAGTTGAAAGAGCAGAAAGAACGAAATGATTCATTTCATTCAATGATTAAGAAAAGAATCGGATATTATTAATACATAATTTGTCAGTCAATATATTCATCCTAGAAATTAATGTAATAAGCGAATACAAACCACAAAAACCAATATGATACATCAATTGGAAGAGTCTATAGTCTAGAATAATTGACAATTTTAGCGGCTGTGAAAATCGAATTAAGTTGGTAATAGCTCAGTCATTTTTGATTCGAGTATTTAGGGTTGGTGTTGGAAATGGAATTGACACTGACAGAACATTCATTAGAATTTTGAATATAGAAACATCGAAATATGACAACCCTGTAAAACCGAAAAGTTAAGGACTCTATACTCCGTTCACACATTATTGAGCACAAAGTAGGCGTTTATTTGTTTATCTGAAGTTGGTAGTAAGTATTTACTGTCATAACGTAAAATAAAGTCAACGCTGCCGAATGTACCCGGAATCGTCCTTCGAGTTATCAGAGTACTCTATGTGATATGATATTGACAACATTTGGTATCAAGAAAATGAACAACATAACCTGAAATTTCAATATACACCGAGGAATATGCAAAATTTCCACGGACTACTTTGATTAAATCAGACTATGACATAGAAAAAATCTATTCTGGAGATTTGGAATGCCAGTTCATGAATGTGTCAAACCCAAAAGCTTCGAAGGTTCATTAGTGAACGGTCGTAAATGATTATAAGTTGAGTCACAAAGTTGCAAAACTCTCATTAAATTTCGAGGCATGTTACAAGTATTTCAAAGTTCCGTTCATTTGAAATTATCCAAATATATTCTGACATTTTTGTTGTCAGTGACATGAAGCCATAGATTTATAAATGAAGCCATACTTTCATATATAATACCACTAGAGATGCAATTTCACCTATTTAAATTTCATCTCAAGTGGTATTCAGCATGACTATTTCACGAGAAAATAGTCTGACAGCTATATGGTCACATTTGAGAAAGTCTGGAATTCTCTAATCTACTTTTTGACACGTATTGCGCTATTTGACAAATAAGTATTAATTCCCAAGCTATCTATAAATGTGAGAAATGTCAAAATATTATCGTTGAAATACCAACTTGCTATAATCCGTTCACATATTATTGAGTGCAAAGCAGGCGTTTATTTATTTATCTGAGATTGGCAGTATTTGCTGTCATAACGATGAACAAGTCAACGTTGCCGTATGTACCCGACCTCGTCTCACGAGCTTCCGAATTATCAGAGAACTGTATGGAATATTGACAACATTGCGTATCAATCTGACAAGAAACTGAACAACATATCCTAAAATTTCAACACACACAGTGGAATATGCCAAATTGACATGGTCAACCGACAGCTCAAAGTTTCGTGAACTGACTATAAGTTTTGCCAGCTTGCATGTTTTATTGCTGTGTAACGAGAGTTCCTATGGAAACTTCTTCACTAAAATTGGAATGAGTGAAATAGTCAATAGGAAAAAAATGGTTTATATTTCGCTATCCAGGGCTGTCCATAGTAGGCTCTCATATTTTTTGAATGTCTTTTCCTAAACAATTTAAGTCTTTCCATTCAAGAACTCAATGAATAAATAAATCATAACATTCGCAACTTTTTTCCGCACCCATCATCCAACCAAAACAAAAATATTCAACACTTCAGCAGTCACTTGAATGCTCGATTTCTTTCATCCGATTGACTTAAAAATCTGCTCGTGCACTTCATTTAGAATGAAAGTAATCCCGATGAAATCTTAAATACATGTATACATAGCCAAAGAACAGTCGAGAGCAGACGGCAAAGAATGATAGTTTATACCCGGTAATCAGGGATAATCTGGCTCAACCCCGGAACAAGTTAGCCAAATAAAAAGCGCGTGCAAACCATGGAATTCGTTCAGACCTTCTCTGTGTCCTCGGCTTTACCTACTGAGCACTGACTGGCTGTATAAGCTACAGATTAACTGGTAATGGGGTCTACGATACCCATAAGCACATCAATATCATGCATTTTGATGTGTTACATATGGAGTTCCGAAAGAAAAGAAATGTACTGAAGAAAGTTTTTTATTTTTAAGTGGCTGTTCAGGTCCTAAAATTTTGGTACTAGCGATTGTTCCTTTACTCCTTCACATAATAAAACTGAATTGATCTGAAATGAAGAGTCCAACGAGTCAAAAACTCGCAAATAAAAAATGGCATATAACATAAATTTTCTTAAATGCAAGCTATAGAATTACGATATATAATGAATATAGATAATTCAAGAAAAGGAGAGTGTGCTTCCAGAGTGAAGTAAATAATTAAATAAAAGCAAACGTTATTGAATCAATTAATACTTATTACAACGTTATACTAAAATATAATTTGGAAAAATATTAACCAGAAGAGTCGATAGATTTTAAAGAAAATTATGAAACAATTATAACAATTAATGCATCATAAACTCATCTTAATTCTTCCACTCTACTTCTATTCCTGTTCTATCACGTTAGGTTTTTATTATTCATATATATTTTTTTAGCTATTCTCTGTAGAGTTTGGTCATATCATTAATACTAATAGAATAAAAAATTTCGAAAAATCAGCCTAAACGAATAATGATTAGTGGGGTTTCATTGAAACTATTAATTGAGTTGAATATTTTTTTTGATATTCAGAAAGTATATTATATAAAGTGAATTGAAAAACATTAATTCCCATTAACTAGGTGTGATGATATAAAGCAAGAAAAATGACACCATAATTGTTATTTGTGAACAAAAGTGGCGGATTTACAAATTCGTGATAATTTTATTTTTAAGGACTGTCACAAAATACGAAATGACCATTTGCTACTCGTATGATCAGCAGAACTCGCTTCTAGCTCGTGCTGCAAACTTCCATACTCGTTGGAAATGCATATCATTCTGTGCTCGTTGTACAGCTACTGACATATTTCTATGAGATTGAAACATTTTTCATTATCAGCATTGTGCGAATAAGGGAGTCGTTTTGTTCGTTTCAAGACTATTTGCAGACCCATTCACGAAATAGCTGAATTCATATACTAGAAAGAGATTTTTGGTCTAACGTATAGTACAGAGATAGAAGTTAAAAATTCAATCACATAAGTAGGTACTTTTCATAAAGCGATGTAAGGCGAGCTTGAAAATATTCACATGAGTATGAACATTTAATAAACATATTATAGACGATTAATTGTGTTGATAGATCGAGGACCTAATTCCTAATAGATAAATAGAAATGATCATAGTGAATATTATTTCAGGAAAATTAATGACAACAACGAACTTATGCAAAAGAATTTCAGAAAAACCATTCATGTCAAATTTATCACTCATGACGCTGTAGGCTGCAGTCTATACGTTTATACCCACTGATGATTCCTTAATCAACCACTGATAATCAGAAAGAACAACACAAACTTCACTGATTAAATACTTATCAGTTCAAACCATTCTATATAGAATATGAATTTTCTTGAACTGATATATTGTGAAGTTGGTTCATCAATAATTTTTCTTAACTTTTCAATCAAATCAGAAACGATCTCTTTGTCCGATCGAAATATTTTGATTAACTTCTCTATTGTCCCCGATATGTCTGTTTTGCTATCTAAGAATTGTCCTAAAGTTAAATGTTCTCTAGTACGTCGATTTATTTTTCATTCTAACATACTTATTTTCAAACACTTTGAAAAATTAAAATGAAATAAATGTTTCCCTATCGTATTTCTAATTGTCTTGGACCTGGGCTAGTACTAGTTGGACCTTGCCAAGATAGCAATGCGGGTAGCAAGGTTATGGCTAAATTGAAAGATCGTATTGCCACAGAATCGCCGATCAGAATACAGAATATTGCGGATCTTGCTATGATAGCAATATCTTTCTCTTAGCACTATGGTTATGCGAAACAGAATATCACTGTTTGTGTAAAATCAATGTGCAGTTCATCATTAATATTTGAAAATTTCGCCAATAAACGCTTGTAACTCGAACTGAAATGCTCTGCAAACGACATTGGTATATTATTGATAAATCCGATTATATCGATAAGCATCAGCTGGGATGATGATATTGAGCACTACTTTTACTCCATGTTTGTCCTAACTTAACACGTATCACTCATCATCATCAGTTTGTTTTATTTTATTACTGTTATTTCAAAATCGATTGATGCTTATTATGCGATTTACCTTTACAATGCCTAATCATTTATGGTTATTGTCAGTTGGGGAGTAACTAGAGTAAGTAAAGATGTGTCAACACAACTATCAATTTAAAAAGCGAAGAAATTACCCTGGAATGGATATACATTTCCGTTTTACTGTAAATCAACTAAAGAAAAGTTGGCTACGTTTTTCGTGTTTTATCGATACCCTGATGTCAGAGTTAGTGAGATATTTCTCATTCTTTTTCGATTTGAAGGTATTCAGACGATGTTTATTGTTTATAGAATACATGGGTATCAATAAAAACTTTTATCAATATTCTACATGTTGATTGGATAAATTCCTTTCGAAAAAAACAAGCCAGTTTTATGTTAGTTAAATGCCTTTTATACCAAGAATAAGCAACTTGTAACCGAATAAATGAAGGTATAGGGTATAGGTAAACATCAGAGAGAGGAAATTTTATCGAAGACATAACCGGTAGTAGGTGCGTCATGTTAAGTGATTTTCAGAAATTCAGATGTTATTGGGTCTAAAATAGGTAAATGGGCATCAGGAAAACTCTTCAAATATTCAAAAAGAAGATAGGATAGTACCTATGCAATCCAGAAACATCACCTCTTCCATAATGGCGAAAATGCCTTTCATTTCAAGTTGAGTAACTTTTGAACAACTCATAGATATTGACTTATTTAACATCAGAAGAAAATATTAAATCGAAGACATACCTCAGTAGATTCATCATGGTGCAAAAATTCGCGTTATTTTTAATTCAGACGGCAGACGGTGTATATTGGTTTTAAAATAAGAAAATGGTTATCAAGAATACTTTCTCAATATTCTACATGAAAATTGGATAAATTCCTATCCTGAGAAACCACCTTTTCTATCACAGCGAAAATACCTTTATACCAAAAGTAAGCAACTCATAAGCAAACCATTCAAGGTAAAAAAGAAAATTTATCGAAGACATACCCTGATACCCTAGTATACCTAGGCCCGTCAAAGTGTAGAATAACGTTTTTTTCTAGAATTCAGATGTTCATTGGGTATAAAATACGTGAATAGGTATCGAGGAAAACTTTTTCAATTTTCTACATGTAGATTGGGTGAACTCCTATCCTGAAAACCAACTTTTCTATCACAGCCAGAATGCCTTTTATACCAAAAGTAAGCAAGTAATGACCAAATTATTGAAGGTAGGTAAACACCAGAGGCTACTGCTGACTTCTCCTCGTGAGATCCTGGCAAAAGTGCAAGGACTTTCCACTGATCTGTCATTGCAGCATCCAATAGAAACCATGGGCGTGCCGACAAACATCAATTGGAGTCCCGCCCCAAAACATCCTTGCGCGTTGGGCAACTCCGCCTTGGAGCAGCTGCAACGATTTTTTATTCCGCTCGTCCTGTCAATAGGGAAACAAAAGGAAGAATAAAAAGCAGTATACTGCTTTTCCACAACGTGACAAGTGAATGGCAGTTGGGCGCACGTCAATGAAGCATCTGAACGGTTTCGATCTGGTTTTTTTATTTGAATCACCGGTAGTTTTGACTTGCTGGGATTGTAGATCTGGTGATTAGATAACGATTATGGTGTGTGAATGAATTTTTGATCTATGCAGTTGTAGTCATATTTGTGCAGTCCTGTTCACTGTATAACATATCTGGATGTATTCAGAAGTTTGAAAAGAGCTGCAGCCTTTAGAAAGAATGATATGATAGCCTGTTCTACTGGGATTCTGAGAACATCAGAATTACTGAACAGGGTTTCATGTGACTATTCAGAGAAAAATACAACATGAATTCTTGCAGGTCGCGAATGAGTTCAGAGTGTTTCAGTTTGGCAAAAGCGAATGATATTGGGAGAATATGGAAATAAATGAGATAGTCACGGAAATATACAGGGTGACTGGTGACGTATGGGACAACGGCTAACTGGAGATAGAGGACCTCAAACTGAATGAGGATTGGGGGTTTAAATGTCCCATAAGGCTATTAGTTTCAGAGATACAGGGTGTTTTTTGCAAAAGTGCTTAAACTATAAACTCCCATATCTTCGTCGATATGGCAAATTTTTCGCTGATATTTGGCAAGCTTGTTAATATAAATATTCTCCATCAGATAGACAAGAAAAAATTCCCAAAAATTGCAGGTCCGTATTCAAAAATTTCAATTTCCGTGTCAGGTGAGAAATATCACTCGGTATATGAAATTAAAAAAATTAAAGGGAAATTGGAATCTGCAAAAAACACTGAGTAAAAATCTGTTTTTAGTTTTGATGGCACAAATTTTTTAAAGTTTTTATGATATGTTGAAAGTCGAACATTACAATTTTTTCATATTGAATTCAAGCAACACACTATTCCTGAAAGAAAAAAACACTGAATTTGAGATGCTTAAATAATCCTGACGCATTTTGAATATTCTTCACATCTTGAAATACTTTTTCATTAAATTTTCTATCAATATTATAGAAAAACTCAAAAAACAATACAAACACAAAAAGATTAACAGTAGCACATATGGTTAAAAAAAAAATCAAATAAACAAATGCTTGATATGCGAGAGCCATTCCCCTCACACACTTATTTGCTCTTTTGAACAATTGAAGTACGTTTCATATCCACAAGATGAAAAATTACTCTTGATAGAACAGTAGCACTAGATTTCAGCTCGAGAAAAGTTGGACTTTCTTCTCAGAACGCCTGAACAATAATCCATCTGATACTTATTCTTTCAACAAAATTTATTCTTTTATTAAATAATGCAATGATTCATGAGAAAACAACTAAGCAAATGCTCGAAATCAGAGCAATTTGCTTCAACGCATTTATTGGCTCTCTTGAACTCTAATGATTTCTTTCTCTTTTGAGATGAGGATTATTCTGAGACCAAATATTATATCCGTTCATTTCGCGCAATTCAAAAACAAGTATCATCTACATATTCTTCATTCGTGAATATTGAAGGCATTTTTCAGTAGATAAACAAACGACACAATTCCCAATAATACACAATCAATGAATGTATGAATATAAACGTCATTTTTTGAAATAAGCCTACTCTGTGTAGTAGGATGTATTTTATTTATAATGAATAATAAACCTCTTATTCTAAAAAATCACTTGTTTCCCTAATATTCTGTTTGCATCAAAGAAATTCATATGCTTCTCAAAGAAGATGAAGTTGCTATACATAAGTACATATTAGAGGAAAGTAAGTCCTCAAAATTCATACATTATTTCATTGAAGAATAAATTTTGTTGAAAACATAAGTACCAGATTGATTATTGTTCAGGGGTTCTGAGAGAAAGTCAAACTTTTCTCGAGTGTTTTTGTTCTATCAAGAGTATAATTTTTCATCTTGTGGATGAAAAGTACTTCAATTGTTCAAAAGAGTCATTAAGTGTGTGAGAGGAATGGCTCTAGCATATCGAGCATTTGTTTATTTGATTTTTTTATGAATCATATGTGCTACTGTTCCTCTCTTTGTATTTCTATTGTTTTTTTTAATTTTTCTTATAATATTGATAAAAAAGGGTTCAAGATGTAAAGGAATATTCAAAATGCGTCAGGATTATTTAAGCATCTCAAATTCAGTGTTTCTCTATCAGGAATAGTATGTTTCTTGAATTCAATATGAATAAATTGTAATATTCGACTTTCAACATATCATAAAAACTATGAAAAATTGTGCCATTCAAACTAAAAACAGATTTTCACTCAGTGTTTCTTGAAGATTCCAATTTTCCAATTAAATTTTTTTTATCTCATATACCGAGTGATATTTATCACCTGACACGGAAATTGAAATTTTTGAATACGGACCTGCAATTTTTGGGAATTTTTCTTCTCGATCTGATGGAGAATATGTTTAGTACAAGCTTGCCAAATATCAGCGAAAAATTTGCCATATCGACGAAGATATGGGAGTTTATAGTTTTAGCACTTTTGCAAAAAACACCCTGTATCTCTGAAACTAATAGCCTTATAGGACATTTAAACCCCCAATCCTCATTCAGTTGAGGTCCTCTATCTCCAGTTAGCCGTTGTCCCTTACGTCACCAGTCACCCTGTAGAAAAAATTAGCTGGTATGGTAATGGTATGGACATGTGCAAAGAATGGCAGAGAATAGATTACCAAAGATACCAAAGTGATGATATGGATACCACCGAAAAAACAGGAAGAGATAAGGAAGACCAAGTCGTTTGACATGGATAAGTGGAATAAGAAAGTCAATGAGTGAGAGGGGACTGAATGATGAAGACTGCAAAAATAGAAAAACACTGGCAATTGGGTATCGGACAACGATCAAGGATGTTTTAAACCGAATAAATATACAGGGTGTTTCATTTGGAAAGGGAAATACTTCACAGGTGCATAGGTGGCACTAAGACGGTTCTAGAGATACCCCATTTATTGGGTCTCACTGTCTTCGTAGCCGAGATACAGGGTGTTTTATGAATTTTTCCCGTTTCTTCCTGAGGCCGTACCAGACGAACCACCCGGTATATTTTCTTCATATTTGGCAAATATGTTCCTAATTGAAAGCCCAAACATATCATGCAATAACAGCCTCGAAAATCCAGGTTTTAATATTCGAAAACACCACTAAAAACGAAACTGAGAAGTATACTTCAAGTTTTCGCGCAGAAAGTTTTACTGCGCAGATTTTCAAGGTAAAAGTTAAGTTTTTAGGAACTTAGATACCCGAAAGTGGTTTGAAATGACTTAACAATGAATTATCAACAATATTGAATCCATAAATTATTTCAACATTACTTTGTTATTCATTCCACATTGGTTTTCCTTTTTATAGCTGTATACTTGAAAATCCAGGTCCGGGTTAACGAAAATTATGAATCGTTTGAATCCTCGAAAAAACACCCTGTACATCAGAATTTTGAAAATCTGTTTTAAAATTCGAAAATATCACTAAACACTGAACTGAGACGTACACTTCAAACTTTCGCGCAGATAGTTTCAATGCACAAATTTTCAACGTAAAAGTGAAGTTTTTAAGAACTTGGATACCTGAAAGTGGTTTGAAGTGACTTTTTGTAACAATGAATTATCGACAATATTGAATCCATAATTATTTCAACATTCTTCAACAACTTTCTGAGAAAATTTGAAGTATACGTCTCAGTTTAGTTTTTAGTAGTGTTTTTGAATATTAAAATAGATTTTCAAAATTCTGATGTACAGGGTGTTGTTTCGAGTATTCAAACGATTCATAATTTGTTTGGGCTCCCAATTAGGAAACATATTTGACAAATATGAAGAAAATATACCCGGTGGTTCGTCTGGTACGGCTCAGAGAAGAAACGGGCAAAATTCATAAAACACCCTGTATCTCGGCTACGAAGACAGTGAGACCCAATAAGTAGGTTATCTCTAGAACCGTCTTGGTGCCACCTATACACCTGTGAAGTATTTCCCTTTCCTAATGAAACACCCTGTATAAGAGCAGGGAGAGCGGTTTTGGCAACTAAGCCATCTTTTCGGTACCATTGCCTTAAATAATTTGGGAATATAAAATAACTCGTATTGGGATTTTATATTCCGCTCGTCCTGGCAGTAGGGAAACAAGAGATGAATAAAAACACAATGTGACAAGTGAATGGCAGTTGAGCGCAAGTCAATGAAGCATCAGAACGGTTTCGATCTGGTTTTTTATTTGAATGCGTCCGCGACGGATGAACCCAATGGTATTTTTGACTTGCTGGGATTGTAGATCTGGTGATTAGATAACGATTATGGTGTGTGAATGAATTTTTAATCTAATTATGCAGTTGTAGTCATATTTGTGCAGTCCTGTTCACTGTAATACAGATCTATGATGTATTCAGAAGTTTGAAAAGAGCCGCTGGCTTTGGAAGGAATCATAATTGAGCCTGTCGTTTATTGTATAAAGGGATTCTGAGAACATCAAGAAATCTAAACTGTAACTGTTTCAGGAAAGAAAACCCATTAATGCCTATAGGCCGTAAATGATGATTTCTCACCAACATGTCAGTTAGTGGATTTCAACCAATTAATTGGAAACCTTGCATTATATTGAAAAATAGTTTTCGGACTTTTATTATAATTTATACAGATTCTGTAAACTTGCAAGAGAATAAAGGGTTGAGTTAAGTACGGGCTCCTTGGTCCATATTTCTGAAGTCTTCTGATCAAATTTTGTTTCATGCTTCAATTTGATAGTTTCAAAATTAATGAAACTTCGTCTTTTCAATAAAAAATCCCGCACAGACAGATAGTTCCTAAACTTAAATAACCATAGTTTACTTTTCACCCTCTCGGAAGTTTAGTAAGTTATGATAATGCCAAGTAATCATCGATTTTTTTTTCCGAAATGTATAAACTGTCGAAAGACAGTAGACAAATAACATGCCGGATAATAAAAAGTACATAGTTCGCTTCAGTTTTAAGTGCTGTTCCAAAACATAAAACCGTATACCGAAGAGTGCACACCAAATATCATTAAAAGTGTACGTGCTTCGTAAGTTATCGTCAGTAAGAGAAATCAACCTTTTTGATCGTTCGTTCAACTTGAACGAGTACTATATCGTTTTCTCCAAATGTCTGTAATTTTCGAATTTTGAGGCCGAAAAATGGTCTCAAACGATAGGGTTCGATCCCTGATGGAGAATCCGTGGTCTAAACTCAATTCTGTCCGTGGGGCCATCCGTCCGTCCGTTAGTTGATAGTTGATAGTTTACAGAGGGGTTACAGTCCACTGCGACCTTAAGGTCTATTGTGCCCCCTTACAGAGCTGTTCTGGCCAAAAACCTTCACAGCTCGCCTTCCAGTTCCAGAGATCTAATGAAATCTAGTAACTGTGAAGACTTCAACGAGGCTAGTTCCTCACTCTTACAAGTTTCTTGTCCAAGGCATTCCTCCTCAGGCTCGTAATGCCAAGGCATTCCGTGACTAGGTGTATGGGGGTTTCTTCCTCCTCCCCACAGAACCTACACTCGTCAGTGTCCGACAATCCATCCTCAACAGGTGCTTCCTAAGGCGACAATGTCCTGTAAGAAAGCCAGTGAGGAGGTGCAATTGCTTCTTACCAAGATCCAGATATCTTTTGGATCCCGCTGTCTCAAAGTTCCGAAGGAACTCAGTGGAATGATCCATCCCTGGGAGATTCCGCCAGAGCTTTTCTCTCGGCTTTCTCCTTCTCCAGAAACTCCTTCTTATAGGTACATTTAGATATACCACAGAGGGTTCTGGGCAAAGAGTGACATTTGTGCGCCCTCTTTGGCGAGTGTATTGGCCTTTTCGTTTCCTTCGATTCCCGAGTGGCCGGGAACCAGATCAAAAAGACCTTATTTTTCTTGCCTACCTCGTTGAGTTTGTTCCGGCACTCCCAGATCATCTTAGAATCGATGACGTAGGACCTCAGTGCTTTAATAGCAGCTTGACTATCTGAGTGTATTGCTATATCACACTTCTGATAGTTTCTTTCTAGATTTATATCTAGACATCTTTCAATAGCTAAGATTTCCGCTTGAAAGACGCTCATATAGGAGCCCAGCGACAGTGCACACTTGGTGCTTGGCCCGTATATCCCGGCGCCTGCTCCTGTAGAGGTTTTGGAACCATCTGTATACCATTTTACGGTATTTTCTTTGAGATTATAGTCGGTGTATTCCCGTTTCCAATCATCTCTTTTACTTAGCAATGTCATGAAGTTTTTCTCAGTGATTACTTTCTTAATCATTGCATCACTAGGGAGATTCGCAGATGAGATGTAGTTATTCAGAGAGAACCAGACTCTTTGATTCTTTATTCTCTCATTACCTGCACCTTCCTTAGATATTCTGAGAATAGCCTCATGGGCTATTCGATATTTCATAATTCTGTTTTCATATTCGTGATTGATAATTCAAGAAGTACAATTGTACAAAATTTCCTCCATTTCGAGTGAAATTTTTTCATCATCGCTGTAGACATGTAAAAAAAAAATTGTGTTCGATTTTTGAAAAAAATTTTTTAAAGAAAGTCTTAGAAAATTGTGTTCATTCAGAAAACAAAAGTCAATTTGACAACCGCAAAAAAAAATTTGGAACATTGCAGGTCTTCTGCCATTTTGTAAATTTTTTTTAGAAGTTTGTCAACTTTTTTGAATAGAGGACCCAAAAATATTGAGATTTGACAAAAACCATTACACCAAGTGTTATACATAACTGACCACACTCATAAGAATCTTGCTCAAAAATGACGTTTGACACCCTGTATCTCGCTTATGCTTCGAAAACGGATATATTGTATAAGGCAAAAATAATTCTCCCGATGTCCTCTACACGAAAATATATGTTTGTCCAGTTTATGATGAAACACCCTGTATAAATGCAGAATCTCAGCACAATCGGAATAATAATCTGGAAATTATTGAATAATGAAATATTATGTAAAAAGATCAGAATCATCAGATTCGGACAACGAAAGCCTAGTACCTAGGTATTTCAAGAAAGCGATACGTCTGCAGACGAAAATGATTGGGTAGGATTTGAAGAAAATTATTTCTGAAATACTAAAAATGACGAATGGATTGAATCTATGAACTTTAGTCGTTGATTTCAAAACGGATGCTCAAAATTCAAGATTTTTTGCGATTTATGAAAAAAATAAAAAAAGAAAAGCCGTAAAAATTAAATCAATGAACACGTTTCTATTAAAATTTTATTATTCTGCTGTTTTTATATGCCATACTATTTTACGTTCTGTTGTTTTTTGAAGTCGATCACATGTTTGAGATGCCCCAACCCTTTTGCTAATGCTTCAACACTTAAGAAACCATATATCTCAGAAACCAAAAGAGTTACATTGTTTTTCCAAAATGTGGTCGGTCTCTCCTGGATTCACCCTACTGACTTACTTTAATTAGTTCTATCACAATTCAAAAAAGGAAACTGAACACAAAAACCAACCTCTTCAGATATCATAAGTTCATAAGTGTGTTTGAAATAGATAGACCACAATTTTAATATAACATCCTCGTTAGTAAAAGGTTCAATGAATCATTTTGTGGTCTTATATTTTTCATCGGGTAAAACAAGTGGGCAAACAATCATTTGTGTACATGATGAATAGTTCTGATGAGAAATTTGTAAGTACGTAAAAAATTTAAATCTGCTGTGATATAAAAAGTAAATGAGGTTCGTATCTCAGAGTAAGAAATAAACATAGAGATGCCCCTAAGCGTGAATATTACTGCATTGTAATCAACCAAGCAGTAGAGTGAGATGGAAAGCATTTCACAGCCACACTGGGGTGAAGTGAACAATTACATAGTTAGATTTGAATTTCTCCAATTCCTGAATATAATACAACATTGTCGTAATTTTGCCCCAGCTATAATTAACGGAATAGCCTTAAGCAACAATTAACTGCCACCAAATAATTGAAATAATTCAGTTCATGAACGTCAAATCGAAATGAAAATGTAAACACATCGCATCAAGAAACTAAACACTAACAGACAATGTTGTCAAACTGACAGAATTATCTGTAACAGACGCAAGCCGTTAGTATCAGAGTAAGGGAGCGGTAAACCAATTATCCCAATACGGAATAAACATACGGCACGATTGCGCAACGCCGGAAGTTTGTTCGCGCGTATAAACAGATTCTACTTGGTTGCATAACAAATGCGTGAAGGAAAGTCGAGGTTTACGTTTTACTCTGAGCTTCGCATATTTCTTTGCAATCAGAATTCAGATTTCACCATCCTAATTCAATACAACCAATAATTCAATGATCTAATTACCAATAATGATACCACCCAACACCAAAATGATTAAACCTTTTCACGACTAGTCAATGGCTGTGTCAAAGGACGAACAATAATGAAACAACCCTTACCTTCTTCTTAAGCACCCCGTGCCCTACCTGTCGCGCAATGGAGGATCTATGATCCATTCAGAAAATTTCTTTTTCATTCGAAAAGCATTTCTTGCCACACCGATGAACTTGGGAGTCTTTTCAGAGATGACAAGCGTCACATTTCCGCTCGAAGACGTATAATGTGAAACGTGCTTCTTCACCGGGCCGTCATTTCTTTTCAGGGGAGCCCTTTGAATTGGCCGTGAATTTATAGCTATTTTTAAGGGATTCATTTAACGCGATGTGGAATTTTGGGGGCATGTTTCGGAAGGAGTGCATGTGAAAAAAATTGGAAGTATTTTATGGGTTCTTGGGCAAATAGGAGATTGGATAAATCATTAGATGAATAGGTCTTTCAACTGAATGGAACGAGTAGTGTAGAAAAAACTACGGAATCATTTCTACAAATTAAGTCTCCAATGTAGTCTGATGTAATTCCTCCTATACTACCAAACCTTATGTTCTTGAAACTCGATTTTTGACCACCATTGGGCTTGTTTGATTCTTTTCTTCAGAGGGTGCTTTCTAAGTTTATTTTGTCTTTTGCTGAAATAAACAAATTGAACATGAACATTTGTATACAGATAGATTTTAAGGATTTAGGGAATTGGTTTCAAAAATTTAATGCGATGTGAACAAGAAGTATTTTATGCCCGTACTCATAGATCAATCTCAATCTCGTACTCAAGCAATTCTCGTCCGAGACGAGCTCAAAAGTATTCTCGAATGCTTAGCAACGCTCGTATCTCATAAACAAACCTTCGGCAATACTCGGCGGAGAACGTCAATTTCGTCAAAATCTAGTAATTTTCACGTTGCTCTGTTGGAGCACTGACGAGTTGCCATGGCGATCAGCCATGTTTATTCAGATTCGCAATTTGAAATGTCAAATGGGATTTATTGTAAGTTGTATTGAAAAGTAAAATGGAAAATATCATTGCATACACTGAAAATAAATGTGTTTGACAAGCAATTTTGTTGACGCCCCATCCTCTAGCTACTTTTCAAGTGGAAAAAAATTGTGAGTGTTATAATTTGCAAGTGGATATCCTATGTTAGAAAGGAATTGCAGAGCTAGAGGATAAACTGGTATTATTCGAAGCATGGTACGTACCATTCAAGCCACCCTAATTCTTATCATATTTGAATTCATTATTCAGATTTTTCCACTTATTGCTAGTATCATGTTACAAATATCAAGAGTATATGTTTATTTCTTATAGGAAGAGAAAAGAAACGACCACAAAGGAATATAAAATTCATACCCAGAAAAGAAAATAGGTCAACTTTGTTGCCAAAGGTGTCAGAAGAACAGAAAATAAACAAGCTATTGAAAATGAATGCGATTCAAGAATCCTATAAATGTGAGAGCAAATTGGGCAACTAGCGGAGATTCATTTCCGAATGTTGGAAACTACTCGTCAAGTGCATTTTATTATCAACTTTGTCCCAATTAACCTTATTTTTAGTAATAAATTTATACAGATGTAGGTATATGTATATACCTAGGCATGTAGCGATACCAACATGTGCACCTGCGCATGTATGAATTGTACCTAATATATTAGCTTTTTTCTTCAATGATTTTCTGAAATACTAGTACAAAATATTTCCTTACATTTATTGTAGGATTGAATGAATAAACTCAATCTGATAAAACGCAGAATCCTGCCAAGAGAAAGGTGTGAATATTCGGCAGTTCTTTAATCAAGAAATGAACGAAAAAGTACAGCAAAAAATATATCTCTAGAATATTATTCCAACGGATTATCCATATTCCTAATATTATATCGTTTAGGAATTCTCAATATATTTTCTCTACAAAACGTTAACGTTCGAATAGTGACAATTTGTATGACAGTTCAACATCCGAGCACCGACGAAGTTTTGCTTGGGTATACCGAGTAACGTCATGAGATGAAAACGAATGCTTGAGATCTGCTTGAGTACGAGAACTGACGGAGCATCGACTATGAGTACGGGCATTAGTGATTCGATACATCACACAATTTTTTTCCAAAAGACTTTCAGTGGTCTATCTATATAGCACTATGTTTTTGCACTGAGAAGCTTTCATTTCACATCGGTTGAAATACTTTTCATCGAAACAGTGGTTTTGTAGAGTTTTTTCTTATATTTCTGAAAACAACCAAACCGACCAAACCTAGCTTAAATATTACCGAAAGCCAGGAACCCCGGAAATATTAATTCTCAAAGCTTGACTTACACAAAAGTGTGAATTTTTTTAGTAATTCGAATATCTCGTATCTCTCAACAATCGAAAAATAGCATTGAATCATGTGAACAGTGTACAGTGGAAAATACTTTCTCTCAACGTGTAATGCAATATTATTGTATTCTCGTATGAAAGGGTCTAGTGTTTTATTTTAGGTTGAAAAATGGTTGACGAATTCTTCATAGGTGCATTTTTATACACTGGAGCATCTCTCCCGTGCAAAAAGGATAGAAGGCTGAAATACAGGGTCTCTATAAATGATTATAACAGAGCAGTTGACGTTGGACTATTTTAAATATTTATTTTTGATGTACCTACATAAACTTAAATTTAAACAAACGATGATGTGATTTCATTCTAGTCATTCCGAAAGAAATTGAATAATGTGACTGGAATTATAAATTTGTAGACTTTGCATGAGAAACAATAAGATGAAAATTTTCCAAAGCAACCTACGATGTCACAATCATTTATAAAGACTCCGTATTACGAGATAAACGCCCCAGATTCATTCGTTTATTTTTCGGATATTAGTGATTAAATGACTGAATTTGGTTGTAGATATGCCGATCCGATACAAACGGAAGCAATCTTCTGCGCCGAGAAAGCAGTGGCGTGAAGAACAACTAGTAGATACGTCGTTCCTTGTACAAGCACAATGATACTTCAGTCAAAGGAAACCCCTTCAAAATATCTGAATGTTGTTAGTCCGGTTTCAGTTCTCCCAAAATCGATTAAGAAACGTAAGAAGCAATCCGCTGAAGTTTTGACAAAGCGGAGTCCAAAATCAAAAGAAAATATAAAAGACGATTTTTCGTCCTCAGATGATGCATCATTTGCCATACACAAAAAGGTGAAAAGTCACCATCTACAAGTTGTGCTGAAGAATCAGAATCTTGCATAAAATACTGGAAAAATTATTGTCACAACGAACAATTGGTTAAAATATTTTGATTGTGACAAGTGAAAAACTAAGGGCTGCAAATATTGACCGTAGTAAAAAAAAAGTGTTCTTTTAATTAGAGTGTTTTATTCATAATTTGTAGATAATAAATTTCAGTTGAAAATTTCATGTTTGGTTCAAGGTATAGGTTGGTATATCTTATTGAGATTAAGATGATAAATATAATGAAGGTTTTTGCTTTACTTTAATAGGGCGACTCTCCCTAAGTGGGGCGGCTCACCCAAACTACAGGGCAACTCTTCCTTACTCTCAGGAGAGATGGCAAAAAAAGTTGTTCTTGTTTTTATTTTTTAGGATAAAATATATTAATTTTGAGTTGTTAAACATACTACGTTGCGCCTGAATTAATATCTCATGTTTCCATGATTTTTTTATCAATTTCAAATCATAATTGAATTTTTTATCACAGTCACAGTATTCACCCGGAATTACCTTATAATGAAACCAATATGCTCTAATTTGAGCAATCGGTTTTCAATTCAACTGAGAGGGCAAAAGCGTTCGACTTATAATAAGTTGTTTATCTGAAATAGAAATTGATTTGGATAATGCTATAGATCCATAGAAAATGATCAACTATTGCTCAGTTGCAGGAACGTCCATTAAAATTTAAAGGTCCATTAAACCCTTAATCCTCCATTAGTTCCTTGTAATAATGGAGGATTAAGAGTTTAATGGACCTTCAAATTTTAATGGACGTTCCTGCAACTGACACTATATATCACACCACTTGTACGTGAATTCTGTATCAAATCTGAAACCTACACTGACAATGATAGTCCATTTCTGTTAATATTTCGATTTCGAAAAATTTTCTGTTATAACTACTGAAACATATTTTTATTTTATCTATAAAATTTCAACATAATATTCTATTTCATCAATATTTTGGAGAGTAATACGTACTTTTCACTACAGAGTGCGACAAACTTCTATAATGAGTTGACTGATTTTATGAAAGTGAACAGATTATGATAAAAATTGTGGGAAAACCGTACATTTTTTCAATTGTGACTATTGTTTTTTTATATTTTGATATTTTTTTCTTAAAGTAATATCTCATTTTATATTTATTGAAACCTGTTCTAAGACGTGAAAAAAAAATTTTAATAATCAGATTGCATTGATGTGAAAGTAATTAATTTATTACTTTAATTGCCACTTTACCATAATACCAAAGAGTAGGCTCACCATAATACCAAAGAGTAGGCTCAGGCCCGGTCGTACGATCGTTATGAATTTTACAGGGTAGTTACTATACCCAAATGCTACCAGCAAAATTGTTCTATAAAATATAGCCATACAAAAGTTTTATTCCATATATTTATCTCAGACAGAACAAAAACGATCGAAATGAAATTTTCAGGCCACATGCAAGATACTAATGAGAAGCCTCAGAAACCCTAGAAAATTGAATGGAGGTATTAAAAATATAAATTCTAATATTTCCACAACAAAATACCCGATTCGAGTGAAATTCATTATGAGGGTACACATTCTGATACTTAATGTTCATGAATTTGGGGGTAAGTGAATTAGCGAAGTGAACAATCATGCAAATTCTCGAAAAGATTCTAAAATCATTCCATGAATTCTGATATTTTAAGTTATAGATTTCGAAATTTTTCATTTCGAATAATTTCCAGAAGCTAATTCCGATCTTACTAAGAATTTGCATTCATATATTAAGTATCAATCTTGAGTACTGTACTGGGTGGGCATATTTCGATTTTTTAGCACTACAACCAGAGAAGATAGACAAAATCTGATACCCACTTCCCGATCTCTTTTTTGAGAAACTGACAAGAGTAGCATTCATTTTTGGCTACCTTCTTTTGTTTTCGAGTTATAAGCGAAAATTGGAAAAGTGGCGATATCGAAAAAAATTCATATCTCCGCTATCTGATGATAGAGCTCTGAAATTAAAACATTATACAGGCACTTTTTTCACGTAGAATCCTGTGGCTTGCTCGCCTTTTTTGCACCATTTCTAATTACGAAGCTATGACCCAAAGTTATGTTTTTTTTTAAATGGAAATACTAAGTTTTGTGCCATTCCTGAAAGCTAATTTTTTCAAATTTCAAAAATAAACTTTGTACCTATAGTTTGAAAAAATATGAGTATAGGAAATGGTCAAAAACCTATTTTCATCTGAGTCTCAATTTTTCTATGGTTTCAACTGCTGATGAGCACAGAAAAATGGAGCTTCCTATAACGAGAGCAGTCTCCTTCCTTCAATCTCATTATTTCTATGCTTTCAACTAATTTCTGCAAAATTCGAACATGAATACATTTCGTAAACTCTTATATCTTGAAATGGATTACGAAATAACGAAAAGATCCACATGATCCTCCGTTTCAATCGATATACCTACTTGGTTATAATGAGATGGATGCAGGAGAATATTTTTATTGCTCTCCAGAATAAATACGCACAAGTGCCAGTCTATTCAAATCGCATATGAAATAACGCATATAGATATGATTAAAGTTTTCAATTCTATTAGAAAAGTAACAAAGGAAAAATAGTTTCACAGCAGTCTATTGATCTTCGATCTTGGAGAAATTGAGTTAAAAAAAATTAGAAGACAACTGGAAAGAGATTGTGGTTATTACATGATGCTACATTCTTCTGTGCACATCAACAGTTGAAAACATAGAAAATATTGAGACTCAGATGAAAATAGGTTTTTGATCATTTTCTATACTCATAATGATACAAACCATACAATGTTATATATTTTTTTAAACAGAAAAATTAAGCTTTTAGAAAATGTCACAAAAATCTAGTATTCCAATTAAAAAACATAACTTTGGGTCATAGCTTCCTAATTAGAAATGGTGTAAAAAAGGCGAGCACGCCACTGGATTCTACGTGAAAAAGTACCTGTATAATGTTTTAATTTCGGAGCTCTATCATCAGTATTAGCGGAGATATGATTTTTATTTCGATATCGCCACTTTTCCAATTTTCGCTTATAACTCGAAAACAAAAGAAGGTAGCCAAAAATGAATGCTACTCTTGTTAGTTTCTCAAGAAAAAGAGATCGAGAAGTGGGTATCAGATTTTGTCTATCTCCTTTGGTTCAAAAATTGTAGTGCTAAAACATCGAAATATGCCCACCCTGTACAAAATTATGAGATTATATTCATTGCTTCTCCAATGAACGAGCGGTGAAGAGTAGCAGCTCAGGACTTTTTTCATATGTTGTTATTTTCCGATATTTCTATATTATTTCCATGAAAAGAATTTCTCCTTACGAATCTCATTACTCGCTTATAGAAATCTTTTATAAAATGTGAAAGAAAACTTTAATTTTCAGTATTCTTGAATTAATGTGAGAGTAGGTAGTTAGATTCCCAAATTCTGCCAGCAAAAATGTTCTTTAAAATATGGCCACCGAAATTTTAGTTACCAAATATTTCAAACAGAACAATCGAAATGAAATTTTGAGGCTACATCCAAGATACTAATGAGAAGCCTCAAACGAAATTTTGTGGCCATAGTGTTAACAGAACCCTAGAAAATGTAATCGAGGTATTGAAAATAAAAATCCTTATATTTCCAAAACAAAATATTCGATTCGAGTGAAATTCATTTTGAGGGTACAGATTCGCATACTTAATGTTCATGAGTTTGAGGAAGTGAATTGGCGAAGTGAACGATCATGCAAATTCTCGAAAGGATTCTGAAATCATTACCATAAAATTTTTATATTTTTAGTTATCGAATTTTTAAATTTTTCATTTCTGAATAATTTCCAGAGAAGCTAATTCCGATCTTGCTAAGAATTGCATTCATATATTCAGTATCAATATTAAGTCCTATACGAAATTATGAGGTTATAGCCCCATTGCTCCACCCATTAACGAGCGCTGAAAAGCAGCAGCTCAGGACTTTTTTCGTTTGGTGTTATTTTCCGATATTTTCATATTATTTTTATGAAAAAAATTTCTCTCTGACGAATCTCATTTCTCGCTTAAAGAAACCTGTTATAAAATGTGAAAGAAAAATTCAATTTTCAGTATTCTTGAATAATGTGAGAGTAATTAATTATAGTTCATTTCAAAATGATTGGCATCTCGGGCGGCTGTGAGAAGTCGAAAAATGTTGGTATCGGTCCGTTCGGTGAATTTCGATTTGCCGATTTTAGGTGGTGTTGAAAATATCACTGACTTTGACTTTTCCAAATTTGTAAATAATCTAAGAGTTAACCTATTGAAAATATTTCGAATTTATTTGTTAATATCAGTTTATATACTTGATTTAATCGACAAGTGGATTTAAATATCTCTTAAATCTACTTTGATTTGATTACTGAATTGAAAGAGATTCCTCTCATCTTACTGCAAGGGAACGCCAGGCAGTGTATCGGTGTTAGCAGATATTTCTGCTAGTATTAATGGCATTGCGCTCGTTTTTCAGGTAAACGATCATGTACAATGTGTTTTCTGATTAGTAAGTTTTAAAATTTCAGATTTCTCCTAGAACTGTCCGAAGAATTTCGGAGAAAAAGTAGAAGGCAAGTTGCTAGAGCCAGAGTTAGCACTGGAAGGAAACCTATTCCACATGATTATACCTTCAAAGAGACATTAAACGACTTTATTTGTTTCTAAAATCAAAAACAATGAGTGTATTTGATGGATTTTTACCTGGATGTGATCTAATTCTTGACAGTGGTATCAATGATACGGATTAGCATAAAACAATGAATGGGGACTATTTCATTAATGGATTACTGAACAATTAATACCTTCTCTGCAGTTATTCGATACAAAGTGTGTCATTATCATGGGTAATGCACCATATCATTCAATCAGAGTTGATTATATACCTACAACTGCTTCTCATAAAAAAGTAATTCGGCAAGGGCTACAAGAACATAAGTTTCCTATAAATGATAAACTTAAGAATACTTGAATCCTTTGTTGGATTTTATAGAAAGTTGAATGTTAATACAATTTTGATGTTTACTCAAACAGTTATTTTACATGTTATGTTCGCTTCGGAGCACTGCATTCAAGATAATTCTAATATGTAAATAAATAGTAAAATGTATAAGTCTATAAGTATTCCACTGTACTTTTAATAATTATTTTCAATGAATCTATGATTGCATATAATATTTCTGTCTCCAATTAACAATAAATTTTTGAATAATGTTCTGAATGAATTTTCTCAATTTTGTACCGAAGCTTATTTTAGTTTTTCACTGTAAATTGTCAGTTTTAAGCAATGTTAAGTGTGTTCCTTACCCATACGATAAGGATTGAAACAAAATTTTAACTTTTGCTTCCTCTGAATTCCAAACACTCAAAGGAACTTAATCAACTTTTATCTAAAATGACACCGACAAGACCTACAAAAGCTAAATTGACAATCGTTTCCAATAAAAGCCAAAATATTCACCATTTCTCTATTCTAGACTTAGGGAAAACTGTGTGTCATTTTTTGGGGATCTGAAGAAATAGTACTCAATTAATATAATGGATATGTTAATCAACAAACAAATACTCAATTATTCATATCAAACCTAACCAAGACATATGAATGAATGAAATCATTATTTAATCTGTGCAATAGTATATTTTAAAACAAGTATGATTTTCATACAAAAATGATAACATCTTGTGGTCCACATGTTTCACTTTAATTTTAACACCTTGGCCACACACACTCGGTTCATATTTTGGCTATTCAATGAAATATTCCTCTTACTAAAACAGACAGAATCGGTGATAAGTTTATTAAAGTTATACAATGTGGTACAATTAATGTACATACTGAATAAATTCTTTAATTTGTGTTTTTGTCTTATTATGTATGACAAATTGGTCCACACCTTTCAAAGTATCAACAAGTTCTTTTTGTTTCGTTTCACCAGTTTGGCTATCTCAGTTGAATTTGAGTTGAACACACTCATTTTAAGTTATAATTACAAATAAATTTGTCAGAGAAAAGAAAATATATCTTAATTATCTTCAATAGAGTCTCAATCTTCATCGGTGAATTATATGATTGACATCTCATTAAAGTACTTTGATAGTTTATAGCATAGATTATAGAGTATAGAAAGATAGGAAACGGCCCTACATTCGTAGTACTAAAAAACGACTACATTTTTTAGTTCACATTTGACCCAGAGATGGCACTGAAGATCATTTTTTATATAAAATCTGTAATTGGATTGGAAGAAATTATATAAAGAAAACTGTAATAGGAATTGATGCGAAATTCGTATTCCCTTCAGAATATTTCATTTTTATATTTCAAATCCATAATTTTCAATAAAATTCAGTATTTCATGTGTAATCTTTTTTTATGCATTTATAGAAGATATTACAGAAATATTAGGGTATTATTGTAAGATTTATACATGGATTGAATATGAATATACTTAGTGCGTCTGTGGAATTCCAGTTTCTGGCTCAGTTCAATTGCAGCTTCGTTGTCCAACATCACTGTATGAATTGACGGAAAACTTTTCCTGAATAGTCACTTTAACCATTTCATTTTCCGTGCAGATTGACTATCTGCCACTATTTCTGCCTCTATCGTGGAAACAGCAACAGATGTTTGACGTTGATCAAGCCAAGTTATAGCTTTACCCACATACATCCATAAAACACCAGTTGATCATCCTGTTTCACTATCTCGTTCATAAACTGCATTACTGAAGGGTACAAACTCATCTTTTTTCCACTTTTTTCAAGACGACACTAACGGCAAAAGCCGTTCGAAGTGAAATAATATTGTGCAAACGAATTGATTGGCACTTTAAACATCAATGACATTTCCCATGTATATTGATTTCGAACTTATAATCATAGAACCAGAATTTTAACACTTCTATTGTGACATTAGTTCACATTTGACCCAGAGATGGCGCTCATACACTGTAGTCGTGTCGTTTCCGATCTTTATACTATATAATCTTTGGTTTATAGTTTTGTTTATTGAGGCACTGAGGCAGCGACATAGTAATAAAACCTGAATCCCATTGATTAAACTGGACTGAAATATAAATGACTGTGTTATTTTTCATAATATTCACAAGTTTAGGGGCTATACCTATTCTTTCTTCGCTCTTTAGCTGCAAATGATGGTAAATACGAAAATTTGTCAATACAGTGTCAGAAATTATATACTGCTGGTAGGTTTAGAGATTTACACAATCCTAATGGTATTTAAGAATCAGGAACATTCTCAAGCTCGGAATTTGCTTTGGAAAATAAAAATATTGTATTAATTAAATATATTTCTAGGTTATGTTTATTCATTTCCTTCTCTGACTGATGAACCCACAGAAATTTTTGGTGACTTTTTAGTAACTAGAAATAAAGCCCCGACTGGACTTTCATGGCTTGCTCTGATGACAATCATTTTGAAACGAACTATAATTGATTTGATTGCCACTTCACCATAATCCCAAATAGTAGGCACTTTGATTGCTCAACTTTAGCATGAATTAAAAAATTGAAATTACTCATTTAAGGTAACAATATTTCATGGAACCGTTCACTGAATTCAGTTCCAAGTTCATTTGTATTCGTTGATTTCTTGAGCGGCTCCCCTTTGTCAATACGTCTTTTTTCTCTGATCAAGCCCGGTCGTGCGGTCCTTATGAATTTTACAAGGTAGTTACGATTCCCAAATGCAGCCAGCAAAATTGCTCCATAAAATATGGCCATACAAAAGTTTTGTTCCCTAATATCTCAGACAGAACAAAACTGATCGAAATAAAATTTTGATGCCACATGCAAGATGCTAATGAGAAGCCTCCTACGAAATTTTGTGGCCATAGTGTTAACAGAACTCTAGAAAATTTAATCGAGGTATTGAAAATAAAAATCCTTAAATTTCCACAACGAAATATCCGATTTGATACTTAATGTTCTTGAGTTTGAGGAAGTGAATTGGGGAAGTGAACGATCATGCAAATTTCCGAAAGGATTCTGAATCATTACCATAAAATTTTGACATTTTTAGTTATCGAATTTTTAAACTTTTCATTTTTGAAGAATTTCCAGAAGCTAATTCCGATCTTGCTAAGAGTTTGCATTCAAATATTCAGTATAAATCTAGCCGTTGCCTCATTGCTCCACCAATGAACGAGCGCTGAAAAGCAGCAGAATATTTTTCATTTGTTGTTATTTTTCAATATTTTCATATTATTTCCATGAAAAGAATTTCTTTCTGACGAATCTCATTACTTGCTTATAGAAACCTGTTATAAAATGTGTAAGAAAAATTCAATTTTCAGTATTCTTGAATTAATGTGAGAGTAATTAATTTATTGATTTGATTGCCGCTTCACTATAATCCCAAATAGTAGGCTCATTGATTGCTCAACTTTAGCATGAATTAAAAATTGAAATTACTCATTTAAGGTAACAATATTTCATGAAACCGTTCACTGAATTCAGTTCCAAGTTCATTTGTATTCGTTGATTTCTTGAGCGGCTCCCTTTGTCGATACGTGTTTTTTTCTCTGATCAGGCCCGGTCGTTATGAAGTCCGAAGCCCGCTCCTATATATAGAAACCAAATTTACATATAAGTTAATAAAAAGAGAATTTATCGTCGTCAAACTGGATTCAGTAGCAGGTCCGAGATATCTAACTGTTCCTTAATTGCATAGGGGATATGTATATATTCAGGGAATGATGGAAGAGATGAAATTTCGAATCTAAATTTTTAATGAAAATTAATAAATGATGTGTCGATAGTAATTTGGAGACATGATACATGGGGAAAGTTGCTGGACACTATTTTTAATTTCTTGTACGGATGTGTTGTATTCTGAAATATTTTCAGGTAAGTATATCCAAGTACACCGAATATGTCAAAAAATGAGCTGAAATTCTTTCGAAATAACCATCCTTATCAGCCACATCATCGCTCCATCAAGTTTTATGAATTAAACTATTAGTCTTGGTTTCTATAAATAAATGATATATGTGTGTCAAGTAAAGGTAAGAATATCACAAATATAATATAAAAATTCAAGAAAAGCCCTGAGCAGGTGCTTTTGAGCGCTCTTTCATTGGTGGAGCAATAATGTTATTACCTCAAAGTTTGTATAGGACTTGAGATTGATTAGTACCATCTTTGCTTTTATATTTTTAGTAAAAATAAAAGCAAAATCCCAGCACGATCGGAATTCAGGAAATAAAAACATGTAATACCTGAGTAAAAGTCGATAACTAAAAATATAAAAATTCTATGCATCTGATTTCACAATCCTTTTGAAACTTTGCATGATCATTCACTTCGCCAATTTACATCCTCAAACTCGATTTCATTTGAAAAGGAAGTTTCATGGCAATATTGGAATTTTTTTCGATATAACGATAGACTTTTCTATGGTTGTATTATGGCAACTCCAACCAATTTTTGCGTACTGCTTTGAATTTGCATTGAACATTTTACTGTGAAATTTCAGCTCGATCGAATCGACAAACTCGGAATTATTCGAAAAAGTTCATAATTTAGAAAAAAAATTAATTTTATGGTTCTGATGATGCGATCGTCCTAAAATTTCGCATGAACATTCAGTATATCAATCCTCATTCATAAAATAAATTCCACTCGAATCGGATATTGTTTTATGGAAATATAAAGATTCTTCTTTTCAATATTCCAATTGCATTTTCAATGATTCTGTTAACACTATGACCGCAAAATTTTGCATGCTCACTATGAGCATCTTGCATGTTTTCGCAATATTTCATTTCGATTGGTTTCATTTTGTCTGAGATAAGAGGAACAAAAATTTTGAATGGCCATATTTTATGGAGCACCCTGTACGATTTGGCTGGTTAACGAACTTAACCGCGGCATTTGAGAACCGAACTCGCCTGAAAATCTCAAGTTTCTATAGGACAATCCCTTTGAAAGTTATCGTGTTTACGGCAGGGCGGTTGGTCAAAAATAATACAGAAACCGTCAAAAATATGGACGTGTCAATTGATATTGAAATCATCCTCAATACAAATTTTTTGAAGGAGTAAGTAATACTTTATCAGTGTACCATTGCAAAAAGTATGTGATCGTTACTTTTATTGGAAAAGAAAATTTCTCACTATGTTGTGTGCCGTTTTGGAAAAAAGCTCGTGAAGTCACACTTTAAATTTTTTAGTTTACTGAACGATGTTTGTCGTTATCTACCTGGTTTTTGAAATATTCAAGATTTTCGAAGAATGAATGTGAGGTCTGAAGTTTTGTTGTAATGATAACCTGTTTTTAATTCCATCAACCTATAAATTTCCTATTGTGAGTTGCACTCCCCAATATATGAACGAAATTTCGACTAGATAATAAGATATTTGAAACAAACTCTGACCAACCATTCGCAAACTAGTTTTCAGATTTACGAATTAAATACTTTCAATTGTTATTTTTTATTTTTGTGTTTTTTTATAATTTATGTCTTATATTTTCATGACACTGACAATTTCACAACATAATGTTTGTTCAATTTTTTCATTGAATATTTTTATTTACTTTGGACGATGTTGGATTGTTGAAATCAATCAGTTTTCGTTTGCAGTTCCCGATTATATCGAAATTTTTGTTTGTTTTCCGGATTTCAACTGTGTTTCCTGTGTTCATCCTCAATATCTATAGTAAGTACTTGAATCCGAATGAAAAGGGGTCACTAGTAGGTAGAAGCTACTTACTGAGGTAGCAGTTTTGAACACGCAGTGCTTCATTTAGTCCCCCGATAACATTTAAAGGGACATGCCTATAAAAAACAATCGCAAACTTTGCATACATAAAACAATTTTTGTAACCCTATGAAACACTTCCATTTTCGATTTTCAGTGTTAAAAGAATCCTACTCAAAGAAATGAAAGATACGTGACTACTCTATGCTACAAAGACTTGAGCCTAGGGGTTATGCTAACCTGGAAAGGATAATTGAAAAATGATATGTTTCTCTTCTTCAGAAGAATAGTTGTTGGTTAAAAATTTCATTTACTGATTGCATAAATATGTATTTTGATACTCAATAAACGCATTGTATCAGTTTTCTGTTTTATTCAAGTTGGAAAGACAGTTTTAATGCAATCTGAAGATATTATAATTTGACAATCATGGATTTGCCTGGAAATAATATGAAATTTGAACTTTTCTATCCCTCCTCTTGCTTTTGGATATGATACAATAATAACTAAGTTCGATAAATGTTTCGTTTTGCTCTTTTTACTTCTTTTCATTTGCATTCTTGACGCTACTTTGTGTTCTCCACATATCCATAATGTGGAACAACTCCTGAATAGGAGTTGGAACAAACACGTGGAACCTCCTCACTCACTTTATTGATTTTCTAAAAATACATTAATAAGTTGAATCTTACTATTTAAGTAGGAATGAGGAATTCTCACCGTTACAACAGTTTTTCACGATTTTTCATCAACAATCTGCGATGAAGCATTATGCCTACAGATTAAATTTGTATTGATGAATTTTTGTTATTCATAATTCAAGACGACATTAATGGACTGTAGTAATTTTTGTAGTTTATCCTGAATTGGGAAACGTGTACAGAAATATTTATGTAAAGATCTGAAGTGAGGAAATTTTTTTTATGAACTTACGTTTCCAGAATTATGTATTATTAACAATCTTCTCGAAAATTAATATTTATTTCATTTCGAGATGTTAATGAACAATAGTTGATTTAGAAAATATGATGTCAGTGTATTACTAGAATAAACATAATACTGTTCATTAAATTGTACTATTTATAATGAACTAGCTGACCCGACAGACTTCGTCCAGTTAAAAAGATTTGTAATGTGGCAGTTTTTGTGTCTACGTATTTTAAAAAATTCTCCTGAACAGAACCGTCACCCTGGTGATAGTGCGTTGTGAATAAAAAATTATTAAATAAAACATATATAAGTAAGTAATCGCTTTATTGTTAATCATGTGAATCATAATTATTATTATTATCATTGTAGTGCTTTGTGGTATACGATGTTTTTTGTTTGATGACCTGGCGCATAGATAAACAAATCTGATGGTTTTCCAACACGGGAACAGGCAACATAAAATTGACCATGTGAGAAACATGGGTTTTCTAGATTGCCCCTGGGACTTGTTTATAGTCATAGCAAAAGCAAGCCGCACTGGAAACTGTAGTCGTTTAAACTCAAATGGCACATCAGTTTGGCCAATAGATCTACCTTTTTAAATAGATCTACCTTTTTAAACAGATCAATAAATGCAATCTTCAAGTACTTACTTTTATTCACATCGGTGACATTCAAATTCCTTCAATCACCACTGACAGGACATGTCAATAACAATCATCACTTTAAAACTATTGAAACAGTTCTGGAAATCGTGGAAGGATCTATATAAAGCACCAATACATACTGACTTTATAATAAAATCCATTGTAACAATAAATACATTAATTGCTTTCATCAAATTCCTCTGTGATAGGTCTTCAGTTATCCACGAATGAACTTGGTTTTTTCTCGTAATTTCAATATTCCTGAAACTAATATTTTTATCAATAAACGTTCTCAAACTATTCAAAACGGATATTCGTACCTTTTTTCATTCGAATCTGTTAGTTTTCCTTCACAAAATTGCAAATATCCTAGAGATTTCTTGATCTGTAAACTCGATTGACAAATGTCACTTACTCCGATGTTATTCCATTCATCCTTTTAATTCAATCGTTCCTAGAACAAAAACCTTTAGTAAAGTAAAACGTTATAAAAGGATTAAAAAATGATATTCATACCTTGTTTCATTTGGATCTGCCCCATTTCGTTCACAATGAACCAATATTCTCGAGCACTTCCCTCACGTTAATAGATCTGACAGTTGTCTAATCGATTTTAAGAAACGTCAAAAAAATATGTATGGGAAAAAGAAGGGCTATTTTTAGGGTTTTTCAGCAATAATTCTAATTTTCTCGCCGTAAAAACCATCATTGAACTTCAACGAACATTTAAAAAAAAGATTTGGCCAAATTGGTCCAGGCGTTGTTGAGTTATGCGCTTACCAACACATTTTGCGATTCATTTTTATATTATAGATTTTATAATTAGAAGGGGAAATACTCCAATAAATTTGTCAGAATCGTTGTTTGATATCAGTGAAAAAAAAAGTATATAAGTACCTATCTGCAAGGAATGAATCAAGAGAATTCGTGGTCTTACAGTTTTCGTGCACTCAAAATTAAAATGCTTCGAAAACATAATCATATTTCTCGGATATAGTCTCTCTCTTCAAAGAACGAAATAAATCGAAAATAATGACTTTATATTATATTTTACCTACAATATTCTCACATTTCACTTTCGCAACCTGACAAAGAAATATCGAGATTCTTTTGCATCAATAGGCAGAGGTCAATTTATGTAATTTTCCACATCGTTTCGACAGAACGATCCAAATATTCATATTTTTGACATCCATCATCACTCCAGGACGAATCGTAGTAAATCTAGCATAACCTCCCAATTATCCTGGACCATCCAAAACAGGTCGTCATCCCTATTAACCTAGAATAGGTAACACAGAACGTAAACATCAATGGTCCTTTCACAAAAGATACTTTTCCTGTGTTAATATGAAGGCACAATACACTCTTATTTCTCCTGGGGTTTTCGACGTTACTTCTAGTCGAATGCCGGCATTATTCGCTAAATATCTGGGGTTGGAACCTCCGATGCGGAAAATTATTTTGCGGGCGTTCTATACGCGTTACATTGTTACTAAGTTCACATTGTTGCCGCACTTACAGCATCTGTACCTCCGCCGGTTAATCCCTCGGAAATACTTTATGCAAGACCAATTCGGTTTATTAGATTCGAAAACTTGGTTCCCTCGGGTGTTGGGGGTCATTGCAATCAGAGTACTGAAGTTAGGTTAGTTGTTGTCTTTGTCTAGGACTAGCATATCACCAGTTGACAGATAGAAACGTTTATAAATATAAAAAAATCGAAAACATCGTACATTCAAAAGTAAATAAATAAATGAAACTCATTTGCTCCTGTTCAATCAATATTCAATTTTTGACATAAGTTTGTCACACGTTTTTATCATTATTCTGAAATTAAATTCGATATTTAGGATGAAATACCACTATTTAAATCTATATGATTACCCTTCAGTAGGGTCCTGTAGCGGTCTTAGAAGAACAGAAGATTCGAATATCATCACTTGGAACGCCAGACCTGGTTTAAAACACCCTCCTAGCCCAAGAGCAAGAATTACGTATTTTGTATCTGAATATTGAAGGTATTTAATCGAAAAGTTTTAAGTTTCAATTTTGTAGAAACGGCGAGGCAGGGTTTTTTCTACTGAGGTTTTTCCCTGTGTTCTGCTATCATACGACAGAATAGTATGGTACCCCGTTTTGCACCAACCTCAGCTAGGGAATTTTTTGTTTTATGTATTGTATTTTGTTAGCTCTCAATTCAAAAGAATATATGTATATATAATATTCAATTATTTTAAAAAAAAATTAAAGGCCCTCAACAAGGTCTTAGCCAGAAGGGGATCAAGGGGGATTGATCCTGACTGAAATGAAAACATTCTATATTTCGTGAAAAAGTATTGTTTAGAATTTTGTGCGAAATTTTTGGCGATGTGAGAGCTCCCTTATACACTACTTTCAACGATTTGGTGTGGGTTTTCTTTAGCCCAAACATGATTATTGTGAAAATTCATAATAGCATTTTGAAGATTTTGGCAACGTTACCTGTTACCACATGTATCCCTGAAAGGATTTTCTCTTCCCTGAAACGTCTCAAAACCTATTTGAGAAACTGTACAAGCCAGGAAAGATTGAACGGTTTGACTTTAATGTCAATCCACTGCAAAATAGAGATCGACACCGAGGAGGTAATTGATTTGTCCGCTGCAAAAAAACAAGAAAAATAAATTAGATTTTGTGTTGAGGTGTACATATATTTTTGTAATGGTTTTCTTATAATAACATAATATATAATTTATTTATTATTTGGATTGTTTTTTTCTCGAATAATTGAGGCTTGTTATCAGCATCTTACATTCGAGGCAACAAAACTTTGAGTGGCCATATTTCATGGAACACCCGTACGATTTGGCTGGTAAATGAACTTAACTGAGGCATTTGTGACCCAAACTCATCCTGAAAATTTCAATTCTCTAGGACAATCCCTTCGAAAGTTATTGTGCTAACGGCCGAACGGACGGCCCCACGGACATAATGGCATTTTTATTCCATAGAACTTTCGTAAATTCCTTATATCTCGTACTAGTTAAAAAAGGGTCAAATCATAGTCAAAGTAACTCAGTAAAAATTCAAATTTTTTAGGGATATCAAATGATTAACTGCAAATCGACGCCTTTTAGAAGATATATTTCGAAGTACGAGAACTATTTCTGATTCAGAGGCGCATTTTTTCTATGAATCAGGAAAATATATGATATTTCCATAATTGAAATCATTTTAGTTTGTGATTGACATTTCTGTGATTGTCATTTTGATAGTTTTTTTGTTATTGCAGATTGATTCATATTTTATTCATTTATTCAAAATAAATAAGGACTAGAGTTGACCCTACAAACCCAACAACAAAACAGGATCACATCGATAAAACAATCAATTGATACAGAAAAAATAAAACAATGGAAGAAATAGCATCCTATATTTTCTTGAATGTGTTGACAGTTGAACACGCCACAAGCGGCCGCAGTTTCGCACAATTATAAACGATTTTACCTGAATTGGTGGTTTCAAAAAGGATATAAACTTCCCAAATTTACACTCTTTCGGGTATTTCTACAATACTCAGTATAATCCAATAGTTCATAGTTTGAAAAGGGGTTACAGTTCACTGCGATCTCAAGGTTTATATTGTGCCCCCTTACAGAGCTGTTCCCCAATATTAATTGACCGTAATGCGATTCAACTTCTTGTAAGTTGTAAGGGGTCATATCTATGTTTCTTATTCATTCGAAGGATTAGTGAATAACCCAAGTTAGAATATAAGCAGTGAATAATATCAATCGATTCAAATCAACCAATATTTAACCCATACTTCGGAGCTAATCTCGTCGACGTTCAAAGAACGAGGAGGTTATATCATTGTTTCGCCCTATCGGAGCTCATCAGCATGGAGAATAGCTATGAATTATAGAGGCATTCAAGCACCCTATATTTTGATCTGGAATACTGCTCCGGTCATCTCGAACGAAGAAGCGAGATGTTCTTCTATTGGTTTGCGTGAACTTATCCACACTTTTCCAGCCACGGTTTTTGACGTGTATACTGTCGATGTTGGGATAGAGGACAATCATGCGTCATTTAGCGACAGTGTTGCCAGATGTATCTCATGTATGATAATGAGATTAACTTACACATGGAAAAACACGAACGAGTGATTTGTTTTTTAATATCTAATTACCAATATCTAGAACTTTTTCAGTGTCCGTCGAAATATAAGGGAAAAATTATAAACTGACCAGCCACGGTTTTAGCGATAACTCTGCGGGGGGTTCTCCGGGGGCAGTGCATTCTCAACAAAAATTTTTTGCATAGTATTTTTGACACAGATATCAAATCTAATGACAGATTTTTTTGGGCGTCCGTCGAAGTACGAGAAAAAAATTAAAAACTGACCAGCCACGGTTTTAGCGATAACTCTGCGGGGGCTTATCCGGGAGCGGTGCATTCTCAACAAAAATTTTTTTGAATAGTATTTCGAACACAGATATCAAATCTAGTGAGACATTTTTTTGGGCGTCCGTCGAAGTACGAGAAAAAAATTAAAAACTGACCAGCCACGGTTTTAGCGATTACTGTGTGAGGGGTTATCCGGGGGCGGTGCATTCTCAACAAAAATTTTTTTGATTAGTATTTCGAACACAGATATCAAATCTAGTGAGACATTTTTTTGGGCGTCCGTCCAAGTACGAGAAAAAAATTGAAAACTGACCAGCCATGGTTTTAGCGAAAACTCTGCGGGGGCTTATCCGGGGGCGGTGCATTCTCAACAAAAATTTTTTTGAATAGTATTTCGAACACAGATATCAAATCTATTGAGACATTTTTTGGGCGTCCGTCGAAGTACGAGAAAAAAATTAAAAACTGACCAGCCACGGTTTTAGCGATAACTCTGCGGGGGGTTATCCGGGGGCGGTGCATTCTCAACAAAAATTTTTTTGAATAGTATTTCGAACACAGATATCAAATCTAGTGAGACATTTTTTTGGGCGTCCGTCGAAGTACGAGAAAAAAATTAAAAACTGACCAGCCACGGTTTTAGCGATTACTGTGTGGGGGGTTATCCGGGGGCGGTGCATTCTCAACAAAAATTTTTTGATTAGTATTTCGAACACAGATATCAAATCTAGTGAGACAGTTTTTTGGGCGTCCGTCGAAGTACGAGAAAAAAATTGAAAACTGACCAGCCACGGTTTTAGCGATTACTGTGTGGGGGGTTATCCGGGGGCGGTGCATTCTCAACGAAAATATTTTTGAATAGTTTTTCGAACAGATATCAAATCTAGTGAGACATTTTTTTGGGCGTCCGTCGAAGTACGAGAAAAAAATTAAAAACTGACCAGCCACGGTTTTAGCGATAACTCTGCGGGGGCTTATCCGGGGGCGGTGCATTCTCAACAAAAATTTTTTGAATAGTATTTCGAACACAGATATCAAATCTACTGAGACATTTTTTTGGGCGTCCGTCGAAGTACGAGAAAAAAAATAAAAACTGACCAGCCACGGTTTTAGCGATAACTCTGCGGGGGCTTATCCGGGGGCGGTGCATTCTCAACAAAAATTTTTTTGAATAGTATTTCGAACACAGATATCAAATCTAGTGAGACATTTTTTTGGGCGTCCGTCGAAGTACGAGAAAAAAAATAAAAACTGACCAGCCACGGTTTTAGCGATAACTCTGCGGGGGCTTATCCATGGGCGGTGCATTTTCAACAAAAATTTTTTTGAATAGTATTTCGAAAACAGATATCAAATCTAGTGAGACATTTTTTTGGGCGTCCGTCGAAGTACGAGAAAAAAATTAAAAACTGACCAGCCACGGTTTTAGCGATAACTCTGCGGGGGCTTATCCGGGGGCGGTGCATTCTCAACAAAAATTTTTTGAATAGTATTTCGAACACAGATATCAAATCTAGTGAGACATTTTTTTGGGCGTCCGTCGAAGTACGAGAAAAAAAATAAAAACTGACCAGCCACGGTTTTAGCGATAACTCTGCGGGGGCTTATCGGGGGCGGTGCATTCTCAACAAAAATTTTTTTGAATAGTATTTCGAAAACAGATATCAAATCTAGTGAGACATTTTTTTGGGCGTCCGTCAAAGTACGAGAAAAAAAATAAAAACTGACCAGCCACGGTTTTAGCGATAACTCTGGCGGGGGCTTATCCGGGGGCGGTGCATTCTCAACAAAAATTTTTTTGAATAGTATTTCGAACACAGATATCAAATCTAGTGAGACATTTTTTTGGGCGTCCGTCGAAGTACGAGAAAAAAATAAAAACTGACCAGCCACGGTTTTAGCGATAACTCTGCGGGGGCTTATCCGGGGGCGGTGCATTCTCAAGAAAAATTTTTTTTAATAGTATTTCGAACACAGATATCAAATCTAGTGAGACATTTTTTTGGGCGTCCGTCGAAGTACGAGAAAAAAAATAAAAACTGACCAGCCACGGTTTTAGCGATAACTCTGCGGGGGCTTATCCGGGGGCGGTGCATTCTCAACAAAAATTTTTTTGAATAGTATTTCGAACACAGATATCAAATCTAGTGAGACATTTTTTTGGGGCGTCCGTCGAAGTACGAGAAAAAAAATAAAAACTGACCAGCCACGGTTTTAGCGATAACTCTGCGGGGGCTTATCCGGGGGCGGTGCATTCTCAACAAAAATTTTTTGAATAGTATTCGAACACAGATATCAAATCTAGTGAGACATTTTTTTGGGCGTCCGTCGAAGTACGAGAAAAAAATTAAAAACTGACCAGCCACGGTTTTAGCGATAACTCTGCGGGGGCTTATCCGGGGGCGGTGCATTCTCAACAAAAATTTTTTTGAATAGTATTTCGAACACAGATATCAAATCTAGTGAGACATTTTTTTGGGCGTCCGTCGAAGTACGAGAAAAAAATTGAAAACTGACCAGCCATGGTTTTAGCGAAAACTCTGCGGGGGCTTATCCGGGGGCGGTGCATTCTCAACAAAAATTTTTTTGAATAGTATTTCGAACACAGATATCAAATCTAGTGAGACATTTTTTTGGGCGTCCGTCGAAGTACGAGAAAAAAATTAAAAACTGACCAGCCACGGTTTTAGCGATAACTCTGCGGGGGCTTATCGGGGGCGGTGCATTCTCAACAAAAAATTTTTTGAATAGTATTTCGAACACAGATATCAAATCTAGTGAGACATTTTTTTGGGCGTCCGTCGAAGTACGAGAAAAAAAATTAAAAACTGACCAGCCACGGTTTTAGCGATTACTGTGTGGGGGGTTATCCGGGGGCGGTGCATTCTCAACAAAAATTTTTTGATTAGTATTTCGAACACAGATATCAAATCTAGTGAGACAGTTTTTTGGGCGTCCGTCGAAGTACGAGAAAAAAATTGAAAACTGACCAGCCACGGTTTTAGCGATTACTGTGTGGGGGGTTATCCGGGGGCGGTGCATTCTCAACAAAAATATTTTTGAATAGTTTTTCGAACACAGATATCAAATCTAGTGAGACATTTTTTGGGCGTCCTTCGAAGTACGAGAAAAAAATTAAAAACTGACCAGCCACGGTTTTAGCGATAACTCTGCGGGGGCTTATCCGGGGGCGGTGCATTCTCAACAAAAATTTTTTTGAATAGTATTTCGAACACAGATATCAAATCTAGTGAGACATTTTTTGGGCGTCCGTCGAAGTACGAGAAAAAAAATAAAAACTGACCAGCCACGGTTTTAGCGATAACTCTGGGGGGCTTATCCATGGGCGGTGCATTTTCAACAAAAATTTTTTGAATAGTATTTCGAAAACAGATATCAAATCTAGTGAGACATTTTTTTGGGCGTCCGTCGAAGTACGAGAAAAAAATTAAAAACTGACCAGCCACGGTTTTAGCGATAACTCTGCGGGGGCTTATCCGGGGGCGGTGCATTCTCAACAAAAATTTTTTTGAATAGTATTTGGAACACAGATATCAAATCTAGTGAGACATTTTTTGGGCGTCCGTCGAAGTACGAGAAAAAAAATAAAAACTGACCAGCCACAGTTTTAGCGATAACTCTGCGGGGGCTTATCCGGGGGCGGTGCATTCTCAACAAAAATTTTTTTGAATAGTATTTCGAAAACAGATATCAAATCTAGTGAGACATTTTTTTGGGCGTCCGTCGAAGTACGAGAAAAAAAATAAAAACTGACCAGCCACGGTTTTAGCGATAACTCTGCGGGGGCTTATCTGGGGGCGGTGCATTCTCAACAAAAATTTTTTTGAATAGTATTTCGAAAACAGATATCAAATCTAGTGAGACATTTTTTTGGGCGTCCGTCGAAGTACGAGAAAAAAATTAAAAACTGACCAGCCACGGTTTTAGCGATAACTCTGCGGGGGCTTATCCGGGGGCGGTGCATTCTCAAGAAAAATTTTTTTTAATAGTATTTCGAACACAGATATCAAATCTAGTGAGACATTTTTTTGGGCGTCCGTCGAAGTACGAGAAAAAAAATAAAAACTGACCAGCCACGGTTTTAGCGATAACTCTGCGGGGGCTTATCCGGGGGCGGTGCATTCTCAACAAAAATTTTTTTGAATAGTATTTCGAACACAGATATCAAATCTAGTGAGACATTTTTTTGGGCGTCCGTCGAAGTACGAGAAAAAAAATAAAAACTGACCAGCCACGGTTTTAGCGATAACTCTGCGGGGGCTTATCCGAGGGCGGTGCATTCTCAACAAAAATTTTTTTGTATAGTATTTCGAAAACAGATATCAAATCTAGTGAGACATTTTTTTGGGCGTCCGTCGAAGTAGATTTGATATCTGTGTCTAAAATACTATGCAAAAAATTTTTGTTGAGGATGCACCGCCCCCCGATAACCCCCCGCAGAGTTATCGCTAAAACAGTAGCTGGTCAGTTTTTAATTTTTTTCTCGTACTTCGACGGACGCCCAAAAAAATGTCTCACTAGATTTGATATCTGTGTTCGAAATACTATTCAAAAAAATTTTTGTTGAGAATGCACCGGCCCCGGATAACCCCCCACACAGTAATCGCTAAAACCGTGGCTGGTCAGTTTTTAATTTTTTTCTCGTACTTCGACGGACGCCAAAAAAATCTGTCATTAGATTTGATATCTGTGTCAAAAATACTATGCAAAAAATTTTTGTTGAGAATGCACCGCCCCCGGATAAGCCCCCGCAGAGTTATCGCTAAAACCGTGGCTGGTCAGTTTTTAATTTTTTTCTCGTACTTCGACGGACGCCCAAAAAAATGTCTCACTAGATTTGATATCTGTATTCGAAATACTATTCAAAAAAATTTTAGTTGAGAATGCACCGCCCCCGGATAAGCCCCCGCAGAGTTATCGCTAAAACCGTGGCTGGTCAGTTTTTAATTTTTTTCTCGTACTTCGACGGACGCCCAAAAAAATGTCTCACTAGATTTGATATCTGTGTTCGAAATACTATTAAAAAAAGTTTTTGTTGAGAATGCACCACCCCCGGATAACCCCCCACACAGTAATCGCTAAAACCGTGGCTGGTCAGTTTTTAATTTTTTTCTCGTACTTCGACGGACGCCCAAAAAAATGTCTCACTAGATTTGATACCTGTGTTCGAAATACTATTCAAAACATTTTTGTTGAGAATGCACCGCCCCCGGATAAGCCCCCACACAGTAATCGCTAAAACCGTGGCTGGTCAGTTTTTAATTTTTTTCTCGTACTTCGACGGACGCCCAAAAAAATGTCTCACTAGATTTGATATCTGTGTTCGAAATACTATTCAAAAAAATTTTTGTTGAGAATGCACCGCTCCGGATAAGCCCCCGCAGAGTTTTCGCTAAAACCGTGGCTGGTCAGTTTTTAATTTTTTCTCATACTTCGACGGACGCCCAAAAAAATGTCTCACTAGATTTGATATCTGTTTTCGAAATACTAATCAAAAAAATTTTTGTTGAGAATGCACCGCCCCCGGATAACCCCCCACACAGTAATCGCTAAAACCGTGGCTGGTCAGTTTTTAATTTTTTTCTCTTACTTCGACAGACGCCCAAAAAAATGTCTCACTAGATTTGATATCTGTGTTCGGAATACTATTCAAAAAAATTTTTGTTGAGAATGCACCGCTCCCGGATAAGCCCCCGCAGAGTTATCGCTAAAACCGTGGCTGGTCAGTTTTTAATTTTTTTCTCGTACTTCGACGGACGCCCAAAAAAATCTGTCATTAGATTTGATATCTGTGTCAAAAATACTATGCAAAAAAATTTTTGTTGAGAACGCACCGCCCCCGGATGACCCCCTGCACAGTTATCGCTAAAACCGTGGCTGGTCAGTTTTTAAGTTTTCCCTTATATTTCGACGGACACTAAAAAAGTTCTAGATATTGGTAATTAGATATCAAAAAACAAATCACTCGTTCGTGTTTTTCCATGTGTAAGTTAATCTCATTATCATACATGAGATACATCTGGCAACACTGTCGCTAAATGACGCACGATTGTCCTCTATCCCAACATCGACAGTATACACGTCAAAAACCGTGGCTGGAAAAGTGTAGATAAGTTCACGCAAACCTTCTATTGTCATTACGCGGCAGTTATTCAACCGTTAGCCGAAAACGCGACTTATCTTCTTTGAACGTTGATGAGATTAGCTCCGAAATATAGTTCAAAAACGGTTGATTTTAATCAATAAATAAAAATCTCTGTGTTCACGGTTTAAAAATTTAATTCGCGTCATTATCTACAAAATGTAGCTCTGCTGTCCATTTCAGCAGCGTAAGAAGTGAAGAAAACCTTAGCCCCTCTTATAGCTACGACCTCTCTATAGTGAACGTGGCAGAGTAGGTATCTATCTCTTTTTACGTATCCAATAACCATTTCTGATGCGTGCGAATATGAAAGACAATTAACGAATGTTCTATGGAAAAGGTGGGGCCAAAAACTTATTCCAATATGCGGGAAGGATCATTCTTTCTGTATACTAAGGTTTTACTGATGTAGTCATACGTGATTTTGTTTTTTGATGTTAGTTTGTTTATTTCCTGAAGTCATAAATCAAAATACAATTTAAGCTGCAGTATCATGAGAACAGAATCAATTCTTAATTATACCATCACGTTTCTCAAAATTCTACAAGAGAAAAATCACCGCGTGTCCACACTATTCGTGCATGCCGGACATTCCAAGATACCGACCGATTGAAGCGGCACACAAAGAGGCGAATTAGTATCTCGTAAAAATACGCGGCTCGGCACCTGATGCTGGGCGCAAGTAAACAATTCCCGGAGCTACGACGAGGACCCCCTCAACCCATAAATAACGCAAAACATTCGGCCGGACCCTACAATGGTCGAGATAAATCACAATCGTAACCTTCAAGTTAAATACGACGACCGGCCGGTAACACGGCCCCTCTGTAATACCGACATGGCTACCGTGGATTACAGATGCCTCTAATCTGAATTTATTGAAATATATATGCAGAGAGAGTCTGACGCGACCTAGTCCACCAACAGTGGCCGAAGTCCACCATGCTTGATCTCTTGGGTGGGTTTTGGAACAAGTTGACGAGCCGGGTAATCAACACGAGATTTATGGTGTTGCGCAAGGGTCTAATAGCTCAATTTCGTAACATTGATGGTCATCGAGGTGGTACCAATTATTATATCTATTATTATTATATTTGGTCTGATGATGTTGGGTTAGAGGAAGTTTGCAGTACTGATATTGAAGATTCTGCATAGTATTCAGTCGATAGGTCCATGATGCTCTCAGCAGTTCAACAAGTCAAAAGAAAACAGTTCTTCAAATGGACATTGAGATAATTTGACACTATGACAGTGAATGGACATCCACAAAACGAAAATTCCGCCAAGCGATTCGTGCAATTGTGAGCCCATTCTTCTGATAATTTTATTAGCATATGTTGAAAACTTGTTGGGTTTTCCGAAGTTCTAATAAATTGGTTCTGTCATTGAAGCAAAATTCATTAACCATGAAGATATGAGTTCCTTTATCCATTCTCAGATTTAACGAGAGGGTGTCTTCCTGAGAATTGTGGGCATAATAGATTGTCTTGTTGCATTAATAGAAGGCTGAAAGAGTTGGAAACGGTCTTGTAATATTGTAGCACTTGGTCGACTCATTTGAATCTTCGATGGAAAATTCCAGTAGCGAATGGCCACGATGGTCAATATGATATCATGATTCGACTGGAAAGAACGCCATTTACACTTGTGTCAACCCCTGTGGATTTAAAATGCCTCTAATCTGAATTTAAGGGAAGATATATGCAGAGAGAGTCTGATGTGACCTACAGTGACCGAAGTCCAATATGCTTGATCTCTTGGATGGGTTTTGAAACAAGTTGACGAGCCGGGTAATCAACACGAGATATATGCAGATTCTGATGCGGCCTACAGTGACCGAAGTCCAATATGCTTGATCTCTTGGATGGGTTTTGAAACAAGTTGACGAGCCGGGTAATCAACACGACTAATAACTCATTTCATAACATTGATGGTCATTGAGGTGGTACCAATTTACTTAAATGGTTAATTGTAAATATTGGCATATTTGCTCTGATGGTGTTGGGTTAGAGGAAGTTTGCAGTACTGATATTGAAGATTCTGCATAGTATTCAGTCGATAGGTCCATGATTCAGTGCTCTCAGCAGTTCAACAAGTCAAAAGAAAACAGTTCTTCAAACGGACATTGAGATAATTTGACACTATGATAGTGAATGGACATCCACAAAACGAAAATTCCACCAAACGCCAATTGTGAGCCCATTCTTTCATTTTTCCGATTAGCATATATTTAGGACTTATTGGGTTTTCCGAAGTACTAATACATTGGTTCTGTCATTAAAGCAAAATTCATCAAACCATGAAGATATGAGTGGACTTGCCCACTTGTACTATTCGCCCTTTACTTCGTTCCTTTATCCATTCTCAGATTTAACGAGAGGGCGTCTTCCTGAGAATTGTGGGCATAATAGATTGTCTTCATGGAGAAGTCTCGAGACTCAGCCCTATGATATTGAGATACTGCCTCCTGGCTGAAAGAGTTGAAAAAAGTCTTCTAATATTGTAGCACTTGGTTGACCCATCTGAATCTTCGATGGAAAGTTCCAGTAGCGAAGGGTCACGATGGTCAATATGATATCATGATTTGACTGAAAAGCACGACTTATGTTAACCCCTCTGGATTACAGATGCCTCTAATTGGAAAATATATGCGGAGAGAGTCTGATGCGACCTGATCCACCAACAGTGGCCGAAGTCTACCATGCTTGATCTCTTGGCTATAGGTTTTAGAACAAGTTGACGAGCCGGGTAATCAACACGTGATTTATGACGTTGCGCAAGGATCTAATAGCTCAATTTTATAACATTGATGGTCATCGAGGTAAAACGTCAGAGTAAAAAGTAAATCTAGAGATGCCTTCACCTTCACGCATTTATTGAAGCAACAAAGTAAAACCTGTTCAAGAAGGCGAAATACATTCGGCGTTGCGAACTTGTGCCGTATCTTCATTCCGTATTGGGATGATTGGTCTGCGGCTCCCCTACTATAGGTGTGTTCTTTTATTCATCAGATGGATTCACCGCTGTCACCACGGTTGCATCAAACCGTTCGTTTATTCAACGATTGAAACAGTCACTTGTTCGTTTAATCACCGATGTTTTCATCGGTGGCTCATCGGATCCATCGACTTTCAGAGCCGGTGAATGTGATGAAATTCTGATGAATCAAGTGGAGGGGGTAAATTTGTATGGCAGAAACGTCAATGTTATCTGTCACGACTCAACTAAACAGCAGATAACTATCAACTCGTTCTTTTATTCGACATCTGATGAGCCATCTGACATTTCATCTGGTTTCCATCCGGGTGAATCCATCGGTGAATAAAAGAACACACCTTATGGTACTAACAGCTAGTATCTGTTATAGACAATTCTGTCAGTTTGGCAACATCGTTCTGTTACTGTTTAGCAGTTGGATGGGCTGTGTTTACATTTTTGCTGTGATTTGACGTTCATAAACTGATTTATTTCAGTGATTTGGTGGCAGTTAATTGTTGCTTAAGAGTATTCCGGTAATAACGGCTATGGTGAAATTACGAAACTGTTGTATTATATTCAGAAATTGTAGAAATGAAAATCCAACTTGTTTACTTCACCCCAGTTCGGCAGTAAAGTGCTTTCCTTCTCACTCTAGACCTTGGTTGCAGTACCTACTATTCACGCGTAGGTGCATCTCTATGTTTACTTCTTACTCTGGGGATGGTGCAAATTGTTGGTCAATGATGCTATCAGCAGTTCAAAAAGTCAAAAAAAAAACAGTTCTCCAAATGGACATTGAAATAATTTGACACTATGACAGTGAATGGACATCCAGAAAACGAAAATTCCGCCAAACGATTGGTGCAATTGTGAGGCCATTCTTCTGATAATTTTATTAGCATATGTTGAGGAGTTGTTGGGTTTTCCGAAGTACTAATAAATTGGTTCTGTCATTAAAGCAGAATTCATCAAACCATGAAGGTATGCGTTGACTTGCTCACTTGTACTATTCTCCCTTTACTTTGTTCCTTTAACCATTCTCAGATTTAACGAGAGGGCGTCTTCCTGAGAGTTGTGGGCATAATAGATTGTCTTCATGAAGAAGTCTCGAGACTGAGCCCTATGATATTGAGATACTGCCTCCTGGCTGAAAGAGTTGAAAACGGTCTTCTAATATTGTAGCACTTGGTCGACTCATTTGGATCTTAAATGGAAAGTTCCAGTAGAGAAGGACCACGATGGTCAATATGTTATCATGACTTGACTGAAAAGAACGCCATTTACACTTATGTTAACCCCTCTGGATTACAGATGCGTCTAATCTGAATTTATTGAAAGATATATGCGGAGAGAGTCTGATGCGACCTAGTCCACCAACAGTGACCGAAGTCCACCATGCTTGATCTCTTGGGTGAGTTTTGGAACAAGTTGACGAGCCGGGTTCTCAACACGTGATTTATGACGTGGCGGAAGGGTCTAATAGCTCAATTTCGTAACATTGATAGTCATCGAGGTGAAATCTCTGAGTAAAAAGTGATTCTAGAGATGCCTTCACGCATTTGTTGCCACGACCTAACGCCTTTGGATTTTTGAGCCCAAAATACTTTGAAAAAGAAAGTATATTCAATTCGCTTTCAGATTCGGAAGGATCTCATGGACTGAATAAAATTGTGTTGTGCAGAACTGCGTCAGAAACGCTATGAACTTTGCAGAGTTGTACATTCAGTACGAAAAATATGTATCAAATGTATTGAAGAAGGAGGTTTATTTCTTCGTTATTATTTTGATTCAGTATGAATTGATGACTTCCATAATATTGCATTAAGATTTGATCATAAAGGGCTTAAAAATAGAGCAAATTTAGGTACGGATTTCTTTTTACTTTTTCGTTGTTATCATGTTAGCCATGATATTATGGCGAAAAGATGATATGTCATTCGAAAGTACACTAAATGAGGTATTTTTTAGTGAAAAGAAAACGTGTGGATAACTTAATTAATATTGCATCGAAGAAACCATTGGAAAACTGAATAATGATAATTATAGAAAAAAAGTCGAAATATTTCGTGAAATCAAGAAATGTTAAATTGAAGAATAACCGTCAACATTTCGACCATGTGTTATATGACATTTTTTGTTGCAAAACACTTGTATAATTCCCCCCTTGAAGTTTGGCCACTTTAAAAGTAGACACCCTGTAAACATAGCCGGTAAAAGCCTTCCATAGTACTGCCGAATAGCAACATGCCAATTTCAGTATTAGTACCTACCAACTGACTAGGAAATCGACGTAATTAAGAAAGATTTTTCTCTTCCTCCTACCTCAATGTTGGTTATCAGGTATCACCAGCACTTATTTGGGCAAATGTCTATGATTGGATAAAAGAGTTAGGTAGTACTCATTGGTTTACCATTTTGAGTCAAATAAGGAAAAGTAGGCTGATTGAATTGAACCCTCTGAAGAGAAGCTGCGGATGCTTACCTGTCTTAACCACTTACTCCGAAATCTATATGTCATGCGGATCGGTCATAGCAACTACCTCCCAAATATTATCGCAATGCGTTTGTGCAAACCAGATTTACTTTTTTCAGCAGCATAATCCTCATATGCTAGCTGATTTGAAAAGTTGAACTAAGAAATGTCATCACCCAGCCAAACCTGAATCCTATTTTGAGGCAACGATAAGTAGTTTTACAAAGAATCTAAGAAAACCTTGACGAGAAGTCTGCCATGCCCTTTGTTCATATTGAAAGAAAGAACTATTCAAATTTCAATATCCTGAGTGCTCTTGGTCTCATTCTATTTATATATGAATTCCACTTTTCTATTCAGATTTTGAACCTACCCTGAAGTTGGTGCTTTCATAAGTTATAGTGTTCACGATCGGCTAGAGATTGAATTAAAAAATTATATGGCTCCCCAGGATATAGTTCGAAACCTACATTCATTCTGGCTAAACTATGGCACGCAGTTCCCTAAAAACAAGGGTGCGAAATATATCGAAACTTTGGAGTAACGTTGATATATTTCAACTAGGAGTCTATGTTATGGAAAAATGATTGTTCCCGAAAACGTTGTTCAATTATTGTTGTTTTCAATTTTCAGCAGACGTGTTTTCATTTCAAACTGAAAATTGAGTCAGCCTTTCCTGATAGTTTTAATGCAAGCATTAAGTTTTAATCTCCAAATTTCATCGGTATGGCATTACATGGTAATACACGCACGAAACATACACATTTCGTGTATGTTTACCCAAGATTTCATCTAGACAGAGACGTAGACAAAGCTCCTTATTATGCTAATGATCTCCTTTCCGCATTTATAACCCAGTCGACGTTCTATTCAGTTATTCAAATTTCCTCATTTAAAATACATTCGAGAGTCGAAACGATGTACCGAAAAAACCATAACTAATTTGAAATATGCCGCTACCTAAATATTCGGATGAGGGCAGTATCAGTGAAATATGATTTGAATTCGCCACACTCTTCGAACAGTTCAGCGCCATAGCTGCTGCTTTATGCTGATTTCAGAGTTTCTACATAGTTCACGTCAAATCTTGTATATTCTTCGAAAATTTTGAATTTAGAATGAAAGAAAACGCTAACAATTACCTATATTTTTTTATGATATTGGTATGTTTCGTAAGTTATGATAATAATATCTTTTTCCGAAAATCGATAGGCAATTTTGACAAAAATTTTTTAGGAAATGGATTTTTTCGGCAACCATTCGGGAAGTGGGTACTTTCCGGACACTTTTTCTTTGAGAATGTAGCATTTCCCGGCCTAGTCCGGAAAGAACGTACCTCTCGGATTAGTCCTGGACCTATGAATGATTTTAATTAATGCAGTTGATCAATGACATTGCAACGAAATAACGGCTGACAGTTCATATGAAATTAGCTGTCAAAAGTTTGCTTTTTCATCTCAATTCACAATAATAGTTATTTAATCAACGAGGTTATTAAAGACAGCGACTAATGGTCAATATTCGCTCCGCTCACACGTAAATAGTTCGAGACCATTAGTCGCTGGGTTAATAACCGAGTTGATTACAAGATTTTTCCGACGATCTCAATATTACAAGTGTATTAATTCTTGATTGAAATTCTCAATTTGCACAAGATTTACATTTGACATAATAAAATTTCTATGTATCTATATTCCAGTAGAGTTTTAATATTTCTCGTAGTGCTTCTGAATACTTTGTGAACGGTTGCCATGACGATTGCACATTAAAAAAAGCATAAATTGAGCATTAAAATGGGTCATTAATGATCAATTTCGTACCCATTAAAATCACCGTTTATTTTGAGATCGACAGAAAAATATGTAAAGCAGCAATGATTCTTTGCGGTTGCCGAAAATATAATGTACGAAACACGTCCGAGAATTGTTTTTTTTGACTCGCAGACTTTTAGTACTATATAGTACTAAAAGCTTTACGCGAGTACTATAGTACTCGCGTAAAGCTCGTCCTAGAAATTTATCTAATCGCCAAAAAAACCTATTTTCCGGACGTGTTACGTAAATTACCATTTCCTTACAGCTGCTAGTTCTCCTACATGAAACGTTTATATGCATTTTCGTACTTTTCTCTTGATTTCTTCGGAAAATTTTTAATGAAGCAGTTTTCACTGCCTCAGCCATTTCTAGCGGAGTCCCAGGAAGGGAAAATTCGAAATCTCTTATTAGTTATCTGAGAATACCAGCAACTGAATTTATCAGCGTCATGTTTGACCATTCAACCTTGATATGTTTCCATTGTAATCCAAGTAATTTAATTGCAAATTTCAAAGCAACATTTTATTGTGAACGAAGTTGTTCGCGATATGTATTTTCAAAATTAATTTATATCTGTCGAATGATGAGGGTTTTGCGGAAAAATAATATGTATAACTCTTAGGAAAAGCCACATACTTTGCTATATGTGTTGCTAAACCCCAGGATTGTTCGGGTTTTCCTACCTGGTAAACAATATACTATTATTCAAACTGAGTTTTTGAACTGTGAAAAGTGTGTAAATGTTGCATAACAGAGTTCAGCACTATTTCTGCATTTGATTTTTTCTCATTCGCTGTAAAAAATCATCACAATCTGGAGGTATTTATTTATTTATTCATTTTTTATGATCTGAAACTTCAAATGTTCCCATTCTTCATTGAAAAAATTAAGAAAAGCCTTGAGCAGGAGCTTTTGGGAGCTCTTTCTTCGGTAGAGCAATATTTGAGATTTGAGATTGATATCAAATTTATAAAATGCAGAATCGAAATTATATTATGTAAATTATTCAAATAATGAAATCTGTAAAAAATAAATAATTAAAAAATTTTAATTCTATGGTTCTGATGATGCGATCTAATTGATATTTTGCATGAACATTCAGTATATATCAGTCTTGATTCACAAAATAAATTTATGGAAATATAAAAAGATTCCTCTTTTCAATATTCCAATTGAATTGTGAAAGGTTTTGTTAACACAATGGCCACAAAATTCTGCATGAACATTCAGGGTATCAATCTCTATTCATAAAATGAATTTCATTCGAATCGGATATTTTTTATGGAAATATGAAGTTACTTCTTTTCAATATTCCAATTGAATTTTTTATAGTTCTGTTTACACTAGGGCCACAAAATTTTTCATGAAGCTTATTATGAGCATCTTGCATATGGCCGCAACATTTCATTTCGATAGGTTCAGGTTTGTCTGAGAGTTTGAGGCACAAAAATTTAGAATGGGCATATTTAATGGAACACCCAGTACGATTTGGCTGGTTAACAAACGTAACCATTTGGGAACCGAACTCACCCTGAAAATTTTAAGTCTCTAGGACAATCCCTTCAAAAGTTATTGTGCTAACGGCCGGCCGGACGGCGCCACGGACAGGATTGAATTTGACCAGGAATTCGTCATCAGGGAGTCTAACCCTATCGTTTGAGACCATTTTCGGCTCAAAATTCGAAAATTACAGACATCTGGGCAAATCGATATATCACTCGTGTAAGGAGAACGAGCGGTCAAAAAGCTCTCGATGAATTAATATGTATATATTTTTGCACCAAGAAAATTTCCTAAGCAAAATATTATAGATGCTTACATATTTAAGGTTGGAATTCAGTATGGAACTGAATGAATATCTTTTGAACGAAAATAGACAATATTTATAACATTTTGCGGATCAAGGCAATGGCGCAAATTGCATCTGATTCAATTTGATATGTTTTGATATTGAAATGTAAATGCTCATCAAAACACAGAAGTATTATGCTGTGTCAATAGTAACAATGAATTCGTTTCCCACTCTAAATATTTATGACAATTAGGATCTTCATGAGAATTTCAGGAGTGGTTCAGAATTTTTTTCCAAGGAAGGGGATGCAGATATATCAAAACTACTAGAGACAAACAAATCACTATTACAAGTTCCTTTTTACAATTTTGCAAAATCATTGGCTCAATAAAAAAGAGTTCTGGAAACAGGGTTTATCTTGTAGATTTGCCATCAGAGTTGGCATGTCCCATGGTGTACACTTTCAATTTGTTAATATTTATGCCAAATTTCAGTTGAATAATATAAAAAATTCGAACTTCAACTTCTTTTGAAAACTAAACATTTGCGGTCTCATGTTTATGGGACTTTCTCCTTGAAATAACTCGATGCATCTTCCCTCTTCGTTTAAACCAACAAATAAGAAACACCCTGTATATTTTCAAATAGGAATAAATAAATTATCAATTCAACTGTGCCTGGATCATTTTTCGACCGAATAGCCCAATTTTTTGAGAACAAATCATAATTATGAGTGATTTTCTCTGAAATTACGTAAGTTGTCTCCGCTCTTCGTCTGTACCTCAAATCCAGGAACACGCTGTATATTTCCAAGTAGAAATGAGTCAAATATCAATTCAACTCAGCCTGGATCCGTTGTTAAATAATTCAACGCCCGAATAGCCGAATTTTTGGGGACAAATCACCATCATTCATTTTTATTCGTTAAATATTCATGCTCCCAGTATGAGCATCTTTAAGTCATCGTTATGACTAATAAACATAATTTAGAAAACGCGTTAGCCGACCGTGGTGTGCCCGATTATACATCACTCGACATCCAACACCTTTGCTGCTGCCGCATTCCGACCTTCTTGGTCTTCTTCTTACCTAGTTTTGACCTCTCGATTTCCTCCCGATTATTTTGATAACTATATTAGCGAAACACATGTTTTCATGTTGATAAATCAAGTTGGATGCGAAAAATGATTTCTAGACGAATTGTTCATTAGTTCTCATTAAGTATAATTCATAGGATGCTCCGAAAAAAATCGTTAATCGTTATCGACATGCGGGTAATATCTAGTGTTAGCGCTTCATCAGTGTTGCTTATTGAAATTATGATGTTTGCAACTTAAACTGGAGGTCTATTCCTAATACAAGATGATTTCAAATCAAATTGAATAAAATTTATTCAGCAAATTATCACAAAACGATAGGTAACAATTATAGTCAATGAAAAGAAAAAAACAGTGAAACTAACAGAATGACAAAGAAAAAAACACCATTTTAATATTTATTTCACTTAAATTCGCCTGACAGATATTCACCAACCGAGTAGTAACACTTGGAGATTAGGAAATGTTTCAGGTGCTTTCCATAACATCTGCAGAGTTTGATTTCATCTGAAAGATGGTTGTAGCGGGTGTCCTAAATTCGTTGTCTTGTGAGGGGATCTCAGAAACCAGATGAGCTAGATGAGATGTAACAAAGAAAATTTGATTACTTCAATGAATTCTACTGAAAAGAGTGCTTGTATAATGTTTTAGTGTCATGTTTATAACTTCAGTAATAAAGAAGTTATGAGAACTTTTTATTTGACGCCATTTTCCAATTACTTGACTTAGAAGGTTGCGGTTTTAACCAAATGAATTCTCTCAAAAATCGAGCCCGAAAATGTGCCACTCGGTTTGTTCTAGCATCATTCCCTCACTAGACAACGAATTTAGGACACCCGGTACAATTTGATCGCTAAATAGTTCGTGGCCTTCTGAGCTTGTTTTATTCTGTGGTATGGTATGCATAGATCATTTCTTTTCCGTGTGGCATACTGATGGCATTCGCCAATCAAAATATATTTACTCTTGTTTTCATGAACATGAATCAAACAAGCATAAATGAATTGGCAGTAAAATAATCAAATTTGAAATTAGGTATTCTGAATTTGAATACCTAGGAATTTCGCCCTTTTGATGTCATATAATCCTGATCTACCTCCTATTTTCAAGATGTTTCAAGAAGTTCTGCAGTAAGATAAGAAAAAACAACTTTGTGCTTTGAAATACACTTCAGTATTATTAAGTGAATATCGATACAATTCATCCAAAGGTATTCATAATCATAAATTCCATCCCTGAAGTGAAGATCTGGAAGGGCTGCAAAATACATTTCCACTTTCATGACCTCATCATTTGATGCAAACCACTTTCCACGCATTAATTTTTTAGGTATGGAAACAGATGGAAGTCATTTGGGTCCATTTCTGGTGAATACAGTGGATGCTCCCACAATTAAAAATTCAATTCAAGGATTTCAGCGATTATCAAAATGCTTATTTTTTTTAATTCGGTATCATGGTTATAGACCCAAGTCTCATCAATAGTGATGAATTGACGCACAAAATATCCATATATACACCGCAGTCTTCCAGCCGAATACACTGTACACAGTAAAAATTAAAATCTCAAACTGAAGAAAAATATTTTCCATCAGAGTAATCCCTATCTCCTATATTCATAAAGAAATATTTTAATAAACTGAGAGTATTCTTTCAATATAAAATTCGACTCTTTTCTTAATAGAAAAGAATATAACCTTCAACTGATGCTGCTCAAAATCTCCTAAAAACAACTCATGAATGTAGTACTTCTCAAGTTCTTCAGCCAAAAATCTTAAATATGATTATTTGAAATGATTCAAATACCTACCTGAAAAAAGTCATGATATAAAGATTTGTCTTACAATATTCCAATTGAATTTTCTATGGTTCTGTTCACACTATGGCCACGAAATTTTGCATGAGGCTTGATATGAGCATCTTGCATTTGGCCGTAACATTTCATTTCGATTGGTTTAATTTTTTATGAGATACTAGCGACCCGCCCCGGCTTCGCACGGTAATATCTTCGAAAATATTCACTTAAATCATACGTCTGAATAGTCTGAACCCTATAAGTTAAGTAGTGTGATGAAATGTCGCTAAGCTTCGATCAAGTAAAACTGTTAAATAAAGACAGTTGCATCAAAATTTTATCATAAATTCCCTATATTATGGCGCCTACCGACCCTCTAAGTTAAAGTGACCAAATACTAACTTGAAGTCTTAGTAACACTCAGTTAAAAAAAACATCAAAATCATTTCCGCCGGAATGAGGTATTTTCCCGCCGTAAAAAGTAGCCTGAGTCTGTGCCTAGGATCCTATCTTTATATTAACCAAGTCTTATAAAAATCCGTTCAGACGTTAAGGCGTGAATGAGGTAAACTTTTAAAACAAACGATTAAAAATCACTAATTTAATTAGTTTTCTGCCTACTGCCTACGCCTTAAGTACGATAGCATGAATATTAATAGCCCATATCCTTTTCTAGGTTACTATCTATCACCTAACTAAATTTCATCAAAATCCGTTCAGCTGTTTAGGCATGATAGAGCAAAACTCCCAGCAAAAACCATAAAAAAATCACTAACTCAATTCAGTTTTCTGCCTACTTCCTATCCTACCCCCTAAGTACGATGACGTGATCATTTTGATCTTATATCCGTTTTTAGTTAACCATCTATTACCTTACTAAATTTTATCAAAATCTGTTCAGCCGTTTAGACGTAAAAGAGCAAAAGTCCCAACAAAAACGACTAAAAATCACTAACTCAATTTAGTTATCTGCCTACTGCCTACCCCCTAAGAACGATGGCGTGATTATTTATAGCCTATGACCATTTCTAGGTTATCATCTATCACCATACCAAATTTCTTCAAAATCCGTTCAGGCGTTTAGACGTGAAAGAGTAACAGACAGACAGACATACAGAGTTACTTTCGCATTTATAATATTAGTATGGATTGAGCAACAAAAATTTTGAATGACCATATTTTACACCCTGTACGATTTGGCTGGTTAACGAACTTAACCGAGTCATTTGGGACCCGAACTCATCCTGAAAATTTCAAGTCTCTAGGACAATCCCTTCGAAAGTTATTGTGCTAACGGACGGACGGACGGCCCCACGGACAGAATTAAATTTGACTACGAATTCGTCATCAGGGAGTCTAACCCTATCGTTTGAGACCATTTTCGGCTCTAAATTCGAAAATTACAGACATTTGGCCAAAACGATTTAACACTCGTTTAAGTAGAACGAGCGCTCAAAAAAAACTTGAAGTTTGTCATTCCATTTCTCGGTAACGAAGACACTTCGAACACAAGTTTATATGAACTCTTCTTCTCAAAATAAGCTGAGAAATTTTCCTTTAGCGTTTGATGACGCTATTCTGAAACAGCAGAGACTGTTAACATGAAACATTGGCTACTGGCATATTTTAAAGGGCTTTTATGTGTTCACCCGAGTGTTATCCAATAATGGTTCGTGTTAGTTTGCTGGCAATAATACGTGGGTGTTCATTTATACTTCCTTCGAACTTGAGGGAAGCCTGTACCAGTTGTTCCTTACTTCACAATTAGTTCGGCTTATATGAACTTTGAAGTGCCTTTTTTATTATGTTTGCTCACTTGAATCGATTGAATGTGGCGATATTTGATTTTGAAGGGCCATCGAGGGCATTTATTATGTGACCTCGAAGATATTAACAAACAATATACATACAGGTTTGGAAAACTCACTCGGAAACATAGGATTTAGCATACAACTGTCCAAGTAGTTGTCGAACTATCGACAGTTCTATTTTCTAAAAGCTCCAGATATTTTGCAGCGTTTAGGTTACCGTCGATGAAAAATGTCCCAATGATGTAATTCCCCAGTATTGCCGTCCGAACATTAAGTTTTTTAGGATGCTGGGTACGCATAGGAATGCTCTTTCCAGACCAATATCATGCTACTGATGGGCTATGTTTTCTATTCAAGGAAAACAATGACTCATCAGTAAATAAGACATTGCTCAAAAATGAACTATTTTCATTTTCTTTTTCCATCATCGTTTCACAAAATTCCATTAGTTTGATATGGTCTTCTGGAAACGTCTCCTGAGTTGTTTTAACCTTATAAGATCGATAACCATTTCTTTTCAAAATATTTCGAACAGTTCTATCACTCATATCGACTTCTTCGGCAAGGTTCACTGGTTTCAACAGCAGCGCACACATCTACCTCTCTATTCAGACGATTTTCATTTATGGTTTTGGTAGGTTTATCAATTCTGCAATGACTACATTCTTGTAAACATACACATGTCTTGAATTTTTTTTATTATTTTCGAAATCGCGGATCTTGAAGTTATCGTTTTATATTCAGAGGCAACAATGAATGAATTTATTGTCTCCTGAATTAATTGACCACCAAAATACCATTTCATTATTTGAATCATTTCTTGTAAACTGAACACAATTAATTTTCAAACGGATACAGTTTAACGCAAATCACGTTTGGATTGCGACTGATTCCTTAGCTTAGCGCACGCAGGTCCGGAGACCAGAGACCCGACAGATCCCCACTACCAATTGACAGCGACAGTTGGATGACCAGATTATTATTTGATATGGCATCGCACTCATGTTTTGATTCTTTCACTGTTCCATTGGTGCCAGAACGACTTGGAGATTTGTACGCTAAATCCTATGTTTCCGAGTGAATTCGAGTCGAGAAACTTATGGAAAAACACATTTCTGGAATGATCTCCTGTACAGGAATATTTGTAAATTTTAGGCATTTGAGCCTGAGTTCCCTCGAACTCGAAGGAATAATAATTGTGGTTATACCCAGCAAATGAGGATGCCCATATATAAATAATATGTGTGAACTTTGAGTTGATTCAATTTTCAATAAATACTGAATATAGGTTACGTCTACTCTAAAAATTCCATTGTGCTCGTTTTCTTCGAATCAATGTGGCTTTCTGAAAAGGAAACGAATGAAAAGTAAGTGACGGGGCTGAATGGTGTGGATTAAAACTCGATATTCATCTCAGAAACATATATTCACTTCCTAATTCTAGTTAAGATCTTGAATACACGAACTTTAAAGCGAATTTCGACCAAAATTCTGACCTTTTCACGATTAGTATCTAAATTTAAATCATGGTATTCCTATTGGTTGGTGTTAATTTCGTTGTTGTTTATTGAAAAGGACTGTTTGAAAATAAAAGAAATGATATTTTGAAGAGACGGAAGAAGAATGCAAACAAAATATTCGAATGAAGAGAACAAACTCACATTTCAGGTGAGAGCACTATGTAGTCTGGTGAATAGCATCGGAAATCTTCCGTTTCGACAGATTTTGAAATCTCCTGAAAAAATAATTTATACAACAAATAAATTAACTAAGTGACTTCCTCAAAAACAACACGTATGTCAGTTCATTTATGGCCTGTAATTGTAATCGCAGATACAGGGTGGTAGCTTTCATGCTACGATCCTCTTGAAATCTTCAATCGAATCGGTTATCCTGTTTTAGAAATATAGAGATTCTTCTCTTCAATATTCCAGTTGAATTTTCTATGGAAGATATTTGAGTGTTGTTTTCCATCTCAACTGTACTGAAAATTAAAATTTTGTCAATAAAGAAGAGTATACATAAAATTAATGTTAATTTAAATAATATATATGATACATTTATTTTATACACAGCCATATTAAGTATGAAGATTTATCCGAATTGACAAATACATGATGGAAAGGGTACTTTCTAAATTTTGAGTTCCCAATGTAATTTTTACTTTTGAATAGGAACGTTTGAGGTTGATTTCAATAATCGGGGGTAATATCCCTAGTGCATTAAATTTTTCCGGAAAATTTCGAAAAAACGAGTTTCTAATCTGTTTTAACAAATAGCTTGAGCTACAGTGGTTTTAAAAATCAGAATTGAAGATGACGATTTTTCCAATTTCGCGAATGCTATTTTGTTAAAACAGATTACTTAGAAACGAATGTTCCAATTTTTCCATAGAAAAAATTAGATGTACGAGGGATATTTGGTGAGATTATTTCCTGAGTTGAATAAAACTGCTAACAGCTAAGTTGACAGTTGTTAAGTAATTTTTTCACTTGAAATTTATATTTGACATACCAATTCTTGATAGCGATTGGTTGAAATTAATGAGAAGGAAATAATCTCCCAAAAAATATTTTTTTCTGAAAAATGAATTTCCACACTCGTTTCAAAAAACTGGAATCGTTCTTTTCTCAACAGTTGTTTGTTTGATTATAATCGATCATTATCATAATCATTACTCTTATAGTCGTTGAAACCTCGCAGAAACTAGACCTTGTGTGAGTTAAAATTAAAAGAGTCACTTGTGTTATGTGTTGAACAGGAGAATACGAAATTATAGAAATATTCAATTATCAAGAAATTCCGTAAACAAATTTCCTTAATTGTATAGAATCATTAAATATTTCTTGAGGTTAATACTCATAAAACATGTAGTAGTCCAAGCACGATCAATCAAAATCGATTCTAATAATTTGAATAATAAAACAAGAAAGATTATACTGCTACCATATACTTGTTATTCTAAATGACCTAAATTTATTTATCTTGCCTATACTAGAGCATTGTCAAAACGGTGAAATATTGCTTCAATTAAATCTATATGTCCCCCATGTACATTTCTTCGATCTCGAGTGCTTCCAAAAGTGGTAAGTTATGTGCTGATAAATTCGATCCGAAGAAACTGACGGAGCGTGCGAGTGCACTTAAGTTATCGTGGCCACTTTCAGGACTCCCCGTAGATTTTATCTGGTAACATTTGAACACCTTGAATGCGGGCGAGAAACTTTCCTTTGGAGATGCCGATGTTCGGAGAAACGAGGATGAATTTACGTTATTATTACGAAGTTTGATTGTTTTTGGTGGAGGATGATATCGTTCATCGAGAAAAAAATTATTATTATTAGGAATAATATGGTTCATTATGTGAAGCTTCAAGGTGATAACAATATTCAAATAAGCGTGACTTCCAAGTAAGCAACACAATATTATACAGCGTGGCAAAACAGTCGCATAAGTAGTAGTAGTCAATAATACTTGTACGAAGAATGATTGAGAAAATCCTCGCACCGTCGATTTTCAATCAATTTACCTATGCTTAAGCGCTCGTTTTACTTAAACGAACGCTCTATCGTTTTGCCCAAATGTCTGTATTTTTCGAAATTCAAGCCGAAAAACGATAGGGTTCGACACTCTGATGAAGAATACATAGTCAAACTCAATTCTGTTCGTGGGACTGGCCGTCCGGCGTTAGCACAATACCTTTCGAAGGGATTGTCCAAGAGACTTGAAATTCTGGGTGAGTTCAGATCGCAAATACCTAGGTAAGTTCGTTAACCAGCCCAATCGTACATGGTGTTCCATAAAATATCGCCATTCAAAATTTTTGTTCCTCAATATCTCAGACAAATCAAAACCAATCAATGAAGCGAATGAACATATGAATAACATACAAGATACTCATAATAAGCCTCATGCAAAATTTCGTGGCCATAGTGTGAACAGAACCTTAGAAAATTCAATTGGAATATTGAAAGAAGAATCTTTATATTCCATACAGGATATCTGATTCGAGTGAAATTTTTTTGTGGATGGTGATTGATATACTGAATGTTCATGCGAAATTTTGTGTTGTCATAGTGTTAACAGAACGATAAAAAATTAAATTGGAATATTGAAAAAAGAATATTTAGTGTTCCATAACAAAATATTCGATTCGAGAGAATTTTATTTGGTGAATGAAGATTGGTACCTATACCAATGTTCATGCAAAATTTCAAGAGGATCACATTCATCACAATCATAGAATTTTTTTTTTTCTAAATCATGAACTTATTCGAACAATTTCGAGTTTGTCGATTCGATCGAGCTGAAATTTTGCATTCATTTACCTACTTAGCATGAATCTCAAGTTCTATACAAAACTTTGAGGTTATTATTGCTCCACCAATGAACAAGCGCTTAAAAGCACCTGCTCAGGGCTTTTCTTAAATTTCTTGAATTTGATTTTACTCACTTCCTACTTTATTTTTCGAATGGAAATTACATATAGGATTATGATACATTAAATGAAGGTAATCTGATTACCTATTCAGCGATGTGGCTCAAAATACAATTGATTGTGCCGTTTTCCAATTAAAAAAAAGGGAATATTCACAATTGTGATGGGAGAGTACTCCAATCAGACCATTATTGTTTACTAATTATGACTGAGGAAATTCAGGAATCCGTGGATTATTTATTTCGAAAGCAGGAATTCCTATGCTTCTTCGAATTTAAATCTCTCAGCCTCTACCTCCCATTTTCATGAGCTTATATAAACATGGGTCGGGAATAGCTTCGTACCAAGATATGAAATGTCTATGTTCAAGAATTTTTTTTTATTCCAAAATTGACAATTGCAATTGGATTCAAATTTGGTTCAAGTTGAACCTATTCAAAGTGCTCTGTAAAAATTGAGAAAAGATTAAAAATTGCAAGTCAGATTCCTATCTGTGGGTGTTGATTTTCACCCCTTTTTCAACAGGGTTGCTATTTTGTGCATTATGGCTAATGGCGTTCATTTCGCTCACCTTCTTCAATCCTTCAGTCACGTCGTCGTGTATTCCTGAACAAAACATTGTGAGTACTTATCATTTTTTTAATAGAAAAAATTGTTACGTAGTTTTTAGATGTTCAGTTGTTAAGAGAAATCAAATTGTAGAAAGAGAGATAAAATTCGTCAAAAACTTGCCAAGTTTTTGTTTGTGCTCTTCAATGTACAAGAAAAAGGGCGAAAATTCAACGCCCCTTATATTGATATCTTCAATATTCAATAAGAGCATTATGAATAAGTTTAGCGTAAACCAAATTTGAATTCAATAGCAATAGACAATTTTGAAATAAAAAAATTGATTTCTTGAACTTGACATTTTTATAGAAACATTTCTTCTTAAGTAAGCTGAAAAATCTCGAAGTTAATGACGTTATTCTGAAACACCCTGTACCTCGGACAAAATCTGAAGTAGGTAAAGGAATTTTCGGAAGAATATTTTTCTTCATTTTTTATTTGGATCTTCAAGGAATTTCGTTGAAGTCGTTCAATCGTTATTGGCAAAAACCTTATCGAATCCGTAGATTTGAAAATGGTTGAAAATTAAAAATGTTAATGTCTTAGTTGATATTGTCATTGTTTGATAAATATTTTCATTTCTAACTGACATAAAATCCAGCACCAGCACTCCGAAAATTTTCTCTCTGCAATATACCTCGTACACTTCCTAATTCTACTGGATATAATAAATTCCATGGGAATTCTCCTTTATCCGCATTCCATTTCACTAACGCTGGCCTTTCTTTCATTACCATCAAATTTTTATGATTCGAATAAAAATTCTAAACATATCGAAGAAATGTCAGTGTTGCCACCCATAACAAAATCCCTGTATCAGTTCTGTCTTATCCAGATTATGTGATAAAAAATACATTTTCAATATAGAGCTCGAAGGAGGTGATAAGTGTACATGGAAGCACTTACAATATCCAATTTGTAAATCTCGTTCATTAACGCGATTGAAACTTATTATATGCATAATTTAATAGAACTCCATATTCATAGGCACTTATTTACTCGTGTGAGATGTCTTTGATTAGCATAATATCTGCATATGATTTAGACGGAACATCTTAACGGCTTTTTTCAATTCATAAACAATAATTAGCAAGTAAAATATTATATGTATTTGGTGCTCCCAAGACAAATATAAATTGACTGTATTTCCTTCGGTCACGTGCAATGACCACATGTCACACTGCCTATCGATATCGCCAGCTGAAGGATAAATAAATACGTAATGAGGTGTCAATTGGTTATTTAGTCCTCCTCGTACCGTTATTAAAATTTAAAACCTCAATTTCAATTTGATTGTATCTGAAGTATGTTGAATATTGGTGAAATAAATTTTCAAATGACTATTATACTTATTTAAGATTTAGTTTGTAGGTTTCCATAGCGACGATCATTTTAACGTCAATTGAAATAGTTATTTTCCTCACAAGTGCGGAAAGACTTTTCCGCAAGAGTAAATAACGATATTTTTTCTACAAGTGCTTATACGAGATCGATTTGATTCCAACACACAAATCAAATTTGATTTGATCATTCATAATACACATGAATGACAAACGTAATTGTACTATGTACATGTCGTTACCATAGCGTGTTCGGTTCCCAAAGTTAAGACATTTCCATAAAATAGGCCGAAAACACTTCCTCCACCTACACCAATCATTTAAGTCAGTATGTTGATTCTCATATTTCTTCTTTGACTTTGATGAGAGCAAACTCAAGCTGGCTTCATAAGATGCTACTAATATTTCTGAGGGCAGTTCATCATGAGATGTATCAATTTTAACGGAGATTTCAACACATTAATTTCGATTTGATATATTATAGTTATTTAATCAACTAGAGGAATAAGGACAGCGACTAATGGTCAAGAACGCGTTAATAGTTCGAGACCATTAGTCGCTCGATTAATAACCGAGTTGATTACAAGATTTTTCCGACGATCTCGACATGAATTGTGTATGAATTCTTGTTTGAAATTAATTCTCATTCTGCACGAGACATATATTTGACATATTGGAATTTCTATGTTCCAGTAGAGTTTTGACATTTCTCGTAGTGGTTCTGAATACTTTGCGTGCCGTGTACGGTTGCCATGAGGATTGCACATTAAAATAGCATAAATTGAGTATTAACATGAGTTATTAATGTTTAATTTCGTACACATTAAAATCACCTTTTATTTCGAGGTCGACGTAAAAAACAATTTCATACTAATGACAAATGTTCTGTCACATGTCGTTTCCATAGTAACGTCGTCAGGGGCGTTCGGTGCATTGAGACATATCATTATTCAGTTTATTCTTTAGTAAAAGCGTGCCAGAAAAATCCCTGCTAATCCGCCAGTCCGCGTTTGCGTGCGGGAATGGATCGAAATGAAATTTTGTGGTTGTAGATAGGTACTCATAAGAACCCTCATACGAAATTTTGTGACCATATTGTTAACAGAAACACAGAAAATTCAATCGGAATATTGAAAAAAAGAATTGAATTTTTTGTGAATGGAGATCTGAATATTCATTCAAAATTTCGTGGCCATAGTATTAACAGAACCATAAAAAATTCAATAGGGATTCAGTGCAATTCATTTTGAAGGTGAAGATTTTCATAATGTACTTGCAAAATTCCAAAAAGGATCGCATAATCGTACCATAGAATTCAATTTCATTCTGACTTGAATTTTTCGAATCATTTTGAATTTGTCAATTCAATCGAACTGAAATTTAGCAGTAAAACGTTCAATGACAATTCTGCTGTACACAAGAATAAGTGGGAGTTTCGTTTATACAAGCATAGAACCAGTCCATCGTAAAATCGAAAGATAATTCTCTTATTCTTATAAAAAGAATCAGGATCGACATAAAATCGAGTTTGGGGATATCGGTAAAAAGAATGATCATGCAAATTTTCAAAGGAATTATAAAATCAGAACCACAGAATTTTGATATTTTTTTTTAATTGAAGTTTATCTAATGAATCAGAAAGAAAACCCCACAGCAAAAATCAGATTGAGTCACTTGATATCAAAAGTGCCTGTATAGTGTTTGTGTTTCAAGTTTATAGCACAAACTGGAACGAAGATAATAAGTTGAAATTGTCCAAACGTCAATTTTAGCTTATAATTCGAAAACAAAAGACAATAGAGCAATGCGGTTGACGGCTAATGAGTTTTTCGAAAGAAGAGGTCACCTATGTGCCATTCATTTTTTTCTATCTTTAGGAGTAAAAAAGTTGTACTGGTTACCATGTAGAAACTCGTAACTACACTTCTCTCAATGTGAAATACACGAATGAATGAGAATTTGTAAAGTAAAGTTTACACAATTCAAATCCCGACTATTCGATGGAAAGTGACCTGTTTGACATTCCAAGAACTCTGAGAAACATATTCATAACTGGTTAAATTGATATTGAAAAAAGAGCGATAAAATTAAAGTACGATCGCTATCTCAGCTAGAAGCATGTCTTTTGGGGAGAAATAGCATTCTGCTCTTTGCTTAATGGCATGTCATTTAATAACAAGTCTCATGGTAAATGTGGCATGAAGTGGTTTCCTTGATGTCTTGCTAATTAAAAGAGATGGGATGTTGGAATCGAATAGCGTGCAAGGAAAACATGGAAAATAAATTTGCATGCGTAAATGAGGTCCTTGGTGTGGAGGAAAAAAATTATAGATATGGATTTTATTGACCTATTTAATCTATTTGATTTATCATCTCGGACTGATTCAACTTTTCTCGTAATTTCAGAATTGCGTTCATTTCGCATATTATTGAAAGTATTCATCAGTAAATGATATGAAATGAAACGAAAACAAGCAAGCAAAAATAGAAACCTGTCCATATTTTATTAAAAAAAATATATAATTAATAAATGTTAGGGAGGGAACACTTATACTCATCTTATGACACAAAAACCAAGTGTACACTTTCGTTAGGCTTCTATTCGAGTTTTTTCAGGCAGAAATACTTGTAACCGAAAGATTAATAGATAGAAACCTGGAAAAAACTACCAAGGGTGTGACATAGTTATCCATTCTGATAGTCAAGCTGCATATTTGAGCACTGAGCTCCTATGTTATCGACTCATATCTAATAGAGGAGTCCTTTAGTCTGGGTTTCTGGTCACTCAGGAATCGAAAGAAATGGAGAGGCTATGACAATAGCTAGAAAGGGAGCACAAACGCCACTTATTGGTCCAGAACCCTTCCTATGGTAATGGCAAATGCACTTATGAGAAAGATTTGTGGGAGAAGAGAGAAACTGAGAGATAATTCGGAGGAATTTTCCTGGAATGGATCATTTCAAAAAGTTCCTTCGAAACTTTGCAAGGCCCATCAAAACGTATTCGGATTACCGCAAGAATAAGTTCTCACAGGCTCTCTAACAGGACATTGTCGACTTGAAAAGCATATGATGAGAATTGGCCAAACACAAACTGACGAGTGTAGATTCAGTAGGAAGGTGGAGGAAACTCCTACTACTTAGTGACAGAATGCCGTGCCATTGCGATCCTGTGCAAATATTTTAGACCTGCAGTACGGGTCAAAATTCTTAGTTTTTTGAAAATATTTTAATGATACGATTCTTTCAAAATTTAGGACAAATGTGTGCTTTATTGTCTTAGTTCTAAATGTCCAGTTTGTAATTGATTTTTAATTTCACTAAAATCGGAAAATCAATGAGACGAAGTTCAAGTGGAAGTAACTCCCAAACCGACCAACCGATTTTGCATTTTTATGGATGAATATTACCATGTGTTTATGTCTCGAATCTACAGTGAAAATTTAAGTTCGTATATATTTCGTTCTTTTCGAGTGTTACAGCGACTGTTTACATCGCAGGGACAAAATATTTTTTTTAATTCCTAATGGCACGATTCACACGAAATTTTTGCAGAAGTGTGTCCGTTATTATTGCCCCTCGAAATGTCAAATTCCTAATAGATCGTATGTCTGGTTTCGAAAATATCGAAAAAATAATGAAAAACTTCCTATATGCCACGGTTGAGTTCGTTAACCAGCCATATCGTACAGAGTGTTCCATAAATTATGGCCATTCAAAATTTTTGTTCCTCAATATCTCAGACAAAACGAAACCAATCGAAATGAAATTTTGCGGCCACATACAAGATGCTCACAATAAGCCCCATGCAAAATTTTGTAGCCATAGTTTTGACAGAACCATAGAAAATTCAATTGGAATATTGAAAACAAGAATCTCTATTTCTAGAAATCTTTATATTTCTATAACACGATATCCGATTCCAGTGAAATTTATTTTCTGAATGAAGATTGATCTACTGAATGTTCATGCAAAATTTCAAGAGGATCGTAGTATCTGAACGATAGAATTTAGTTTCCTTTTCCGCCGACCTCGAAATAAAAGGCGATTTTAATGTGTACGAAATTGAACATTTTAATGCTCATTTTTTTGCTGTTTTAATGTGCAATCCTCATGGCAACCGTACACCAAGTATTCAGAAGCACTACGAGTGTCAAAACTCTACTGGAACATAGAAATTCCATTATGTCAAATGTATGTCTTGTGCAAAATGAGAATGTATTTAAATCAAGAATTTATTCACAATTCATATTGAGATCGTCGGAAAAATCTCGTAATCAACTCGGTTAATCTAGCGACTAATAGTCTCGAACTAATAAAAATAATCTTGACCATTAGTCGCTGTCTTTAATAACCTAGTTACTATTAATTATTGATTTTGAGGTAATAGCATTATTGCTTCAAAAATGAACGAGCGCTCAAAAGCACCTGCTCGGTGCTTTTCTCAACTTTTTTCATATTTATTTACTCAAAGATTCGCTCAGAATGAAGTCATCTACATTCATAGTATAATCAGAAGATATACTTTGGAATATATTTATACAAAATTCTTCCCAGATAGCTAGTGCGGTACTGCACTTTTTTTCATCCCATAGTACGAAGAAAAGAGTTAGGATACCGTCTCGATCTCGTAAATGAATCGATCTTTTTAGGTCTTTTTAACGGGCAGTCGGTTCTATTGTGTCGAGCCAAGAAATGGACGAGACTCGTAGTCGCGTAACAATCGGGTCTCGTATTTTTCGGCGGCCCATATGATGAATATGACGGAGACACAGGTGTGAAGGTAGCATCACGGTTTTCGGGAATATTTTATACGCTTTTTGATACGTTCGAAATTCATTATGGAAACAACAATATGTGAAATATGTTGGAATTTCCGTTTCAAGACAGTTAGGACACCCGTGTCGAACTCAATTTTACCGAAATACTCCAGTGGCGTAGCACGACAAATTATACACATTTGTTATTGATGGGGGAAAATATTTCAACAGGTTTTTACGAAGAATGGCTTTCTGACCTATGGAGAATGCAACACAATGTTTCTCGAATTTTGGTCTTCTTATTCGCATGTATGGAATCTGTTTTTGTTAACACAGAATAAATTAATTATGCATATCCATAAACTTCTCAAATTTCTTAACAAAAATCTGAAATACTTTCCAGTCTTTCATGAATGAACAAGAAGATTGTATTAGAAGTTTTGTCTTATTTTTTTCTACTATTTTTAATGTATCCAATTCATCTAAAATTTTGTATATAGTGAAGAAACTCCACCCAAAAATTTATAATCTCCATATGAAGAATTAATATTTTCGGGGTACAATTTGTTGGCTGAGTTTGTTTTTCACCAGAATCAGCTCAAAAGTTTCTCAATTATACCCATTCGTAGTATCTTTCTATAAATACGATAGTGTAAAAATTTTATTTCAAGTTACCTAATAAGTATTTGATGAATGAATACAAGAATATGAAAAAAATATTGAAAATATCATATGATTTAGATTGGACTAGATTTTAGCTATGTATAGGTCTCTCGCAAAGAAATCAAAGGTGTGATTAATAAATAATTAACAATTCGAATGGTCCTCAGTCAATGAATTGTACCTACCTAGTGCATATTATCGAATGGAAAGAACCAACAAATTCAATCAAAAATAATAAATATGTATTGAGTAAAAGTTTTATCAGAAACTGTCTTTGCGATGAAAATGTTAGATTCTACTGAATTTTATTATGTATTGTATCCAAGCTGCAGCTGTGATCTCTTCATAATATTCTTAAATTATATTTAAAATGCATTGAATAATATTCTTCGGATCTCGGTTCTGTCTTTTTTCAGCTGGCATCAAGAAAACAAATTATTTTTGACAATGGAGGAAATTCTCAAAATGTTTATTTCACTGTATTGATAAAACATCCTGAACTACTTCGAGAAATTTTTGACCAACGTGATATTGAAATTTCGATAATTAATATCGCATCGAAATTGCAATGTGCAATGTGTCTATGTGTATATTCTTTTTTTGCACTGCTCAGATGTTTATATCTCGAATTTTTTGATGAGGGCTTATACCCTACACTTCTGCGTCCAATTTTTGCATTATTTCAGTGTTTTCTTATGCAACATATCCTAAACCTTCATCAACTGATGCTTACAATTTGATGACAATCGTCCCAATGGTATTCCCATGCTCAGTTACTATGAAGTGTATAGTAGTATTTTAAATACAAATATTCGTTTTACTGTGAAAAATCTGAAAATTACTATTGATTCGTGTTGCCAATCTTTGCGGGCTAGTATTAGGATTTTTTTATTCTGAAATGATACACTTGGTCAAGAACAAATCGAGAAAACCCGATATTTATATGTGACATTGCGATTAACTCAAACATTAAGTGATTCTCATTGAATTCTGTTGATATAAGCCAGACCAATTTTTTTTACGAACAACATTATACATGTCAGAGACTGTTGGTGGATATTGGGAACACGATATCTCAAATTCAAATATCCTGAGAGCTTTATTCATTCTTAACTACAACTTTTCTATTTAAATCGCCAGAAAAAGCTTTCAAATCGTTCGTTCCAGAAATTATTGTGTTAATGACAGGTCTATACCGTTGGTCATGGGCTCTCTTCAATTTTTGGTTCTTTTCTTCCATCGGAACTATACTATATTGTTCCAGTTAATCATACAATTCGATAATAATAACAGATGAATGAAAAAGTCAAAGCAAAGAGAGAAAACTTATCTATTCCGGAAATTTCAATTGACTTACAAACTGGGCAATAATATACTGCATTCAAACAAAATATTCTATTCCTCAGAAAGTTTTAGTAATTGGTTGATAATAGCAAATTCAAAAAAATGCTAATGAACCCGATGATTTAAATTTCAATCAATAACTGAGTTTGACCAACATAATCAAACATAATATATCCTTATGAACAAAGTTTTCGATGAGATGGACGTAAAGGATATTTCTCATTTAAAACCAGTAGTCGAAAAAATAAATGAAATCACAGGTGTTGGCGAACCTGCGTCTTTCAGTCACCCGCAGTTCGTTGAATATTAGGTGAGCCTTCCCGTCAATTTTAATAATGTTGCTATATTAATATGAGAAAGGCAACGATGGGAAGAGGGTTTTGTTAGAGGTCAAACACCCAAACTTCAGAGAATGATGTTAATAAAATTAGTGTTATAAAGAACAGTGCCGGATTAGGGGAAAATGCCCGGTCATTTGATCTTCTTGATATCGACATAAGAAACTAGTATATGGGATAAGAGACAAACAACAAAAATACATAGCAACTTAAAAAAACAATGCAACTCACAGCAACCTATTCAAATAATAACAGATATTAGTACTCTCATAAAGTAAATAGTGCAGGTGTGACTCAGGGTAGCACAATTGGCCCATTTCTGTTTCTTATTTATAAAAACTATACTATAATTATAGAAGAATGAAACTCACTGAAAAAGGCAGAGAACACAACAAAAATAAAAGAAAAAAGTATTCACAGACGATCTGAGAAAAGGTGATAGGGGATGAGTTTCAAAAGGTAAAGAATGCTTTATTATGATTTCCGGCAAAACTATAAGTTCTTTAAAAAACTGTTGAAAGTTTTAGGTTATAAAAATACCTTCAAATTTTGCACATTTTTTCATAACTTTAAAAATGAAAACAAGTTTTTATTTTTACGTTTCGTGAAAAAATTGTAACAATTTGCTTTTTATGTCGCAAATACAAGTACTGCAAGTTTTTATATTCAAAATATCATTTTTTTATCTTATATTGACGTGAAATCGAAAAATCACGCCAAAATATCAGCGTTTGAAAGGGTGGAATTTGCGTTCGTTGAAATCTTTTCTCATGGTAGAAAAAAAATTACATGTTCGCAGAAAATGCTGAATACTGGCGGATTTTGAAAGTAGGTTCCCAAAAACATGGTACAAATGCAGAATTTCATGCTCAAAATGTTTTTCATTCACACTTTCCAGAACCATGACATTTTCAAAATGTTATATTCAGTTTTACAGCTGCATCAAATTTTTTAAAGTTTTCTGCGAACATTTACCGTAGTAATGTATATTATTTTTACTATGAGATACAGAGAAACACATACATATTAATATTTTTACACACTTTCTGCTGACAGATATTCTCACACAAGTTTGTCCGATCTGAAATTTTATCGCCGTAATGTCGGAATAAGAAGTGAAACAGTGTTCCTGTTCAGCTCTTGAACCTAACTCGAAAATTTCAAATTTTTTCATATGTCAGCGAGAAAACGAGTACTTCCAGAAAAAACGATTTAAAAACTTTTTTTTCAATGTATTATATGGAGAGAATCAGGGCAATATTTCCCAGGATATTCAAAGTTTAATTATAGTTTTTCCATTATTAGAAGTATGAAGAAGCGCGCGCACAAGCTTCTAACTTCTTCAAGGTTTTACAAATTTAATCTTATTAACTATTTTACTTCGAAATCAACCCATATTCGTCGCTCGAGAACATACCTATCGAATAATCCTTCTGATTATAATACCTAATAAAATTAATATTGACAGTAACGATATACTTATCTACAATTAAATTCAATTACAAAACGATAATCCTGATATTCAACATAAGTTATTACCTATTCACTAATTAATTATCTAAACGAAGTTCATAATGATAATAATTCCCAGTGAAAATAACCATAATACGTAGGAGATGGCGAAAGTTGACAATATAGAAATATTTACGTACGGTATATCTTCGACAAACAAAAACACATTTCGATATTGCAATTTCAAAATATGTACGAGGACAGGGTGAAATGTTTCCGGCCTGACCAAGATGTGGCACTCTTATGTCTACTTTTGGAGTGGCGTCCTACAGTACCATCATTTCAGAGCTTTTGTGTTGAATTTATGTTGAACTAGCGGCCCTTCCCGGCTTCGCACGGTACGACATCACATTAGAAACCTCAAAATAACAGTACTTCTCCACTATTTAATGGATGTTATTATACATATAAACCTTCCTCTTGAATCACTCTATCTATTAAAAAAAACGCATCAAAATCCGTTGCGTAGTTTCAAAGATTTAAGCATACAAAGGGACATAGGGACAGAGAAAGCGACTTTGTTTTATACTATGTAGTGATGTTGGCGTTTGAGAGCACGTTGCGCTAGACGCCTTCGTTGTTTTCGTTAAAATGGAAAAAATGTAAAAACGTGCTGTCATCAAATACTTCTGTCTGAAATATTTTACAGGAAAACAAATGAAAGAAGGGATGGCTTCAATACACAGTAGAAAATTCGACGGTGTAAATTGTTACACCTTAGAATAGTACAACTATTTCTCACTGAATTCCCTGTTTGGTGAAACAGAACATTATCTGGTGAAGAAATTACACCATGGGGTATCTATACTAATATTATAAAGAGGAAAGATTTGTATGTTTGTGGGTTTGTGGCGTTGATACGAGTTAACTCATAAGCTACTTGACCGATTTCAATAATTCTTTCACCCTCAGAATGCTACACTATCCTTGAGTAACATAGGCTATACTTTTCACCCGAGGAAATTAAGGAAACCTACTATAACTTTAATGATAATAAATATGAGTACCAAAATCAGCCATGATCAGCTATTTTCAGCGTCATGCGTCTCCGAGGTAGGCACTAGGCGGGTAGGAGAAGGTACCGAAGTGTGAGGGATGTATTGTATGAATGTATTTTGGATTGCCGATGCCCGTATGTTCATGACCACAAATCAGATCAACAGATGGCGCTGTAGTCGTTATTCAGGTTATTCATCTACTTTGCAACTAAACGGCTCGATCGAATTGAATGAATTTTTGTGTATACAGAACAACGTCTGTTGGGTCTGCTAGTTTTTTATACAACGAAAAAAGGAATATTTCACACCTTCCGGAAGTGAATTGACACCATAGGTGAAAAAATATCAACAATGCCGGTGTGAAATATGTATTCAATCACAGTGTCAATTGAATACTGCATCTATGGTGTTGAATTCACACCAAAATGGTGTATATGGATATAGACACGCCAAGTGTTATTTCGGTGTTAAAAATCCTGCAGATTTGCTACTGTGTACTAGAAGACTCCCTCCCATCATATTCAACTATTGAGCAGTATGTGACTTGAATCCATCACTACACTCCTGAAAATGAAGAATAGTCGAAACAGTTAGTTTGAAAAGTGGAACCAACTCTAAGGAACGCAAAAACGATTTTATCGTCCAACAAGGTTATGGCTACTGTTTAAGGGATGCGAGAGGAATTATCTACATTTATTACCTTGAAAAAGATAAAACTATCACTGGTCAATACTACATACAGAGATTAAGGAGAAAAAGATAGGAAACGGAGCGACTACGATAATGTTAGCGCCATCTATGTGTATGCACTAAACTTCAGGAGAATCGGTAAAATCAGAGATAGTATAGACAATTTTGAGCAAAACAAGACATTTGAAAACATTGCCATGATTGCACGTGCATGGGTAACCTCTTCGTGGCTTCATTTTAGTTGCGTTTCGTATTGTGTTTGTGTTTATCTATTTTGTGTATGCATCTTTTGAAATTCAAAATGGTTTACGAAGCATATTGTATGTTGACGAACTGTAAAATAATAAAAAAGGCCAATCCTGAACCTGAAAAAATGTAAATGTAGATATTGAAACTCGTATCATGTATCACTATTTCTCATTGCTTTTTAATTTCAGTGCTCTCAAATGGATATAGTTTTCTGGGCGAAGAGATATTGATCTCAGCAGCTGTTATAGAATGAGCATTCTTCTACAGATCAAATAAAAACAAATTGAGAAGCACTATCCTGTTGAAATTTCCATTTTTTTTCAATTCCATCTTCAAATTATGGTATATTTTTAATTGTTTAAATGATTCGGTAACTGATATGTAAGAAAATTTAATTTATTAATTATTGATTTGTATTCTTATTCATTATTAAATTTTTTGTGAGTAATGATTTCTCATAAAACTATAGCAATACAATATCGCATTTCATTAATATCAATTCATTTTAAACCATGTTGAGATGAAAAAACATCCTGATCGATAAAACAAAGCTAGTGCTTTGCTTCGTGATCAGGATGTTTGTTTTCTGGGCTCGACGTCTAAATTTAATGTAATACGTAGGAATAATTTAATTTGAATTTGGCGCCCATTATAACCGTTTTCTGTATTGAAAAACTCATCATTTTCAGCGCCAACTATGTGTCAGAATAAATCAACTAACCGAAAAACGTAGTCGAATTTTAAAACAAGAGTTGTAGGGGCGTTTCCTATATTTATCTCCCTAATCTTTGCTACGCATAGTTATTGCAACGTTTGAAACAGGAGGTGCAAATTGAACCCCCTCATTTGCAGAAGAAAAAAATTTATGCCATCAAGAAAACGGTGCATTCGTCGATCGTTGTCATGTCAAAAATCCACGAATTGAAGTTTGAATTGTTGCTGCATCCTCCCTATTAACAAGACTTAGCCCCCAGCGACTATTACCTGTTTCTTGATCCCCAAAATTGGTGGTGAAAGGTGTAAGAGCAACAAAGAAGTTATCAAAGATGTGAATCAGTATTTTGAGGAACTTGAATCTACGTTTGAAAGTGGTATAACTAAATACGATATGAGAAATGTATCACTGTTGATGGAGAATATCTTCTTGGCCAGTCAGGAAACTTTTCACTCCACCCTCATATATCTGTGATATTTAAATTGAATCCAAAATGTTGGGATTCTCTTAACTGGCAGACTGTGAAATTGTATCCTAATTGGTTAATATTCCTGTTATCTCGATCATGATTCTGCTCCTGTAAACGAGAACAATGCCATAAACTGGTTAGATCCATAAAAATGTTGAAATATTTACACACTGACATATCTAATTATGGTAGACCATAAAACTTTAATAGTATATGAATATTATACGGCATTTTTATTTCCAGTGATGTGGTGAAAATTAATTATATTCCTCAAAACCGTTCGTTCTCTAATGATTAACTTTCATAGAAAAATGAGAGAATTTTCACAAGAAATTTTTTATGAATCAGTATTTTATTGCGTGTTTGTTGCTGGGAAACATATGTTTACTCCTAAATAAAATCTGCCTGGTCAGTTTCTCCAGAAGTGGCTTGAATTCTCAGATCAATAAAAAACTTAGATAGGCCTCAAGCACAATATCAATGGAATTAATTTGAGGATAAGACATACCAACCAAATGTTTGTTTTTGTTTTGAAATTTGACAGTTCAAAGGCAAAGTCGTTTTTTGAGGATACTAAAACGATAATAATAAATACAGGGTGTCTGGTGAGGAATGGGACAACGTTTAGGTGGTGATGACGGATGTCTCAAGGAGTGAGAAAATGCCATTTGAAATCATCTGAGGTACATGGTTCCTGATATACAGGGGGTTTTAGAAAAAATAGGAAATTTCAAATGACCATAATTCAGGAAATATGAGAGCTAATCCGATGATTTTTCGTATGAACAATGATAGAGTGAGTACGAATCTGTTTGAACGAAAAATTCGAAATAAAATCAGATCCGGACTCAGAAATTTTAGTTTTTCTGAAACTAGGTAAAAACAACACCCTGTATGCGGTTTTCAATTTTTTTGACTTCATATTCTGAGAGAGCAGGAAAAATACATTCAAACTCAACTGTCATCTCGAATGGCACAAATTTTCCCTGCTTTCTATGACCCTTCGAATGTCAATCTTTCGATTTTCGCTCCTTACATATTATTTTCTCGACATTTCAAATGACCATAATTCAGGAAATATGAGAGCTAATCCGATGATGGTAAGTGAGAACAATGGTAAAGTGAGAACGAATCTGTTTGAACGAAAAATTCGAAATAAAATCAGATCCGGACTCAGAAATTTTAGTTTTTCTGAAACTAGGTAAAAACAACACCCTGTATGCGGTTTTCAATTTTTTTGACTTCATATTCTGAGAGAGCAGGAAAAATACATTCAAACTCCACTGTCATCTCGAATGGCACAATTTTCCCTGCTTTCTATGACCATTAGAATGTCAATCTTCCGATTTTTGCTCCTTACATATTTTTCTCGACATTTCAGAAACATGAAATCTCAGTTAGTTACTAATAAGTAAAAAAAAGATCATAAACGAATCGAAATCTTTATAAAAATTATAAAAATGCGAAATTTGGAAAATTAATAATTAATTCTTCAAATATTGTTCAAAATGAAAACCACCAACTTCTACACATTTATCTGCTCTTTTCATTAAGTTCAAAACTGCTTTCCTTATCACATCGGGTTGTTTGGTATTTCGTCACATGCGTCTATTATGCGCTGAATTAATTGTTCCTTGTATTTATTTCTCGCCCGTACACCATAGTTTTAAGGTGTCCCCAAAGGACATAATCTAACGGTGTCATGTCGGGGGACCGAGGTGGCCATGCTCTTTGACCACCACGACCTATCCATCTATTTGGATAGACCTCGTTCGAATGATTTCTCACTAAAATTGAGAAATGTGGGGGTGCTCCATCATGCTGAAAGATAAGTCCCCTTTGATTAATATTCCCTAATAAATTAGGAAGAACATTCATAAGGAAATATCTATAAATTTGTCCGGTGAGTCTTCTTCGAAAAATGAGGACCTATTAAATGATTATCATAAACTGCGCACCACACATTAACACTGAAACGTCTCTGTGATTGTCTTTGTACGACAGCGAAAATCGGAAGATTGACATTCGAAGGGTCATAGAAAGGAGGGAAAATTTGTGTCATTCGGGATGACAGTTGAGTTCGAGATTATTTTTCCTGCTCTCTCAGAATCTGAAGTCAAAAAAATTGAAAACCGCATACAGGGTGTTGTTTTTACCTAATTTCAGAAAAACTGAAATTCCTGAGTCCGGATCTGATTTTATTTCGAATTTTTCGTTCAAACAGATTCGTTCTCACTTTACCATTGTTCTCACTTACCATCATCGGATTAGCTCTCATATTTCCTGAATTATGGTCATTTGAAATGTCGAGAAAATAATATGTAAGGAGCGAAAATCGGAAGATTGACATTCGAAGGGTCATAGAAAGCAGGGAAAATTTGTGCCATTCGGGATGACAGTTGGGTTCGAAAGTATTTTTCCTGCTCTCTCAGAATCTGAAGTCAAAAAAATTGAAAACCGCATACAGGCTGTTCTTTTTACCTTATTTCAGAAAAACTAAAATTTCTGAGTCCGGATCTGATTTTATTTCGAATTTTCCGTTCAACAGATTCGTACTCACTCTATCATTGTTCATACGAAAAATCATCGGATTAGCTCTTTATTTCCTGAATTATGGTCATTTGAAATTTCCTAATTTTTTCTAAAACCCCCTGTATATCAGGAACCATGTACCTCAGATGATTTCGAATGGCATTTTCTCACTCCTTGAGACATCCCTCATCACCACCTAAACGTTGTCCCATTCCTCACCAGACACCCTGTATAAATCTTTAAAAACTGAGATCAATAAGTATTTTTTCAAAAAATAAATCGCATCCATCTTAGGGGTATTAGCAGCGGTACATTATCTAACTAATTATAGGTTTACAGAATAATAAAAAAAAAACTAAATCAAAATCTACTACCCATAATAAACCCATGCTACTGTTCAACTCTGGAATGTTGCTTTTTGAGAACAATTATATTTTTGCATGCCTTGCAAATAATTTTTTTGGAGTAGTAGTCCCATTATTTCTAGACGTTCAGTTCAAAAATATGCCTCGGCAACTGGAGTCGTTCTAAGGATGAGATATCTTCGTCCCTTATATTTTCCTTACCCACATGGCGATAACATGAATTAGAAATGATGAATATTGTTCCTAATCGTTCAAGTTTCAAGCAATTCGTTATGAGGATTTCGTTCATAATTGGAGATACATTTTGCCCAAAAGTCTGTAATTTTCGAATTTTGGGCCGAAAATGGTCACAAATAGGGTTAGACTTCCCGATGACGAATTCGTAGTCAAATTCAATTCTGTCCTTGGGGCCGTCCGGTTGTTCGTAAGCACAATAACTTTCGAAGGGATTGAGTTCGTTAACCAGCCAAATGGTACAGGGTGCTAAATAAAATGTGGCCATTAAAAATTTTGTTCCTCAATATCTCAGAAAATACGAAACCAATCGGAATGAAATGTTAACGCCAAATGCAAGATGCTGATAACAAGTTTCATGCAAAATTTTGTGGCCATAGTGTGAACAGAACCATAGATAATTCAATTGGAATATTGAAAAAAAGAAACTTCATATTTGCATAAAAAAATATCAAATTGAAATTTTATTTGTGAATGGAGATCGATATTCTGAACGTTCGTCCAAAATTTCGTGGCCATAGTGTTAACAGAACCATAGAAAATTTAATTGGAAAATTGAAAAGAAAAATCTCTATATTTTCATAACAGAATGACCGATTCGAGAGAAATTTATTCTGCGAATGAAGATTGATATACTGAATCTTCATGCAGAATTTTGTGGCTATACAGACTCATAGAAAATTCAGTTGGAATATTGAAAGAAGAATCTTTATATTTTCATCAACAGAATATCTGATTCGAGTGAAATTTACTTTGAGAATGGAAACTACTATACTGAATATTCATGCAATTCAAGGGGATCGCATCATCAGAACCATAGAATTTAATTTTTGTAATTATTTCTTGAACATATTTCATTCTATGAATAATTTTCAGAATATAATTTCGATTGGGCTTAGCTTCTGCATTTATATATCTGGTATCAATCTCAAATCACATATAAAATGTTGAGGTAATTATATATAATTGCTCCACCAAAGAACGAGCGCTCAAAAGCTCCTGCTCAGGGCTTTTCTAAAAATTTTTATTATGCATTCACAATTTTTGTTAATCCGGGCATGGAATTTTCAGTATTTAACTGAAAATAAGGTCGCTGATGTAGAAATATTAGTAAGTGTACCTGATACTTTGAAAAAATTCCGGGTGGTTAGTAAGTTATGATTACTCAAAGTAAATAATCATCAATTTTTCATTTTTAAAATGCATAAACCTGAAATGCGATGCTTCAAAGATAGTAGACAAAGAACATGCGCGAAAATGCAAGGTACAGAGTTCGCTTCGAACTGTTCCAAAACATCGAACCGTATTTCAAAAACTCGAAAATTCAGGGTGTTTTTGTTGATTCGAAAGCGTTAACAATCTTTGTTAATTCGGACAAGTGACAGATAGTCGCTTGTGAAGAAATAGTTTATATTTGTACCAAATATTCTGAAAATATTCTGCGTGTAATGAAACTTGTTAGACCCAAAATATATAGTACCTATATTCGGAACCACTAGAGGTGCTTTATTCATCGTCCGCTTTTTTCCGTTTCCTAATGGAACACCCTGTACAACTATAAAATCTTCGCTTATGAAAAAAATATACTTGAATGGAGAAAAGAAATAATGCTCAACGCATTTCGATTGCTAACGATCATTCGAAATCTATGAATTAACAAAGTTGCTGTTCGTTATTTCCCCAAAAACTATCTACTATTTCCGTGGACCTCAAAATAGATGCTCGGTTTAACGTATACGAAGTTGATCAATAATGCCCTTTTTCCGTCGACCTCAAAATAAAAGCTGAGTTTAACGAACACAAAATTGAGCAATAATAACCCATTTTATTGCTCAAATTCTGCTATTTTAATACGCTTTTCCATGGGCAACCGAATACAAAGTATTGAGGAGCAATACGAGTAATGTTTAAACTCTACTGAAACATAGATATTATGTCAAATGTATTTTCTATGCAAAATACAAATTGATATCAATAATGATTTATAGTCAATTCATAATGAGGTCGACGGAGAATCTTGTAATCAACCCGTTTATTAATCTAGCGATTGATGGTCTCGAACTACTAACGCGCTAACTCTGTCACGCATTAGAACTATATCGACCATTAATCGCTATCATTAATGAACTAGTTGATCGAATAACTATTATTGATCAGAATTTTAATTGAGATTGATTTCAGAGAAAAAAGTTTATTCAAATCATAATTTAGATAGCTTCTTCCAGTTGAGAACTCTGATTCCCAGCAAATTTTAGTTCCAGTAATATTCTATTCTTCTTTGTAGCCTTCATAAAAGTTATTTTCAATTTCAACCTGAATAAATACAGAAGAAGACGACGAAGAAATGTGGATTCAACAGAGCAGCGGACTGTTGTTCAGAAACGAATAAATAAATTACGAAATCCTGTTCCTGCGATATGAAAGAGGTGACTCTCCAATTGTGTGAATATAATTTATTATTTTTAAGTGTGTTGGCCAGTAGTTTTTAAGGTAGCACCGCTGTAAGTTATTTTTTATAGATGCCAGGTACGTTTAAAAGGCCACTTTTATAAATTGCTGATATCTTTTTCGTTCTCGCTTCAACATCTCAGGATGTATATTGAGTTTGGGTATCCTACTTCGGAGGGAGGCAATATAATGAACATCGCCGATATTTTTTTATGGAGAAGTATCAACTTGACTTTTCTGAAAAATTAATTGATTAGATATGTCGAAATATCATACCGAATTTGTTAGACTAGTTTTCCTTCGATATCCGTACAAATCTTTGAGCTCAAGGTTCATATACAGTTGAACTTCCCTATACCGCTTAATCCGCATAAAAAATTGGTTATAAAGAAATTTCGTTACACAGAAAATTTGTTTCTATAGTCGGCAATGTCGCGGCCGACTTCACTGATAATTTAAGTTTATCATTAAAACTTAACTTCCTCTTCGACATTTTCGCACACTTTCACACTAGCGTAATGGTTAGATTGAAACCAAACAGCCAGGGCTGTATTTCAAACTGTTTCAGAAGGATCTCTCAGTCCGCCATAATAATTTAATTTAAGGTCGGGATTTATTACGTACCTAAGTCCGGAAAAATTTCGGAACAAAACCACCCTTATCCCTTCTTACCAATACTCATTCAAAGAGTGATGCTCTTTGAATATTTCGTTATAGAGAGAATTTACTTCGTTTTAGAGGTGTTTCAACATGGAATTTGGATTCAAGGTGCAATGTCTTGTACGAAATTCGTTATACAGACGTTCGTTAAAGGGAAGTTCCACTGTAGTTAATCGGTCAATTCGATCGAATATTTCTGGATTTATCATGAGAATTTTTTTACTTACCTTCAAAAGTCGATACTTGCGTGAAGGACCTACCGAGTGGACTTTGGAACCGCCATAATTTATTACGTACCTATGTCCGGAAAAATTTTGGAACAAAACCACCCTTATACCTTCTTACCAATACCCATTCAAAGAGTGATGCTTTTTGACTATTTCGTTATAGAGAGAATTTACTTCGTTTTCGAGGGTGGTTCAACATGGAATTTGGATTCAAGGTGCAATGTCTTGCACGAAATTCGTTATATACAGAATTCGTTCAAAACCTTCAAAAAGTCGATACTTGCGTGAAGGACCTACCGAGTGGACTTTGGAACCGACAATATTTCAAACTGAATTCAACTGTTTCAGAGATACAGAATGATTTCGCTTTATCTGCCAAATCTGTACTTGTTGATAACTTTTGATTGGATTGATATTTTTCAATTAAATCAGGAAGAGAGACGTTGAACATCAGAAACGCGAACAAGTATTGTTTCGGCGGAAATAGTTAATCACCCTTCATCTCCGATACAGTTGACCCCGCAGTCTTGAAATACAGGTTGTCTGTAAACAAATGCGAGGGACTTAGGGAGATGTTTCCTCGACGAAAATAAGCAGGGGTAGTTCAAAAACATACAGCCTTCGGAAGGCGATGACGAGTTGACAGGTTTTAATTTTTTTACGGCTTCTCGAAAACACTGACCGTTAAACTTTACATAATATGAAGCACTAAATAGATGTTACTCACACAAATTTTTAAGATCTCATAACTAATATTATATTATTAGGGGTTCAAAATAACAACCTCCTATGATTTTCATTCAAAAATTGTTTTCCTGAATGAATAGATTTTTATTGTATAACTATGACAGGAGATAATGATGTTCTATAAATCTTTCTGAAGGTTTAATTACTAATATCCAGAATAAAAGTGTATCCGTAATATTTTAATTTCACAAATAGAACTTTCTTTCGATTAATGAGCATAATTGACAAAACCATTTTCGAACATAAGCAATATGTTAGAATATTCATTCTATGGAACATATACGATGAAATGGAATGAACAGTGATTTTTTCCGAGAAATATCGACTGTATCGAAATTTTGCAAGAGACTTTTTTTCTCCAGAATTGAATGGGAAACAATAAGAGAATTTTTGCAAAAATCATAGGGGGTTATTATTTTCAACACCTAATAATAAAGTTATGAGATCTAAAAAATTTGTATGTGTAATATCTACTTAGTGCTTCATATTATGTATAGTTTTATGACTCAGTGTTTTTAAAAAGCCGTAAAAAAATTAAAAACAGTCAACTGATCATGGTCCTTTCAAGAGCTGTATCTTAAAAGGAGGGTCGATTTCGAAAAAAAAATTATATGAACTACTCCTCATCTCCCAAAGTCCCTCGCGTTTATTTACAGTATTTTCTATTTCAGAGTCCACTAGGTGAAGGTCCTTCACGACAATGTACTACATGTGCTGACTAGTTACAGGACAATCTGTATATCGCTAACATTTGGAATGTACATATGGAGCGTCGAGAAAATCTGGTGGACAAAAATTCAATTACCTTCTCCCTAGCTAGTACGCAAAATAATAGACTTTCAAATATGGAAATGGTACATTTGATAAAAAAGTGCAGAAATATTTCACTAATGGTTTCTGATGTAATGGTCTCTGTAATTTGCATCTTATGCGTATAGGTCATATAGGGAGGAAAAGGCTGAGTAATTTCAAAAATATATCAATAGTTTTCGGAGAAGGCTGAGGGTTGCCTTTCAATTTCCAGGATTAAAAAACAAAAACAGATATTAATCATCGAACAATTCTGTCCGAACTTGAACCAACTGCCGAAAAACGCGTTCGATATACTCTCAGGAATCCCCAAAAACATTCTGAGCGCACATTCAGGAATCGCAAAACGTAGACGTAAAAAATGTCATCTGGTGCCAAGTCAAGAATCGTCAAATCGACGTTTCGGGTTATTTCGCTGGTTGGTTCTTGTGCGTTTTTTCGAGGATAAGTTGAAAACCTACTGTTAAGTACCTACACTTTGAATCGACTGTTCAGCGTTGTTCTTTCTAGTGGTAAGATTGTGACATATCTAGTTTTTCTAAACGAAAACAGGTATTCGTCATATGTCATTATGTCACAAGAGTTCTTCGGGGCACCGCGATTGAATCTTACAAGCTTCCGACAAATCGATACGAACAATTGACAGATTAGGATCCAAAGCAAACAGATTTTTTTGACAGTATATGTTTTCCGAAATATAAACTTATTTTGGACAAACTTCATGAAATTCGTCTTGGAAAAAGCTGTAGGTTGTCAGATAGCAACACTGCGGATGTCAAATCCCGAAATTTAAAAGGAGAAAATTGATATCGGTGACAGGTCTCATTAGTATTTGAAAAGCATTACTTCAAATTTTAAAGTTCTTCAGTTTAAATATGAAAAATTTAAGAATCCCTGAGCAGGAGCTCTTGAGCGCTCGTTCATTGGTGGAGCAATAAAACCATTACCTCGAAATTTTAAATGGGACTTTTGAGATTGATACCAAATAATATATAAATGCAGAATCACAGCACAATCGCAATTATTTTATGGAAATTATTCAGAAAATGGAATATGAAAAAAATATATAATTGAAAATAATTAAATTCTATGTTTCTGATGATGCTATCCTTTTTAAATTTTGCATGAACATTCAGTATATCAGTCTACATTCACAAAATGAATTTCATTCGAATCGGATATCCTGCACAGAAAAAGTGAATTCTCAAAGGATTATTTCAATATTCTTATTATTTTCACTTTGTTTTAAGAGTTTTATTCTCATTTGATGAAAAAAGTTTCGTATTAAAATTCTGAAATGCTCAAATGTGAACATTGATTTTTTCAACATAAATTTTCACTTTGAATAAATATTTTCTATTCGAACTTGAAGCATTATTCCATTCAAATAATGATTATCTCAATTCAGGAATATGAATGTTTTCCAGGGCAAATATCGCATGCTCTTTGTCTGAAGCTATAACAACTTATGCTGAGTATATTATTTCACTCAATCAAATGGAACCTCGAATATTCTTCTTTATGTAATATGAAATGTTCAGTATAATGATATTTTTCTGATCGGAAGCTCAGATTGAAGTTAAAATTCTCTGATTCACCTGATCTGAGATCCAATCGGGCTCTAGAGTCTTAAACGGAGTATATCGCTTGAAATGCTTGCATATTCTTTGGACAGCTATCTTCTCATTGTATTCGCTGCCCAAATAGGAAAGGACGCGTGGAAATTAATTTGATTTCGTTCACGTTGAGTGGTGTAGATATTATCGAGGAGAAAAGCAATATTTTAATTTGATACGTTCAGTTCATTCTTTTTTCATATTTTTAGGGTATGATGCAGAATACTTTGCAGGTGGACATTGGTGATGTTCTGAAGGATTGGGGTTGTTAGGAATCTGTAATTCAAGTATTTAAAGGTAATTCAATATAATTAATCATTTGGAAATGAAGATACTATGCTTAAATACAAATTACTTGATATTTGGGTTGATATTTTGATTACGTTCATTCTGAAATGCTAATAAACTATATATTATTATGCTAATTCTCGAAATAGTTTCCCTCGAAGGGAGAAATAATTATTCTATTAACCTTTTATTTTATTTCATCTTAAAACAGAAAAGGCAGAGAATGAAATTATTGAGTAGGTATATGTAGATATTGTTTTCCATTCAAAAATCCTTGACCTTTGGCTATATTTTTTATTTATAATAAATTTGAAGTTAAGGGTAAGTATGTTATGTTGTTGTTGAAGCCGGTGAAACGTTAAACCTCACTTTCGAAACCCCAAAGAAGCAATAAAATCATTGCGAAAGTTTGGTTGAGATAAAAGAGTAGTTATTTTTATTAATGAGTCGTTAAACCCTTAACTTCAAATTTATTATCGAAGCTATAGACACCGAAAGCACATAAATTCATATTTAGATATTATTAATAAAAATAACTACTCTTTTATCTCAACCAAGCTTCGCAATGATTTCATTGCTTCTTCAGGGTTTCGAAAGTGAGGTTTAACGTTTCACCGGCTTCAACAACAACATAACATGTTTACCCTTAACTTCAAGTTTATTATAAAGGAAAAATATATAAAGTCAAAGGTCACAGATTTTTGAATGGAAAACAATATGTATACCTACTCAATAATTTCATTCTCTTCTTTTCAGTTTCAAGATGAAATGATGAAAATAAAATAAAAGGTTAATAGAATAATTCTTTCTTTAGGAGGAAAATATTTTGAGAATATGCATGATAATATATAGTTTATTAGCATTTCAAAATGAACGTAATCAAAATGTCAACTCAAATATAAAGTAATTTGTATTTAAGCTTAGTATCTTCATTTCCAAATTATTGGTTATATTGAATTAAAATAAAACCATCTCATTCCGAAGATTCATTTGAATCTTTTGGATATAACAATATACTCAAAGCAATCATAAGCCAAATAAAACAAAGAAAAACAAAGATTTACTTCAAGAATTCATATACTCAACATAAGCGTTACAAATTCTGTATGTAATGTTGATGATTTTCTTTTTATGAATCATATTCTCAATATGATCCTACCAAATATTCTACATGATCCAATGCTATACTTCATTATATTTCCCATATACTACAATTAAGTATTCGTTTTATCATTTTGAGTAGTAGATTAGTGATGGAAGGTGTATATGAATATCCTTGAATTGAAAAAATCATTTGCTACATTGAAAGCTGAGGCTTTGAAAATTTGATATTCTTCATTGAAATAGATATCCTCTAGGGGATATACAAATCTAACATCAGCTTAAATTGAAAGGTATTGGTTTAAAAGAAGCATTTACTTTTTTCCGTGTGTGAAAATTCTTCTTTTCAATATTCCAATTGAATTAATTTTCTATGGTTCTGTTGACACAATGACAACACAATTTTGCATGAACAACAGGTATATCATTCTTAATGCCCAAAAGAAATTTCACCCGAATCGGATATCCTGTTATGAAAATATTGAGTTTCTTATTTTCAATATTCCAATTGAATTTTGTATGGTTCTGTGTACCCTATGGCCACAAAATTTTGCACGAGGCTTATTATGAGCATCTTGCATGTGGCTGCAGCATTTCATTTTGATTGGTTTCGTTTTGTCTGAGATATTGAAGAACAAAAATTTTGAATGGCCATATTTTTTGGAACACCCTACATGATGTGGCTGGTTAACGAACTTAACCGTGCCATTTTGGGGCCGAACTCACCCTGAAAATCTCAAGTCTCTAGTACAATTCCTTCGAAAGTTATCGTGCTAACGGACGGCCGGACGGGCGGATGGCCTCACGCACAGAATTGGATTTGACCATGAATTCGTCATCAGGAAGTCGAACCTTATCGTTTGAGACCATTTTCGGCTCAAAATTTGAAAATTACAGATATTTGGGCAAAACGATATAGCACTCGGTCAAGTAGAACGAGCGCTCAAAAAGAAGGTACCTTGAAACTCATAATTCTGAAGTTGTTCTGTTCGGAAGTTATCGTGTTTACTGTTGGTGGTTCGGCAAGGCATCATAAGAACTCTTCATGGAACGGCTCAAAGATGAATTGCTGGAAAGCTGCTGATTTTAAATTAGTGCTTCGCTTGAATTTTTCATAATCAATTTCTTAGGTTGAAGTAGTACTATAACAGAGGGAATTACGTTTGCTGCCTGATTGAAAACGTTCATTAGATGAAGATAGTCATGTTGTCGGTGTACCCAAAAGACATCACGACATTATGTCATCAGTCAAGCGTGCAACCCATAGCGTCGTTAAAAACCACTACAGGTAAAATTTCTCGATTCGGTAGCCGAATTCCATCAGCCTTCAACATTCTTAGTTTAGTGAATGTCTTGTTAAATGATCATTATCTGAGGTCCATCTCTATTTAGGCAAACACCATGGGTGCTTGTGGTGACGTAACGATAATCGGTTTTACACCATTTTAAGGCGAACCTCATCATTTTATTTTGCACTCCCAAAACTGTTACAAAATTTATGAGGTGTTTGCTTGTGAGTGTTTGATTTCATATTAAGTAGAAAATTTTGTTTCAAAAATTTCGAGGGAAGTTTGTCAAAAGAAAAGGTTTCCTCTGGTGGGATTGTCTTCGTTATATAAGATATTTCATTCGAAAAAATTTCATGAACCTGTCTTAATTACTGAAAATAACCAAGATAACAATCATGAAATATTCGTATTCAAGACAACTGTAAAATATTTCAAATCCAAATAAAGAGTTGAAAACCTTGGAATCCATTGCTTCCAAATACATTTTTTTGCAAAATAAAAACCATGTACCAAGGTATCTCGAAGAATTTATATTCCATATCGGCTATAGAACAGTTATAAAGGTTATCTAGATGTAAAAGGTTTTCCAATAAGAGGTGTTATTTTGATATTCAGAGAAAAATGCCATTTTTCAATATAAATGATAGGATCTTATTTCATCATAAAGAAGAAGCTATGCCGTTAATAATGACTACCACGACTACGCTTACAGGACCATATACTTTTAATGAAATTTTCCATAACCAAATCGCAAAGTGGCTGCCCTATTACCTCGATAACCTCACGAATTCCATCTTTGAGGTCTTGAATCGACGATGGGCTATTAGCGTAGACTTTCTCTTTCACGTGTCCCCAAAGGAAGAAGAAGCAAGGTGTTAAATCACAAGATCTCGGTGGCCAATTGTAATCACCTCTTCAAGAGATAACACGGTCCGGAAACTTTTCCCGCAAAAGATCAATGGTTTCGTTGCTTGTGTGGCACGTAGCGCCGTCTTGTTGAAAGTAAACGTAGTCCAGATCAATACTATCCAATTTCGGCCATAAAAAATCATTAATCATCTCTCGATAGCGCAATCATTCACCGTAACTGTTGCTGCAGCCCCATTTTCGAGAAAGTAAGGTCCAATGACGCCACCGCCCCAAGCAGTCACACGTCCGTTATTTCAAAGGACGGTCCTTTATTCTGAACCTATGTCCTTTGACCTTTTGAATTTGTCAAAGGACTGCATATGTCCTTTATAATCCGAAAATATGAATAAAAACATCCAAATAACCACAATACCACAAACGAAATTTTAAAAATTCCCATACACCATGATACGCCATCCAAAACATTAATAAATAAATCTAAAAAGCAAATTGTTTTGTTTATTTTTAAGTTGAAATGTTCAACATTATTAATCTATTCCATATTTGTTTTCAATAACTATGTTTTTTTATAATTTTTGAATGAAGTTTTCAGTTATCTTGGAGAAACTAAGTAAACCAATTTTTTACACAAAAAAAACCTGACCTACCCTGAAAGATTACTCATATTTCAAACCTATTTATTTACCCATACAATTTTCTCCTTTTTTGCTAATCCTCTCCTCGTCTCCGGTTCTCGAATCGTTGATGTGCTTTATTCCAATAGCTCTGGATTGGCAACCCTACTTAAGACCTAAATCTTTATGCAAAATACGGTGTAATGACGTTTGTGGAATGCCTAATTTCAAAGAACGACGAGGAATGGACAAACCTGGGTTTTCTTCAACACTGTCGGCTACAGCAGCAATATTCTCGGCTGTTCTTGAGCAACGTGCGCGGGTTTTATCCTACACATCACTAACTTGTCCCAACAGCTCGAATTTTGCCACCAATTTCTTTATTGCGGTCCGACAAGGTGCTCCACGACGACCCTAAAATGTTCGAGTTTTACGAAGAGTGTCTGCTAAATTTTCACCATATTTATAGCGAATTTTAATAATTTCAATGCGTTCTTGAAGCGAGTATCGTTTCATTTTTATTAATGGAGTAGTTTCTACTTGTCAAATGTTAAAAAATGACAGCTTCAAACGTGACATCCACCGAAATAGCAGGCTATTCAAAATAAAACCTCTTATTTGAAAACCCTTTAGTATGGGTCGGATCCGTCAATAACGGACGTTGCAATTACTTATTCTGTTTGTGAGCGCTTAAACCAACAGTGTTCGCTCTTGGGAGATTTCACTGTACATTATATCGTAGTAGATTTCTGAAGTTATACATATAAAAAATTATTGAATCTTCGCACAACCAATTCCTCCAGTGTACCTCACGAAGATGTTTGACCCTGTAAAACATCAATTTCCGTTCGACCGCTTCAGGCAGCACGGCAAAAAACGCAGCATAAACCCTCATTGAACAATTCCCGCCTGTGAAAGGCCTACCAACAATCCAAATTGAAACATAACCATTAATCAAGTTGACGCCTTATTACTACCACATTACGTCGGTCACTCGGGGCCTAACAAGCTCGGAATGGGCGTGAGTCGTGATCGCCGAACAATTGCTAATTGTCAGCCCTGACGTTTCGTCCGAATTAGCCGGTGAATGACAGCCAGTGTTGCCACCATAAAAAAGAATCGTGACGGGCCGACTCTCACTTTCACCCTACATCAATGCGGAACGTGCTTGAATAACATCGGATTATTAATGATGGGTTTTGCTGAGTGAAATATCGCTTCGTTTGATTAGGTTTTCATCGATCGTCTAATGAGAGGTATTTGAAAAATATACAGGGTGGGGCAAACGAACTTGCCGATTCAGAAATTCAATTGAACAGAAATCTTGAATACGGATGCCGCAACGAAATTTTTCTACAAAAAAAATCCCAATTATTTTTCAGTTTTCTATCTATCCTAGAGAGGGGTTTACCTTTTTTAAAACACCCCTTATAATATTGCTCTAAAAGTAAGAAGTAAACATACAGAGTTTTCCTTTTAAGTTGGTCTATTCGACGATTTTGGAGAACTAGTGAATATTTCGTTCTGAAATTTTAGGTGTAGCCTTGAGGATGAAGGAACTCTACGCCTAAAATATTTTCAAGTCGACAGCAATGCCACGTCTATCTCAAACGCATATCTACTTTCTTATTTCAAATGCAACTACCCATATTTTTATTTATGACTCGATTCAATGACAAATTCGTAGTATGACCTACTGAAAATATTTTCTGCCATGCACTATTGCCAAGTTATGCACACCAAACCAAACTCAGCAGTCTCATAGTGGAGATGCCATGCATTCATGTGGTATATTCAGTATTTTGATACATCATAAGGTTCTTCGAAAATTTTGATCCAAAAATGTGTAACTTGAAATTGAAATATTCCGAAATTTTCAAATAGCAACCCCATATTTATTTCACAGCATTCGATTCGAAATGAAAAATGAATGGTCGTCTATTTTACACTTATTATTTATATTGAATAGTGAAAACTACTGAAATTCTTCAGTATTAAGAGTCATGATCTATGGTCGTGTTTACGATGAAATTGACATATGATTATGAGGTGAATTATTGAGGTAGATTCTATGGTTGAAATCATGAAAAAATGTTAGATTATCATGGATGTCATGAAAAGGGTAAACCATGTTATTCAAACTAGATTCAGGTTGTTTCACAATTCACGGGGAATGCCAAAAAATTATTGAAAGAACCTGTAGGACCTTCAACAATCGTTATTCACATTTGGCAAGAATGACTGGAAATAAATTCCGAAAACTGCTTAGGCTCTCGGAAATCCTGGCCCAATATTCATGGCCTCAACTATAGAATTCATTCCAATAATTCACCTTATAATCAAACAGTGTCATGTCCATAGCCACAGCCGTCTTCAACTCACGCCATGTACAGTAAGAGCGGCAACGATGTCTGATAGGCCTAGTTCTATTGGCGATTGTGATCTCGTGACCCGAAATGCATCGGGTAGGTCGAGGGTTAGGTCGGAGTTTAATATCCTAGGTTAAGTTGCACCTGTTACCGGTTTTGTGTACCGCGTGCTAATAAAGTTCATCTGAGTGTTTAAAATATTGTGATATTGATCAGTTTTAAGTGTGATTCAGTATCAATTCTGTGAATTAGTGCGTTGATTTACATAGTGATCTGGTACAAAGTTTCCGACTATTCCTTTCTCCCTAGAAAAACATTGAAAATGCCTCGTCGCTGTTGTGTTACAGGTTGTAAGTCCAATTACGACTCACAAAATAGGTATGTCTCTATTTTTAATTTCCTAAGGAACCTGATTCAAGAAAGAAATGGATCTCCGCTATACCTCGTAAAAATTGGCCACCTTCCCAAAATTCAGCTGTTTGTTCAGTTCATTTCCAAGAGAATGAAATAATAAGATACGATGTATTCAAACGTAAAGATGACACGATTGGAAAGAACCTCCTCAGATGTCCAAAATTAAATAAAAATGCAGTTCCATCAATTTTTCCAAATTTGGACCCCGCACATTTTGTATGGGAATTGTCTCCCGGTGGATTTGGCTGAAAATTTGATATGATGTTCTACTAATCCTTCTGATCAAATGTCTTTACAGTCACGAAGCTGAAAAATGCATACTTCTAGGAGTTTTTAGCGATTTTTTGTATCCATTATGGCTTACGTATTACCGTTCACACAGAAATGTTTGAGAATATTTCGTGATTATTGAAAGCAGATTCTGTCAATTCGAAATATTTTCAAACATTTCTGTGTGAACGGTAATACGTAGGCCATAATGGATACAAAAAATCGCTAAAAACTCCTAGAAGTATGCATTTTTCAGCTTCGTGACTGTTTAGACATTTGATCAGAAGGATTAGTAGAACATCATATCAAATTTTCAGCCAAATCCACCGGGAGCCAATTCCCATACAAAATGTGCGGGGTCCTTTGCCTGCATATCTTTCTAAACCTTCTGTTTCTGCAAGAAAAAATCCCGATGAAAGGCGTCAAAATTATATTGATTTGCATAATGAAATTGTTCACCAATTTGAGACTGCAGACATTATTCAAAATTTCGATCAATTGTTAAATGAATATTCTAATAAATTAGAACTTGTAAATTGGATAGTTCACAAAGCGGAAAATAACATTTATTTCTATCAGTTGAAAGTTCAGGAAAATCAGGATTCGCTTTTGCTTGAAACTCAAATTTCAATTAATGAGAATATGGTTGTTCAAGTTTTTCTGGGTAAAAACAAGTTGAATTTCAATGATCTGAAGTGGATTCTTCCTTTTGATCTGAAATTGAGCAGATGGTCACAACTAGAGAATATTTTGGCAAGATACAAAGAAAACTTAGAAGTGATACCGAAATATTTTTTGAATCATTTAATTATCTCATGGATAAAAGTTTAAAATATTTGGACCTAGCATTAACTGTATCGTGGGAAAAGAATTTAGCGCATTCAAAAAATCTCGAATTTTAATCGATCAGTTGAGACAGATCACTCTAAAGAAAAATTCCACTCCACGTATGAACTTCTGAGAGGTTTTTTCATTTTACCTAATAAGAGATATTTACAGAGAATATCTTCTGGCCTTAATGTTTCTCCAAATAATGATATCCATAACAATAATTATATATCAAATATATCCTCAATTTAACGCCTAGGGAAAAAGTTGTTGTTCTTTTGATAGACGAAATTTATATAACACCAAGATTGGACTATCGCTCCAAAAATTTGATTGGTTACGCTGCCAACAGAGATAGTTTGGCAAAAACTGTTTTGGCATTTATGATATCTTCAGCTTTTGGAATTTTCATGAAATTGTAAAATTAGTTCCAGTTGACAGTATAAGCGGAAGTGACATTATTCCATTCGCAACTTGTGTTATTGACCAAATTCAGAAATGTGGGTTTGAAATTTTATGCATAATAACAGATAATTGTAGAATAAACCAAACAATGTTTAAGAAATTGTCCAATTCAAATTTTATTCCCAATCCTTCAAAAACTGGCAAAACTATATTCTTGTCTTATGATTTTGTCCATGTTATGAAAAATATTCGAAACAGCTGGTTCAATTTAAAAAATTTAGATAAAACATTTGTTTATCCTGATTTTGAAACAGGTCTTATCAAATATGCCAAATTAAGTGATGTCAGAAAAGTTTACGAAGCTGAAAAAAATTCAATAATTAAGAAAGCATTCAAATTGAATTTCAAAACTTTATTCCCAAATAGCTTCGAGAGGCAAAAAGTTTCACTAGTTGACAATTTATTTCACGATACCACAATAGCTGCTTTGAAAGATTTTGGGTTAACGACACTGCAGACTTCCTGCAGTTGATAAGAAATTGGTGGGATATTGTTAATAATACCAGTGTCATAAAGGGGATCGTTAGAAGAAATGAATTTTCTAAACCGATTTCGAATGAAGATAATGATTATAGAGTTAAGTTTTTGGAGAAATTTGTTGTGTGGATAAATACATGGCATGATTTAGATTCAAACGGTCATCTCACAAATGATACTTACAAGGCTTTCGTTCAGAGTACTTCTACACTTTTGGATGTACTTAGGTATAGTTTCACAAATTATGACATTGAGTATTTTTTACCGGGTAAATTCACCACCGAAAAACTTGAAAAGCGTTCTAGCAATTACAGACTTTTAAATGGTTGTAATTATAATGTATCATTGGATGCAGTTTTGAATGCGGAAAAGAAAATTAGAGTAAAGAGAATATTCAAATGCAATAGATCAACTTTTTCCCTTAACGATATAAAAAAAATTTTTCTTTAGAAATGAATGACTCGTGTAGTTTTACTTTTGATGAGGACACATTAAATATCAATAAATTCAGTGAAATATTTAATTCTAATTATTTAATCGAGTGTTCTGTAGATGAATCGGCCTCAATTTATATTGCAGGATATGGCTCCCATAGTGCTCCCAAAAAATTAGATTGCAATATTTGCTTGTCCCTGGTTGTAGAAGAGAAAGGAAGTTCCGTAGACAATGAATATTTTGATAGTTTGCAGAGAGGGGGTCTATCAATTCCAACTATTCATGTCAGAATAATTTTTCTCCATATGTGTGCTATTTTCGAGGTAATTTTAAATGATAGTTCCTTAGAATCGAACTTTTTAAGAGCGGTTGATCAAAAGTATATTCTTTCAAAATTAACGTTTTTGAGTATTCAGACAGAATACGCTTTTGAAGAATTCCAAAATACTTGTTTATGTGGAAAGGACTATAAGAAAATTTTATTTCATTTGCTGTCAGTGTTTGCGAATATAATATTAAATGATTATAGAAAAGAGAAGACCAACTCTAACATTGAATCCAAAAAGACCGATTCACCCTCGGATTCATCTAAACACCTCCCGAAAAAAAGAAAAATTACAAACCCTCCAGATAGTATGAACAACGAGAGAACAGAGATAAATCGTTTTATTTATTTATCAACTAGATAGGAGTTTATGTTTCGTTATTTTTATTTGTACAGAATATCTATATTATTTTATCTATTTATCAACTACAGAGTTTATGTTTTGTTATTTCATTTTTATTTCTGGTTGAATACCAATTGTTTTTGGAAAATAGGGCTACTGGCGAACTACCCATTAAAAAGTAACGCTTCACGGTAGTACCTCCTGGGTGTTGTGGAAACTACCTCTTCTAATAATTTAAAACAAAAAATAAACTGAATTTCTCCCCAACAATAGTACTTTTCAAATTATTTCGTGTATTTTGCAACAAATATAATAAACTGAGGATGCGGACATAAGGAGTCCGCGTCGAACTAACATCGGATTGACGAGAGAGCATAGGACTCCCTGAATCAACGTAAGCGACGTTGCCTTTCTCTGTGCACGGCTTGAGTTGAAGACGGCTGTGCCATAGCTCATGACTATAAATATTGAAGAATTTCAGTATTTTTCATCTCATTCGAAAACTATCCGAAATGAATAATTAGTGTAAAAGGAGACTGATATTCATTTTTCATTTAGTATCGAAAACTGTAAATTAAGTATGGGGTTGCCATTTAAAAATCTTGAAATATTTCAATTTTAAGTTCCACATTTTCGGAGCAGAATCTTCGGAGAACCTTACGATGTATCAGAATACTGAATGTACCACAGGAATACATGGAATCTATACGATGAGACTGCTGAGTTTGGTTCCGTTCGCATAGAAAATAATCGAGATATTGCAATTCCAAACTAGCAATGCAGATGTAAAAAATTTAAAGAATTTGTGCATAGCTTGGCAACAGTGCATGGCAGATAATTTTTTTAGTAGGTTATACTGCGAATTTGGTATTGAATCGATAAATAAATAAAAATATAGGTAGTTGCATTTGAAATAAGAAAGTAGATATGCGTTTGAGATAGACGTGGCAATACTGTCGACTTGAAAATATTTCAGGCGAAGAGTTTCTTGATCCTCAAGGCTCCTTCTAAAATTTCATTTTTTCGATTTTTTTTATTTTTTTCCAAAAACGTCTAATAGGCCAACTTGAAAGGAAAGCCCTGTAAAGATGCCGCTATGCGTGAATAGTAGGTACCGCATTGTAATCTACCAGGCTTTAGAGTGAGATGGAAAGCATTTCATTGCCAATAGGTCGTACGATGAATACAGAATATGACCTACAAATAAGATACACAACTTTTGCGTGAAGCAATACAGCACAAACGATCGGAAACTGTGGAAAAACAAATCATGGATACTGCATCACGATAATGCTACTGCGCCATCTCACACCAATGCTTGTTCGTGATCTTTCGGCCAAAAACAACACCGTTATCATGCCTCAACCAAGGTATTTACCAGATTTGGCTCCTTGCCAGTTTTTCCTATTCCAAAAACTGAGGCCTGAATTGATAATAATAAAAATAAGCCTTTATTTCCAACAGGTGTGATACCCAATTAATTAGAAATTCAAATTCGAAAATAAACTAAAAATAATTAACATTGAAAAGTAATAACATACCATATCATGAACGCAATCTTACAGTACAATAAAAAGCTTGAAGATAAAAGGACCATATACCTCAACAGACAGTGTGTTGGCTATGAAATAAATAAAATTAAATAACTACGAGATAATTAAAAAAAACTGCAGGTAAACATACGAGTATATAGTTCAAATGTTTTCACTTAAATATAAATCACAGACATAGTTCAAAGAATGAGAATGCAGATCTCATCTATCCGCTATAGAATTGACAACGGAACAGACAAATCTCAGTGGTGACTGCAAAAGCAAATAAGTTTTAAGTGTCTTAACATAAAAAAGGCATATACATCTGGCGTTTGGACGAGGTATGAGAAAATTTAGTTTACCCAGCAACTCATCGCAGTCAATCCTACCACCGAGAATACCATGTAGGAATTTGATGGCATGCCTCTTCTGCATTCAAGGCTTTTTGAATTGAATATTGATAATAAAATACGATGATCGGATCCCCTAGATGATGGGTACTTTCCGTCTTTACGAAATGAAAGCCATTTCAAAAACCTTCTCTTACATTCTCTAGATGTTGAAAAGGGAAATTGTAGATTGGGTGCCAAATGAGACAACCATAATCAAGCTTACTTTTGACGAAAGTGTTAAATGATTGATGCGATAAAGTCAGAATCAAAGAACGAATTGATAGTCATATCACTTCATTTTAGAGAAGCTTCGAAGATTGGAAGATGCGCTGGATTAAGTGAATTTTATCTGTGGACGATTACTCTGATGGGTACAACATGGATATTAATGAATAAATAAAAATTTTCCAAAACATTCTAAACCTACTTTTTCTTTCAAACATCGAAATCCTATCACCCTATACATAAAAAATCAAACAAGACCACAGAATTGAACCACCCTCGTTCAAAGTCAGCTAAAATTCAGATTTAGAACATCTACTACAACTTCATGGCTGCCTCAAATGAAGTGACCATAAACCGCAAATATTATAACCGCAACCTTGTGCAATGATTGCCTTTTAACTCACTCGCTCATGAGATTGGACATTCAATAGATACAATGACGAGTTTATGGAATGACATAGGCATTTCACCAGTTTAATGACACTTCAGCTGGACGCAAGACCGGGAATTTGCCGCCATATAAACATGATTATGCACTTGCGTATCGAGTTAAGTAGACAGATCCTTCGAACACCTATAAAATTACAGTTTTCGATCGAACTCGACATAAACTGTTTTTATGGAGTATAATTAATACTCAAATATCGTTACGCGTTATAAGAAGCTGGACGTTTCTTAGATACGCTCTGGAATTGAGTTGTCTAGACTAGGTACAGTCTGCTGATATTCGGAAGTACATGGTGGGCATATTTCGATGTTTTAGCACTACAACTTTTAAACCAGAGGAGATAGACAAAATCTGATACCCACTTCTCGATCTCTTTTTCTGAGAAACTAACAATAGTAGTATTCATTTTTGGCAACCTCTTTTGTTTTCGAGTTATAACCGAAAATTGGAAAAGTCGCGATATCGAAAAAAATTCATATCTCCGCTGATACTGATGATAGAGCTCTGAAATTAAAACATTATATAGGCACTTTTTTACGTAGAATCCTGTGGCGTGCTCGTCTTTTTTGTACCATTTCCAATTACAAAGCTGTGACCAAAAGTTATGTTTTTTTAAATGAGAATACTATATTTATGTGTCATTTTTGAAAGCTTAATTTTTTCTGATTTCAAAAATATATAAAATTGTATGGTTTGTATCAATATGGGTATAGAAAATGGACAAAAACCTATTTTCATCTGAGTCTCAATTTTTTCCATGGTTTCAACTGTTGATGAGCACAGAAAAATGGAGCTTTCTATAACAAGAGCAGTCTCCTTCTGTCAATCTCATTATTTCTATGCTGTCAACTAATTTCTACAAAATTCGAACATGGATATATTTCATAAACTCTTATATCGTATAATGGATTACGAAATAACGAAAAGATCTACATGATCCTTCGTTTCAATCGATATATGTATCTACTTAGTTATAATGAGATGAATGCAGGAGAATATTTTTATTGCTTTCCAGAATTAATACGCACAAGTGCAAATCTATTTCAAATCGCATATGAAATAACGCATATAGATAATTATGATTACAGTCATCAATTTAATCAGAAAAGTAACAAAAAAAAAATATTTTTCAATACCTAATAGTTATTACAATAATAGGTCAGTAGGTAATAACTTAGAATGAGGATCAAGTTTTACAGCAGTCCATTGATCTTCGATCTTGATGGAGAAATTAAGTAAAGAGCATAGAAATGAAAAGACTACTGGAAAGAGATGGTGGTATTTATACGACGCTGAATTTTTCTAAGCTCATCAACAGTTGAAACCATAGAAAATATTGAGACTCAGATTAAAATAGGTTTTTGATCATTTTCTATACTCATATCGATACAAACCATACAATGTTATATATTTTTGAAATCAGAAAAAAATTACCTTTCAGAAAATGGCACAAAAATCTAGTATTCCCATTTAAAAAACATAACTTTTGGTCATAGTTTCGTAATTAGAAATGGTGCAAAAAAGGCAAGCACGCCGCTGGATTCTACGTAAAAAAGTGCCTGTATAATGTTTCAATTTCAGAGCTCTATCATCAGTATTAGCGGAGATACGAATTTTTTTCGATATCGCCACTTTTTCAATTTTCGGTTATAACTCGAAAACAAAAGAAGGTAGCCAAAAATGAATACTACTATTGTTATTTTCTCAGAAAAAGAGATCGAGAAGTGGGTATCAGATTTTGTCTATCTCCTCAGGTTTAAAAGATATAGTGCTAAAATATCGAAATATGCCCACCCTGTACATGTTTGTGCTTTCATATTTGTTACCTTTACAAAAAATTTTTGTGAAGTCCTAAAACGGAAATACACTGTAAACCTCAGAGTAAGAAATAAACATAAGTATAGATGTCCCTACGCGTGAATAGTACTGCGTTGTAATCAACCAAGCATTAGGTGAGATGGAAAGCGTTTCACTGCCACATTATTATGAAATTTAATTCGATATTCAGGATGAAATACCACTATTTAAATCTATTGGAGATGATTACCCTTCAATGGGATCCTATAGCGGTCTTAGAAGAAAAAGAGATTCGAAAAATCATCACTTGGAATGCCAGACCTGGTTTAAAACGCCCTCCTGGCCCAAGAGCATGAATTAATTATTTTGTATCTAAATATTGAAGGTATTTATTCGAATATTTTTAAATTTCAAATTTGTGAAAACGGCGAGTCAGGGTTTTTTTTCTACTGAGGTTTTTCCCTGTGCTCTGGTATCATACACCAGAGAATAGTATGGTACTCCGTTTTGCACCAACCTCAACTAGGGACTTTTTGGTTTCATATATTGTATTTTGTTAGCTCATAATTCGAAAGAATATATATATACTGCCACACTGGGGTGAAGTAAACAACTGGTTAGATTTGCATTTCTCCAATTCCTGAATGTAACATTTCGTAATTTTGCCCTAGCTATAATTACCGGAATAGCCTTAAGCAACAATAAACCAAATCATCGAAATAATTCATCAGTTTATGAACGTCAACTCGAAATGAAAATGTGAACACATCGCATCAAGAAACCAAACACTAACAGACAATGTTGCCAAACTGAATCATCTGTAACAGACGCAAGTCGTTAGTATCAATCAATCAGTAAACCAATTATACCAGTACGGAATGGACATTCGGCACGATTTCTCCACGCCGGAAGTTTATTCGCTCATATAAACAGATTCTACTTGGCTTGCGTGAAGGCATCTTTAGGTTTACTTTTTACTCTGGCCTGTAAACAGTATGTTTTTAAGTAGCTTCTTTTTGACGGACGATGGGTACTACTCGCCAAAAGAGATATTTCTCGTAAAATTAAACAAAAAATTGGATAATCGCTGCCAATAAGAATCTGGTTCGGTTTACATAATTTCCGTTTGATATGAATCTATACAATAAGACATGAGTTCTTCTTTCATGATGAGTCAAACGGTTTTTTTTTTCATATACCGGAAATACCTCACCCTATCAACTCTTAACTTGTTCAATGAAACATGACAATTTTTTGTGTGTAATAGAATCTTAGCAGTTTTGCCACTCGAATGAAAACAATTAAGAAATACAGGAGTATTCGAAGCGATTAACGAAGTTGTAATATTGAGAATATTCCGTGGAAAATGCCGGGATATCCAGTACACACCACACAGTACACACGAAGGGTTCAAAACATTCTTGAATAGAACAATATACAGAGAATGAACAGACCAGCAAACTTACCAGACACGAATCATTCGCCAAAACCCACCTTCAACTTTCACATTTTGAGTTTAGCACTTCAGGAATAATGGAACTATACCTATGCCTGAAAATGTCATTAATGACTTGAATCGTGCGATACCTATTACAACGTAGTCGTGACGTTGAGCATGACTATAGTTGCACTAGTCGTCGGGACAATGTTGAAGCAACTGCATACGAAGAAGAAATAATTTTGGTATTAGGCACGACGTTCTTATAACGTTTATTAGACAACTTCAGTTTTCTCCAACGTTGTATCAATTCAGAGACAACGTTGTTGGACTCAACTATAACCAGTGGAGATTTTCTATTTAAATAGTTGACTTGAAAACGTTGTCGCGTAGTCATTTAAGCAACCTTCGAATACGATGGAAATATCAAATCAAACTAATTTATTGTATTTGTGTCGATATCTTCCTCAAAATTATTTCATTCGCTAACCCAAATGAAAAATATATTCGAAAAGTAAAGAATAAAATTTTCAGATTGAATCGAGCAAAGATCACGTTTATAATATTAACGTCAATTCGATTGTGTTATATTTGTCTTATAGTTTCGTGATATTTCAATTCTTCAATTCATAATGACTAGGATAAAACAAAATTTTTTATCGATTTTCTCATTAATTACAACAGTTCAATCAGCTCCAATTTTTAAATAAAATGTAAACAAATCATATTGACGTTTTATAACCTACATTTGACGGGATAAACCAACATGACAGCAGTTAAGCTTTGGTCGTAAAGGCAACTAGAGTCGCAATTTGGGTATTATATTGGTTGTTTAAACCAACGTTTAGAATTAGGCCAGTATTTGGGCAACTGAACTACGAAACTACGCCATGTTTTCAGAATTGGTCATTGACCATTAGGACGTAAATAGACAAAAACAAATGATACTCGTATTAAAGCCTTCATTTAAATTTTCTGTATATTGTTCCCTAAATCTCGTTTAGTGAGTGTTTGAACTTATGAAAAACATCGGCAATTTCTTCCTTCTTCAACTTTTTATAAATTTTCAATTTTTAATTATCAAGAAATATGCAATGGATTGCAGGCGCGCTTGTTTTTCAGCATGAAGCAATAGTTTATTCAACAGTAAAGTGGCCACAAAGGCCGACAACAAATGTCGGTTTTTGCTGCGAAACAATCGTTCCTATTCTTCAAAAAGGGACTTTTGGCTCTATATGTTGAAATATTTACATGATGGCAATCGGTTATTATTCGGTAGAAATATTAACTATCTAAACGTCATATGTGGAATGAACTTCATTCCCCTAGATGGCACATGTATAAATTAGTTGCATCGAAGTAAATTTCGCAACGTTTAGACCACGTGAATTTGATAACTGTAGTTGCAGCATGACACTGTAAAAACCCGAAAATGATTGACCAAAGTGATGCAAATCATGGTTATGAAGACGTTGTTTTGAGGTCGGCGAAGTCACTTAGTTTTGGTTGAGCGACTTCTTTATATACGTCGACGCAACGTTAAATTGCTACTTGGGGTCTCATCCTGCATAAAGCAAAAAGTTAAAAAAGAGAATTTTCTCTCAAATATATTACACTTGAAATAGAGGAAGGTTTTCATCTCATTTCTAGAACATATATTGTTTATGTCTGGGAGAAACCTAGAGGGGTCAGGACTTTTGACGACGAATGAAAATATTTCTAATCGATCTTTAATCGGTAAAAGGAATTATGGCAAATTTATATATTCCATCGAACTTCGTTTGAACGAGAAGATTATTTTAAAAATTTTGATGTTCTGTCAGAGTAGTGTAGCATTTAATATAGTTGGCTGAGTTTGTCGCCAATTAGATCCCACAATTTTTTCCACATCTCAATTCAAACTTTTTGTGAGGGTTTGCTATGACCTATACCTAATCATTAAAATCCAGATACTTCATTTCCGAATTATTAAGTGTCTATTTTGAAGGAAATAATCATGAATTCGACGTTCCTGTTCAAACATCGAAACGATATTTAGAATCTAGATATCTCGAGAGCTATTGATTGCATTTGAGCCACTCATCAATCCAACTCTTTTATCGACATTCAAATTATCTTGCTTGTGACTTCATTTCAGGACGTTTTCCAATTCTCTTTACTGATTTAATAACAGAAACGAAAATGCAAGGACTATTATGGTTATAATTCTATTCATTCTTTCAGTCACCAGAGAGAGAATTATATGCCTCAACTATATGCAGCTATGTTTCCCATATTTCACTCAAAAGTAGTCTATATAGATGTATCGCTCCTTATAAATTTTGCATTCTAGATGAGTAAGCAGTTCGATACGCCGATCATCTGTAGGTGTGCATTGTACAGGACGATTGATGTTCCATAACACAGTGTCATAGTCATAATGCATCTCAAAGCCCGAATAAAAAACGAAGGCAGTCCCTGATGATGACAAAACAGAAATTTCAATCTCAATATAAATGGATTTGTCGATGATAACATCAAGAATCTATAACGAGTTCAGCCTTTGAATTCCACGGGCATCGATAGAGAAAAACCGATAATGTCCTGTCCCCATCCTTTTGACAGTTCGATTGACGTGGATTTCCTGTTTGAGCCAAATTTGGTATTCTGGAATTCGTTTAAGGCCCGTTCTTGATATCTTACTCGAGTCACATGTCACGAGCTAAAAACATGCTAATTTCGTTTATTTTTTAACGAGTCGCCAGATCTATACCATCGATAAATCGGAGAGGTTTTCGTTGTTCTCATAAAATTGTGCTTTAATTTTTTATCCGTTCAGATCTGGTGATTTCATTAGGTCGTGTTGGCTGTCAGGTTGACAAGGGTGTCATGACATATTGCCCTCGATGGCATTACTGATGTTGAGAACATCTTCAGCATTATATTCATATGGTGATAACTAGTTTCCCCTTATTCTTTTCATATATTGATTTACTCTTTCTGCTTCCCTAAGACCAAACTGATATTTTTGAATACATACTTCGCAAAAATTATCAAGCCCTTCTCGTAAATTGTAAAATAATTAGTGAGAAATGTAATAAAACACACTATGTATTATTTATTATAATCTTCGGCGAATGATTTCGGAATTATTAAATCATCAGGCCAGCTGAAAGTATACAAATGTTAGAACATCTATTTATTTATGTGATAGTATGCAACTTACTGTCTTTGAATTAAAATGAACATAAATCGTTTAAAAACATTTAAAATGGTTTTCTATTGTCAGAATTGTTAAAAAATTTTATCTCTAGTCAACTCTTATTCCCGGTATATCTGTTCTTGCATGGAATGTCAACTGAATATGGAATTGTAGTATAATCTGGGAAAGGTGATATCTAATATGTTATTATAAGGTGGTCTATTGGTGGCGGGAATTTTTAAAGTTTAATATTTACTGTTCTTTTTCAAGACAATTCAATTTAATATTAAATTTCAAAAAATTCCCGACACTAATAGACCACCTTATAATAACATATTAGATATCACATTTCCCACATATACTACAATTCCATATTCAGTTGACATTCCTGCAATAAAAGTTGACTACAGATCAAAAATTTTAACAATTCTGACAATAGAAAACCATTTTAAATGTTTTTAAACGATTTATGTTCATTTTAATTCAAAGACAATAAGTTGCATACTCTCACCTAAATAAATACATGTTCTACATTTGTATACTTTCAGCTGGCCTGATGATGGAATAATTCCGAAATCGATCGCCGAAGATTATAATAAATAATACATAGTATGTTTTATTACATTTCTTACTAATCTCAAGAAAACATACTATGGAAGAATTCATTTGTAAAAATTTATAATAAATTTTTATCATTGCAGATTTTTTGTACATTCAATAGTTATCTATTTCATCAATTTTCTAGTGTTAGGCACGCCAACATAATGACGAAACAATTTCCTGTAATTTCAGATACCAATACATATTTTGAAAGTGGTTAGTACCGATTTAGACATTGTAGATTATAAATTTTTAGGGGGTTATATTCCTCTGCTACCTTTAGGCCAATTATATGAGATGTCTTCGCAACTGCACTACAGGTCGCCTTCTAGTTCCAGAGCTTCAATGAACTTCGGTATCTCGCAATGGCGAGGCATTCTGTGACTTAGTGAACAGTACTTACCCTGTCTTCTCCATATAATCTACACTCGTCAGTCAATTCTCATTATATGCTTCCTTAGGCGAGAATGTCCTGTTAGAAAGCCAGTGAGGAGGCGTAACTTATTCTAAGTGAGATCCAAATATTTCCATTTTTAATTTCCGAAGGAATATTTCAGATTAGTTTCTGGATGATTACTTCATAGTGCTTCCTTTTCGAATTCTTCCGTCTTCAAAATCTCTTTCTTATAGATGCCTTTGCTATACCAGAAAGGTTCTGGGCCAGTAAGTGGCGTTTGTACTCCATCTCTGGCTTAGTATGTTAGCCTTCTCGTTGTCTTTTGTTCCTGAATAACCAAGAATCCAGACCAAAGAGACCTTGTTATTTTTGCCTTCTTCATTAAGATTTATTCGGTTCTCCAAAATTAGCTTTGACTCGATGACAGAGTTCATTGATATAATAGCAGCTTGACTATCAGAATTAATAGATTGCTGTCACACCATTGATATTTTCTTTCCAGGTCAACTATTTCTGCTTGAAAAACTCTGGAATAGAAGCCTTACGATAGTGTGCACTTGGTTCTTGGACCGTATACTCCAACACCTCTATCGTGTTTTTTGAACCACCCGTATATCAGAATCTACTCCGAAAATTTGGCTGGAGTATTCTTGTTCCCATTATTCCTTCTCTATCACTAAGTAGGTTTACTGATTATTGGTACTTGTTCAGAAAAGACCAGACTCTCCGACTTTTAATTCTTTCATTACCTGAACCTTCGGCTAGAATATCTGAGGATAGCCTTCTCATGGGCTAACCTATTGATCACTATATATTAGAGGAGTGAGATCTGTGATGACCTTATGCTATAGTCGGGTTTGCTATTTACCTGATCGTTGAGATTTTCTTTGATATTATGCAATAATGGGAATAACTTGCCAATGTTCAATAAAGCAAGAATTGTGACTTCTACCGAATCATCAAATAGCTGATAGACTTGAGATTACGTGGAACTGAGCCTCAAACTAATGCAAGATTGTTTTGTCGCTTAATTTTGAGTATCACAATATACGCCGCAGACTTGCTTAAGCCTATTTATGTATGAGACCATTAAAGGTTCTCGCGTTACTCACTGGACACAGTTGCTCGTATAGAGTGGGCACATGAACACAGATACTGGCTGGAATGTCAGTGACGAAATGTTCTTTTCTCGGACGAAACCAGAATTGGTTAAGTTAGTGATAATATATCCTTAATTTCCTTAAACCATGAATCTACATCTACAAGAATAAGATATCCTATGAAAGTACCCAAGTTTCAGACTGTCATCTGATAGCCAGATCAGTCCGCTGATAATTTCTCAGCAAGTTGTCAGGGTCATGCGTACCTATTGCCCAATAACTGAATTATGACAAGTGTATTAACATATAAGTATACTAGCTTTTACCCGCGACTTCGTCCGCCTACCGACCCTCTAAGTTAGAAAAGTGATCAAATACTAAATTGAAGTCTTAGTAACACTCAGTTAAAAAAAAACATCAAAATCATTTCAGTAGCTATGGCGTCATGCGCTTCTTGACACGATCACGCTAGATTTACGTTGGAATGAGGTATTTTCCCGCCGTAAAAAGTAGCCTGTGTCCGTGCCTAGGATCCTATCTTTATATTAACCAAGTCTTATAAAAATCCGTTCAGACGTTAAGGCGTGAATGAGGTAAACTTCCAAAACCAACGATTAAACATCACTAACTTAATTAGTTTTCTGCCTACTGCCTACGCCTTAAGTACGATAGCATGAATATTAATAACCCATATTCTTTTCTAGGTTACTATCTATCACCATACAAAATTTCATCAATATCCGTTCAGTTGTTTAGGCATGATAGAGCAAAACTCCCAGCAAAAACCATAAAAAAAATCACTAACTCAATTCAGTTTTCTGCCTACTTCCTACCCCCTAAGTACCATGACGTGATCATTTTGATCTTATATCCGTTGTTAGGTAACCATCTATTACATTACTAAATTTCATCAAAATCTGTTCAGCCGTTTAGACGTGAAAAAGCAAAGGTCCCAACAAAAACGACTTAAAATCACTAACTCAATTTAGTTATCTGCCTACTGCCTACCCCCTAAGAACGATGGCGTGATTATTTATAGCCTATGACCATTTCTAGGTTATCATCTATCACCATACCAAATTTTATCAAAATCCGTTCAGCCGTTTAGGCATGATAGAGCAATACTCCCAGCAAAAACCATAAAAAAAATCACTAACTCAATTCAGTTTTCTGCCTACTTCCTACCTCCTAAGTACGACGACGTGATCATTTTGATCTTATATCCGTTTTTAGGTAACCATCTATTACCTTACTAAATTTCATCAAAATCTGTTCAGCCGTTTAGAAGTGAAAGAGCAAAAGTCCCAACAAAAACGACTAAAAATCACTAACTCAATTTAGTTATCCGCCTACTGCCTACCCTCTAAGAACGATGGCGTGATAATTTATAGCCTATGACCATTTCTTGGTTATCATCTATCACCATACCAAATTTCATCAAAATCCGTTCAGCCGTTTAGGCATGATAGAGCAAAACTCCCAGCAAAAACCATAAAAAAAATCACTAACTCAATTCAGTTTTCTGCCTACTTCCTACCCCCTAAGTACGACGACGTGATCATTTTGATCTTATATCCGTGTTTAGGTAACCATCTATTACCTTACTAAATTTCATCAAAATCTGTTCAGCCGTTTAGACGTTAAAGAGCAAAAGTCCCAACAAAAACGACTAAAAATCACTAACTCAATTTAGTTATCCGCCTACTGCCTACCCTCTAAGAACGATGGCGTGATAATTTATAGCCTATGACCATTTCTTGGTTATCATCTATCACCATACCAAATTTCATCAAAATCCGTTCAGCCGTTTAGGCATGATAGAGCAAAACTCCCAGGAAAAACCATAAAAAAAATCACTAACTCAATTCAGTTTTCTGCCTACTTCCTACGCCATAAGTACGATGACGTGATCATTTTGATCTTATATCTGTTTTTAGGTAACCATCTATTACCTTACTAAATTTCATCAAAATCTGTTCAGCCGTTTAGACGTGAAAGAGCAAAAGTCCCAACAAAAACGACTAAAAGTCACTAACTCAATTTAGTTATCTGCCTACTACCTATCCCCTAAGAACGATGGCGTGATTATTTATAGCCTATGACCATTTCTAGGTTATCATCTATCACCATACCAAATTTCATCAGAATCCGTTCAGCCGTTTAGGCGTGAAAGAGTAACAGACAGACAGACAGACAGACAGACAGACAGACAGACAGAGTTACTTTCGCATTTATAATATTAGTATGGATAGTATGGATTGAAGGTTGGATTGTTTATGTTGATTTTGCTGTTGAATTGGTATTGAAAAGGAGGTAAGAAATTTACGTTCAGAGCTTTTTGCAAAGTCTGTTTTTTACTTATATAGATGTGTTTAACGAACATATTGCTCAATAAATAATTAACCCAGCGTACTTTTGAGGGGTATGTCAAACCCCAGGCGCCGAATATAGGTTTGAATACGAAGAAAACGTTAAAATAGCCTTCTAATAATGTCTATACGGTTTCAGAATATAAAATCCTCATATTTTTTCACAGAGAAGGTGTGCTATACGGAAAAAACAAAAGGTCATTGCTCTCTGGGCTACAGTTGAAAGTGATGACGATGAAATTGCATCAGGGAGCAAAAACGACATGATGCACGCAGAAAGCGCAACACCGATCCTTTGCATTACTCCACGGAAGCTCAAGTAACAAGTTGTTGACGAAGACAACAACATAGAGGAATAAAATAGCAGGCTTCAGAATGGAATGGAAAATAAAACGCCGATCATACCCCCAAGAAAAAAAAAATTTACGGGGATCGATTCTCAGCATTATGTTTTCTCTCATAAATACTGCTGTCATGAATTCTTTACCTATACAGGGTGTTTCATCATAAACTGGACAAACATATATTTTCGTGTAGAGGACATCGGGAGAATTTTTTTGCCTTATACAATATATCCCGTTTTCGAAGCATAAGCGAGATATAGGGTGTCCAACGTCATTTTTGAGCAAGATTCTTATGAGTGTGGTCAGTTATGTATAACACTTAAAGTAACGGTTTTTGGTCAAATCTCAGTATTTTTGGATCCTCTATTCAGAAATGTTGACGAACTCCGAAAAAAAAATTTACAAAATGGCGGAAGACCTGCAATGTTCCAAATTTTTTTTGCGGTTGTCAAATTGACTTTTATTTTCTGTATGAACACAATCTTCTACGAATTTCTGTGAAAAATTTTTTTCAAAAATCGAACACAAATTTTTTTTACATGTCTACAGCGATGAAAAAATTTCCCTCGAAATGGATGAAATTTTGTACAATTATACTTCTTGAATTATCAATCAAGAATATGAAAACAGAATTGTAAAATATCGAACGGTTTCGTTACTACAGTCATTCAAATGTTTCGTTCAGAGCTCTGAAATAAAGAAAAAAAATTGTTTTGAGTTCTAGAGTCAAAATAATTAAATATTGGCATGTCCAAACATTCTAGATGAATTTATACAAAAAAAATCAGTGAAACTTAGTAGGGACTCGAACCGACGTATGTATTAAATAGGGAAATGGCACTGTTCTAAGAGTAAGGATAATAATAATCGTTGCCAGGCAACGGTGGTTCGTAGTTCATAGAGTTGGACTGGTATTTGAATTTCAGTGAATATACAGGGTGAGTCTTTGACTTGTACATATATTTTAACCGTATATTCTGGGGTCGAAAGAAACACTTTTTTCCTCTACCATTTTTTCCGATTCGGCCTAAATAAGAAGATATAGCCCTTTTTTGTTTTCAGAATGAGCTATGCCGCCACTGGTAAACTAACCACTGAATTTTTGCAAGTACGAAATATAGCATTCAAACCTTTGAAATAAGCTATTGTATCAAAGAAACGAGTAGATATACCATTCGAAATTTTCAAATAAGCTGCTGTATTAATGAAGAAATATGAACTCACCTTTTCAATACCAGTTGTATATTTTCTAATACAATGATTGATTCATCCAAAATTTTACTGGTGATGAAAAGCAAAATAATCTCTTCTTGATGTATACTCAGTATACTTCATTTTTGATTATATCGGATTAACTTTTAAACCACCTATTCTAGCTATAGCATTCATTTCCAATATCTCTTGAAATCTTCCTTGCAAGAGTTTCCAAAATCAAAACCATCAAAACAACAACTCAACCATAACACGCATGACATTTCACGTTCATAAACACCAGTTGGGCGATTGAATTTCAAGGGGTGTCCGCATCATAGAACAAACTTTTCTCTATGGTCCGCATGGTGAAAGTCACAGACGTGACACTAGATTCTTTGACATCGCTGTTCTGTGGTCAGTTGTTTTTCAAAATCATACGACTTCAGGAATAATAACTTATTAAGGTCATTTTAGTAGTAATAAATATGATGAACAATAAGAGAAATGAACGTATTCTAACGTAATTTAAATTTGGATCAACGTATGTCAAAGCTCAACGAAACAAAATTGCAATAGGTACTTCGAAAGTGGTGTAGAAATTTGCTTGAATAGATAAGGATTAACACTGAAGAAGTATAGAGGTGAGCTTATTAGTTGTAACCCCATTGTTAAAGAAAATCCGCTAGTTCTCTTACCATTCATCATTCTTGAAATTTGTCAAAGTGACCACATAGGGAAAATTGAATTCTGTGAATATTTTCGACAGAGTTGCATTCAGCCAAAGTACCCAATTTTTCGAATTTTTAAGATTTTTTCTTTCTTTCAACATCGAATTACTCGGAATTTTGTAGTCGGGAAAGATTAATCATATTCATGAAAAACTATGTTTCAAAAATCATTTCATTTGAAGGAATCGTTTGCGAGATATTACTGAAAATTTATGCTTTCCATGGATTTTCAACAACCTGTATCTTTGTAACCAGACCGAATCGAAAAAAATGGTAGAGGAAAAAAGTGTTTCTTTTGACCTCAGGAATCTACGGTTAAAATATATGTACAAGTCAAAGACTCACCCTGTATAGTCCGTTCACGAAAGGTTGAGCACAAGTAGGCGTTTCTTTATTTATCTGAAGTTGGCAGTATTTGCTGTCATAACGTAAAATAAAGTCAACGTTGCCGAATGCACCCGACCTCGATCGACGAGCTTGTGAGTTGTCAGACAACTCTATGCAATATTGACAACATTGCCTATCAATCTGACAAGAAAATAAAGAACATAACCTAAAATTTTAATATACACAGTGGAATATGCCAAATTTCCATGGCCAACCGACGGCTCAACCTTTAGTGAATGGACTATAATTTAGCCAGTAGTCAAACTCTATGAACTACGAACTACCGTTGTCTGGCAACGAATATTATTATCCTTAGAACAGTGCCATTTCCCTATTTAATACCTACGTCGGTTCGAGTCCCAACTTAGTTTAACTGAATTTTTTTTTTATAAATTCGCCTAGAATGTTTGGACATGCCAATAATTTAATTATTTTAACTCTAGAACACAAAACAAATTTTTTTTCATTATTTCAGAGGTCTGAACGAAACATTTGAATGACTGTATTAACGAAACCGTTCGATATTTTACAATTCTTTTTCATATTCGTGATTGATAATTCAAGAAGTATAATTGTACAAAATTTCATCCATTTCGAGTGAAATCTTTTCATCGCTGTAGACATGTAAAAAAAAATTTGTGTTCGATTTTTGAAAAAAAAATTTTTACAGAAATTCTTAGAAGATTGTGTTCATACAGAAAATAAAAGTCAATTTGACAACCGCAAAAAAAATTTGGAACATTGCAGGTCTTCCGCCATTTTGTAAATTTTTTTCGGAGTTCGTCAACTTTTCTGAATAGAGGAGCCAAAATACTGAGATTTGACCAAAACCGTTTCTTTAAGTGTTATACATAACTGACCACACTCATAAGAATCTTGCTCAAAAATTACGTTTGACACCCTGTATCTCGCTTATGCTTCGAAAACGGGATATATTGTATGAGGCAAAAAAGATTCTCCCGATGTCCTCTACACGAAAATATATGTTTGTCCAGTTTATGATGAAACACCCTGTATAGGTATAGGGGAAATAATCAGGATTTCAAACTTGCCAGGAAATTGTTCATAAAAAGGCTAGGCTTAGAATTGATGAAAGAATATTTCAAGGAAGGAAAAAATAATCCAAGAGTTCGAAGAAATATTCTACAGAATATTATGAATTTTGGCCAAGACGAAAACCCAGAGCCACTATCCAAGATTTCTAGAACTGCTGGGAGGTGTTCTTTGTGTCCAACGAGCCGAGATCAAAAGTCTAGATATTTTTGTGTCAATGCAAATTACTTTTATGTCCAGAACATTCTGTAATAAGCTCCCAAAATTGCCTAGATTCAGAAGGCGAGTAAATTAACAGTTTTGGATTGAGAATCAAAAAAAACTTTTTTAGTTGCGTTTATCATTCTGAAACTAGCTAGTCTCGACAATTCCTAGAAATTTCTTATTCTTTTATTTATAATCTACTTTATTTGTAATGATGTTTTGAATTCGTTGAGAATTGACCCACTTTATTACAGTTTTTCATTGAATAAAGCTATGAAATATTATGTTTTCTATTATTACAGGATTCTAGATAATAACTTCACCTGAGGAGATGAGAAAAAAATCAGGAGAAAATGAAGCCAAAAAAAAGAAGCTTTATGTTGGGGTATGTGATACTCCACAAATGTTTTGGTGGGGAAAAATTTCACATATGTAACGCCAGGTTAATAATGAAATATTCCTCATCTCATCTACTACATTTCACACGAACGAATTAAATCAGTTAACCTTCAAACTATCAATGTTAACGCAATCAACAATGCGGATATTCATTAAGAATTGATTGATTACTTGGATGGAAACGAATTGACGGACAAGAAACTGATTATCATCATCATTAAAAACAAATCTTCGTTTGTTGTTGGAGAATAATTCTTTCCCTAACTTATTCATTCGCTTATAGTACCGGTGCATGTTTGCAGAGAAATAAATTACTGTTATGATGTGAAAGAGGCAGCATGTCGGTGACGAATCAATTATTATGAAGAGTAAATAGACATGTTTGCTTGGGCTGCTGCACTGTTGTATCGGTGGCATTGTTGGAGAGCCTCCCTGTATTTGTTTAGTAACGAATATGTTCCGTGCAGAATCTCAACGGAAGCAAGAATGTTATGGGTTTTTCTTGAATACTCGCAACCTCAGATTTTTTTGTTGCTTCTCTTGAAGTTTTCTCAGCTGTCTTGGAGATTCTATTTATATCGGAAATTCAATTTTATTTTATAGTTGTTCAGTCAAGAATAAATATCAAATGAAGAACATCGTCGTGAAATCAGAAATTTTTTCGCTCTCATTTATCAGGCCTTTACTCTAGATTTTCTAAAGTAATACGAAACCATTGAGCAATTTTCCAGAGGTATTCGTTCTGTTACTTTCCAGCATATTACTCAAGTTTCTTGAATATTCGAAATTCCAGATGTTTCACTCCGAAACAGTTCGTCTGTATTTTTAAACCTCAACCCTTAAACTTTCGGGTCTTTCTTCTCCTACGAAAAATACGACCAGTCAGACAAAGTTTGGAACGCGTATTGAATGCCCCCACATTTCTTTCAATTTCGAATATATTCCACAGTGAAAGCCTATACCTTTAAATAGTAAATGAAATCAATTCAGAAGAATCCATCACAATCAATATAGTCAGATAGGTTTCTTCGATAAAAATTCCATTTTGCTAAACATATCTAAACATAGCTTTCTTCGCTTAGGTCTGCCGAACTTCAACATTTTTGAGATTGCAAGAGTTTTCAACCCAATATTGTTTTTTCGCAAACACTTTCGCAAGGTGCACATTTTAAAAATGACAGAAACATCGAATTTTTTCTACTACGTCCACGGAGTTTTAATTTCATTTTCTCATGATTTTTCGAGATCCAAGGGCCTATTGACCGACATACTTTGCAACTTTTCACTTTACACTTTTCACTTTTCGAATGAATTACGTTGCACGAAATGCAAATCGAAAAGCACTTCGCAGAAATTAAATGTTGTGAGAAATGTTGTGCAACATAATTAATTTTCACCTTTGAAATTTGACAGAATGTAAAGCGCAAAGAGAAAAGTTGCAAGTATTTTGGTGCAATAGGCCCCTGTGTTGAACATATCTACCAAATTTCATTGAAAAATGTTAACCCAATCGGAAGTTATCAACAAATGTAGTTTTTCCAGAAATAGCTAAATCATCCTGTATTCTCGAAACGCCGGTTGACTTCAGCCTTGAAATATTTTCGGTTTCAAAGAGCATTAGGCAAGTTCTTCACGCCACTGAACTATGGCTCATTAGTTGCTGGACACCCTGTAGATCCTCATAGGGAATATTTTGAGAATCAATAAAGCGATTTTCCATGATTATTATTTGTTTTGTTCCTATATTCATGAGTTCATTTGACAATCTCTTACATTGTTTGAGTTCATCATTCAAAATCGCGTAAGTGCACGAGAGTGAAAATTTTCAGTCTAGTACTAAAGAATCGGTAAAATTGTCAGAGCTTTGATATTCGGGTATGAAGTGTTCGCTGAGCTAATCAAAAAAAAATTAAGAAAGCCCTGAGCAGGTGCTTTTGAGCGCTCGTTCATTGTAGGAGCGAAGAGGCTATTTCCTCCAAATTTTGTATAGGACTTGAGATTGATACTAAATATAGAAAATGCAAAATATCAGCTCGATCGGAATAATATTCTGGAAATTATTCAAAAACTGAAATATGTAAAAACTTGACAATTAAAAAATTTTAATTCTATGGTTCTCATCATGCGATCCTCCTGAAATTTTGCGCCAACATTCAGTATATCAATCTTCATTCACAAAATAAATTTCACTCGAATCGGATATCTTGTTATGGAAATATAGAGATTCTTCTTTTCAATGTTCCATTTGAATTTCAAATGGTTCATAGGTATAATGCGACCTTTTTAAAATCCTTCATGAACATTCAGTATAGTAATATTCATTCAGAAAATGAATTACACTCGAATCAGGTATCTTGTTATGGATATATGTATAAAGATTCTTCTTTTCAATTTTATATGGTTTACACTATGGCCACAAAATTTTGCAAGTGGCTTATTACGAGGATTTTGCATGAGACCACAAATTTATTCTGATTGGTTTCGCTTTGTCTGAAATATTGGGGAACAAAAATTTTCAATGGTCATATTTTATGGAACACCCTGTATGATTTAGCTGGTAACGAAGTTAACCGAGTCATTTGGGAAACGAACTCACCCTGAAAATCTCAAGTCTCTGGGAGAATCCCTTCGAAAGTTGTCGTGCTAACGGACGGTCGGACAGAATTGAACTTGACCACGAACTCATCATCAGGGAGTCGAAGCTGTCGTTTGAAACCATTTGCGGCTCATAATTCGAGAATAACAGACATTTGGCAAAATGATATAGCAGTCGTTCAAGCAGAACGAGCGCTCAAAAAAGACAAAAATAAATTCCGAGCAGGAAGTATTCGGTGATGCCATGGGTGACCGACATGTAGATTCTCAGAATAAACGCTCAAGGCTCCTAATCCCAATTCATCGAGTCGAATTTTCATTTCCTCCACCAACATCGTCATATGTTCAATTTCCGACATTATTAACATTTGTATACTTTCTCTAATCAAGATAATAATCAATCTAATCATTCTAGAGAATCATATCGTGAAATCGTACGTTCAATTAAATCAGAGTATAGAACATTCAACATGAAGGGATCAAACAATAAGAAAAAAATTGTATACTTTCTCTGATCAAGATAATAATTAAACTAATCATTGTAATAATTGTCGAGAATCATATCCAACTGCAAAACTAGTTATCATTACGTGAACTGCATTATGCATCAGTTCAAGCTGGATTATATCAGGAAATGATGTGTTCTGAAACGAATTGGCAATCGATCGAATGACCTAAAACCATCACTGACCTAGAATGAGAAGCCCCGAAGGAACTGATGCACCCCTAAATCAAATCTAGGATTTCATTACCGGATCTAGGGTGTATTCATACTTATCAGATATCACCCCACATGTATGTTCAATAGTACAATAGGCATGAAAACTGTACCATACGTTCAGCAAATAAGTTTCATTATGTTATATCTCCGATCTCCCCGAACTTAACAGGATGAAAAAAGTAGTTCTTATTATTGATATTTCAGAATCAGTACTCCAAAATCAAAAGTTCAATTCTATGCTACTATACCTGTCAGATGAGTGTGAGGATGCATTTTCAGGCAACTGGGGGGTGATTCTTGAATAATGTCGTGTTCGCGATTCGACAATTGTCGACCAACTTCCTTGCTAAGTTGGTCGACATTTGTCGATTCGCGAACACGACATAATTCAAGAATCGACCCCCTGTTTTACGTTGACCCATATTTTTTGCTGCTTCTTTTGGTTGGAAGAAATTTGTTGGAAAGTCATTGAGATTTTATTTGGACAATTTCGATCCTATTTGCTTCCTCTGTTGAACGTTTCGGTCAGCATTCGCCAGCAGTCGTCAGGAAAAACGCTTTACACTTTTTATTTGCAGAAAAACTTTCGAAAGGATAGTTCAATACGATTTTGCAACTCTTGGAAGTTATTCACAGTGACGTTGCATACAGTTAACATCAAATATGTATTTGTTTTGTGTCAGCTCTGATTTTTTCATGAACTAACCAAGAATCATTCCAATCACAAGTGCAGTTGTCAGGACATCCATAAGATGAAAATAAATCGAATATCGTATTCGGTGACGCTGGCACCTACAACTAACTCAATTTGAAAACGAAAAATCGCTTACATGAAATTCTTTACTTATTTTGAGGTCTTAGATTAGATGAGCTTCCAAAATATTGAAACTCTGTTTTTTAAAATCGGTATACAGGGTGTTAAATAAAAATTATTCCGAAACGGCTTCGTTAACGAGATGCGGGATTTCAAAGTTATATATTTTTTTTCAATATATCAAAATTGATTATTGCTTTCGAATTGAAACTTGGTATACGCTGAATCCATTTTAAATGCTCTGTAAAATTTGAGAAAAGATTAGAAATTTTAAGGCGGGCTCGTAGAATTTGGGGTTGTTTTTGTAAATAGTATACTTACTACTAATGAAAAAGCTAGCAAGTTTTTGACAAATTTAATGTTCTGTCCGAATTGGACATCTCTAACCGTTTTCAGGAAATACGAAACTGAAGATTGAAAAAAATAAATGACATGTTTACGTTTACGTAATCATTTTTACTCTCCTTACTCGAAAATGCTACTCGCGTATCAAGGGCGGATTCAAGGGGAGGGGACATGGGGGTTATGACCCCTCCTTGAGACTGGTTCGAACCTCAAAAAAATTCTCCAATAACCATAATATTCGTGGATCCCCATGAAAACCCGTTCACGAAAATCACGTGACCCCTCCTGAATCAAAAGCTGGATCTGCCCTTGTCGCGTATAATGGCTGTTATTCGCTCGGTGATTTAAAAAAAAACTTCACCTCGTCAATAATAGCTATCATGATACGCTCGTTGCATAATATAGGTAGGTACCATTATGAAATTCATGTTTCTGAAGCTACCTTCTTACCTATATATCATCGAAATTTTGACTGCACCTTAATCGTTCAAATCAAGTATGCAAAAATTGTACTTCGCATCCACTGAAGGTACTTCCATCCAAGAAAGGAAAGTTCAAAATTATTTTCATAATTTCTGTCGAATTTTTAGTTTTACCATCAAGAATATAATAACAAATCGATCGAATTTTTTTATTTAGATGACAGATCAATGAATTTAATTTTGCGTGAGGTTTATTTTATGATTTTAACCAAATCCATTATTCTATTGTAGTCGTGAGTCGGAATAATTTTCACGCTTTTTAGTGGGAACATGATCAGCCAAATTTGAATATCCTGTTTTCATTTTATTCATTCATGAATTCAACTTTGGTGTTTACATATAAAGCAAATACCTCAAAAACGTAACTTGTCGATTTTCTCAGCCCTCTACTATATTTTTTCGAATGTGTTGTGATACATCAAATGAAAGGTAATTTTATTGCTTATTCAGCGAGGTGGCTGAAGGTAGAATTGGTTGTGCCTTTTTTTACTAAAAAATTGTAAATAATTTACAATTTGTGATTGGAGAGGTTATTATTAGACCATTATTCTTCAACTAATTATTGCTAGGGAAATTTCACGAATCCATGGATTCATAATATCAAAAGCAGGTCTCCCCATGTTAGTTTGAATTTAAAATCTCTCACTCCCTACGCCCCACGCCTTTTTTTCAAATAGAATTTTATGGATGATGACATATCAAACAAAATGAGTAGGTTATCAAATTAAATTGCAATTGATGTAGAATCACAAGCCATAGGTATATTCCTATTTGGAAAAAAAGTTGAGTACTATGGAGTTGTGAGAAATTCGAGAAAAGCATATCGAGATCCTGGGGAGACCTGCTTTAGAAAAGACAAATCCACGAATTCGTGAGTTTCCCTCAATAATAATTAGTGGTTTCAATGCAATAGCAAATCATAAATTATTTTTTTATTTTATTATTGAAAAAATGTCACAACCAATTCCACTTTTAGCAACATCAGGTGCGAGAATTTTCTTTAATAATTCTTCGTACCAGAATTTTTGACGAGTTACATTACTTTTGTGGCACGCTGCATTAATGATCGTTCATAATAACTGGTATAATTAGGTATACAAATCATCCAATTGTTCTTTGATTAGTCTTGGTTCCTTTAAAAATTTTCTAATTGAAAACTGTTAATTTCTCCCCCACCAGACCATCCCCATTACAATAACAGCCTAGCACTGACCCAACACCATATTTTTCCTCCTCCATTCAATTAATTTGAATTTTATTACAAAAATTCACTTCGACAGAGTTGTTGATTGAATTTACCGCAAAATGTGCAACCCCTGAAATTTGAATGTGTCGTATATGAGAAAAATCTGTATATTTCCAACGTGTGTTTTATCTTATTAAGATAGGTCTGAATAATACCTCGGAACAGAACTAAGATCCCGATGATCATTTCTAATCGATAATATCGATCGGACAAAGTGGCCAAGCTGAACGTGGAGAGGTTAATACATAAAATACTAAAGGAATATGAAAATACATAGAGAGATTACCTTTCGTCTGATCACAATACATAATGCAGTATATTTGTGCTTAAAAAAAACCCTAGCGTGAAACTTTTGGGGCAGTTTTGATATCTTCCATTTTTTATGTTTTTGGGGGTGCTGAATCCAAATCTGAGGTTTGCTAACAAAATTTCTTGACGGAACATAGAAAACAATTCAAAAAAAGAATAAAACTTTCATTCTTGGTCAGTTTTCTGCGCATTACCCGGAAACTATCAACTTTTCGTGAAAAACCTTTCCATACAAAATGAAAGTACATAAAATTTCCTACAAATTGTACTACCACATATCTTGTTCTGCGACAACCCGTTCTGGCTCGAGTTATAGTTGGCAGTGAGGTATTTTCTATGACTCAATAATGAAAAAAAAAATAAATTCTATGATTCCGATGATGCAATCCTCTTGAAATTTTGCACGAACATTCAGTAGATCGATCTTCCTTCACAAAATAAATTTCACTGGAATCGAATATCTTGTTATAGAAATATAGATTTTTCCTTTCAATATTCCAATTGAATTTTCTAGATGGTTCTGTTCACACTATGTGCACCAACTTTTGCATAGAGCTTCTTATGAGCATCTTGCATATGGCCGCAACATTTCATTTCGATGGGTTTCTTTCTGTCTCATATATTGAGGAACAAACATTTTGAATGGCCATATTTTATGTTTCATAAAACATGGTCATTCAAAATTTGTTATACTCACCTTCGGTTTCACAAAGCTTGATCGGGCAATCAAATCGTTGATTTTGAATTAAGTCGATGGTTTATGTCGAAAATGAACTGAAAATTGCACAGAAATGATAACATTTCAATAATCAAGCTGATTGGAGTTTTGTGAAACCCGGCTTTAATATATCAGACAGAACAAAACCAATCGAAATGAAATGTGGGGCCAAATGCATGATGCTCATAATAAACCTTATGCAAAATTGTGTGACCATAGTGTGAACAGAACCATAGAAAATTCAACAGGAATATTGAAAAGAAGAATCTTTATATCATTGGCCAATTTTTAACAAATATAAACTTTGAAGTTTTAATACTTTTATTCTTCTGCGTTGTATCACTTCAAGAATGGGCTTTTACGAAATCATTCTTTCAAAAAGTTTCTAATTGAAAAATGTTAATTTCTCCCTCACCAAACCATCCCCATCACAATAACAGCCCAGCACTCACTCAACACTACCTTTTTCCTCCTCCATTCAATTCATTTGAATGTTATTACAAGAATTGATTTCGACAGAGTTGTTGATTGAATTTACCGCCGAATGTGCAACCCCCGAAATAGAATGTGTCGCAGATGAGGGGTTAAAAGCTGTGATTTTAACAGCTGCGAGCTGCATAATAATGTAATCAAACGGAACTTGCCTTTTGCTGCGCCTCTGTGTTGAAGATAGCCCAGGGCCTCACTTCGCAAGATTGGAAATGATAGCCTATCTGAATAATTACTTCGTGTCGAAGATGCGACTTATCATGCTCGTTTATGTATAATGTTCAATTCTTTTATTGATTTAATATTTTTTTTTTTTTTTTCCGTCGACCTCAAAATGAAAGGTGAGTTAAGTGAGTTTTCCGTCGATCTTAAAATAAAAGGTGATTTGAATGTGTACGAAATTGATCATTAATGACCCATTTTAATTCAATTTCTGCTATTTTAATGTGCAATCCTCATGGCAACCGATCATAAAGTATTCAGAAGCACTACGAGGAAATGTCAAAACTCTACTGCAACATAGATACATAAAAAAAATTTCCGTCGACCTCGAAATAAAAGGTGATTTTAATGTGTACGAAATTGAACATTAATGACCCATTTTGATGCTCAATTTATGCTAATTTTAATGAGCAATCCTCATGACAACTGTAGGTACACAAAGTAGTCAGAAGCACTACGAGAAATGTCAAAACTCTACTGGAACATAGAAACATAGAAATTCCATTACGTCGGGTTTATGTCTTGTACAAAATGAGAATGTATTTCAATCAAGAATTCATACACAATTCATATTAAGATCGTCGGAAAAATCTTGTAATCAACTCGGTTATTGATCGAGTGACTAATGGTCTCGAACTATTAACGCGTTCGCTCCTCCGCTCACGCGTTAAAATATCTTGACCATTAGTCGTTGTCTTTATTAACCTAGTTGATTAAATAACTATTAATGTGTACGAAATTGAAATGACTTATTTTAATGATCAATTTAAGCTATTTCAATGTGCAATTGTCATGGGTTACCGAACACAAAGCATTCAGAAGCAATACGAGTAATGCCAAAACTCTACTGAAACATAGAAATTCTATTATGTCAAATGTATATTTTGTGCAAAATAATGTATTTCATTCAAACATTTAATCTCAATTCTTAATGAGGTCAACGGAAAAATCTTGTAATCAACTCGTTTATCAATCTAGCGACTGATGGTCTTGAACTAACGTTAAAATATCTTGACCATTAATCGATGTCATTAATAACCTAGTTGATTAAATAACTATGATGATCAGTTCTTTCTTCAGGAACAGTTTGCGTTCGCATTTTTCGAAATCTACCACAAACGACTAGATTGTTTATTTATTCGAGATTGCTGCCAATTGGTTGAAAGTAATGGTGGGTTCATTGTTTCACTTTTGTTGCAGGCTCTCGTGGCGACAAAATTTGATATTCGGAAAACTACATTTTCCTGTCGTTAGGTTGAGCTATACAAAAATATCTGACAGCAGAACTTGAATTTTATTATCATCCCCAACTGTCAAAATTCGAAATATGTACCTATAGTCCGTTCACGAAAGGTTGAGCCGTCGGTTGGCCATGGAAATTTGACATATTCCACTGTGTATATTAAAATTTTAGGTTATGTTCTTTATTTTCTTGTCAGATTGATACGCAATGTTGTCAATATTGCATAGAGTTCTCTGATAACTCCCAAGCTCGTCGGACGAGACCGAGTACATTCGGCAACGTTGACTTTATTTTTCTTTATGACAGTAAATACTGCCAACTGCAGATAAATAAAGGAACGCCTACTATGTGCTCAACCTTTCGTGAACGCACTATAGGTACTTATAGGTACATAACATTACGAAAATCCAGAAGGTAATAACTAGTGAACTGGAAACGTACCTTATCTAGTACTTGTCTGAAAAATTTTGTGTATAGAAATATTAAATACACACTTTTTTGTTATTATAATTCATTAATTATAGAATATAATTTTACAACAATAATAGTGAGAAAACTTTCACAAAATATTTACATCTCTTGACATTTATTTGTTTTTATACTACATATATTATAATTTTGTTCATGCTATCACCCAGTTTATTTAAATAACAAATAATTTTTCCAGCCACCAAATAGGTACCTACTGATCCCAATTTTTACACTTCCTGAAAAGTATTAGGTAGTTGCCAATGAAAAATTGGAATAGGTACCTACCCAAATTGGTTCAAAAGTTGTCATAATGAAACGAAAAGTAAGTATTCATCCCTCATGGTGGTAGGTATATCACGTTCCAAAATCATTATACCACTCACGTTCATGGTAAGTACGGTATTCGTGCACAACTAGTAGATTTATAGTTTCTTGTTCGCATCAGTTTCACTATATCTAATAGTATCTCACACACCGCCAGTTATCTATAACTTCCTGTACGTGCAAGCTGAATGAAAATGGAATTTCAAATTGACTCTACCATTCTATTTTAAACATAAAATGTTGAGCCAAAAAAAACTAAAGGACCACCTAACGCTTACGTGGACTCGACGCGCTCTATTTAGGTACCTATATTGGGAAGACAATAATTCAGATTTGAATATTCTGGAAACTTTTGGTCGAAGTGTATATTCCATTCAACTTTCCGCTATTCATATATCGAATCTTCATATTTGAACAGGAAATACGAATGATTAGAAACCATAAGCAAAGGTTCGAATTTCAATCATCGTATTTCCAATATGCATAACCGTGCTGGAGCTTCGGATTTATGACATAAACCAACTGTCGCCTAAATATCAAAATCTGGACGATTTGTATACTAAACAAAAACTAAAAATTTGAGAAAGCCCTGAGCAGGTGCTTTTGAGCGCTCGTTCATTGGAAAGAGCAATAATTCTATTACCTCAAAATTTCGTAAATCTCAGCACGAACGGAATTATATTCTAGAAATTATTCAAAAATTGAACACAACTAAGAAAATTAAATCCAATGGTTTTGATTATGCAATCCTCTTGAAATTTTGCATGAACAATAATTATATCAATCATTATAGGTACCTACACAAAATAAATTCCACTTGAATCGGATCTTGTTATGAAAATATCATGATTCTTATTTTCAATATTCCAATTGAATTTTCTATGTTTAAGATAATGCGATCTTCCTGAAATTTTGCATGAACATTCAGTACATCAATCTTCATTCACAAAATAAATTTCACTCGAATCGAATGTTTTGTTGTGGAAATAAGAAGTTTCTGCTTTTCAATATTCCAATTGAGTTTTTTTATGGTTTTGTTTACTATTGCCACAAAATTTTGCATGAGGCTTACAATGAGCATCTTGCATGTTGCCGCATAATTTCATCTCCATTGGTTCTGTTTTGTCCGAGATATTGCGGAACGAATATTTTTGATAGCCATAATTTATCAAATACCCTGTACGATATGGCTGCTTAACGAAATTAACCGAGGCATTTGGGAACCGAAACCACCCTGAAAATTTCAAGTCTCTAGGACAGTCCCTTCGAAAATTATCGTGCTAACGGACGGACGGCGGGCCCACGGACACAATTGAATTGACCACGCATTCGTCATCAGGGAGTCTAAATCCCTATCGTTTGCAACCATTTCGGCTCAAATTCGAAAATGACAGACATTTGACAAAATGATATAGCACTCGTTTAAGTAGAACGAGCGCTCAAAATTTTTAAATATTGTGAAAATATTATTATATCACCCCAAATGAATGGAGTTCAGATCTTGCTGAATGGGTAAAATGAGCAACGGGCTTTTGAACTCGCCGTCGGAAAACAGTCGAACGGCAACCATTTTCATAAGTTATAAGTAGGTGTAGGTATCTGAATGAAATCTTATTACTGTAGTTGATTCTCTATAAGCTATTCTAAGAAATTAATAGGTACCTATAAAGACAATAGAAATACTCGAAAACAGATAGGTAGGTTGTTGGTAGCTACATCGCAATAGGTATTATGAAATTTGTCATTTGACCAGTTGAATACAGACAATAATACCTGTAGGTAGGTACCTACTTAGGTATATAGGTATGTTTGAGGTAAATAGTTCAGAATAACAATACTTATTTAATTCTTATATGCAGCTAGTAGGTAGAGATGAAAAACACGCGATTCTTTGAAAATAAATTGACCTACCTAATTATAATTTGATTTTTAAATTATTTCGATAAAAATAAGTGAAAAAAAAGGCATGAGAAATAAATATCTATGTATGTATTACAAACGAAGTGAAATGAATAAATAATAATTATAGAATAGGTCTACTGATGATTTTGATAAACATATTTTATCAGAAATATAAATGGTAGGTAAATGTGGTCAAATAACTAGTTACTTATCTATATCTATATATAATTAAATTTTCTGGAATCCAAATATGGTAATGCCTATTCAAATCCTGCCAAAGCGAACAATGTTTCTGTAAAACTTTTCGAAATATAATTCCTATTACAAATTTCTTTTTTTGAAACACGTAGGATTGCTATTTGCGTATGATTTAGTTTAATTAGTGCATATGAGTGCATAGCATTCCATCAAAATAAGCTTATTCTCAACCACTAACGATGCCGACCACCAGCCACCTGTGGTGTTTGATCTCCCTCATAAAAGAGAACCTAATTGAATAAATCAAAGCCCACTGAGAAAAGCGCCCCTGAAGAGCCCCCCTGTAGTGATCCTACACTCCCGAATCAAATTTATAAGCAGATACTCACTTGATTCAAATTAAAGGCAATTCTTCAGTGCTTCTTGTTCTCAACGCAAAAACATTTCTTCTAACAACCTCAAAAACCTCATGAAAGATAACAATCATCGGGTCCAAGATAGTCACCCTGAGTAACACATATAAAGGTAAACTTCAACCAGTAGCATTGTTTTCAATGTTTTCTCATGGCATATCAAAGCCAACTGAGAACAGCGCCCCTGAAGAGTCCCCCTGTAGTCATCAACACTTCCGAATCAAATTTATAAGCAGATACTCACTCGATTCAAACTAAAGGCAATTCTTCAGTGCATCTTGTTCTCAACACAAAAACATTTCCTCTAACAACCCCAAAATAAAGTCCCATGAAAGATAGCAATCATCGGGTCCAAGATAGTCACCCTGAGGAACACATATAATGGTAAACTATAACCAGTAGCATTGTTTTCATCGTTTCCCATGGCATATCTTATCGATTATCCACAATTTCAGCGGCACAACATTCAAAACGCGTGTACAGCAAAGTTCACAAAGTATCTGCGCGTTTAATACCAAAACGTGCCGTCGCGGCGCTGTCGTCGCTGGGCAAATCAGGTTTCAAGATGGCGTCGGTCGACTTCCCGCCATTGGATGGGTCGGGCATAATGGGCGGAACCGCTTTTTCATTCGTCTTTTGTCCGTGTAACTGGGGGAGCGATCTTTGCAGTAAGTAAATTTCGTATTGTGCTTTTTGTCTCATCTTATAATATGAAATATTAAAGGCATGTTGATATCCTACATGCTATTTTCTCGGGGCCTTAAATAACTCAATTTATTAGCTTCGTCGCGATGGAAAAGTGGAGGAATATATTTTTATCAATTATGAATGCGATCGCGATGTTTTTTTTTCATTCTGACATGCTGTTTGATATCTTGACTTCTGAGAGGGAAAATGGATTAGTTTTTTAAAACCTACCTGTGGAGTCTTTTATTTTGAAAGATATTGTTGGGTTCTAGCTTTATTGTCTCATGGAATTTACTGTGATTTTGTTTCACTTTCAAATTTATGATTCAATTAACTTAGCAATGAACTTTCTGGTCTTGATTAACGATCTTGTTCGTTTAATTCGAATACCTACCTTATTTTCTTCATTCCCCTCAAAAAGTTGAACATAACATCATTTGACTTAAAATACTGAGACTTTTCCTTTAGGGGAAGGGCGGGCAATATGGAAGGTCTAAATGGGGCTTGATAAAAAATCTAACAAATAAAGCATGATTTCATTTAACAATAATAAATATTCGAAAAAAAATCAGGTACGATTCTGAAACTAAAACTTAAAATTTTCCATTTTGCCCTCACCTACAGGGCAAAATGGAAAGATTATGTGGGCAAAATGGAATGCACTTAAGTTTTACAATTAGAATTAATGCATAGGAAACTGCCATTTTCTGTGTCAATACATAGTTCATGAGCCCATTGATAACACACGGACATTGTAACCAGTCTTCTGTAGTGGTTCTTCGTACTTTTCTCCACATAACAAACAAAAGACATCCTGTGAAGAGTGATTGGTGTTGTCATCAGTTGATGTATCATCTGTTTTAACAGCTATTTTCTGTTTTTCCTTCGCTTTTCCTTCTTTTTCTCATTTTTGCTTATTGTCTCTACTTTTATTTTCTTTTCCTAAATCTAATTTTGGTTTTTTCTTAAGCTCATCTTCTCTTCAAGCATTACCTTGAATGGAGAACTGTGTTAAAATCTCTGACTTTTGACTCCTTCTCTTTCGATTTTTCAAAGAAGGAGTCACTTTTGGAGAAGGAAGTATTTTCTTTGTGATATAACAAACGATGTGGAGGGCTGTTCCGAAGTTATATGCAATTCAGAAGCATTTTACTCATTCTGTGATATTGTTATCATCACAGTTTCCACTTCTGGCTCATTGATAGATATTGTTTTCCTGGTATAGTTCTTTTTTTCGGGTGTGATGTGGTTTCAGTTATCTCGACGTTATCTTTCACAGGCATAGTGGCTTGTTCACTGCCCTCCATCACTGCAGCAATT